>CM075965.1:9758475-10400975 GCA_038048745.1 Coluber constrictor foxii
TGCCACCTCTGGCTGGCCCCAGAGTGGGGTGGGAGTGGAGATTTTGCAATATCCTTCCCCTGGAGTGGGATGGGAATGAGGATTTTGCAGTATCCTTCCCCTGGAGTGGGGAGGGAATGGGGATTTTGCAGTATCCTTCCCCTGGAGTGGGGAGAGAATGGGGATTTTGCAGTATCTTTTCCCTGGAGTGGGATGGGAATGAGGATTTTGCAGTATCCTTCCCCTGGAGTGGGGAGAGAATGAGGATTTTGCAGTATCCTTTCCCTGGAGTGGGGAGAGAATGGGAATTTTGCAGTATCCTTCCCCTGGAGTGGGGTGGGAGTGGGATTTTTGCAATATTCTTCCCCTGGAGTGGGGAGGGAATGGGGATTTTGCAATATCCTTCTCTTGGAATGGGGAGGGAATGGAGATTTTGCAGTATCCTTCCCCTGCCACGCCCACCAAGCCATGCCCATCACGCCACACCATGCTCACAGAACCGGCAGTAACACAATTTGAATTTCACCCCTAGTATGCGGCTATGCCCAAACTAAACATGTACAAATATGTGCATGCATGGACATGCACAAACCTGTGCCTGAGCCAACATGCACAGCAGAGACCCAAAGACCAGCTGGCCGGCGGGGTATCCCAACACCGGCAGCGTGGCAAGAGGTAAGATCTTTTTCTTTCGTGAGCTTCTGTTTCGTTGTTTGCAGGGAAACGGAAGCTCACCAAAAAAACACACCCCGCCACGGAGATCTGACCTGGGGCGACGGCACGCATGCCAACAGATAGGGCTCTGGGTAGCACCTTTGGCACATGTGCCATTGGTTCGCCATCAGGTGATCTGTCCCCCTCTACACACACCCACAAAAACACATCCAATCGAGGGTGCACTTGGCACACACCACAGTCCTATCTCCAACTTGGCAGCGATATTCACACCGTCTGCCAAGTGCTTTAATTGTTCACAGAAAGAAAATCACATACGTAGCTTTGCCAAAATCCGTTCTTTTAGCAGCTTCAGGCTACAATGACTACCAGATTGAGGTTTGTTCGTCACAGGGATCATTGACCACCACCCTCTCTTATATAGTCTCTGAGGTGTGGTCCAGTGACTCATTGGTCCTGTGACTCAAGTCCAGTGACTCAGGTCTATTCCCTCGCACACCTCCTCAGCTGCTGCAAGCGCTTATCTCGCCTTCGTTGACGTGCGTCCAGGAATGACGTCTCTCCCTCACTCTCATCTGAGACACCTGTTTCCCCACTACTTGGCTCTCTTTCAGCTGGCACCTGAGACGGTGCCAGAGGGGGGGGGGGGGCTGGGAGATCTGGCTGGCTCCTCTTCCTCATGCTCAGAGCTTCCTTCCTCCAATGGGATAGGCTCAGAGGACGGGGCCACAACATCAGGGGGTTGAGTCCCCTAAATGGCTGCAAACCCTTTCTCAAACCACGAATCCAGGTAGTCCTCGATTTAACAGCAGTTCATTTAGTGACCGCTCCAATTTACAACGGCATTGAAAAATGAGACATATGACCGTAGCTTACACTTAACGACCGTTGCAGCGTCCCCATGGTCACGAGATCAAAATTCAGGCGCTTGGCACTTGGTTCCCATTTATGACGGTTGCAGCCATCCCCTTTTTGGCGACCTTCTGACAAGCAAAGTCAACGGGGAAGCCCAATTCACTTAGCAACCGTGTTGCTAACTTAACAACTGCTGTGGGTCCCTTAACAACGGTGGCAAGAAAGGTCGTAAAACGGGAAAAAACTCACTTAACAACTGTCTCGCTTGGCGCTGGAAATTTTGGGATCCATTGTCGGTCGTAAGTCAAGGACTACCTGTAACGTTTGCAAGATGGTCGGTCCTATCCATTTTCCAAATAAATAAATCATAAAATCATTCTTTTTAAAAAAAATCAGCCTCCTTTATCTATAGAAAAAAAATAACAGGGTACGTTCTCCTTAGGCATCGACTTTAGGATGTTTTGCAACTTAAAAACAAACAAACGTCATTTACGCCCGTTAATGCAGATTTAGAAAACTTGTTTGACGTTTGATAGATATGAGTTTTACGCTACGCATCCGTCGTTCCTGCCTTCTTTGTCGTTTTATTTCTCTGTTGGCTCTTGTTAAGTTGGTTATTGGATTTCCTTGGTTGGTTCTGCGTACATTTTGCTTTTTTTTTCCCCCCCTCCCTTTTTAAAAAAATATATTTCTTTCTGTAAAGCAAATAAATAAAGGCACTTAGAAATATAGCCGAACCTAGATGGCGCAGGAAGTTAATAGCTTTCCTGGTTGCAACCCTGGCTTAATCACCACTTCTGCTAAGAAATCTTGCTTTTAAAGTGTTGAAGTATTTCATCGGAGACATTTGGTGCGTCTTCTCTGGCGGATCTTACTATCTTTTTTTCTCTCTTGTTTTGCAACTTGTGTAAAGATCACCCTGGAGGCCTCTCGATTTCAAACATTGCCGGGGTTGAAATCTGCTTAGGTTTAATAAAACAGCAAGATTTCACACACACACACACACACACACACACACACACACACACACAAACAAGACTGTAAAATGATAAATTGTGCAGAATTGCAACTGGAGCGATGTTCCACTTTGACCCTCCTTTCACAATTTATTGTTATAGACTAGCCAGAAGGTAAAAACTACTAAATGACGGATCCTGGTTATAAATTACAAATTCGGGCTTTTTCCTCCCTAGTCTTACGAATTTATATCGGTGGGTCCACATCCCTCGCCCTCACACCCAAGTCAGGATTAGATTTTTGGCTCCCTGGCAAGCTGATACGTGCCTGGCTGTGGGAATTAAAAATAAAGTTTAGAACATTTGGATTGAGCACGGGTATGATTATTTAAAAAAACACAAAACAAAACCAACAATAGCTAAAAAAAGGCTCTGATGTAAATTCTGGCAGCGCAGGACTTAACATGCCACGATCATTACAAGCGCCATAAATAAAATTTCCCTGTTCTCGGTGACTCCCCCACTGCTTTCTAAATATGGCCTGCAATCTGTACTCTTCCCTTTATTTCATGGAGTGACATTCAGCAGGAGATACTGTATTAACCTTTCCAGGAAACACAAAACTATCCCTTGGCCCTTTTGGTACATTCAGAGTCACTCTTCATCCCTCTGGGGCATGAATGCCAAAGGATGGATTTGGGCCAGCTGATCTTTGGTTGGCCCATAAACCTATTTTTAAAAACCAGGGGGGTGTTTTTATCATGGGTTTAGTCAAGAGGACATTAAAAATGCATAATGCTTGTGCTCTATATGGGGACAGAAAATGAAAAGACCTTCCTTCCTTCCTTCCTTCCTTCCTTCCTTCCTTCCTTCCTTCCTTCCTTCCTTCCTTCCTTCCTTCCTTCCTTCCTCTCCCTCTCTCTTCTCCTTCCTTCTACCCTCCCTTCTCCTTCTTCTCCTTCTCTCTCCCTTCCTTGATGCAAAACTAATTTACTTAACAGCACCATTTGCATAGAGCTATACACACAGGCCTCATTTAGCAACTGACTTGCTTAGTGACAGTCTGCAATTACGATGATGATAAGAAAGTAACTTTTTAACTGCCTGTGTTTACAAGTTTTGCAAATCTGTGTAAAGCAAAGCAGAGCTGTAGGATTGTAAGCACAGCTGTGGTTTTCCTTCCTTCCTTCCTTCCTTCCTTCCTTCCTTCCTTCCTTCCTTCCTTCCTTCCTCCCTCCCTCCCTCCCTCCCTCCCTCATTATGACTCCAAGCAGTTTACAGAAATAAAATCACAACAGAAGAACCAATACTACCCCCCCCACTCCCCCACCCCATCTTCCAGTAGTCCAACCTCCTGCCCAGGCAGGAAACCCTACACCATTTCAGACAAATGATTGTCCAACATCTTCTTAAAAACTTCCAGTGTTGGAGCATTCACAACTTCTGGAGGCAGGTCGTTCCACTGATTAATTGTTCTACCTGTCAGGAAATTTCTCCTGAGTTCTAAGTTGCTTCTCTCCTTGGTTAGTTTCCATCCATTGCTTCTTCTCCGGCCTTCAGGGGCTTAGCAGAATAGCTTGACTCCCTCTTCTTTGTGGCAGCCCCTAAGATACTGGAACACTGCTATCCTGTCACCCCCTCCTCCTTCTTTTCATGATGCCTTTTCCAGACCTGAAACTCCCTTCTCCTTGTTTTCCTTGCCTCTCCCCCTTTTCTCTAGCTAGGTGGTCTTCTTTGAGCATTAAGAAGAATTGATGCCTGCTGAGTACAGTAAAGGAGCTGCTCTAATTGACTTGGAAATGTTTCCCTTTGCCTCCAGCTTGTCACGAATCCTGCGCTACGTGCCGGGGTCCGACTGCAAACAACTGCTCCACCTGCCGGGACCCGTCTCTCGTGTTACTGGAAGGCACGTGCGTGGCTAATTGCGGGCAGCGGTTCTACGTTACGGATGGAGTTTGCAGAGGTAACAGCCACCCCGCCGTGCCTTGTTTTTAATTCACTTTTTAGCAAGGACAGCTGTTGAGATCCGTCCAGCTGTTTACCCCGTATCAGGGCTGGGTGGGGGGGGATCATCACTTGTGTGTGTGTGGAAGCTTTCCCCCACCCTCCATTGCTGGTGAGAGTACAGCAGAGGTGGTATTCATCCGGTTTGGACCGGTTCAGGCGAATTGGTTGCGGCGATTGCAGGTGGCCCCACCCAGACGGACGTAATGCCACCTTATTCAGCCACATTTTTGAGGCCGGGCGCATGCGTGGAAGGTGCGCGCGAAAGCAAAGTGTGCATGTGTGAGCAAACCGGTGGTGAGAATATGTGAAACCCACCATCAGACTACAGGATAGTCCTCGACTTACAGGGCAATTGAGCCCTGTTCTTAAGTGAGACCCGGATCTGGGTCATAGGTTTCCTATTTGTGACTTTGAACGGTCTCTAAGCAACCAGTCATAAGTCAAGGACCTGTATCGTGCTCACTTACAATGTCCAGAAGGAAGACATTGTATGGGTAGTCCTCGACTTGCGACTACAGTTGAGCCCGCCCCGCAATTTCCGTTGCTAAGCAAGACCGTTGTTAAGTGAATTTTGGCCCATTTTACAGCCTTTCTTGCCACAGAGGTTCAGTGAATAACTGCAGTTGTTAAATTAGTTAGCATGATTATTTAGTGACTCTATCTTCCCCATTGACTTTGTTTGTCAGAAGGTTGCAAAAAAAGGGGAGGGAATCACATGACCTCAGGACACAGCAACGGTCATAACTATGAAGCAGTTGCCAAGCACGTGAGTTTTGATCACGTGTCCATCAGGATGCCGCGAAAGTCATAAGTGTGAAAGTGCGACGGTCATAATAAATATGTCACATTTTCAGTGCCGTTGTCACTTTGGGCGGTCACTAAACGAACGGTTGTAAGTCGAGGACTACCTGTAGGCGCGCAGGTGAGTGCCTGTGGAAGAGAGACAACAACAACAAACACACAAAATGTATGAAACTACCCTTTTTTTGGAAGAGATTTTCATATCACCTCCGATCTCTTCACAACAAACTCGCCCACTTCTCTGTTTGCCTCAGGGGAAGGCATTCCTTTAAATTCATAGTCACCCTTCTGAGGGAAAACTTTGTTTAACCAGACGGCAAACACAACATTATCCGGAGTTAAGGGTGGGTTTATCAGCAGAAGAGGGCCACACCTGCTAGGATAAATATTTGGTGTTAAAACGCCACTCCTTTTTCAAGCCCTCTTGGGGAATTTTAATAAGAGACAGAACCATTGGGGGGGGGGGGACTTACCCTCATACAGCATTCATGAAAGGATAAATGATTTTTCCCCCCAAGCATTTTACCATTACCTAGTACAGGTAGGGATGTGGTGGCTCAGTGGCTAAGAGGCTGAGCTTGCCGATAGAGAGATCGGCAGCTCAGCGGTTCAAATCCCTAGTGCCGCGTAACAGGGTGAGCTCCCGTTACTTCTCCCAGCTTCTGCCCACCTAGTTCGAAAGCACGTAAAAAAAATGCAAGTAAAAAAAATAGGGAACAGCGCTCCGTGCGCCTTTGGCATTTAGTCATGCCAGCCACATGACCACGGAGACGTCTTCGGACAGCGCTGGCTCTTCGGCTTTGAAACGGAGATAAGCACCGCCCCCTAGAGTCGGGAACGACTAGCACATATGTGCGAGGGGAACCTTTACCTTACCTGTGGACAGGTAAATCCTCAGCTTACGATCACAAGCGAGCCCAACATTTCTGTTGCTGAGCGAGACAGTGTGTCTCGTTTTATGATCTTGTTAAATGCATCACTGCAGTTGTTCGGTTAGTAACACGGTTGTTAAGTGAATCTGCCTTCCACCCTGTGACCTCGGGACACAGCGACCGTCATAAATAGGAGCCCGTTTCCAACTGTCTGAATTTTGACCAGGCATGGGCAATACATTTCCAGGCCTGAAAATTGAACTCTGCAAAACGAGTGATAAAAAGGAAATTGGATTTAAATTTCACTGAGATTTGGCTAGGCCTAGTAAGCTAGGCCTAGGACCTAATTATAAGTAGTTCTTGGCTTATGACTACAATTGCGCCCAAAATTTGTGTTGTTAAGTGAAACCGGTATTTAAGTGAGTTTTGCACCATTTTATGTCCTTTTATTGCAGTTGTCAAGTTAGAAACATGGTTCTTAAGTGAATCTGGCTTTTCCCCATTGACTCTGCTTGTCAGAAAGTCACAAAAAGGGGACCATGTGACTCCGGGACGCTACCACCGTCATAAATATGAACCAGTTGCTAAGCGGCTGGATATGATCACGTTATCACAAGGACGCTGCAATGGTTACCCGTGTGAAAAACGGTCATAAGTCACTTTTCTCAGTGCCGTTGTAACTCGGGACGGTCCCTAAATGAACTGCTTTTAAGCCGAGGGCTACTTGTGTCTAATTGGATTCTCCTCTTTGCCAGCTTGCCAGGAAGGTTGTGACAGGTGTTACCTGGACCGGCTGAGATGCTTGTCCTGTTCTTCAGGCCGAGTTTTGCTGGATGGCAACTGCCTGTCGGAATGTCCCCATGGCTACTACGCGGATGGTTCCCGCAAATGCAGAGGTAAGAGTCTTGAGAATTCTTTGTAAATAGGTTTTGGAGCCCTGAACTTCTGTTTAACAGATTAATGGAGTTGGAAGGGACCGTGTAGGTCATCTAGTCCAACCCCCTTCCCCCCCCCCAAGCAGGAGACCCTACATCCGTGATGGCTAACCTATGACGCACGTGCCACAGGTGGCACGAGGAGCCATGTCGCCTGGAACGCCAGCTCAGCTCCGGCGCACGTACTGGAGCTTCTCTAGGAGTCTCTGGAGGCTGGGGACAGCAAAAATCATCACTTCCGGCCCAACCGGAAGTTGGGAAAGGGGCCGTTTCAGGCCTCCAGAGGGCCTCCAAGAGGGTGGGGAAGGCTGTTTTCACCCTCCCCAGATGCATAAGAGCCTCAGATAGCTCGACAGGCTAGATAGCTTGTTATTAACACCCAGCTGTCTGCAATTATGTGAGTTCGAGGCTCAAGGTTGACTCAGCCTTCCATCCTCTCTAAGGTAGGTCAATTGAGGACCCAGTTTGTGGGGGCAATAAGCTGACTTTGTATAAATATACAAAAGTATGAAGGCTATTGCTTAACACATTGTAAGCCGCCCTGAGTCTCCGGAGAAGGGCGGCATATAAATCAAATTAAAAAAAAAAAGAGGATCTGGAGCCAGGTGAGAAAGAAAAACGGGCATACCGGGCCATCACATGCCAGGAACAAATGGCATTTCTGACAAATGGCAGTCCAGTCTCTTCTTGAAAGCTTCCAGTGGTGAAGCTCCCACAACTTCTGAAGGCAACTTCTTTTCCATGGGTTGATTGCTCTCACTGTCAGAAAATTTCTCCTTATTTCTAGGTTGAATCTCTCCTTGATCAGTTTCCATCCATTATTCCTTGTCTGGCCTTCAGGTCCATTGACCCCCCTCCTCTCTGTAACAGCCCTTCAAATATTGGAAGACTGCTATCGTGTCTCCCCTAGTCCTTCTCTTCACTAGACTAGCCATGCCCAGTTCCTGCAACCGTTCTTCATATGTTTTAGTTTTCAGTCCCCTAATTTATTTATTTATTTATTTATTAAAGTTATATACCGCCCTTCTCCTAGTGGACTCAGGGCGGTGTACAGCCAAGAATAAAAAGCACTCCAATACAAAATTTAAAATATTAATAAAAGAATTAAATAATTTTGGCCCAATAAATTTAAAAAACTAATAGGCAATTAAAATTTAAAACCCATAAAAACTTTAAACTTAAAAAGGGGGGGGGGTTACGCCAGCCCAGCTTGACAAAATAAAAAAGTTTTTAGGGCACGGCGAAAAGCCCGGAGATCAGGTATCGTACGGATCTCCGGGGGCAAATCGTTCCAGAGGGCTGGTGCTGCCACAGAGAAGGCTCTCCCCTTGGGCGTCGCCAGCCGACATTGTCTGGCTGACGGCACCCTGAGGAGTCCCTCTCTGTGGGAGCGTACTGGCCGGTGGGCAATCATCCTGGTTGCTCTCCTCTGCACTTTTTCTAGAGTCTCCACATCTTTTTTTATAGTGTGGTGACCAAAACTTGATGCCGTATTCTAGGTGTCGTCTTACTAAGGCCTTATATAGGGTGATATTAGTACCTCACGTGATCTTGATTGTATCCCTCTGTTAATGCAATTTAGGATGACATTGGTTTTTTCGGCTGCTGCCGTACACTGTTGGCTCATGTTTAATTGGTTGTCCACTAAGATTCACTAGTAGTAACTAGTGAAGTAGTAGTAACTAGTAACATCAGTAGTAACTCACGGTTACTACTATTAAGCCTGGTTTCACCCAGTCTATATGCGTACTTTTGCTTCTTCCAGTTATCGCTCAACTTCAGTTCTTACTCGTTGCAGCTCCTCTGGCAATCTGTGGTTAAGGATCCCACCCTTGCATACAGTTACCCAGCCACACTTACAGGTAGTCTTCAATTTACGACCAATCTCTTAGTGACTATTTAAAGTTCTGACAGACTCCCCTCAAAATGTAGTTTGTGCAATATTAAACAGATGGACAATAGGCAATAGAATAACAGAGTTGGAAGGGACCTTGGAGATCTTCTAGTCCAACCCCCTGCTTAGGCAGGAAACCCTACACCACTTCAGACAAATGGTTATCCAACCTCTTCTTAAAAACTTCCAGTGTTGGAGCATTCACAACTTCTGGAGGCAAGTTGTTCCACTGGTGAATTGTTCTAACTGTCAGGAAATTCCTCCTTAGTTCTAAGTTGCTTCTCTCCTTGATTACTTTCTACCCATTGCTTCTTGTCCTGCCTTCAGGTGCTTTGAAGAATAGCTTGACTCCCTCTTCTTTGTGGCAGCCCCTGAGATGTTGGAAGAATGCTATCCTGTCTCCCTAGTCCTTCTTTTCATTAAACTAGATATACCCAGTTCCTGCAACCATTCTTCAGATGTTTTAGCCTCCAGTCCCCTAATCATCTTTGTTGCTTACAATCAGGATTCCAATAGCTGCTCATCCGGCGGTCATGTGACCAGAATTTACTTTTTTTCTTCTTCTGTAAACTAGTGATGACTTCTGGTTTCTGGCAAAAATGCCCCCCTGGGGGACAATGGGTTTCCTTAAAGACTGCAGTGTTCGATTAACGTCCAAGAGGATTCTTCAAAAGATCATGATGGATTGCTTAACACTGCCCCACCCCTCCCAAAATGAAAAATGTATCAGTCACATGACGACCTGCTTAATAACGGACTTTGTAAATTGGCCTGTCACTGTTAGGAAAAACTCTAACCCTTCAGACATTTTTAAGAGAACATCTGTTTCTCCGGAGAAACTCTGAGAAATTTCAGTTTCTCAACTAATTCATTGAACTTCCTAGGTGGAGAATCCTTAAAAAGTTATTTTGGATCAATAAGCATCTAGGATTATCTATATTTGAAAATATCCTTGACCTATGACCACGGTTGAACTCAAAATTTCTGTTGTTAAGTGAGACAGTTGGCTCAGCATCGTGTGATTCTCCTTTTGCGACCTTCTGACACGCAAACTCAATGGGGAATCCAGATTCGCTTAACAACCGTGTTGTGAATCGTCAACTGTTGTGGCGATTCACTTTAACAACTGTAAAGCAAGTCAGGCCGTAAAATAGGGCAAAACTCACTTTAAAAAGTATTTCACTTAGTGACAGACATTTTGGGCTCAGTTGAGGTCACAAGTCGAGGACTACCTGTATAGGTATGTGCGTTCGTATGCACCGTGTGTCTATGTGAGCATATCATTGCGTGTATAGCTTCATGCTTGGTTGTGTGAAAACATTACCTGATCGATGCTTTTAGCTTCATTGCAATCAGCGCTGGCATTAAGTGGTCAGGGAGTAGAAAATTTTATTTAAAAACAAGCCGTCTTGCTGTTTAGTGTTGCTGTTTTGCATAACAAATAGATCTTTTGCTTAAATCAGCTGCTGTAGAATTCCTGGAATACTGATGAGCTGAAAAGGGGTCCATCTCTAGGAGTCTTCCTTCATATTATCTGGTTAAATAGCGCTGGGTGCAGGAATCGAGGTAAAAGGGAGGTTTCTGGAGGAGCCAATCCATACGCAAGAGCCGTGGTGGCGCAGTGGTTAGAATGCAGTATTGCAGGCTGACTCTGCCCACCGCCAGCAGTTCGATTCTGACCGGCTTGAGATTCATAGCCTTCCATCCTTCCAAGGTTGGTAAAAATGAGGAGCTAGAATGTTGAGGGCAAATAGGGTGACTCTGTAAACTGCGTAGCGTGGGGCTATAAGCACTGTGGAGCAATATATAAGGCTAAGTGCTACTGCTTGGAAAGCTGTTGCTTGCTGTGTCATATAATATATATACCCACATATATTACATGACACAGAGAAACAACAGAGCCTGGTTAGGATGTATACATGTCCATGGCGAGAAAAACAAATTTTACAAGTTTACCAGACCGATGGCAAAACTGTTACAGAATCTGGCAGCCCTGCCCGAAATACTCATATTTCGCCAAAAATAAGACCGGGTCTTATTTTCTTTTGGGCCCCCAAATAAACACTAGGGCTTATTTTCAGGGGGTGTCTTACTTCCCCCCCTTCTGCTCGCTCGTGGTGGGGCAGGAGGCTGCGTGGTGTGCCAGTGCCATTCAGCCATTCACGTCCCAACACATGCCTTGCGTCGCGATCGCGGCAACACAATTTACCAGACAGAATGGGTGACCAGCTGGCTACACAGGCTCATAAGTAGGACTTATTTGGTGTGTGGGGGGGAGTAGGGCTTATATTAGGCGCACACATAAAAAACATGCTAGGGCTTATTTTCAGGATAGATGTTATTTTCGGGCAAACAGGTTACTTCGAAATCTCCTCCCAGAGGGGAGGAAGAGAAACAGATTGTGGAGTGGGTGGGTGAGGTCTCTAACAATAGAAGACCTCTCAATTCTGTTACTCTGCTGTTGTGTTATTCTAAGATCCAAATCATGAAAGGTTTGATTGACATTTTATTTTTCTCTTCATTCCCAGTTTGCCACAGTTCCTGCACCGGCTGCACAGGACCTTTGCCCACTCAGTGTACCTCCTGTTCCTTCCCCCAGGCCTTCTACCAGGGCCAGTGTCTCCTCGCTTGTGGAGAGGGTTTTTATCAGCACCACAACCTCTGTAAAGGTAACCCATATATCCCTGTCTTTTATAGGCCAACAGATAAAATCTCTCCCATTCACTCTTTCCTGCGATTTCAATGTTTGGAAAGTTTTTCATTACTCCTGAGAATTTTGCATATAAGCTTTTAGCGCTTCTAGACAAACTTGACAGCCTCAAACAATCCACGCTGAAACTGGAGTTGGCAAATGGTTTATTGGTGCTGCAAGTTAGCTCCGAGACAAACCACCTCTCAGTGCCTTTTATAGGTCCGCAAAGGCCCTGCCCGTCCCACCCACCGTGAACAGCTGATCTAATCTCAGTTCAGCTCAGCATTCAAATGGGCCGCCAAACATCCTACATCGGCCCATGACGTCATCGTCTGCCGTCACCGCTAACTCCTCCGTTTGCCTACATTTGTCGTTGATCCTTTCCCTGGCGCGGCAGACCGCCTAACACCCGGTGTCACCATCACCACACCCTGTGAAGAGTCTTCCCCATTCGGCCTCCAGATAACTTGAGCTTCCATTCCTGCGATCTCCTCTCCACCTCCCATATGCATTGTCGAGCAGGAGACTGAGCTCGACATAAGTGTCACTGCGTTTTTATATTTACCAGCAGAGCTATTATTTCTGGACTGTCAGACTTACCGTAGTCATATTCCTTATCAGCACCTACAGCGCATGTCATGCATTCCTTTGTACTTCTTCTAGAAACTTTCCTTTGTTCTCCAGCCAGCTAAGGTCAGGCTGGGGATTCTTTGCCAACATGTAATCTAATTTAGATAGTGAGATGTTTAAAGCCACGATCCAACTCAAAATGAGGGCAATTACCCCACGCAAGGTAACGGGGCTGATTGCCGCTCTGACAATAAGCCACATTTCCAGTTGAACTGAAATAACGTCTTAGAAAGATTCTCCCAAGGTTCAGCAGATCGATGGCCTAAGGTGGGGAGAAACCTGTCTTTATGTCTGGTTGTTTTGGTCTGCAATGATTTGATTTGATTTTGATTTTATTGGATTTATATACCGCCCTAATCCCGAAGGACTCAGGGCGGCGTACAGCCAACAATAAAAAATACATAAATACAAAATTTAAAACCCAACTAAAAACAGATGAAATAAATTTGGCCCAGAGAGAATTAAAACACCCCAAATAATTTAAAACAAATTAAAATTTAACACTAAAATGGAGAGTGGTTAGGCCAGGCCCGCCTGGCGAAATAATAAAGTCTTAAGAGCGCGGCGGAAGGTTGGGAGATCCGGGATCCTCCGTATCTCCGGGAGGAGCTCGTTCCAGATAGTAGGTGCCCCCACAGAGAAAGCTCTCCCCCTGGGGGCCGCCAGCCGACATTGTTTGGCTGATGGCACCCGGAGGAGCCCCTCTCTATGAGAGCGTACTGGCGCCTATAGCACCATCTTGAGTGGAGGAGCTGAAACAGTTTATGTTCAGGATGTGAGGAGGTCTGCAGATATTTTCTCAGCCCTCAATCTGTAGAGATTCTGAGTCATCCAGGTCATGATTGTCCCAAAGGTGCTTTTTTTCAGGAGGCAAGTGGACTTTCTGGTTTTTTCTTTTAAAGATGTTTTACTTCTCCTCCAAGAAGCTTCTTCAGCTCTGACAGGATGGTGGGGAAGGGAAGGATTTATCTTCCTTGCAGACAGCCGGACATTTGCATCCTTTTAGAGAATTGTTGAAGCACTCGGAGGTTTATCTGTGTCCTCAGGGTCACCTGAGTAGTGCAAATGGTTCCTGTAGGCAGCAATTTTTTTCCCTCTGGAAATCCGTTCCTACTCCCACACCATTCCAAGGGTCTTCATCCCAAATTGTAATAGCTAAAAGTCTGTAGAGCTTCTGAGTCATCCAGCTCATGGTTGTCCCAAAGGTGCTTTTTCGGAAGGCAACTGGACTTTGTTTTTTCCTTTTGAAGACATTTCGCTTCTCATCCATGAAGCTTCTTCAGCTTCTGACAGGACTGTGGAGAATGGAAGGATTTATATTCCTTGCAGACAGCTGGTCATCTGCATCCTTTTAGAGGGTCCCTGAAGCACTTGGAGGTTTTATCTGTGTCTTCAGGGTCACCCGAGTGGTGCAAGTGGTTCCTGTAGTCTGCATTTTTCCCCCCCTCTGGAAATCCATTCCTACTCCCACACCATCAATCCTTCCATTCCCCACTATCCTGTCAGAACTGAAGAAGCTTCTTGGATGAGAAGCAAAATGTCTTCAAACGGAAAAAAAAACAAAAACCAAGAAAGCCCAGTTGCTTCCTGACAAAAAGCACTTTTTGGGTTTCTCAGCTTGTTCTGCCCCAGCTACGGACCCCAAAGAACGCAGCACACACAAACTCTATACGAAACTTATTTTACTCAAATAACATAGTTTTTATCAACCAAAGGCTGTTAATAAACTGTCTTAACAGCCTATCAGAATTCTAAGATAAGGGAATCACAGTCTTACTAGAGTTGGCAGAAAGCCCAGAAGCAATTTTGCAGAGAATCAGACAGGAAGGAGAATGAACTAAAGTTGTTCCCTACAGCTTGCTGCAAGTGGTGTTCCTCCTTAAATAGGCTAAGGGAGTGGCCAATTAGCCCCAAGCCTTACTCTCGAGGAGACCTCCTCCTGAGGAGTCACTCCTGCCTTTTGGCAGCTCTGCGCTCCCGTGCATTGAGAAGAGGCTCCTCCTCTTAATCCTCTTCACTTCTGGAGGTTCTGAAGGCCCTGGCTGAATCCCTGCCTCTGGCACCACATCTTCTCCAGCCTCCTCACTGTCCGACTTGAGCGCCAGCTGTACAGGCTGCTGGCGCAGCACCACACCAGCCTCCTCGTTGTCGGAATCAGATACAATCTGCACAGGCCGCTGACGGGCCACAACATAGCTTTCCTTCTGACTCGCCAAATAGACAGGTCTTCTGTGGGAGGCAGGCTGGTTGCAGTTGTTCTTTCTGCAGATGTAATTATCCGTTGGAGTCTGTACCTGTCCGGTTTGGTTTCCCCAACTCTTCTTCTCCAGGTTGCCATTCATCCTGCAGGACATGTGTTGGCCCAGAACATTCACACTGTACGCGATGCATGAACCCAGAGGAGAAGCTTCAACCACACCTGAGCCTTGAGGAGAGGCCCGTTGGCGCCTGCTTGCCTCAGTGCAGAGCCCAGTTCTACAGTAACGAAGACGGGATTTGCAAAGGTGAGTGAAGATCTGTTCTCTCCCAAGCTGACAGCACTTTGACTTATATGCCACTTCACAGTGCTTTTGCAGCCCTCTCTAAGCGGTTTGCAGAGTCAGCCTATTGCCCCCAACAAACTGGGTCCTCATTTTACCCACCTTGGAAGGATGAAAGGCTGCGTCAACCTTGAGCTTGTCAGGATCGAACTGCTGACAATGGGCAGAGTTTCCCTGCAGTAGCAATAGCACTTAGACTTATATACCGCTTCACAGTGCTTTTACAGCCCTCTCTAAGCAGTTTGCAGAGTCAGCCTGGTGACATTTGAATTCGCAGTAATTGCGGGCAGCTGGCAGCTAAGTGCTACTTTAACAGCACTTTAGTCCACTGCACCACTAAGGCTCTTGTGGGTGTGGCTTGATGGTCATGTGACAATTTTTTAGGATTTAGCAGAGGTACTGGTCTACCAGGCTTTTAACTGCTTGCAGAGCAGTACCGGTCTACTCATTTGTTTTTGGAGGCACCGGTCTACCCATTGGTTTTTGGAGGCACCGGTCTACTCATTCGTGTTTGGAGGCACCGGTCTACTCATTCGTGTTTGGAGGCACCGGTCTACCCATTTGTTTTTGGAGGCACCAGTCTACCCATTGGTTTTTGGAGACACCGGTCTACTCATTTGTTTTTGGAGGCACCGGTCTACTCATTTGTTTTTGGAGGCACCGGTCTACCACTGCCTTTTAACACTGATCAGCTGTAGGGCGGCCCTTTGAAGCCCCGCGGCAAGAGTTTAAACAGTTTTTTCCCTTCTAGCCAATCAGCTGGGACTCGGGAGGCATCAATAGATTGGGAGTGGGGCCAAATAAAAGGTAAGAATAATGCTGGGGTGCGGGGGCGGGAGGGCCCAGCTCCCGAACAAAGAGAACCGGTTCAGTGACATCATATCGTCACCGCTACCGGCTTGGCCAAACCGGGAGGAACCCACCACTGACACACACACACACACACACACACACACACACACACACACACACACACACACACAAAACACACACATCTCCCTGAGTTCCAGATCTGAAGCAGCCTTAATACAAATCACCTTGAAAGATAGAATTCTGCAAGATCTGGATAACTTCCACATCTGCAAAACGCATCCCTGAGCAGACCAATAAACTGCCTTCGAGTGATGGGCTAATAAAAAGTGGGTTTTGTCAAGTGATTTAGATTGTCCTGACATTTATTGGAAGAAAATCCCCATTCAAAGGTAGTTCTCAACTCTTTTTGTTGTGCTCAAGGGGTTTTTATTTTGGGTTAACAATACCACATCACCTTCTCTCTTAAAAGCACCAGTTCAGCATTTGTACCCAGAATATGTACCACGAAGCAACAAAATTTGCTTATGATATAGATTGGGGGGAAATTGGAACGAGAGGAGAGGCTGCTGAGAGTAGCAGATCGCGGTTCGTATAGACGGCAGGAGAGTCCGAAATAATTCAAAATTCTGCTTGAAGCAGGAAATTCAGAAATAAAGTAAAGTTCCCCTACAGACAGTTTTTCAGCCTCTCATTCTCTATAGCCTCTTTGGCAGTTTGAGACACTCCCTGTCCCAAAATTCAGACAGTTGAAATTGGTTTGAAAATGGGCAAATTACAACAGTGAACTCCTCCATGCCTTCTGTCAAGTTTATTTATTTATTAAGTGCCTTCAAGTCAGCCTCGTCTCCTGGCAACTGCCTGGATAAATCCCCACAGTTTTCTTAGCAAGGTTTTCAGAAGTGGTTTGCCATTGCCTGTTTCCTAGGGCTGAGAGAGAGGGACTGGCCCAAGATCACCCAGCTGGCTTTGTGCCTACAGCAAGACTAGAACTCAGTATTTCCCAGGTTCACCATTATACCAAACTGGTTCTCTTTCTGTCAGTAAAATTCCCTTTTTACAGCCCTGTTAATACCTTAATTCAGGGACAAGTCAGGGTGATTGGATGGACCTGAGCATTTACTGGCCGGATGCCCTTCCTGACACCACCTGGAGTTCACAGCAAATTTTTTTTTCTTTGCGCCCTGAGAAGGAAACAACTGCCATTGCCTAGGATTGAACTCTCAACTTTCCGAGTGAGAGGCGAGTGTCTTCACCACTAGGCCACCATGCTACTCCCGCTCTTTCTGTCAGTACTGGTAGTAAACGAGTGACTTCTGTTAGCATTAACAGAGATATTATGATTACTGTATTTTCCTGCGTATAAGACTACTTTCTAACACACAAAAATCTTCTCAAAAGTCGTGGGTCGTCTTATACGCCGGGTCTCATTCTCCTGTAACCAGGCAGACCAGCCCATAAGGCTCTGACGAGCCTTAAATGGCTCTGAGGAGGGTCGTCTTATACGCCCAGTCGTCTTATACGCCGGAAAATACGGTAAGTCCCCAGCTCAAAATTGGAAACTAATCTTGTACATCAACATATGTAATAAGCCATGTGGAGGATGGATGAATGTATGGAGAGAGAGGTGATAGATAGATAGATAGATAGATAGATAGATAGATAGATAGATAGATAGATAGATAGATAGGATAGACAGATGATTGGATAGCTAGATGGATGGATGGATAGATTGATTGATAGATAATAGACAGACAGATATGGATGGATGGATGGATGGATGGATGGATGGATGGATAGATGATAGATAGATAGATAGATAGATAGATAGATAGATAGATAGATAGATAGATAGATAGATAGATAGATAGATAGATAGATGATGGATGAATAGATTGGATAGACAGATGATTGGATAGCTAGATGGATGGAGAGAGATGGATGGATGGATGGATGGATGGATGGATGGATGGATGGACAGACAAACAGAGACAGACAGATGATTGGATAGCTAGATGGATGGATGGAGAGAGAGATGATGGATGGATGGATGGATGGATGGATGGATGGATGGATGGATAGATAGAATGGATAGACAGATGATTGGATAGCTAGATGGATGAATAGAGAGAGAGATAGCTAGATAGATGGAGGGTGGGAGATATGGATAGAGAATGGATGGATGGATGGATGAAGAAAGAGAGAGAGAGAGGGATGGGTGGATGGATGTGGGCCAACCCCTTGCTACAATAAGACTGTCTATCTTTATTCAAGGTAATGTGTTCTAATGTGGATTTCATGTTTGCTCAATATTGACATATGGTGACTCTTCCATACTGAGTTCTTTATTGTTTCATGCCTATAGATAAAATATTGCAAGATTGAAGACTTTGCTATCTGCATCTACCATATACTCTGGGAACTATTAGAGATATCATGTGATAGCTCTCCCACATGATATCTGGAGTGAATTGCCTCTTACTCCTCTGGAGTTGCATCCCTTCCCTCCTGGAGAGCCATCCTTTTACAGTCCATCAACACTCATTCTTTTTTTCGTTCAAAGTTGCTCTCCTGAGGCTCTAGCCCTTGGGCATTTGGCGGGGGGTGAGGGAGGAAATGAGGCTGGAGAAGATGTGGTGCCAGAGGCAGAGATTCAGCCAGGACCTTCAGAACCTCCAGAAGCTCCCTTAAGTGAAGAGGACGAAGAGGAGGAGCTTCTTCTCGATGCATGGGCACGCAGAGCTGCCAAAAGGCAGGAATGGCTCCTCAGGAGGAGATCTCCTCAAGAGTAAGGCTTGGGGCTAATTGGCCACTCCCTTAGCCTATTTAAGGAGGAACGCCGACTGAAGCAATTTGCAGGGAACAACTTCGTTCACTCTCCTTCGTGCCTTGATCTTAGTTCTCTGCAAATTGCTTCTGGGCTTTCTGCCAACCATAGTAAGATTAAGATTATTTATTCTTTGGGATTCTTGCAGGCTGTTAAGAAAGTTAATTAACAGCCTTTGTTTGAAAAAAAACCCTGATTTTATTTTAGTAAACTAAGGTTTGTACAGACTTTGTGTGTGCTGCGTTCTTTGCGGTCCGTAGCTGGGGCAGAAGAGACCCTGAGACTTTTACCCTAGTGTTTATTAACCGTAGCTATTTCAAAAGATGTGTACTTCAACTCCCAGAGTTCCATACATGGCTGGGGAATCCTGGGAGTTGAAGTCCACACTTCTTAAAGTGGCCAAGGTTGAGAAACACTGTTCTACCCACAAGTCCCGCCATCTTTGAAAAACTATAGTTTTATTGATCGACTCGCTTTTCTCTGTTTTTCGTTACAGCGTGCCACTCTTCCTGCCTTTCTTGCACCGGAGGGTCTCCCGAGAACTGCACCATTTGTGCCTCACCTCAAGTCTTTCATGAAGACCGGTGCATCTCTGAGTGTCCAGAAGGATGGTATCATCAAGAAAGCCGTTGCTATGGTGAGTGCCCAGAGCGGAACTCCTGGGCAGTAGAATCAAAGAGTACAGGCAGTCCTCGACTTACAACAATTCACTTAGAGACCATTCAAAGTGACGACGGCGCTGAAAAAAGTGACCGTTTTATGACCATTTTTCACAGTTATGACCGTTGCAGCATCCCCAGGGTCCTGTGATAGACATTCAGATGCTTGACAACCGTCTCACATTTATCATGTTCCAGGGGTCATGGGAACCCCTTTGGCCACCTTCTGACAAGCAAAGTCAATGGGGAAGTCCAGATTCACTTAACAACCGGGTTCCTCATTGAACAACTGCAGTGATTCGCTTAACAAATGTGGCAAGAAAAGTCGTAAAACGGGGCACTTAAGACATTTCTCACTTAGCAACATAAACTTTGAGCTCAATTGTGGTCGTAAGTCGAGGACTACCTGTATAACAAGAGATCTTTCTCCATCCTAGCTACAGATGGTCCTCGACTTAGAACCAATAAAAGCATTCATAGTCATTGACGAGGCGGTAACTATGTTCATCTGTCAAAATGACACAAAAAGAGGACTCCAGAACTCTTCCTCTTTTATGAAAGAGATAGGAAAGACATTCCATTTTGTTTGACTCAGAAAAAGGAGTAAATTTAATTTAATTTAATTTAATTTAATTTAATTTAATTTAATTAATTAATTTTATTTTATTTTATTTTATTTTATTATTTTATTTTATTTTATTTTATTTTATTTTATTTTATTTTATTTTATTTTATTTTATTTTATTTTATTTTATTTTATTTTATTTTATTTTATTTTATTTTATTTTATTTTATTTTATTTTATTTTATTTTATTTTATTTTATTTTTAATTTGATTTATATGCCGCCCTTCTCCGGAGACTCAAGGTGGCTTACAATGCGTTAAGCAATAGCCTTCATACTTTTGCATATTTATACAAAGTCAGCTTATTGCCCCCACAAACTGGGTCCTCAGTTGACCTACCTTAGAAAGGATGGAAGGCTGAGTCGACCTTGAGCCTGGCTAGGATTGAACTCACAGAAATTACAGGCAGCTGGTGTTAATTGCTGCCTTTTAGTAGGAGGCATTAGCCCCCTAAGCTACACAGGCTCCTTTATTTTTTTACTTTACTTTACTTTACTTTACTTTACTTTACTTTACTTTACTTTACTTTACTTTTATTTTATTATTTTATTTTATTTTATTTTATTTTATTTTATTTTATTATTTTATTTTATTTTATTTTATTTTATTTTATTTTATTTTATTTTATTTTATTTTATTTTATTTTATTATTTTATTTTATTTTATTTTAATTAATGTGCTGCCCATCCCAAAGGTGCTTTTTTTCAAGAGACAACTGGACTTTCTTATTTTTCTTTGAAGATGTTTCACTTCTTATCCCAGAAGCTTCTTCAGCTCTGACTGGATAGTGGGGAATGGAAGGATTTATACTCCTTGCAGACAGCTGGTCATTTGCATCCTTTTTAGAGAGTCGTTGAGGCTATTTGGAGGTTTGACCTTGTGTCCTCAGGGTCACCTGAGTGGTGCAAATGTGTGTGTGGCCTTCTTGGCTGCAGGATGTTTTCTTCTGCCCATGTTGTATCCAACAACACTGAGTTACCATCCGTGGTGAAATCCAAATTTTTTTACTACCGGTTCTGTGGGTGTGGCTTGGTTGGCATGGTGTGGCTTGGTGGGCGTGGCAGGGGAAGGATACTGCAAAATCTCCATTCCCACCCCACTCTGGGGCCAGCCAGAGGTGGTATTTGCCGGTTCTCTGAACTATTCAAAATTTCCGCTACTGGTTCTCCGAACTGCTCAAAATTTCTGTTACTGGTTCTCCAGAACCTCTCAGAACCTGCTGGATTTCACCCCAATGTCTAACACTGACTCCAGGTTCAATCTTCAATTTACCGTATTTTTCAGAGTATAAGACACACTTTCTTCTCTCCTAAAAGAGGCTGAAAATTTGGGTTCATCTTATACTCTGAATATAACCCCACGCGTGGTGCTCAAAATGGCTACCAGGAATAGCTGCTCTCTTCTCTTATCCCTTCCGTGCTTCGCCTGCTTTAGTCACTGGAGCTCAGCTGTGCTTTTGAAGCTGCTTTCCAGCCCCAATGCGAGTGAAGTGATCTTCCGTGCTTTGCCTGCTTTTCTAATTGCTGCTCCCTCCAACGATCAGCTGTGCTTTTTTAGCCCCAACCAACCCCAACCTCAAAACCAGCAAGCGAACTAATGTGCTTGAAGCTGACCAGGATAAGGATGCTAGCCAGGTGAATATCTGGTAGGCAGAAATTGTTTTCCCCTATTTCCATATAAGGTACGTCTTATACTCCGAAAAATACGATACAACTTAATTTTTTTAATAAGTTTTTTATTTGTTTTCTATTAAGAACAAATATAAGCAATCCATCCCTCCTTAAACAGTGCGTCATCTTGAGTACAAATATTTCTGTGCAACATCCTTCCCCAAATTATATACATTAAACAATTACACCTTGTGTAATTTTCCATTTCCTTCATAACGTATCTTCTAGTACAAATACAATAATAACATTAAGCCTAGTTATTCTCATCATACTCATCTTATCCTTTGCCCTTTTATTCTTATCTCTATTTTAATATTTTTTCTCTATTCTTATTGTCGTCTTCTTTTATTTTCAATTTAATTTTGAGACTTAATTTTAAACCAGAGACTTCATAGCTGAAGGAACTGGTGCAGTTTGGGGCTCCCTTACTTCTCCCCTCTCCCCTTAGTAGAACTCTTACCTGCTCTTTTGTGACAGTTTGATAGCGAAGGTATTAACCACCTATGGATTTGGCTTTTTTCCCCCTTTTTTTTCTTTTTCTGACTCATCTTTTACTGCTGGCTTCTTAAAAATGATTTGTGTTGCTGACAAAGAAATATGCACAGGCTCTGGAAAACGAGTAAATAACAGATGGCAGAAGAGAGTTAGCAACAAAGATCCGTATTCGAATAATGGGACTTTGAGGAAAGAATTACCTTGCCAGCAATGAGCATGTTCTCCCTTTGTTTTTAAATGGCCTCTGAGACGTTTCTGTCCATGAGTGATAACGCGCATAGAAAGGTCTCCCTGTGTAAATGTGTTCATGCTTACCCAAGATGACTACGATTTACATATAGGTGGTAGATGTCACTATTTTCCAGAATAACAATGTTGGAAGGGACCTTGGAGGTCTCTAACCCCCCCCCCCCCCCAAAGCAGGTAGAATAGAATAGAATAGAATAGAATAGAATAGAATAGAATAGAATAGAATAGAATAGAATAGAATAGAATAGAATAGAATAGAATAGAATAGAATAGAATAGAATAGCAGAGTAGGGAGGGACCTTGAAGGTTTTATAGTCCAACCCCTTGTTTAGGCAGGAAACCCTACACCACTTCAGACAAATGGTTACCCAACATCTTCTTAAAAACTTCCAGTGTTGGAGCATTCACAACTTCTGGAGGCAAGTCGTTCCACTGATTCATTGTTCTAACTGTCAGGAAATTTCTCCTTGGTTCTAAGTTGCTTCTCTCCTTGGTTAGTTTCCACCCATTTCTTCTTGTCCTGCTGTTCTGGCCCCGTGCCCAGAAATAACCCCCCCTCAGACAACCAGAGGCTAAGGAACTGGCAGGCAACCAAGTGATGATAACAAAGGTCGGCAGCAATCCGCAGCTGCTTGCCAACGTCTTTATTAAAAGGTCCGTCACATACACACCACAGCAGGGCCGATTCAAAACCGGGATCCACGTATCTTTGTTTTGTTCGTCACAAAGATATGGCATCAATCCCTCACTTATATAGTCTGGTAGGAGGCGTGGTCCACCAGCTAATCACGACCACGCCTTTTCCTCTGCTGGGCTCTCCTGTCTCTCCGACGCTGGCAAGGGTCCAACCAAAACTCACTCCCCTCGTCAATGTCCTCCTGTGGCTGCAGGGACGAGCTTGGCTCTGGGCCTATCTCCTGCCCTTCGGTGTCCTCCGGAGGCAGTGCCAGAGAGGAGAGTCCTGGAGAAGGAGGCCTTGCCAACTCCTCTTCCTCACTCTCAGAGTCCTCCCCTGCTGATGACGCAGGCTCAGGCAACGGAGCCACAACACCTGCCCTCAAGTGCTTTGGTAACCTTTATACCATTTCAGACAAATGGTTGTCCAACCTCTTCTTAAAAACCTCCAGTCTTCCACTGACTAATTATTGACTTTGCTTGTCAGAAGTTCGCAAAAGGTCATTCATGCCCCCGGGACACTGCAACCGTCATAAATACGGGTCAGTTGCCAAGCGTCTGAATTTTGATCACATCAGTGGTGAAATCCAATTTTTTTTACTACCGGTTCTGTGAGCGTGGCTTGGTGGGCGTGGCGTGGCTTGGTGGGCGTGGCTTGGTAGGCATGGCAGGAGAAGGATACTGCAAAATCTCCATTTTCACCCCACTCCAGGGGAAGGATCTCCATTCCCACCCCACTCTGGGATCTGCCAGAGGTGGTATTGGCTGGTTCTCCGAACTACTCAAAATTTCCACTACTGGTTCTCCAGAACCTGTCGGAACCTGCTGGATTTCACCCCTGAATCGTATGACCACGGGGAATGCTGCCGTAGTCATGGGTGTGAAAAATGATCATAAGTCACTTTTTTCAGTGCCATTGAAACTCCGAACCATCACTAAATGAATGGTTGTAACTCAAGGGCAATCCGTAATTCATAGATTATAGAATCGGGGGGATGCTGCCATGGTCATAAGGGTGAAAAATGGTCATCGGTCACTTTTTTCACGGTCACTAAATGAACCATCGTATGCTGAGAACCACCTGTACGGGCAATGATCAAGATACATAAAATATTGTTAACATTTTAATCCAAGAACTAAACAGCACTGTTCCTCGGCAGACAATATGATTTAAATACATGAATATTATAGACTTTATGTCTTTAAGCACAACCAGACTTGTCCTTCAGCAATATCTTTCCCTTTAAATAAGGTATATATGGAATGGGCATAATGTTTTGAATTTAGACCATCTCAAATCCAAAACGATCTGTTTTGAGGATGGAAGCAGTATTTGCAAACACGAAATATTCGTTGGGTATGTAAAGGTGGGCTACCCCCAACATTACACAGAGTTTTTAGACTTAAAAGGCAGTGTTTTGAAATCCAAATGGTTCTGATTTGCAATTTTTTTTTAAAATTAGATTTATATGCCGCCCTTCTCCGAAGACTCAGGACGGCTTACAATGCGTTAAGCAATAGCCTTCATACTTTTGTATATTTTATACAAAGTCAGCTTATTGCCCCCACAAACTGGGTCCTTAAATTACCTACCTTAGAAAGGATGGAAGGCTGAGTCAACCTTGAGCCTGGTGAGATTCGAACTTGCAATAATTGCAGACAGCTGAATGTTAATAACAGGCTTTTTAGTCTGCTGAGCTATCCAGGCTCCCTGGATAGCTCAACAGACTAAATGCTTTTTCCCCACCATCTTTCAGCCTAAAGCTCTGATGGTGAACCTATGGCACCCAGGCCGGAAGTGGCACGGACAGCCATCTCTCCTGGCACGCCAGCCGTCAACTTTTGCTCTTCTGGGTTCTAGCCAGCTAGTGTTTGTGCATGCGGGAGTGCTGGAAAGTGGAATAGTAGCTCCCTGACGCACATGTGTGTCCCGGAAAGCTAAGCTTCCAGTTTCCGGCATGCGCGTATGCTCCAGACAGCTGATCTTTGCATGTGCATGTGTGAATGAAATTGGAAGACCAAGTGACCGGCGCGTGCATGGAACCTGGAAACTCAGCCTCCCGGCACGCATATTCACACCAGGGAGCTGCTCTTCCAGTTTTCCGCTGCTCTCCCGCACGCACGCACGCACGCACATTTATTTATTTATTTATTACATGTATTTATATGCTGCCCTTCTCCCGAAGGACTCAGGGCGGCGAACACAAGTTAAGAAACATGTACAATAAAATTGCACTTTAAATCAAATACCTAATTAATGATAAATAATAAACCCAGAATCAGAGTCAGCCTATTTGCTTGAACAGCCAAGTCTTCAGCTCCCGACGGAAGGAGCGGAGATCAGGAGCCATCTGGAGCTCGGCAGGTAATTCATTCCAGAGAGTGGGAGCACCCACAGAGAACGCCCTACCCATGGTCCTGTTTCAGCACTCGGTGCCGAAAAGATTCACCAACTCTGGCCTTAAGGGTTATTTTATTGAGTATATTCAACCTCTAAACAGGTCTGTAACTTAAATGTGGAATTATAGAGAGAGAAGACACAATGTGGAGTGGTGCTTATTATCCATATTAAAAAGCTTACAGCTTGGAATAAGAACAGAACTCTCTTAATGATGATTCAGAAGCATAAGATATTTTAAAAATACTCTAACATATTGTCTATTTATTTATAAGTAATATAGATCACTCATTCTCGCCTCTCTCATCTGAGGCATTTGAAATCAAGGCCACCTCTTAATAGAGCTGGGGGTGGCCTGATTTACAGTCTCCACGGAAACGGTGTTGATAAATTTTTGGCTGTAGCTCACTTAGCTGTATTTCCTTGTTTGTTTCGCCCAGATAGACCAATCCTATAAAACTACAAATTTGCTTAGCCATTTGATCTTTAGATCTGTTTTCTCTGAAGTAACCCCTGTTCAAGCCTCAGTTTCAGGGGTGAAATGCTCCGGGTTCTGACCAGATCGCCCGATCCGGTAGCGATGGCGGCGAGTCGTTCGGAGAACCGGTAGCAAAAATCCCTGCGCCCCTCCAATGCCCAGCTGAGCTGTGCGATCAGAGCCTTTTTTTTTTAACTTTTAAAAGCATTTTTTCTACAACCTCTTCAGCTGAAAAAATGCTTTTAAAAGTAAAAAAAAAAGCCTCTGATGATCATGTGGCTCAGCTGGGATCGTCAAAGGCTTTTAAAAGCATTTTTTCTACAACCTCTTCGGCCGAAAAAATGCTTTTAAAAGTTTTTTTTTTAAAGTTGACCACGCCCACTCAATCATATTACCCCCCACCAAGCCACGCCCACAGAACCGGAAGTAACCAATTTTACATTTACAAAATATTTCAGGTCTTTGTGACGGAGAATTTGAAGTGACTCTAAACTGATTTTGCGATTAGCATCTTCTCCTTCAGCGACTAGTCAGGCTGAAATGCTGAACTGCATTTCTCTTTTGGCTTTGTCTCTTATCAAGAATCAGCCAAAATTCTGCAAGATAGTCTTATTGACGCAGCTGGCAATTCTATATCATAGTCCATGCTTTTGGATCTACAAAGCTATCCCTTTGGAACAGAAATACATGTTGTCCTCGGCATACAACCGTTCATTTAATGACCGTTTGAAGTTACAACGGCACGGAAAAAAGTGTCTTATGAATGTTTTTCACACAGTTGCAGTGTCCTGGGGTCATCCGATCACTTTTTGCAACCTTCTGACAGACAAAATCAACAGAGAAGTTAGATTCACTTAATTTTGTAGGCTAGGCCCAAGTAATTATACCAGATTATTATTATCTGGTATAATAATAATAATAACAACAACAACAACAACAATCCTAAACAAAATATTTTATTAGAACGGCTGAGAATTACTACATTCTCAGCTTAGTCCAATTAATTCCAAAACAAGTCCTTCAGAAAAAGTCCTTCGGCCTTATCGCAAACCTTTGTCTTCTTTGGCACCCTGCCAAAGGCTTTTCTTGGCAAAGCCCCACAGAGACACCAACAAGAAATAAATGTAGCAATGTTGTTTTCCTACAAAGAACCTAAGAGCCATTGCTGCTCTTATGGGAGGAGGCAATCATCTCCTGACTTTACTCCTGAGTCGTCCTTTTTGCTTGAGCTGCTCTTGCCTTCAGCTCTTCACATGCATGCGCTAGGAACAGGCTCCTCCTGTTCCTCTGCCTCTCTGCTGTCTGCCTCTGGAGGCTCCGGAGTCTGTGAATCTCTCCCATATGGCCCTGGCCCCATCTCTGCCTCCGACGCAGAGCCCTCGTCCGGGCCTCCCCCTGACTCCAGGACTGGTCCATTGTCCTCCCCAGGCTCCTCACTGTCCGACTCCACTTTCCAGCTCTGCAGGCTGCTGGCGGACCACAACACTTAACATCTGTGTTACTAACTTAAGCACTGCAGCGATTCACTTAACAACTGTGGCCATAAAATGGGGGGGGGGGGAACTCAGTTAACAAATGAGAAATTTAAACACCTGAATATTTTATTAAAATCCAGGGATGGAAATTTAAGTGGTAAAAAGGAAATTGGATTTAAATCTCACTGGGATTTGGCTACTGAGCTGAGCCCTAATTACAGGTAGTCCTTGAGTTACGACTACAATTGCTCCCAAAATTTGTGTTGTTAAATGAAACAGTTGTTAAGTGAGTTTCCCCCATTTTACCACCTTTCTTGCCGCAGTCGTTAAGTGAATCACTGCAGTGGGTAAGTGCAGAAAATTTTGGAGCTGATTGTGGTTGTAAGTCGAGGACTTCATGTATATCCTAGTTAAGATCATAACGTGCTAGCAGGATATACCTTAAGAAGCCTATGCAGATGTTCCCAGGGCTTTTTCTTACTAAAGCCCATTGGACTTACTTTTAAATTAAATATCTAACACAGATTTATACGGCGTAGAGTGCCCAGCTTTTAGTCCATTAGAATATGAATAATTATGCTTGTCCACAAATGCCATTTCTGCAGAAAAAGAGGTAGATGACTTTCACCGTTAACAGAATAATTGGTGATTCCAAGAACTGAATCAGGAACCAACATTTTTTTAATATTTGTATTATATGTGTTTTAATTTGGCTGTTCACCGCCCTGAGTCCCCCTTCCGGGGAGAAGGGCGGTATAGATAGATAGATAGATAGATAGATAGATAGATAGATAGATAGATAGATAGATAGATAGATAGATAGAGATATATAATAAATAAATAAATAAACAAACAAACAAACAAAGAAAGAAACATGGAGACATATGTCTGATGGCACTGAAACAGCTCCTGAAATTTTGCTCGATAACAGAAGAGATTCCACAATGAGTCAGGCGAGCCATAGGTTTATCCTATACCTTTTTTTATCCTCTTTAAAAGCAAAAAGCAAAGACAGTTGGGAAGGGGCAGGGGCAGGGGTGAAATCCAGCAGGTTCTGGAGAACCGGTAGCGGAAATTTTGAGTAGTTCGGAGAACCGGCAAATACCACCTCTGGCTGGCTCCAGAGTGGGGTGGGAACGGGGATTTTGCAATACCCTTTTCCCAGAAGTTGGTAGGGAATGGGGATTTTGCAGTATCCTTCCCCTGGAGTGGAGTGAGAATGGAGATTTTGCAATATCCTCCTCCCCCCCCCCCCAGGAGTGGGGTGGGAATGGAGATTTTGCAGTATCCTTCCTCTGCCACACCCACCAAGCCACGCCCACAGAACCGGTAGGGAAAAAATTTGAATTTCACCCCTGGCGAGAACGCTGAACTTTGCTTTACAGGCACTTTTTGAAAACTTCAAAGCTATTACTAATGCAGACTTTAATCTTTCCCCCCCCCATTTCATTTTGAGCTGAGTTTGTAGGTAAGGAGGAATGCCTGGCTGGCGTGTAGCTGAAGAGATAAGCGAGCTCTGGGGTTTGGGGTTGGTTTTTTTTCTCATTTTGTTAATGGAAAATGCTTGCCGGAGTCAGTTGTTGTTCTTGGGAGGGTGGGGGAGAGGCGGGGAGTGGGGGGAGTTGAGAAAAAAAAACAACAACTATTTTTGCCTAGTCGACAGGCGAGACAAATCTTTTCCGTGCCTGCATATTGGTGTTACTGTTCTTTTTTTTCCCATTTAGAGTTGGACGTAGACTCTAAAAAATAAAAATTAAAAAAAGGTTTATGGAGGAAGGAAGTGTTGCAAAGAAACGGGCGAGAAAGGTTTTATTGGAGCTGTTTTTTTAACTAGCCGCATAGGAGTTAATTTAGACAACAACTCTCTCTTGTGGGTGGAGAAGAACTGAGCCCATATGTTTTCAGCAGATGGTTATATTTCAATTTGTAGCAGGAGGAAGAGAATGGAATTATTAACAGCTATTTTTCCTACGGCGGCCCTCAGACACAGGCAATTCTCGACTTGAAACCATTCATTTAGTGACCGTTGGAAGCCGTAATGACAGCACCGATGACCGTTTTTCACACTGATGACCGTTGCAGCGTCCTTGTGGTCAGGTGACCAACATCAAGACACTTAGCAACGGGTTCATATTTATGACGGTTATAATGTCCCAGGGTTACGTGATCCCCTTTTGCGGCCTTCTGACAAGCAGGGAAGGTGGAGTCGCTTAACAAGCATGTTACCGATTTAATGTCCGCAACGATTCATTTAATTGAGGCACGAAGGGATGTAAAATGGGGCACAACTCACTTAACAACGGTCTCGCTTAGCAGTGCAAATTTTGGGCGCAATTGTGTTCGTAAGTCGAGGACTGCCTGTAATTAGGGCCCAGGTCTGTAGTTTACTAGGTGTAGCTTAGGGGTGTCAAACTCAAGGCCCGCGGGCTAAATCTACCCTGCGAGGTGCTTAGATCTGGCCTGTGGGCCGCCATGGGGGGAAACAGCAAAGGCCCAGCCTGCGGTGCTTCTGCCAGCGAAAACGGAGCTCGGGAGGGTTGAGCCTCGTTTTCGCTGGCAGAGGGTTGCAGGAGGCCCTCATGGCTGAAAACGGAGCTCGGGAGCCCGTTTTCGCTGGCAGAACTCTCTGCCCACCACAGGTGCCCCCGACATGAGTGACGTCAAGCTGAGCACGCCTCCTGGCCACGCTCCCTCCTCCCCCGAAGGTCAAACACAACCCTGATGCGGCCCTCAATGAAATTAGATCAAGTTGTTAGAATATTTTTAACATTTTTAAAATTTGTGTCTTTGATTTTTATGTTAAAAGATGTAAGAGAGGGAATTAAGTTAGATAGAATTTTGATTGATAATTGGATATAAAAAATGAGTAGAGTTTATTTGGAAATTAAGGTTTTGGCGATACAATAAACTGGTTTAGAAGAAGATGTTAGAATTTGTGTTAAAAATTTGAGTTTTGATTTTTAATTTTAAAAGATGTAACAGGGTAATTGGGAATAGAGCTTGTTAAAGGAATGTAAGCGATGGTACCTCTCTATGACCGGATCAAGACTTCGTTCTTAAAAGATTTATTTTATATTTATGTTTGGAAAAAACCAATAACAAATATTTTCCAAAAAAATAAATGAAATTGAGTTTGACACCCCCGATCTAGCCAAATCCACTTTCCTTTTTACCTTTCGCTTCGCAGAGTTAAATTTCCATGAGTTGGATTTTTAATAAAAGATTCAGATAGTATTCAAAGGCGTAAAGAAAATAATTCCTGGCAGAGCACAATGCCTTGCCTGATCATGAGATCATGCAACAGTGGAGGAAGGATTCAAAGCAATGCATGAGAAAGGAGGTATTTTGGCTCCGTTTAGCCCAGACGATCTAATTCATTTTCAAAAATGAATCTGATTTCTTCTCCCCTCCTGGGATGAATAAACGTTGGCCTGCTTTGTCCCTGCTGTTATTTGTCCTGCTGCACACCCCCTGGGAGCACAAAGCAATAACAACCCAAAACACAATCTGCATTGAGATCGCTTTTTCAGCCGTGCACAGTCCCTCTTTTTTACACACAGGGCCTCTGTTGTCTTCAAGCATGTCGCGTAATTAGCGTTGATAGATTGCGTTGGTATCCCGAGCTCCGTTGTAGAAAATTCCCAGCAATGATTCGACTAAGGGAAACATCTTCAATGATAGTTATTATTATTTATTATTTTTAAAAGATAGATTTGTGAGAACCGAACCTGTCTCTGGAGATTCTCAGCCATCCCAGGTCATAGTTGTCCGAATGGTGCTTTTTATCAAGAGGCAACTAGACTTTCTGGTTTTTTGTTTTTTTTTTGAAGACGTTTAGCTTCTCACCCAAGAAGCTTCTTCAACTCTGACTGGATCAGTGGTGGGAGTCAAAATTTTTTACTACCGGTTCTGTGGCCGTGGCTTGGTGGGTGTGGCTTGGTGGACCTGACAGGGGAAGGATACTATAAAATCTCCATTCCCTCCCCACTCAAGGGGAAGGTTTATTTATTTATTTATTATTTATTAGTTCAATTTATATGCCGCCCTTCTCCGGAGACTCAGAGCGGCTTACAATGCGTTAAGCAATAGCCTTCATACTTTTGTATATACCTGCTTAGTAGGGCTTTCGCCCCCCGCCCCCCAAGCAGTGTTCTTTTTTTTTTAAATACAAAGTCAGCTTATTGCCCCCACAATCCGGGTCCTCGTTTTACCTACCTCGAAAGGATGGGAGGCTGAGTCAACCTTGAGCCTGGTGAGATTTGAACTTGCAGTAATTTACAGGTTATTGCAAAATCCCCATTTCCTTCCAATTAGCTGGGACTCGGGTGTCAGAGAATATAGATGGAGGCAGGGCCAGTCAGAGGTAGTATTTACCAGTTTTCCAAACTACTCAAAATGTCCGCTACCGGTTTTCCAGAACTGGTCAGAACCTGGTGAAACCCACCTGTGGACTGGATGATGGGGAATGGAAAGATTTATACTCTTTGCAGACAACTGATCATTTGCATTCTTTGCATAAATCCTTCCATTCCCCACCGTCCAGTCAGAGCTGAAGAAGCTTCTTGGATGAGAAGCGAAACGTCTTCAAAGAAAAACCAGAAAGTCCAGTGGCCTCTTGAAAAAGCACCTTTGGGATAACCAAACTTTCACATAGCCATGTTCTCAGCAATGATCCAACGAAGACCAGGTACAACTCGTTGTGTTGCCATGGGACAATTCAACCAACACAGAAGTTCAATTGATTTCGATGGAACCCTGGCCAATAATAATAAAATAAAGTCAATCCAGAAATACAAGAGTTACAATAATTTCGACGTAAACGTGGTCCCTGATAATAAAAGTATCTGAATGAAACTATTAATTCAGTGTTGAATTGTCTCGCGAGCCAGTTCTCCTGTGGCGAGCCAGCTGGGGCGAGTTGATCGTGGCGAGTTGGCCATGGTGAGTTGGCCGTGGCAAATTGGTCGCAGCCAGTTGTCCTAGACACCAACAGGTGTCTCCGAACTTGACAACTTTAAGATTTTGTGGACTTCCAACTCCCAGAATTTCCCAGCCAGCATGGTTTTTACCTGAGGAATCCTAGGAGTTGAAGTCCCCAGGTCTTAACAGTTGCCAAGTTTGGAGATCCTTGAGCTAAAGGAAACATCTCCATAGTTATTTATTTATTTAAAAAAAAAATTTGTGACAAGTACCCAAGCATGCATTTTTAGCCATGTTCTGGAGTCTACAAAGTCAGAACGTTGCTTTTGTTCATAGCGATTGGCTTCCGTCGCCGACTTCTTTCTTCCTCTTAACTTTCTCCCGCTCTCCGTCTCTCCTAGCCTGCCATCCTTCTTGCAAGACATGCAGCGGGGCTGAGGATGATGAATGCACGGCTTGTCACCCCCACGCCTCTTTCCTCAACGGAAGATGCAGAACTCCCTGCAAGAGAGAGCAATACCTCAATCTGGTGGGATACTGTGTGGGTAAGTGCACGAGAAAGATTGAACCAGCTCGCAGCACAATTTATCGTTCGGCTCTGCCACATTTGTAACCCTGCCTTCCCACCCTTCCGAGGAGTTCACGAATAATGCAATACTGTCTTCATTCTGAATGGAATTTGTGGGAAGTCTCTGCTTTGTTTATGGCTGCGGTTGAGCCAAAATGCAGATTTGTATTCTGGGCTGCCGGCTGCCACTGTATGCTTCCTTGTGTTTTGCTACATTATGGGGACAGACTGCTATAGATCCTAGGCAATGGTGGGTTGCTACCGGTTTGCTCCGGATCGGGCGAACTGGTAGCGGTGGTGGGAGGCTCCGCCCACTCACCCGGATGCTTCTGTGCATGTGTGCGAGCACACGAGCACACGAGAACCGGTAGCAAACTAAATTGGAACCCACTATTGATCCTAGGGTGGGGTGGGGTGGAGGAGGGCAATGGGGGGCAAATGAAAGTAAGCACTGTGTCTGTCCGAGACACTACTTCAAGGTCACCCACCATACCAGCTACTGTACATACCTTCCTGTGCCTGCATTGACCATTACAAAAACATCCGTTGTGGCGCGATGGTTAGAATGCAATCCTACAGGCTAGCAATAGCACTTAGACTTATATACCATTTCACAGTGCCTTACGGCCCTCTTTAAGCAGTTTTACAGAGTCAGTGGATCACGTTTTGTAAAAGTCAGGCTGGATGGAGTCACTGAAGCAGTCGGTGTGAGCTTAAATGGTCTCCAGAGGATGGTAGAGGACAGGAAGGCCTGGAGGAACGTTGTCCATGGGGTCGCAATGGGTCAGACACGACTTCGCAACTAACAACAAACAACAGAGTCAATATATTGCCCCCCAACAACCTGGATCCTCATTTTACCGACCTCGGAAGGATGGAAGGCTGAGTCAACCTTGAGCCTGGTGAGGTTCGATCTGTCAAATTGCAGGCAGCTGGCAGTCAGCAGAAGTAGCCTGCAGTACTGCATTCTAACCATTGCACCAGAGCTGATTGCACACGCAGTTTGGCAGTTTGATTCTCACCGGCTCAAGGTTGACTCAGCCTTCCATCCTTCCGAGGTCGGTAAAATGAGAAGCCGTAAGTCTTAAGTGCTATTGCTATTGCCATTCTGCCTGAACCTGACTGGTTGCACAGGGTGGGCGTTGGGAGGTAGGTAAGGGAAAGAAAAGTTTAACTTAGGATTTTTGGCATGCGACTCTCAGTTCTGGCTATGCATTACTGCAATACACTTGACTTATTTGTTTGTTTGTTTGCTTGTTTGTCAAACATGTACAAGATAGCAGGTATAGATATAAACATAAATGAAGGAAGTAAGTACAGATAAATGGGGACAGTAGGACAGGGACAGTAGGCACGCTGGTGCCATTATGCACGCCCCCTTTATGGACCTCTAAGGAATGGGGTGAGGTCCACAGTAGACAGTTTGAGGTTGAAGCTGCGAGAGTTAGAGGATGTAACAACGGAGTCGGGTAGTGCATTCCAGGCATTGACCACTCTGTTGCTGAAGTCGTATTTTCTGCAATCGAGTTTGGAGCGGTCTACCTTGAATTTATATCGATTGTTTGCCCGTGTACGATTGTGGTTGACTTATAATAAACCTATAGCATTCTCAGCAAATGGAGCCAAGGATCATTTCTAGTTAAGAGGTTTAAGTGGTGGCAGGTCTGGCGCAGGTTTTCTTGATCTGAGTCGAGCAGTTTGGACACACAGCTGCAAATGGGTGTTTGTTTTCAAAACATAACCTTGGCATTGTCTGCTGTCTGGCATTCCCTGATGGCATTTCCCAGCATCTTGGTAGGAACTGAAGTGATTGTAGCTCAGATGTTTTTGAAGGACTTCAAAGGAGGCTTCTATTGTCTCAATCTGCAGACGAAGTTCTCTTAGGGGATTGGACCATGTGTTGGCCAGGCGTCCCCTGCTTCAATATTTATTTATTTATTTATTTATTAATTAGATTTCTATACCGCCCTTCTCCTACCGGACTCAGGGCGGTGAACAGCCAATTTAAAAACCAATACAAAAAAGTTAAAAAACGTGCTAAAACCAATATAAATTAGGCTGAAAATAGAAAACCAAATAAAACTCTAAAAACTCTAAAAAGTTTAAAAAGTAGAAGGGATCAGGCAAGTCCGGCAAGTTGGAAAAGATAAGTTTTTAGGGCCCGACAAAAAGTCCGGAGGTCGGAAATTGTTCTCAGTTCTGGAGGAAGATCGTTCCAGAGGGTGGGGGCTACCACAGAGAAGGCTCTCCCCCTGGGGGTCGCCAGCCGGCATTGTCTGGCTGACGGCACCCTGAGGAGGCCCTCTCTGTGGGAGCGAACCGGCCGGTGGGAGGCAGTAGGTGGCAGAAGGCGGTCCCGTAAGTACCCTGGTCCTAAGCCATGGAGAGCTTTAAAGGTGATTACCAACACCTTGAAACGCACCCGGAAGTCAACCGGCAACCAATGCAGCTCACGCAGGAGAGGTGTCACATGGGAGCGTCCTGTCGCTCTTATGAAAGCTTGATGCGGCCTTCAATGAAATCGAGTTTGACACCCCTGTTATAATACATGTATCAGTTTTCCTGAACCAGAAGCTTCTCCAAATGTTTTGAAATAAAACTTTGAAAATATTCAGGCCAAATTGTATTGTCTGGGAAGGGAAAAATATCCGCAGGATGGGTTGAGTAGGAGGTTGACATAAATACTACTGTACTGAATGTTAACGCTCCTGTATGAGGAAATTTCAATTTCTAATGTATTTTTATAACTGTCACTCAGTCTGTCAGTGATGCTTCTTTAATACAGAATTTTCCTTTCCAACCCTGGAGGCAAACATTGGAGATTACTTCTTCAAAGAAACTTCTTCTTCTTCTTCTTCTTCTTCTTCTTCTTCTTCTTCTTTTTTTTTGTACCTATAGACGAGGACGTTAAGTTTGCCAACTTCAGATTAATTGCAGCCAGAAAGCCAGTGGCAAAAAAGGAAAGCGAAAAACATTTTAATTGTGAGAAGCTACACCAATTATTATCTTTCAGAGAGGGTAACGGCGTAAGTCAATTTAATTGGCAGGAAGGGAGTAATAGAAAAATAGTGCTATCTTTGGGAAGAATAACAGGCCCAAAATAAGGTCTTTTGAAAGGCATTATATAATTAGTTGAGTCTTTTTCTCTGCAGCCACTTCTACTTTGAGGTAATATAGCGGAGTTTTACATTGTCAGTAATCCTGTGAGGTTTGTCTGAAAGAATTATTTCCACCTTCCTTTTCTCCTCCTTTTATTTTTTTTTCTTCTTCTTTCTTTCCCATTTTGAGAATCTAGATTCGCCGTTGTAACAGTCTGGCAAACGCAGAGAGCAGCTGCTTTGAAATGTCTTTGCATTGTTGAGCAGTGAGCCACATATAAACCGGATTGTCGGTTTTTATGTGTCTTTCCTAGTCAGTTTCACTCACCTAATTTACAGGTAGTGCTCAACTTACAACACTTTGTCCAGTGACATTTCAAAGTTGCAACGGCACTAAGAATGGGACTAATGGCCATTGTTTCACACTTACAATCATGGCAGCATCTCCGTGGTCACGTGATCAAAATTCAGACGCTTGGCAGCTGGCCCTAATTTATGACGAGTGCAGCGTCTTGGGATCACGTGATTCTTCTTTTGCGGCCTTCCAACCAGCAGGCTCGTTGGGGAAGTCGGATTCACTTAATAAACGTGTTATTAACTTAACCAATGCAGTGATTCACTTAATCATGATGGCAGGAAAGGTCGTAAAATGGGACAAAGTTCACTTAACAACTGTCTCGCTTAATGAGAGAAATTTGGAACTCGATGGAGATCTAAGTCGAGAACTAGAAATACCACCCAGGGGGCTTCGGTAGTTAAGGGCAGGGGTGAAATCCAACAGGTTCTGGAGAACCGGTAGCAGAAATTTTGAGTAGTTCGGAGAACCGGTAGTGGAAATTTTGAGTAGTTCGGAGAACCAGCAAATACCACTTCTGGCTGGCCCGAGGTGGAGATTTTGCAATATCCTTCTCCCAGGACTGGAGAGGGAATGGGGATTTTGTAATATCCTTCCCCTGGAGTAGGGAGGGAATGGGGATTTTGCAGTATCCTTTCCTGCCACGCCCACCAAGCCACGCCCACAGAACTGGTAGTAAAAAAATTGGATTTGACCACTGGTTAAGGGGGAGCTAAAAACTGGGTCTCCTTGGGGTTGGTCCATGTGGTAGAACCACCGGCTGAAGGGGAGGAGTAAAGAGATATTCTAGCTTAGAATCGTTTTGGGGGAGGAAATGTCTGAGATCAAACCTTTAGGTCTATTTCTGCTGTTTTCCAAGAGACGGCAGACAGTCTGGTGAGATTAATGTCAGACACAGGCAGCCACTTGTGGATAGGCCCTGATACAGGCAGTCCTCAACTTACAACAGTTCATTTAGTGACCGTTTAAAGTTACCACGGCACTGAAAAAAGTGACTTATGACCATTTCTCACAGTTACGACCTTTGAAGCATTTCCCCATGATCATGTGATCGAAATTCAGAGTGCTTGGCAGCTGGTTCATACTTACGACAGTTGCTGTGTCCCAAGGTCATGGGAGGCCAGATTCACTTAACAACCAGTCCTGCCTTAAGTCATGAAAGCCACCTGGGTGACTTTGGACCAGTCACCTCACAGGGTTGTTGTTGTTGTGGGGAAAAGTGGAAGAGGAAAGTGCGTTGGATATGTTCTCCGCCTTCAGTTATTCGTACAAATAATAAAGGCGGATACAAATAAATAAATAAAACTCCCATCAACCACAGCACCCTGAAATTTATTTATTTATTATTTTATTTATTTTTGCGATTTATATGCCGCCATTCTCCTGAAGGACTCAGGGCGGCTTACAACAACAATCAATAATACAAATCACAAAATAAGTTAAAAACCCCTTTAAAACCATATTTAAAATTATCACAGTCTGTGCGGATCAAGTTATTTGACGGAAAAGCCACATCTTCAGCTCGCGGCGAACGGAGAGGAGGTCCGGGGCTATCCTGAGTTCGGTGAGCAGAACATTCCAGAGGGTCAGCGCTCCGACAGAGAACGCTCTCCCCCTGGGGGCCGCCAGTCAACATTGTTTGGCCGACGGTACCCTGAGGAGGCCTGCTCTATGGGAGCGCACGGGACGATGGGAGGAAGGCAGAGGAGATGGTCCTTTGTTTTTAAATCTCTTTCTTTTCTTTTTTTTTAATTTTTATTTATACAAATCAACAATACAATAAGAAACATTTTCGGTTCCATGGTGCATAAATAAATACATAAACTTTTATCTTGTCATACATATACTATTACTTCTTATAGGTAGATATATGGATATAATAGTGCTAGATTTTATCTTAATGATTATTACACATAATAATACACAGTAATTATATATACTATCTCGTTTTTTTCCTTCTCTCCAACCACTCGTACCACAAACCCCACACCCCATAATACTCCGCATCCGTTCTGTTGTTGATTTCTAAGGACAATTTATTCATTTCTGCACATTCCAATATTTTCTTTATAACAAGTTCTTCTGGAGGTAGCTGTTTTTCCTTCCAGTACTGGGCAAAGGAAATCCTTGCAGCAGTCACTATGTGGATAATTAGATACTTTTTCTCTTTAACATACTCTGTTTTTAAGATTCCCAGGAGAAATGCTTTGGGGTCGAGTTCGAAATCTTCTCCTATAATTTCCATAATCCACTTTGATAACATCTTCCAATATTTTTGTGCATAATTACATGTCCACCAGCAGTGGTAAAAGGTGCCCTGTTGATGGTCACATTTCCAACAATTTGCTCTCAAATTAGGGTATATCTTCGCTATCCTTGCAGGGGCCATGTGCCACCTATAAAACATCTTATAATGGTTCTCTTTGTAAGTCACTGCTCTGGCCATTTTAAGGTTTTTTTTCCAAATCGTATCCCATTCATCCAGATTTATATTTTTACCAATATTTTTAGCCCAGGCCAACATCGGCTCCTTAACCAGTTTTTAAATCTCTTTCATTGGAAGCGAAGATTGCTAAATTTGGCTGGATTGTGCTTTAGTCCCAAACCTGATGGTAAGCTGCTCGTAGTGATACAGAAGGCTTTGTCCGCTCATGACTTGTTGGTTGTGTTTGAATTTGGAAGTTCCTTTGAAAAACGGATTTTGTCACGCAAAAAAAAAAATTCTCCTTGTCTCGTCATTCAGCCGAAACAAAGCTTCCAAAACAAGAAGAAAAGGATGGAAGGATAGAAACAAGAATACATTAAGGCAGAAGCTTGTCCACCCCAAAGATAAAACATCCAGACATAAACTGAGCAACGTGGTATAGGTAGTACAAAGCAGCGAGCCATATGCAGATCTGTACATTGGGGAAACAAAACAGCCACTTCATAAGCTCATGGCACAACACAGGAGAACAAACACACCAGGACTAGATTCAGCAGTCCATCTGCATTTAAAAAACACAGGCCACTTCTTTGAAGGTGGGTTACTCCCGGTTCGGACCGGTTGGCAAGAACCGATAGTAAAACCGGCGGGAGGCTCCGCCCACCGATTCTGACATCATCAGGAAGCTTCTGTGCATGGCCCCGTTGCGAACCGGTAATAAAGGTAAGTACAACCCACCCTTGGGCAGCAAAGTCCACATTTTGGACAGAGAAGACCACTTTGAAAGAGCGGTCGAAGCGGCCATCTATGTCAAAATTGAACAGCCCTGTCTCATCAGAGGGAGAGGGATATCATCTATCTCCAGTCCTTTCAGCAGTTCCAAGAAGGCTCCACACCCATTTGCACCACTCAGGTGACCCTGAGGACACAGATAAATCTCTAGGTGACCTTAATGACTGGCTAAATGATGCAGATGTCCAGCTGTCTGCAAGGAGTACAAATCCTTCCATTCCTCACTAATTCCAGTGAGAGCTGAAGAAGCTTCTTGCAGGAGAAGCGAAACGTCTTCAAAGAAGAACCAGGTGCCTCTTGAAAAAAAAAAAGCACCTTTGGGACAAAAAGGATAGAAGGGTTAGGTTCTAGCCGCAAAGGAGACATCAAAACTGGACAGCAGTATCGTGCCTCTTCCTCCAGACTGCTGTCATTTCCTTGGTAATTTTCTGACTCACTGTAATGAGGATTCATTTGGTGTCCAATATCCCTTCGCGTGCACTGCATACAAAAGATTTCTTGTAAAACTTATTTTCCCCGTAAAATCTTTTGAACCATCTTGGTTCAGGAGACGGTCAGGAGCCCTTGGCTAATGGGCTGCTGAAAGGAGCAACTGTCAGTCTTCCCCTAGCAATAAATTCCATTCTTGGTGGTGGTAGGTGAGTCTTGGGCATGTTTAGAATAGAATAGAATTAGAATTAGAATTAGAATTAGAATTAGAATTAGAATTAGAATTAGAATTAGAATTAGAATTAGAATTAGAATAGATTAGAATAGAATAGAATTGAATAAGAATAAGAATTAGAATTAGAATTAGAATTAGAATAGAATAGAATAGAATAGAATAGAATAGAATAGAATAGAATAGAATAGAATAGAATAGAATTAGAATAGATTAGAATTAGAATTAGAATTAGAATTAGAATTAGAATTAGAATTAGAATTAGAATTTATTTATTTATTTATTTATTTATTTATTTATTTATTTATTTATTTAATTTTTATACCGCCCTTCTCCTGGGGGACTCAGGGTGGTGCACAGCCACAATAAAACAACATATATCACAAAATTTTAAAACAGTTTAAAACCTATTAAATAATTTGGCCCTATATTAAAACTCACAAACTAAACACCCCTTAAAATTGATTTAATTAGCCAGCCCAGCCAATTGGAACAGTAAGTTCTTGAGGGCATGGCGAAAGGTACGTAGGTCGGGGATCATACTTATCTCCAGGGGCAATTCATTCCAGAAGACGGGAGTCCCCACAGAGAAGGCTCGCCCCCTGGGGGCCGCCAGTCAACATTGTTTGACTGACGGCACCCTGAGGAGTCCCTCTCTGTGGGAGCGTATTGGCTGGTGGGAGGCCATCGGCGGCAGAAGGCGATCTCGTAAGTATCTGGGTCCTAAGTCATGGAGCGCTTTAAAGATGGTGACCAACACCTTGAATCGCACCCGGAAGACTACCGGGAGACAGTGGTATTCTATTCTATTCTATTCTATTCTATTCTATTCTATTCTATTCTATTCTATTCTATTCTATTCTATTCTATTCTATTCTATTCTATTCTATTCTATTCCTATTCTATTCTATTCCTATTCCTATTCCTATTCCTATTCCTATTCCTATTCCTATTCCTATTCCTATTCCTATTATTCTATTATTCTATTATTCTATTATTTTTCTATTATTCTTTTATTATTCTTCTATTTTTCTATTCTATTCTTCTATTCTGGCCAAGTGTGATTGGATACACAAGGAATTTGTCTTTGGTGCATACCAGAGGTGAGTTTCAGCAGGTTCTGACAAGTTCTGTAGAATCGGTAGCGGAAATTTTGAGTAGTTCGGAGAATCGGTAGTAAAAATTCTGACTGGCCCTGCCCACATCTATTCTCTGCCTCCCGAGTCCCAGTTGATCAGGAGGAAATGAGGATTTTGCAGTAACCTTCCCTTGGATTTGGGAAGGAATGGAGATTTTACAGTATCCTTCCCTTACCACGCGCACCAAGCCACGCCCACCAAGCCATGCCATGCCATGCCCACCAAGCCACATCCACAGAACCACAGTAAAAAAATTTGAAACCCACCACAGGTGCATATGCTCTCAGTGTACATAAAAGAAAAGATACATTCATCAAGAATCATAAAGTACAATACTTAATGATAGTCATAGGGTGGAAATAAGCAATCAGTCATACTAGGAAACAGCCAATATAAATCGTAAGCATACCAGAAACAAAGTTACAGTCATACAGTCATAAGTGGGAGGAGATGGGTGGTGGGAACGATGAGAAGATTAATAGTAGTGCAGACTAAGTAAATAGTTTGACATTGTTGAGGGAATTATTTGTTTAGCAGAGTGATGGCGTTCGGGAAAAACCTGTTCTTGTGTCTAGTTGTTCTGGTGTGCAGTGCCCTATAGCGTGGTGTTGAGGGTAGGAGTTGAAACAATTTATGTCCAGGATGTGAGGGGTCTGTAAATATTTTCACAGCCCTCTTTTTGACTCGTGCAGTATACAGGTCCTCAATGGAAGGCAGGTTGGTAGCCATTGATTTTTCATTCATTTTCAATGTTGTAAGACAACTATGTTCAGCAGTTAGCAACAGTACCGGAGATACAATAGCACCACTCCATCATCGCTTTTTGATCTTTAAAAACATTTTACAGGTAGTCCTCGACTTACAACAGTTCCTTTAGCGACCGTTGAATGTTACAACGGCACTGAAAAGTGGCTTATGACCATTTTCACACGTAGGACCTCATAGTCCAGTATCTTCAGAGTCCACGTGATCAAAATTAAGACGCATGGAAATTGACTCATGTTTATGACCGTTGCAGTGTTCCGGGGTCATGTGATCTCCTTCTGCGACCTTCTGAACAGCAAAATCAAGCCGGTTTCACTTAACAACCGGGTTACTAATTTAACAACCGCAGTGATTGACTTAACGACGGTGGCAAGAAAGCTCGCAAAATGGGGCAAAACTCACTTAATAGATGTCTCGCTTAGCAACAGAAATTTGGCGGGGGTTCAATGGTGGTCACAAGTCGAGGACTATCTGTACTTTGTTGTGAGCTTTTCAAGAATCGTTGAGAATTGGGCAGCATATAAGCTTAAGGAATTTTGGTTGGCTGTAGGCAGCCAGATGTTTAGAGGGGATTTGCTATTTTTGTCCATCTAACTCAGTTCTTCCCAAGGACCTGGGATAGCCAGGTGTTTTTAATATGAAAGGTTATTTTTGCAGGATGTAAGCTGTTCTAAGTAAAGCTGCTTTTTGCAAATTACTGTTGTTATGCGGGACAAATGCAGGAGATCCAACTGGCATGCCTTCATCTCTATTGTATGCAGGGTGTGTGTGAAAACAGATCTTTAGAAGTAAACACCACGATGTAAAAAAGATGTTGAGACTCTAGAAAGAGTGCAGAGAAGAGCAACAAAGATGATTAGGGGACTGGAGGCAAAAACATATAGATTAGAATAGAATTAGAGTGGAGTGGAGTGGAGTGGAGTGGAGTGGAGTGGAGTGGAGTGGAGTGGAGTGGAGTGGAGTGGAGTGGAGTAGAGTAGAGTAGAGTAGAGTAGAGTAGAATAGAATAGAATAGAATAGAATAGAATAGAATAGAATAGAATAGAATAGAATAGAATAGAATAGAATAGAATAGAATTCTTTATTGGCCAAGTGTGATTGGATACACAAGGAATTTGTTTAGGTTTAGGTTTTATTTGATTTATATACCACCCTACTCCTGAAGGATTCCGCGCGGTGAACAGCCACAGGATAACCGCATGTGGCCCTCCCAGGCTCCGTTTTTCGCTGGCCAGGGCCGGGGCCAGTCCTTTGCTGTTTCCAGGGTAGCCCCACAGGACCAGATCTAAGCATCCTGCGAGTCAGATCTGGCCCCCGGGCCTTGAGTTTGACACCCCTGCTATAGAGTCAAGTAATAGCTCTTCTACAGGATTTATTAAGAAGTTTTCCCCCTCCCCTTCAAACAGAAAACATGATTTCTTACAAAATAAAATCATTCTTCCATGTCCTACATCGTGCGTGATACAGAACAGGTCTTGGCCTTCTTCTGTACAAAGTTCCTTTTAACGCCCTTGAAAAAGTTGTCAGTACAAGCAATTACTAAAGGAAGATGCGTTGAAGCCAAAACTGGACAACCCCATCTGTCAGGATGCTTTTAAATTGGCTTCCTTTATCGAGCAGGGGATTGGAGGTGAGAGCTAACTCGGTCCTTGCAATGTTGAGCCTGCGATGCTAATATTCGGGCAACTGTCATGTTTTGAAGGGTAGTTGCAATCAGTGAAATGCCTCAGGCAAAGGGAAAATTTTGCTATCACTCTCCCGGTGAACTATTTTCTTATGCTTGTTAGAGAAGGAAGCAGGGAAGGATTTGATCCACTGAAACACCACCCAGATGGGAGAGGTGAAAGAATTGCATTCAGGAATGGCATGGTGTGGCGTGGCACGTGGCGTGGCGTGGTGTGGCGTGGAATGGAATGGAATGGAATGGAATGGAATGGAATGGAATAGAATAGAATAGAATAGAATAGAATAGAATAGAATAGAATAGAATAGAATAGAATAGAATAGAATAGAATAGAATAGAATAGAATAGAATCAGGGGTGGGCTGCTGGGGGTTCGAAGGGGTTCGGGAGATCCTCTAGCTAAGATTCTGTGCAGTTCAGAGAACCCCTAAATCCTACTCCTGGCTGGCCCCGCCCTCCCTTCCCTACCCAGGAGTCCCCTTGTGGCCTGTGTTGGATGCAGGTAAGTGCAGGGTACGCACGGAGGCTTGAGGAGGGCAAAAAATGGGCCTACCAGGCGTTCAGCCTATTTCTGGCCTCCAGAGGGCCTCTGGAGCCTGGGGAGGCCATTTTCGCCCCCCCTGAGGCTCAAGGAAAGCCTCCGGAGTCCAGGGAGGGCAGCCCTCGCCCGCCGTGGTGCTGGAGGCTGACTAGGCCATGCCCACCATGGCTACGCCCACCCAGCAACTGGGCAGAGAACCCATTGCTAAATTTTTTGAAGCCTACCCCTGGATAGAATATAGTAGAAAATTAGATTAGAATATAATATAGAATACAAAATTAAAATGGAATAGCAGAGAATAGAATATGGAATGGGATGGGATGGGATGGGATGGGATGGGATGGAATGGAATGGAATGGAATGGAATGGAATGGAATGGAATGGAATAGAATAGAATAGAATAGAATAGAATAGAATAGAATAGAATAGAATAGAATAGAATAGAATAGAATAGAATAGAATAGAATTCTTTATTGGCGAAGTGTGATTGGACACACAAGGAATTTGTCTCAATTACATAAGCTTTCAGCGTACATACAGGCAACAAGTGATAAATCCTGATCATAATCATAAAATATAATCATCACAAATCATAAGAAACAACATTCAGTGATAGTCCTAGGATACTAAATAAGCAATCAGCATAAATCATAACACGATATTAAATAAAAGCAGTCAACACAGATCATGAAATACAAACCACAAAGTTATAATCGTATAGAGGGGACCTTGGGGCTCGCTGAGCTTGCAGACGTTTCATTCCCTTAGCACTGATGATGTTCCCTAGTTTGGTAGTGAAACGTCTGGAAGAAAACAAGCAAGCTCAGCGAGCCCCAAGGACCCCTCATTTCAACCTTGAGCTACAAATATTCTCCTTTCTAGGTACAGTCATAAGAAACCAAGGAAAAAGGTAACAGGAAAGATGAGAAGGATAATAGTAATACAGTCCTACTAGGTGGTTTGACAACCCATGGCGTAAGACAGTGTTGTGAGAATTAGTTGTTTAGCAGAGTGTTGGCATGGGGGAAGGAACTGTCCTTGTGGCTAGTTGGTTTGGTGCGCAATGCCCCATAGCATTGTTTTGAGGGAAGAAGTTGAAACCATTTATGTCCAGGTTGTGAGGGGTTCTGCCTAAGGTGGGACTAGAACTCAGTCTCCTGGTGATTGGCCCAAATTGGCTCCTGGTGAGTGGCGTAGGAGGCTAATGCCTCCTACTAAGGCAGCATTTAACATCCAGCTGCCTGCAATTACTGCGAGTTCAATTCTCACCAGCGCCAAGGTCGACTCAGCCTTCCATCCTTTCTAAGGTAAGTAAATTGAGGACCCAGTTGTGGGGGCAATAAGCTGACTTTGTATAAATATACAAAAGTATGAAGGCTATTGCTTAACGCATTGTAAGCCGCCCTGAGTCTCCGGAGAAGGGCGGCATATAAATCAAATTTAAAAAAAAAAGTCACCTAGCTGGCTTTCCTGCCTCTCAAGTGGGATTAGAACTCACTGTTTCCCAGGGGTGGGATTCAAGAATTTTAGCAACCAGTTCTCTGCCTGGTTGCTGGGTAGCTGTGGCCATGGTGGGCATGGCCTACTTGGCCTCCTACACCACAGTGTGGGGGGGAGGAGCATTTTCACCCTCCCCAAGCTCTGAAGGCTTTGCTTGAGTCTCCAGGAGGGTGAAAACGGCCTCCCCCGGGCTCCGGAGACCCTCTGCAGGCTGGAAATGGGCCCGTTTCTGGAACTTCCAAGAGGTCCGTTTTTTGACCCTCCCCAGGCTCTGGAGGCTTTCCTAGAGACTGTGGGAGGGTGAAAACGGCTTCCCCCGAGCTCCGGATGTCCTTCCTCTGGAGGCCCTTCCTTCGGACGACTTCTGGAACTTCCAAGAGTCCTGTTTTTCGCCCCCCCCCGCCCCCAAGTCTCCGTGTGGGAGCTGCACTTACGTGGCATCCAAAATGGGCCACGTGGAGACATCTGGGAGGGGCGGGGTGGGAGGAGCCAGCCGGTCTTTGCAACTACCGGTTCGGCGAACCAGATGTAAAATTAGCATCTGGCTTGTAGCCTGGTGCTTTAACCACTAGGCGATAGGTGCTCTCATTGACTCAGTGGTCCCTTCCAATTGTTGTTTTATTTATGAGTAGACTCCCATTTCCTTTAGGATGCAGGTCAATAATAAGAGCTGTCCCTCTGGAAGTACAGTTCCCCCGAAAGTCCATGTGGACCCAATCCAGGGGTGAAATCCAGCAGGTTCTGACAGGTTCTGACGAACCGGTAGTGGAAATTTTGAGTAGTTTGGAGAACTAGCAAATACCATTTCTGGCTGGCCTCAGAGTGGGATGGGAATTTATTTATTTATTTATTTGCTCAACATGTATGCCACCTTTCTCCGAAGACTCTACAATGCATTTAAAAACCATATATAAAACATTAAAAGTTAAACCATTAAAAACAATTAAAACCCATTCACACCATTTATGGCTGGATCTTGTCGGATTGCAAGAGCAAGATCAATGGCCCCAGGCCTGCCGGAAGAGCCAGGTCTTCACCGCTTTTCGGAAGGCCAATAGGGTGGGGATGGTTCAGACCTCAGGAGGTAATTGGTTCCAGAGAGCTGGGATGGCCACAGAGAAGGCCCTCCCCTGTGGGCCCGCCAGCCGGCATTGTTTAGCTGACAGGACCCTAAGGAGACAAACTCTGTGGGATCTTCCCAGCCGCTGGGAGCTATGCGGTAGAAGGCGGTCTCAAAGATACCCTGGCCCTGAGCCATGTAGGGTTTTAAAGGTAATAACCAACACCTTGAATTGTGACTGGAGACCAATAGGGAGCCAGTGCAGCTCACGGAGAATTGGTGTAATGTGGGTGTACCTAGGTGCATCCAAGACAGCTTGCGCGGCTGCGTTCTGGACCAAATGTCATCTCCGAACACTTTTCAAGGGTAGCCCCATGTAGAGCGCGTTGCAATAGTCTAACCATGAGGTGACAAGGGCATGAGTGACTGTGAGGAGAGCCTCCCGATCCAAGTAGGATCGCAATTGGTGCACCAGGCGAACCTGTGCAAAGGTCCCCCTAGCCACAGTTGACAGATGTTGCTCCAATCTTAGCTGTGAGTCTAGGAGAACAAAATCCTTCCCCTGGAGTGAGGTAGGAATGGAGATTTTGCAGTATCTTTCCCCTGGAGTGAGGTAGGAATGGAGATTTTGCAGTATCTTTCCCCTGGATTGGGGTGGAAATAGAGATTTTGCAGTATTCTTGCCACGCCCACCAAGACACACTACACCCACCAAGCCACGCCCACAGAACAGGTAGTAAAAAAATTTGGATTTCACCACTGACCCAACCTTGGCTGTCACATAGCAAAATCTTGAACAGCTGGTTATTGTGGCAGGCCCTGGGCCAGGACAATTTGTGAACATGCCTCTGAGATGTAAAATTTTAATTCCTTTTGTAGTTCGATGGGGCGTCTCGGGCTTTCGTTTTTATTTCAGATTAATATTTTATTCCTTTTTCTTGTTGTTTTTTCCCCCTTTGTGTTTAGCTTTAGGCTGCATTTTTCAATTTGTAGGTGCTGCTTTAACTTGCTTTGCAAATTGGCAGTTACCATAAAGCAACAGCAAACAATAATAATACAGGTGGTTTTTGACTTTTGACTTTTCTTTTGAAAGAAAGAGAGAGAGAGAGAGAAGGAAGGAAAGGAAAGAAAGAACAAGAGAGAGAGAAGAAAGAAAGGGAGGGAGGGAGGGAGGAAGGAGAGAAAGGAAAGAAGGAAAGGAAAGAAAAAAGAGAAGGAAGGAAGGAGAGAGAGAAAGTATAGAAAGGAAAGAAGAAAGAAAGGGAGAGAAGGAAGAAAGGGAGGGAGGAAGGAAGGAGAGTGAAAGGAAGGAAAGGAAAGAAGAAAGAAAGAGAGAGAGAAGGAAGAAAGGAAGAAAGGAAGGGAGTAAGAAAGGAGAGTGAAAGGAAAGAAAGAACAATGGAGAGAAGGAAGGGAGGAAGGAAGGAAAGAAGAAAGAAAAAGAGAGAGAGAAGAAAGAAAGGGAAAGAGAAAGGAAGGAAAGGAAAGAAAAAACAGACAAGGAAGAAAGGAAGGGAGGAAGGGAGGGAGGAGAGAAAGGAAGGAAGGAAAGGAAAGAAGAAAGAGAGAAGGAAAAAAGGAAGGGAGGGAGGAAGAAAGAGCGGAAGGAAAGAAAGAACAAGGAAGAGAGAAGGAAGAAAGGAAGGGAGGAAGAAAGGAGAGTGAAAGGAAGGAAAGGAAAGAAGAAAGAGAGAGAAGGGAGAAAGGAAGGAAGGAGAAAGAAAGGAAAGAGGGAAAGGAAAGAAGGAAGGAGAGAAAGAAAGAAAGAAGGCCACAGTTACATCTTGATGATTCTGTTTTGACCATTCAGAAAGCTGACTCGTTGTGAACTGTGCCAAATTTCCTGTCCTCTATGAACCAGGTTGCCATCCGCTTTGTGAGTTGTGCGTGGCAGATCTCCACACCGACAGAGGAAGCACCTGTCTCAGGTGCCGTGACATCCATCACCTGCTTCTGAAGGACCGCTGCGTGCCAGACTGCCCCGTGGGATTTTACCGACTCGGAGGAGAGTGTCAGAGTGAGTAATGCCTGAGAAAAAACAGGGGGCACTAGCAGATGTCAACGGATTGGACGTGCCAATTAATTTCCCCATCAGATAAATAATTTTTTTTTCAACCTGTGGCACCTGCTGGCACAAAGCCTTAATGATAAGATTATTCATAGGGACATAAAAAAAATATTGCTGCGGTAGGTCAAATCAAAAGCCTGTCTAAGTTTTTGGAATTTCAAGAGACTTTCAGAAGCTAGATAGAAAGACATCTACAAGTTCTCAAGTGACCGATATCCAGAACCATTCTCCCTCTGGATAGCATATCTAATCATCACGATGAATAGATGTTTATGTAAAAGCTATTTTAAAGCTGTCCCAGATGATTTTTGTCTATCGGCGCTGTGTCTAATTGCTACGATTCCTACCCCCATCACCTGATGTTCTTCCAATGCATTTGATAGCGACGGCCGTAATTGATATTAATATCGATGGATATCGCTGGCTGGGAAGGAGGAGTAGAGGAGAGGCCATCAACATCTGCATGGGCCAGGTGTTCGATAATAATAATTTGTTAGTCATTTGCGATGTGGCGTTTGGTTTATTGCATCTATTTCTCAATCGCTGGTTTCTATTACTGGATAAATCCTTAATACAGTAGGATTCACACGGTAAGGTAGAAAGTATTATCAATATTATATTTATATATTTTCAAAACAATTAAGAATATTATTTTTCTATATAGCAAAAAAGATGAGCAAATTCTCTTGAGAAATGAGAAAATATCAACTGTAAAATGAAGCGATTGGAACAGTTTTACCCAACTTGGCACTCAGACAATAATTCAAGGACAAATACTGGGTATACTGTCTTTATTATATTTCAGGAATATAAGTGAGTCTAGCGGTAAAGGCACCAGCTTGGAAACTAGGAGGCAGTGAGTTGTAGTCCCGCCTTAGGCATGAAAACCAGGTGACTTTGGGGCAGGGATGAAATGCTATTGGTTCGCTCTGGTTTGGGCAAACCGGTTTGGTCCGGTTCGAGCAGTAGTGATAAAAACTACAGGTTCGGGCGAATCAGTAGTAAAAAAATGCTTTAAAAAAGTTCTGAGGATCACGCGGCACAGCTGATTATCAATCATGATGGTCAATTGTCAAATCAGCTGCGCCACGCAATCTTTGGAACTTTTCTTTACTTTTTTAAAGCATTTTTTTTACTACCTGTTAGGTAGTAAAAAAATGCTTTAAAAAAATAACAAAAAAAGAGTCCATTGATTGTGCGGCACAGCTGTGATCGTCGGAACATTTTTTTTTTACTTTTTTAAAGCATTTTTTACTACCTATTCGCCCGAATCCATAGTAAAACTTGCTTTAAAAAAATAATAATAAAAAGTTGACCACTGCAAAAAAAAAAAAAAAGGTTATAAAATCAGGTCTGGTTACTCTTTATAACCCTCACGTCTTACAACCCTAATTGTGGCGTGCCATTACCGTCGTAACTCGAGGACTACCCTTATAATAGGAGGAAGGATCATTAGGCATTTTCACCGCCTTGAGTTATTTTTAAAAATAAGAAAAGTAGGATAAAAATAAGTAAATAGATAAACATGCCTTAATTCAAGCAGGATCCAAGCACGCACCTGGGAAACTTGGCAGCGTTTTAAAGGAAGATAATTGAGAATCCGAAAACTGCATTATCTTTTCCTCTGTTCCTATTCTCACTGCCAGCAGAGATGATAGAGTGAATTGAGATATTCTAATCACGGATTGGGCAGAAACTACATTCATAATGTTTTGGGTAAAACTGTAATTAATAATCATCCAATTAACCCAAGGTAATGTTAAAAGAGAACAAAAGCAGAGCCAGACAGAGTGGCTGTCCATTCTGTAATAACAAGAATTGTTATTGTTGATACATTTTGTGTTCTACCTTGCAAGGGAGCAAGATAATGGCACAGGGATGCAGAAGAGATAACAACAACAACAACAACAATAACAACAACAACAGACTGACAAGCACTTGGTCCACAACACACCTGACATAACAGTAATTGAAAAGAAAAAAGTATGGTTCATTGACATTGCAATACCTGGTGATGCACGGATTGAAGACAAGCAACAAGAAAAAAATCACAAAGTACCGGGACTTGCAAATTGAAGTTGAGCGACTGTGGAAAAAGAAATCGTGTGTTGTCCCGATTGTAATTGGAGCCCTTGGAGCAATACCCAAAGGGCTACCCCGCTATTTAGAAATTCTAAATTTACCGGACTTGAACATTTTGACCCTACAAAAAACCACCTTACTCGGAACAGCTTACATCTTCCCATGATACCTTAACAGTTCCTAGGTCCTTGGTTAGGACTCGAGCTGCTGAGCTATTAACCAGCCTCAAAGACTGTGAATCTCACTACAGATTAACCAATAACAACAACAACAACAACAACTTTATTGTCATTGCATGTATATACACAGTATACCCATACAACAAAATTCACTTAACCCCCAAAGACCAGGTCCAACACACATAACAATCCCCAAACACACTCCCATCCACCACAATTCCCCACCCCTAAAATCACCCAAACATCCACACAACAGACCAAGTAATACTGTCCAACAGCTCACTGATGGTGGATCTTTAGTTCATTGTTGAGTGCAATTACAGCTCTGGGATAAAAACTATTCAGAAAATGTGTGGTCCGAGTTTTAATTGTTCTGTATCTTCTGCCAGAAGGCAGCAGTCCAAAAAGATTGTAAGCAGGATGGGAAGAGTCTCTGAGAATGTTATGCAACTTCCTCAAACAGCGGACTGTCGTTCAGGACTGGTAGCTGGAGCCCGATAATCTGTTAGGCCTGGAGGCCATCTTTTGTATTGGGCCTTCAGGCCTGCCACATTTACTGCTGTGGGAAGTTTGGAGGGGGGATTGTATGGAGCAGAGGGGATGTATAGTCATAATAACATTCTTTTCTCAGAAAGTCAAGGCCGTCTTGCCTTGTACCTGGGAGGCTGGACCTGGGAGGCATCTCCAGTTGGGACGGTGGAAACTTTTGGGTTGTCCCAGATGTGCCAATAGGACATCTCTAATAAAATGTAGCTTTGAGGAAATTCAAGCCTTGGAGTTTTCTTTCTTGGAGATATTACTTGGAACCCTGACATAGTCCTTGACCTATGACCACAATAGAGTCCAAAATTTCTGTTACTGAGACAGTTTTTGATCCATCCATCCATCCATCCATCCATCCAGAAAATGTATACAGCTGCCTACTTGTTCACAGCAACTTCGTTTACAACAATCAAAAGACAATATTGCCCCATTTTACATCTTCTTTCGCCACTGTTGTTAAGTGAATCACTGCAGTTGTTAAGTTAGCCACATGGTTGTTAAGTGAATCGGCTTCCCCATTCACTCTGCTTGTCAGAAAGTCGCAAAAGGCGATCACACGAGCTTGGGGGCCCTGCAACCGTCATAAATATGAGTCAGTGGCCATGCATCTGAATTTGGATCACATGTTCACGGGGAAGCTTCAACAGTTGTAAGTGTGAAAAATGGTCTTATAAATCACTTTTGTCAGTACCGTCGTAACTTCAAACAGTCACTAAATGAACCGATGTGAGTCGAAGATTACCTGGACTCATGCAGTATGTCACAGAAGTGAGTACACCCCCACACATTTTGTAAATATTAACAAATATTTACAAAAGAGCAACCAAGTATGATTCAGGCAGTCATTGACTTAAGAGCAGTTTAGTTTCGGTTACAATGGCATTGAAATAAGTGACTTACGACCATTTTTCACATTTATGACCAGTGCCGCCTGGTCACATGATTAACACTGGGATGCTTGACAACTGACTCATATTTACGATAATTTGCAGGGTCCCAGGGGCCATGTGATCACATTTCGCGACCTGAAAAGCGAAGTCAAAGAGGAAACCAGATTCACTTAACAACCGTGTTACTTGTTTAACGACTGCAGTGATTCACTGAACAACGGTGGCCAGAAAGGTCGTAAGATGGGGCAAAACTCACTTAAGAAATGTCTCACTTAGCAACAGAAATGTCGGGCTCCATTGTGGCCATAAATTGAGGACTTCATCACATATTATTCTCTTCGGATTCAGCCTAGTTGCTGTGCCTTCCCTTCCTTACCAAAATATTTTTATTAAATATGCTCAATTTTCTAGCAAACTCTGCACCTAAGCATATACAGTATTATATTTGCAAGAATTAGGTGAGGGTGGTTTAAAGAAGAAGATCTCGTGATTTCATGGCTGAGTGGAGATTTCAACATTCATTTCCGAGCCCAACACATTTCTTGTTACCTATGCAGGGAGTTTGAGAGTCTGTGTTTCAATGCCTTTGTCTCCTCCTTCCCTTCCAGAGTGCCATCCTTCCTGTAAAACCTGTACAGGAGAAGGCCCATTTTCCTGCACTTCCTGTGACGCCAACCTCGTCCTTTCTCACACCGGCTCGTGCCTCTCGGCCTGTTCCCTGGGATTCTATCAGGATGAGAACCTTCACTGCAAACGTATGTGGTGCCTCGGTTTATTTGGGATAATGTTTTAAAGAAGTCAGGAGAGGTGGCTGTCTAAGGATAACTTACCATGGCCAACTCGCTGTGAATCAGGGGTGAAATGCTACCGATTCGGGCCAGTTCACCTGAACAGGTAGTAAAAAAAAATGCTATCAGTTCGTCAAACTGGTAGTAAAAAAATGCTTTAAAAAGTGTAAAAAAAAAAAAAGCTCCGATGATCACTGTGTTGCACAGCTGATCTTTGGAATTTTTTAAAAAAAAACTTTTAAAGCATTTTTAACTACCTGTTCCAGTAGTTAAAAATGCTTTAAAAAGTAAAAAAAACAAAAAGAAAACAACCCCAGGAAATCCAAAAGTGTGTGTTTGGTATGGATTGTGCATGCGTGTGCTCGCTCATCTGGTACGCACTGTACATGCATATTTATTTATTGCTTGATTGATTGATTGATTGGTTTGATTTATATGCCACCCTTCTCCAGAGACTCAGGGCGACTTACAATGCGTTAAGCAATAGCCTTCATACTTTTGTATATACCTGCGTAGTAGGGCTTTTGGCCCCCCTAAGCGGTGTTCTTTTTTTATACAAAGTCAGCTCATTGCTCCCCCAATCCGGGTCCTCATTTTACCTACCTCGAAAGGATGGAAGGCTGAGCCAACCTTGAGCCTGGTGAGATTTGAACTTGCAGTAATTGTAGGCAGCTGGCAGCTAAGTGCTACTTTAACAGCACTTTAGTCTGCTGCGCCACCAAGGCTCCTTATGTGCAGCATGCGTCCGGCATGTACTGTGCATGCACAGCACGCATCTGGCATGCACCGCATATGCACGAGCATTGAACTGGTGGTGACCGACGGAGGATTTCACCACTGCTGTGAATGGTTACTAAATAAATGATTGCAAATTGAGGACTATCTGTTAATTATAAGGTCATTTGTTGCGTGTCTGTGATATTTGTGCATCCTAATTCGTGCTTCCTGCTAAAGATATGGCTTGCTAAATACAATGATTGGCATTGTATCGGTGCACTAAGCTGCTTGGCAACTTTAAGAGGTGTTGATTTCAACTCCCAGAAGCTAGCACATTCTGGGAGTTGAAGTCCACAAATCTTAAAACTGCGAAGATTTGGAAACATGAAGCTAAACTATACATTTCCGGTTCAGAAGCTACAACAGCCAAGTTCACACAATGCATTAATTCAAATCGAGCAAATTGCATTTCTCTAGGATATTTCCCTGTTTGGGACATGTTAAATTGTCATTACCTTGACTCCCACGGAACAGAAAGGAGAAAGATCCAACTAAAATTAAGGTGTGGGCATGAGTCAAGATATTTAATGTAGTACGTTGTACAATAGGCTGAGAAAGATACAATTAAAAGAGACTGCGGAAAACAGGCTAGCAATGAATCCCGAACTTTTATATCAAGCGGTTCTAGTAAACGGACACCCCCAGAACAAATCTAAGTAGCTTACACTGTACATTTTATATTGCTTTTACGCCGCCGTTTTGAATAATATGTCACTGGTATATTTGAAGTTGGTAAATGGCAATACAGCTCATGATTAGCCGTTTCTTCGCTCTGCTAATCCACATATCTTCTTAATGTTACAGTTGTTAATTAATTAAGCCTTGTGACACTCTCTGGAACTGATAAAGTGAGTGAGATGCCATAGCATAGAAAATTAGATTCAAGCGATATTATAGGATGGATTGGAATGAGAGAAGTGGGCAGGCGGTGTGGAATTGTGTGTCCTTAAAAGAAGAAAGTTAGGGGAGAAGAACTTGGTTTAGCTTTTGACTGTGGTCTAACTCAAAAGGGATCATATGTTCATTCTTGTTTGATCCATTCTGTTAATTGTTAAAGCCGTTTTTCTCAACCAGTCTAAGAAGGGTGAATGCCAACTCCCAGAATTTCCCACCTACCCATGGCTGGCTGGGGAATTCTGGGAGTTGAAGTCCACACTTTTTAGAATTGCTGTGGCCGGCCAGTGGCCAGCAGAGCGGGTGGCAGACTCAGACAGTGAGGAGATTGGGGAGGAACATGGGCCAGTCCTGGAGTCTGGGGAAGGCTCTGATGAGTGCTGTGCATCAGAGGCAGAGATGGGGCCAGGGCCGTCAGACAGTTATCAGCTTCCTTCGGAGTCGGATATCAGTGGGGCGGAATAACAGCTGGAGCCTGTTCCCAATGTGCGCATGTGCAGAGCTGCCAGGAGAAGGGAACAGCAAAGGAACAAGAATCTTCTCAGGAGTAAAGCCACATGTGAATGGTGAATGGCCCCTCCCATAGGGAATAAAGAGGAGGGAAAGGGGAGGGGAGTTTGCAGGAGACAATTAGTTTAATTCATTAGGGTGAAGAGCTGTTCCTGAGTTATTGCCAAGTAATTGTAGGCGTTTGGAAGATATTGGCCTGGCAACTCTCCAAGCCTGATAAAGGTCTGTAGTTGTGAAATCTCATGAAGGACTCTTTGCTGGAGAGGAATTCCCTTTAATCTAAATAAAAGAGGTTTTATCCGGAGGAGGAGTCTGCTTCATGATCTTGGGAAGCCTAGGTCAGAACAAGAGTTGTCAAGTTTGGGGAATGTGTCTGTGGAGATTCTCAGTCATCCAGATCACAGCTGTCCCAAAGGTGCTTTATCAAGAGGCCACTGGACTTTCTGGTTTTTCTTTGAAGCTGAAGAAGCTTCTTGGATAAGAAACAAGAAATATCTTCAAAAAACCCCCAGAAAATCCAGTGGCCTCTTGAAAAAGCACCTTTGGGACTCTGTTACAAAGTGTTGCAGGGTTCTATCTGCTATAGATTTTTGAGTGTCAGGTGTCAGGGAAATCAGAAAGTTCAAATAGGTATAATGATTTATTACAAGCTTAAGCTCTCTACAGAAACCAAAGCAAATTGGCGGTCGATAAGAGTCAAAAAAATGTGTGGCGAGTTGGATTTAGAACTCTTGTGGGCACAAAGTGACTCAAGACAAATGATGCATTTGACTCCTCCCTCAGGCTCAGCCTGGTCAACTCCTACATTTGGATCTGCATTGCTTCAAATCAACACTTTAGGTGTTTATGTTCAAATGTGGCCCTCTGTCAGTCTTCACTTGTAGATGTAAATCTAGCATGTCGGGAAGAAATCTGGAGCAGTGATTCAACTCATTCCTCAGTAGTTCTGTTCCAGTCAGTGTTGTGGAGTGTGTTCCAATTATGGAGGGGAGAAACCACACCTACGGCCCCTCACTTGTGTGGTGCTTGAGAGTTGGACACATCCAACTCTCATATTTACATAAAACTGTTGGGTGAGGTCATTTGTTGGATTTTGGTATCATCAGTATGGATGTTTCCCCTGTTAGGATGTCTCCTAGGTCTGGGGTCAGCAACCTGTCGCTCTGGAGCCTCATGTGGCTCTTTCACCCCTCTGCTGCGTCTCCCTGTCACTCAAAATATGCATCACAACTGCCAATGTGCGACACCTGTCGGCACGTGAGTTATTGAGCTTTTCAACCCCCGGTAGGCCAACCATGGCTAAATCCAAGAAAAGAAAAGTTTCAGAAGAAAACGGAACATTTAATTCAACTACATATGATAGTAGTAGATGGTGTATTGTTGCATGATCTATTTACAATTGTAAAATCTACCCCCCCCCTTTTTATATGTATTTAATTTGGTCTCTGACCGCAATAAAAGCTATCTATCTATCTATCTATCTATCTATCTATCTATCTATCTATCTATCTATCTATCTATCTATCTATCTATCTATCTATCTATCTATCTATCTATCTATCTTAGTTTTGAAAGCCGCTCAAGAAATAGCCAGGCACGGGAAGGGTTTTGTGGCTCCCGATGTTTTCTTTTCTGTGAGAAACGGAAGTGTTTTAAGGTTGCAGACCCCTGTCCTAGATTATACTAGGAATGTGTCAAACTCGGTTATACTAGCAGGGGTGTCAAGCGTAAGGCCCGGGGGCTGAATCAGGCCCACAGGGTGCTTAGAACTGGTCCGCGGAGCCTCCCTGAAAACAGTGGACCACCCCACAGTGCCTCTGCCTGTGAAAACGGAGCTCAGGAGGGCTGTGTGCGGCCCTCCCGAGCTCCGTATTCACTGGCAAAGGATTGCAGGAGGCCCTGGCAGCCAAAAACGGAGCTTGGGAGCCTGTTTTCACTGACAGAGCATTCGGGCCACCATAGGTGCCCCCGATACGAGTGAAGTCGAGCTGGCCACGTGCACTCTGGCCATGTGGTCCTCAATGAAATTGAGTTTGACACCCCTGTACTAAGGTTTCCCAACCTCGGAAACTTTTAGGACTTGTGGACTTCAACTCCCAGAATTCCTCAGCATGGCTGGCTGAGGAATTCTGGGAGTTTTTTTTTTTAATTAGATTTATATGCCGCCCTTCTCCGGAGACTCAGGGCGGCTTACAATGCGTTACAATGAAGTCCACATGTCTTAAAGTTGCCAGCGTTTCAATTTTCATGTACCCAAAGAAGAATTGTATTATTATTACACAGGAAGGTAATCAAATTACCTTCCTGTGTAGGGAAGGGAGCTCTGGTGGCTCAGCAGACTAAAGCAGTGTTATTAACTGTTATTAACATTTAGTTGCTTGCAATTACTGCAAGTTCAAATCCCACCAGGCTCAAGGTTGACTCAGCCTTCCATCCTTTCTAAGATAGGTAAAATGAGGACCCAGTTTGTGGGGGCAATAAGCTGACTTGGTATAAAATATACAAAAGTATGAAGGCTATTGCTTGGCGCATTGTAAGCCGCCATGAGTCTCTGGAGAAGGGTGGCATATAAATCAAATTTTAAAAAAACCACTGCTTCATGAATGAAATTAAAAGCTATGTTAACTTTTGGTCTAGGATTGTCCTCGACGCTATGCTGGTCGATGACGAAATGAAAAACTTGGCTTTATAGAAATAGCGCACCTCTGCTTCTTATCATTCTTTGACTTGTCCGAAGTATTTTATATGTGATGTAGCTCTGTTTTTTGTTTGTTTTTAAATCCTCTCTGTATTGCGACTTGTTTCCCCCATAGAAAGACTTCTGAAGTGTCCTTTGAAATGCAGATTTGGAACTTGTAATTCTGAACTCTTATAGCTTCGGTTCTTAATGTGAAATTTGATCGGTCTCGGTGTTTTTTTATCTTTCTCTCCAGCTTGCAGTGACTCGTGTCTGAGCTGTGATTCGAGATCCCACTGTACTTCTTGCAGAGACCCATCCAAGGTGTTACTATTTGGAGAGTGCCAATATGATAAATGTCCGTCGCAGTATTTCCTTGACGTGTCTACCAGGACTTGCAAAGGTGAAAGGAATTCCAAAAATGTTCATCTTGAGTCTTAGAAACAATGGTCAGCCAAGGTTTTCTTTTTTTTTTGGAAAAAAAGTTTTTTTATTTTTTAAAACACAAACATAAAACACATCTTTTCCAAAACGAAGCATTGATCCGGTCAGAAATTAGTACAAATCACTAACAAATCTTAACTTCCAATTAACACAACTTAATATTTTATTCAGTTATTTCTCTAAATTCTATCAATTTAACTATGCCCTTATCCCAAAAACCCGTTACTTAAATCTTAAATCCTAGCCAAATATCATTCCATTTTTCTCTTCCTTTTTGCTTAGATGGATATATTTCAAAAATACGAATCATTACAGCTATTGTAAACATTTAGAAAATATTTTAACTATTACTCCCAATAAAATCATCTTCCTTACATTACTATTAATCCCGACACTATTGTTTCATTTTTACTGTTCCCAACATAATCATTTTTATTTTTGGCTGTAAATTCTTTATTTCTATTGTTAAATGCAACTTATACATATCATTTTTACTGTTAATCTCAACATACTCCTCCCTATTTTTGCTGTAATGGTCAGCCAAGTTTTAATGGCCTGCGTGAACCCACCTCTGTGGTCTCTTCCCTACCTGTTTCTCTCACCTGCCGTATTGAAGCTTTTTCTCTTCAGTCCTGTCTCCCACTCTGCGGACGCCCGTGCGAACCCATGTACAGGTAGTCCTCGATTTACAACAGTGTAGTGACTGTTCAAAGTTATAACGGCACCGACGAAAGTGATTTGTGAGCGTTTAGCACACTTAACGGCCGTTGCAGCATCTCCATGGGTCATGTGACCAAAATTTAAATGCGTGGCAACTTTCTTATGACAGTTGCAATGTCCCGGGGGGGAGAGGGGGGGGAGTGGGTGTCACGTGATCCCCTCTTGTGACCTTCTGAGAAACAAAGTCAACGGGGAAACCCAGATTGACTTAATAACTGTGTTACTAACTAAGTGCTTCACTTAACGACTGTCGCAGGAAAGGTAGAAAAAAGGGGCAAAACTCACTTAACAACTGTGTTGCTTAGAAACATAGATTTTAGGCTCAATTATAAGTCATGACAACTCACACCCCAGCATGCTTGCTGCCATGGGTAAATTCTGGCCAAGGGTTTGCTCTGCTCAGTGTGGTTAGTTGAATGATGAATGTTTAAATTTGTAAATTACTCAATTACCTCCTCTCTCTCTCCTCTCTCCTCTCTCTCTCCCCTCCTCTTCCTCCCCTCCTCTCCTCCCCTCTCCTCTTCTCTCCCTCTCCCCTCCCACTCCCCTCTTCTCCTCTCCCTCTCCCACTCCCTCTCCTCGCCTCGCCTCTCATCTCCTCTCCCCTCCTCCCCTCCCACTCCCACTCTTCTCCCCTCCTCTCCTCTCCCCTCCCACTCCCATTCCCTCTCCCCTCTCTCTCCTCCCTCTCCCTCTCCCTCTCCCTCTCCCTCTCCTCTCCCTCTCCCTCTTCCCACCCTCTCCCCTCTTCTCCCCCTCCCTCTCCTCCCCTCCCCACTCCCCTCCCTCTCCTCTCCCCTCCCACTCCCATTCCCTCTCCCCTCTCTCTCCTCTCTCTTCCCTCTCCCTCTCCTCTCCTCTCACCATCCCTCTCCCTCTCCTCTCCTTCTCCCTCTTCCCACCCTCTCCTCTCCCCTCTTCTCCCTCTCCCCTCCCTTCCCTTCCCCTCCCTCTCCCTCTCCGCTCCTTCTCCCTCCCTCTCCTCCCCTCCCCACTCCCACTCCCCTCCCTCTCCTCTCCCCTCCTCTCCCCTCCCACTCCCATTCCCTCTCCCCTCTCTCTCCTCCCTCTCCCTCCTCTCAGCATTGGTTCATTTATGTATTAGATTTCTATCTCACTTTTATTACTTTTATAAGTGTCTCAAGGCAGTGAACATAGATTATATTCCTTCCTTCCTCCTCCTCTTTTCCCCCATAACAACAACCGGTGAGGTGAGTTGGGTTGAGAGCGTGTGATTGGCGGAATTAGAATTCACATTCTTTTTGGTGATTGACCCAGAATCAACCAATCGGCTTTCATGCCTAAGTGGGACTAGAACTCATTGTCTCCTGATCATTAAGGGCCTCCTCAGGGTGCCGTCAGCCAGACAATGCCGGTTGGCGACCCCCAGGGGGAGAGCCTTCTCTGTGGCAGCTCCTACCCTCTGGAACGATCTTCCTCCAGAGTTAAGAACAATTTCCGACCTCCGGACTTTTCGTCGGGCTTTAAAAAACATACTTTTTTCAGCTTGCCGGCTTAGCCTGATTCCTGTTAAATATTTTAGTATTTTTAGAGTTTACTATCTATTTTAAATTAATCCGTTTTAATTATTGGCTAACTTATATTTGTTCTTTTTATGAACTTTTAACTTTTGTGTACTTGGTTTTATTTGTCTGTTCACCGCCCTGAGTCCACAAGGAGAAGGGCGGTATATAAATATAAAGATAAATATAAATATAAATATAAATATAAATATAAATATAAATATAAATATAAATATAAATATAAATATAAATATAAATATAAATATAAATATAAATATAAATATAAATATAAATATAAATATAAATATAAATATAAATATAAATATAAATAAATAAGCCCAAACTTACCCAGCTGGCTTTCATGCCTAAAACAGGACTAGAACTCACTGTCTCCTGGCGATTGACCCAAAGTCACCCAACTGGATTTCATGCCTAAGCCAGAACTAGAACTCACAGTCTCCTGGTTTCTAGGGCAGCACCTTCACCACCACACCTAACTGGGTTAACCGATTATATAGATTAAAGCTCAATTGGTTTCATATATTTGCTGGGAATGTTGCAAGTGTCCTTCAGTAGAGGTCTTTGAAGACCCACCCACCAAGAGAGCCAGCCAGGTCCTGGTGTCGTGTTCCAAGAAAGAAAATCCACTATCATCAGAAGATTGAGGTCTTGCTCTTTTCTGACCCGAACAAAATTGCATTATAAATATATTATCCAAGGGAAATTCTTTTCCATCTTCTTTAGTGACTTATCTCATAATTAGCTACCCTGAGACGACTGATCTTATTCCTTTTTTTAACAATCAAGGTCAAGATTGCGACACGATGAAAATAAGGGGCAGAACCTCTGATTAATAAGAGCCTCTTTATTCATGAATTTGCTAGCTCTGGAAATGAATATTGTTGGAACAAAATGGAATCTGGAATTCATTGTCTTCAGTCAAAGACAGAAGACAAGGCCAAGGGGTTAAAAATTGATCTAGGTACAAATCAGTAGTGGGATAAAAAATTTTTTACTACCGGTTCTATGGGTGTTGCTTGGTGGGTGTGGCATTCCTTGGTGGGCGTGGCAAGGGAAGGATACTGTAAAATCTCTATTCCTTCCCCACTCCAGGGGAAGGATACTATAAAATCCCCATTCCCACTCTGGTGGAAGGATACTGTAAAATCTCCATTCCCTCTACACTCCAGGGGAAGGATACTGTAAAATCTCCATTCTCTCTTCACTCTAGGGGAAGGATCCTGTAAAATCTACATTCCTTCTCCACTCCAGGGGAAGGATACTGTAAAATCCCCATTCCCTCCCCACTCGAGGGGAAGGATATTGTAAAATCCCCATTCCCTCACCACTCCAGGGGAAGGTTACTGCAAAATCCCCATTTTCTCACCACTCCAGGTGAAGAATACTGTAAAATCTCCATTCCGTCCCCAGTCCAGGGGAAGATTACTGCAAAATCCCCATTTCCTCGCCACTCCAGGGGAAGGATACTGTAAAATCTCCATTCCCTCCCTACTCCAGGGGAAGGTTACTGCAAAATCTCCATTCCCTCCTCACTCCAGGGGATGGATACTGTAAAATCTCCATTCCCTCCCCACTCCAGGGGAGGTATACTGTAAAATCCCCATTCCCTCCCCACTCCAGGGGAAGGATACTGTAAAATCCCCATTCCCTCCCCACTCCAGGGGAAGGATTCTGTAAAATCCCCATTCCCTCCCCACTCTAGGGGAAGGATACTGTAAAATCCCCATTCCCTCCCCACTCCAGGGGAAGGATTCTGTAAAATCCCCATTCCCTCCCCACTCTAGGGGAAGGATACTGTAAAATCCCCATTCCCTCCCCACTCCAGGGGAAGGATACTGTAAAATCCCCATTCCCTCTCACTCGGGGAAGGATACTGCAAAATCCCCATTTCCTCCCAATCAGCTGAGACTCGGGAGGCAGATTATAGATGGGGGTGGGTCAGTCAGAGGTGGTATTTACCAGTTCTCTGAAGTACTCAAAATTTCCGCTACCGGTTCCCCCAGAATTGGTCAAAACCTGCTGAAACCCACCTCTGACATAAAGAAGCTTCTTCAATGAGAAGCGAAATGTTTTCAAGGGGAAAAAAAAATCCACGGAAGTCCACTTGAAAAGCATCTTTGAGACAACCACAACCTGGATGATTGAGAATCCACACAAGCAACCTTCTTCTACCTTAATGTCAAATAAATCCCCATTCTTTGCATTGAGAGAAAGTGCATTGGATTGTTTTTATCCTGATAGCAATACTTAATGAGATGTTAAAATAATAGTGTTGAATGGTTCGATATGGTTATCACAGGGACTGAGATAAGCTGTCCGAGGTGAAATGCTGAGAATTTGGCAGAGAGATCCAAAGAACGTCCCTGCACTTCTGCTTATTGCAGCTCCTTATCAGAGAGATAATTTTTAAGAGTTGTCTTCCAAAAAGCTCTAAAAGCCATCACTATCTCCTCCTCCTTCTCTTCCTCCTCCTCTCCTCCTCCTCTTCCTCCTCCTCCTCCTCTTCTCCTTCTCCTCCTCCCCTCCTCCTCCTCCTCCTCCTCCTCTTCCTCCTCCTCCTCCCCCCTCCTCCTCCTCCTTCTCCTCCTCCCCTCCTCTTCCTCTTCCTCCTCCTCCCCCTCCCCCTCCTCTTCTTCTCCTTCTCCTCCTCCTCCTCCTCCTCCTCCTCCTCCTCCTCCTCCTCCTCCTCCTCCTCCTCCTCTTCTCCTCCTCCTCCTCCTCCCCTCCTCCTCCTCCTCTTCCTCCTCTTCTCTTTCTCCTCCTCCCCTCCTCCTCCTGGGTGGGGAATTCTGGGAGTTGAAGTTCACACCTCTTAAAAATGCCAAGATTCAGAAACATTTTTTAAAAAAATTTGATTTATATGCTGCCCTTCTCCGGAGACTCAGGGCGGCTTTCGATGCCTTAAGCAACAGCCTTCATACTTTTGTATATTTTACAAAGTCAGCTTATTGCCCCCACAAACTGGGTCCTCGATTTACCTACCTTAGGAAGGATGGAAGGCTGAGTCAACCTTGAGCCTGGGGAGATTCGAACTTACGGTAATTGCAGACAGCTGGAGTTAAATTACAGTGCATTTGGCCGTTGAGCTATTCCATTGCTCTGGAGGCTACAGAAAGTGGAATTGTAGTAGACAACACATGGCTTTGGAGGTAGATTCTATTTGAACAGACTTTCCTTTAAAAAAAAAATCTTAACTACCTGTCCATTTCTATTTGCTTATCTTTTGTCTCATCACTTCGGCTTCATGAACAGTCACCATTGGTGTCATACGTACTTCACAGATCCCAAAATCCATTGAATTAACGAGACATAAATGTCAAATCGGCCTGATCACAGTATGATTCTCTTCTCTACAGTACCCTTACTCTTCAAACAATTCCTTTTTTCCCCCCCTGATGTGGAAAGTGAGAGGAAGATGAAACTTGGGGGGGTCTTCCGACGATCCACTTCGCCACATTTCAACCTAGAAATGAGAAATTTTCTGACAGTGAGAACAATCAACCAATGGAACAGAAGTTGCCTTTGGAGGTTGGCTAGCTTCATCACTGGAGGCCTTCAAGAAGAATTGGACTGCCATTGGTCGGAAATCGTACAGGGTCTCCTGCTTAGGCAGGGGGCTGGACTAGATGACCTACAAGGTCCCTTCCAACTCTGTTAATCTAATCTAAACATTTCTTTTCTGAAAACAGTGTTTGAACTGCCGAGAGCCAATGTCACCTTCCTTGTCACTCTGGCCTGCTTAATTAGCCGCTGTTTGTGGAGAAATCCCACAGGCCCCTCGGTCATTGAGAGAGAAAAGATTGATGGCTTCCCTCGGAGGCTGACGTGGGCCGATCAGCACTCTAGCCACTCGGGAGGATGGATATCACGGTCTCGTTCATCCGGACGGCTGGAAAAATGAGCAGCCGCGATTAGGTTAAGATAATTGGGGGAAAAAAGGCGTGGAACTCCAGGGAAGAATTTGTGTTATTTTAAGATCATCTCTTTTTGGCGGTTAATTCCCCGGGTCTTACATCTGTTTTGCCGTTCTTCCTTTGCCCTTCAGTGCGTTCTGCAGACGGTACTGGCGTGATGGATGCAATTGGGGAGGTATAAAGGGAGCTCCATGGTGGCTCTGTGAGGAACTGCTCTCTTTTATTGTCTTAATAAACTACCGACCTGCCTTCCATTGAGGACCTGTATACTGCATGAGTCAAAAAGAGGGCTGTGAAAATATTTAAGTCGCTATAGAGCAGGGCTCTCCAACCTTGGCAACTTTAAGCCTGGAGGACTTCAACTCCCAGAATTCCCAGAATTGAAGTTGAAGTCCACTTTTTTTTCCTGAATGCCATCGCTCTGCTAAACAAATAATTCCCTCAACACTGTCAAACTATTCACTAAGCCTGCATTACAATTACGATGAATCTTCTCATGGTTCCTATCACCATCTCCTTCCACTTACGACTGTATGACTGTAACTTTGTCGTTGGTATCCTTACGATTTATATTGATTGTTTCCTAGTATGAGTCCATTGCTTATTTCTACTCCATGACTATCATTAAGTGTTGTACCTTACGATTCTCGATGAATGTATCTTTTCTTTTTATGTATACTGAGAGCATAGGCTATATATGTATACATAGGCCAATCCCACTCGGCCAATAAAGAATTCTAATCTTATCTAATTCCAGAGTGCGACTGGAGCTGCAACGTTTGCCACGGTCCCAACCGTACGGATTGCCTGCAGTGCATGGAGGGATATTTTCTCCAGCAAGGAGCTTGCGTCGAGCATTGTCTGCCGGCGTTTTTTAGGGAATCCGAAACATGTCAAAGTAAGTCTTGATATCCTGGTACTTAAGGTACCATTTTGTGCGATCACCTTGAGGGGGCGTAGTTTGGAAATCACAACAAACAGTGGCCTTTTTTTAAAAAACAACAACAACAAATCCACTTACAGGTAGTCCTCGATGTACAACAATTTGTTTAGTGACCGTTTGAAGTTACAACGGCATTGAAAAAAAAAAGACTTATGCAGGGGTGGTGTTCAAAAATTTTAGCAAGGGGTTCTCTACCCGGTTGCTGGGTGGGTGTGGCCATGGTGGGCGTGGTCTAGTCAGCCTCCTGCACCATGACAGGTGTGTGTGTGTCAGCCTCTCAAGTTGCATTTCATTCAGGGCTGACATAGTAAAGGGGGGGGGGGTTAAATTCCTGTGGGATTAGTAAGAGAGACTGCAGTAGAATGATTTAGAGGATGACCAATAGAATAAGGGTGCAAGCCAGGAAAGGGAGGGAATTTGGAGCAGAGGTCATTTCCTGGCTGCATATTGAGTTCGTGAGGACGTTGTTCTAACAAATAAAACTTTTTTTTCTTTATTATCAAAATGTGAGAGGCACTTTATTTCTTTTTAGATAACTCCACTCGGACAGTGTGTTTTCGCCCTCCCCAAACTCTGGAGGCTTTCCTTGAGCCTCCGGAAGGGCGAAAATAGCCTCCCCAGGCTCCAGAGGCCCTCCGGAGGCCGGAAACAGGCCTGTTTCCTACTTCCAGAACTTCCAGGAGGGCTGTTTTTCACCCTCCCAGAGCCTCTGCATGGGCCCTGCACTTACCTGGCATCCAAAACGGGCCACATGGAGACTCCTGGGAGGGGAGGGGAGGAGTGGGAGGGGCCAGCCAGTCCTTGCAACTTCCAGTTTGGCGAACCACATGTAAAAAATAGCATCCGGTTTGCCCAAACTTGTCCAAACCGGCTGAATCCCACCCCTGACCTAAGCTATTATTTGCCTTCCACTTCTAATGTATGAACATAAACCAGAGAACCAACTTTCCGAAATCTACCTCCCTCCAGATCAGGGGTGAAATGCTCCCGGTTTGGACCGGATCGCCTGATCCGGTAGCGATGGCGGCGAATGGTAGCAAAAATCCCTGCGCACCCCCCCCCCCCCCATGCCCAGATGAGCCGTGCGATCATCAGGCTTTTTTTTTTTGCTTTAAAAGCATTTTTTCTACAACCTCTTCGGCCAAAAAAATGCTTTTAAAAATAAAAAAAATACCCCCCTGATGATTGCGTGGCTCAGCTGGGATCATCAGAGGCTTTTAAGAGCATTTTTTCTACAACCTCTTTGGCCAAAAAAAATGCTTTTAAAAGTTAACAAAAAGAATGGCACTGGCATTGACTGGGATTTGAATGGGAGATACTGGAAATTTGAAACCTGTTGAAAACGGAGTGTCAGTTGACTTCCATAATGCTGCTAAGAAACCTTCATGGTTGCCGTCCTCAGGAGTTGACCTTATCTTTATCTTTTCTCCATCTAGTACAGGGGTCTGCAACCTTAAACACTCAAAGAGCCATTTGGACCCATTTCCCACAGAAAAGAAAACACCAGGAGCCACGAAACCCTTCCCATGCCTGACTATTTCTTGAGCAGCCACAAAACTAGCACATGTAGTTGTATTAAACATTCTGTTTTCTTCGGAAACTTTTCTTTTCTTGGATTTATCCATGGTTGGCCTACCGGGGATTGATCAATAAATCGTGTGATGCATATTTTGAGTGACAGGGAGCCAGCCACAGCATAGGGGTGAAAGAGCCACATGCGGCTCCAGAGCCGCAGGTTGCTGACCCCTGATCTAGTATCTCACTCTGTTTGCTATCCTGGTTCTTAGGGGGGTGATAAGAGGCATAGAATGAAGTGCTGCGTCCTATGTAAATTGGGAAACACTCCTTTCTGAGTTTCTTATGGGGCTTTGCAGGATGTGTTGATGACCACTGCCTCCAGTGTGACGGGCCGCGGAAATGTGTGCGCTGCCAGGCTCCCTTCCTGCTCCTGGATTCCCAGTGCGTCTTGTCTTGTGGAAAACGGTACTACGGGGACCACGGAGGGCAGATATGCCTAGGTAAATGAATGAGCGCGTTCAAAGTTAAACACTGCTCCATGCCCAGAGCGATCTGAGTAAATTTTAAAAAGTGCAAAAGGATATCACACCAGAGATTTCCCCCGTTGGGACAAAACCATTATTCAAGCGATCATGCTTCATTGAAACAGAACCTTTAAAAAAAAATAATAATTTGTAGAACGTGTCGGAAGGAAAAACCTTTTTGGTAGAAATCCACTAAGCCTCTTAAATACGGGATGCCTGCATCAGGACTCCAGGCCTGGTTTAAGGGTTTAAAGCACCCATAATACAGTGCGCCCCCTGCTCATGCGACACAAGCCCCCCTGCATGTGCATGCAGTCCCCCCATGCTCCTCCCATGTATGCACATGCAACCCCCTCACTTCCTGTTTTGGGCCCAGCAGGCCTCACTGCAGCCTCCTGCAGGGCCAGAGGGCACTCTGCCCCCCCTGTGCTCCCCCCACCTCCACACATGCACGCATGACCCCCTGCACATGTGCACGCATCTCCTGCATGTGCCCAACCCACTGCACATCCCAAAAATCTGCTGGCTGGCAGGAGGCACATGCACGCATGTGTGGTGGAGCTGAGCTAGGCTACGGCTCGTGTGCCCGCAGAGAGGGCTCTGTGTGCCAGCTGTGGCACGCATGCCATAGGTTTGCCATCGTGGGTGTAGGGTCTCCTGCTTGGGCTGTGGGTTGGACTAGATGACTAGATTAGAATCTCATCTCATCTCATCTCATCTCATCTCATCTCATCTCATCTCATCTAATCTAATCCTGTGATGGCGAATCTGTGGCACGAGTCTTACTGGACATTGGCAAATGGGCTGTTTCTGGCCTCCGGAGGACGTCTTGGCGGTGGGGGAGGCCATTTTCGCCCTCCCCAGACTCCTAGAGAGGCTCTGGAGGCTGGGGACAGCAAAAAACGAGCCTTCCAATCCCACCAGAAGTTGGAAAACGGGCCGTTTCTGTCCTGGGGAGGGCCTCCAGAGGAGTGGGGAAGGTCGTTTTTGCCCTCCCTAGACTCCTAGAGAGACTCTGGAGCCAGGTGAGAGAGAAAAATGGGCCTACTGGGCCGTCATGTGGGAGCAGCGGGGGGGGGAGTCGGGCGCATAGAATTATGGGTGTGGGCACTTGTGCGCGTGACCCCCCTCCCCCCATCTTGCACGCGATGGCAAAAAGCTTAGCCATCACTGATCTAATCTAATCTCTTCAAGGGTAAGCCCATGTAGAGCCCACTGCAGTAGTCCAGACATGAGACAACCAGGGCAGGAGTGACTGAATGTTCGTTCGCCTCACATTATTGAAATTTGAGTCCAAGTAAAATGCGGCGGCTTTTTAAATCGGCTGTCAGATTTCCACCCACTGCATGGCTGATGTCAAAGGCAGGCGTGTTCAGAGTTAACTTTCCTTGACTATCAATAAAGGAGTTACATAAGAGTGGCCTTGTTTTCTCGGTTTAAAATGCCTATCGTAGCATCTTGCTTTTCCTTTCATGCTAGCTTGTCCCGAGGGATGCTTGGAGTGTGACGGTTCCACCCGATGTCGAGTTTGTAATTCCACGACATTCCTTCAGAAAGGCCTTTGTGTGGCTGACTGTGGGCGTGGCGTCTACAACGACCCCCGAAATCGACAATGCAAATGTGAGTTCCCCCTCTAGCCATTACAGGATAATCTGATTCAGCCCCAGTTTTTCGTGTTTTAAGATTTTAAAAAACCAAACAGTGATCTTACAAGGAGGAAAACTGGTTCACACCGTGCACTGAACTACAGAACGGAAGAAGCTTTTCGGGTGAGAAGCGAAACCTCTTCAAAGAAAAACGAAGAAAGTCCAGTTGCTTCTTGAAAAAGCACCTTTGGGACAACCATTATTATTATTATTATTATTATTATTATTTATTGGATTTCTATACCGCCCTTCTCCCAAAGGACTCAGGGCGGTGAACAGATTAAGATACATGTAAATATATTTCATAAACAGTAAATAATAAATTAAGTCAACTTGGTGTATCTACTAAGACCTTGGCATAGAATTTTGATGTTTATGCTAGCCCTGCTTGTTGAAATAGAAAGGTCTTCAGGGCACATCGGAAAGTGCGAAGATCTGGGATTATTCGTATTCCAGGTGGTATTTTGTTCCAAAGCGTAGGTGCCCCCACAGAGAAGGCCCTCTCCCTTGGAACCACCAGACGACATTGTTTTAATGATGGTACCATGAGTAGGCTACTCTGTGAGAGTGTATTGGTTGGTGGGAGGTTATCGGTTGCAGCAGGTGGTCTCGTAAGTACTCAGGTCCTAAGCCATGGAGCACTTTAAAGGTAAGAACCAACACCTTGAAGCGCACTCGGAAGGCCACCGGAAGCCAGTGCAGCTCGCGTAGAAGAGGTGTTACATGCGAGCACCATGTTGCTCCCATAATTACTCGCGCAGCTGCATTCTGGACCAGTTGGAGCTTCCGGGTGCACTTCAAGGGGAGCCCCATGTAGAGAGCATTGCAGTAGTCAAGTCGGGAAATGACGAGGGCTTGAGTGACTGTGCGTAATGAGTCTCGGTCTAGAAAGGGACGCAATTGGCGAATCAGGCGAACCTGATAGAAAGCTCCTCTGGCCACGGCTGTTATATGATCTTCTAAAGACAGTCGTGCATCCAGGAGGATGCCTAAATTGCGAGCCATGACCCGGATGACTGAGAATCTCCATAGACATACTGAACTACAGTTTGTCTCAACCATGGTTTGTTGAATCAACCTCTCCAAACGTGGCCCCTTTAAGACTCGTGGACTTCAACTCCCAGAATTCCCTAGCCAGCAAGGCTAACTGGGGAATTCTGGGAGTTGAAGTCCACGAGGATTGAAGGGGCCAAGTTTGGAGACATAAATCATCAAGCTTGCATACATACAGTACACCAAGATATAAACCATGATTTGTAATCCATGGTGACTGGGTGCACGCACTAATATTCGCTGAAGTGCCTCTAACCACGTGATGATTTATTAGGTTGAGTATTGTCAGTTTGAAGAAACCTGAAGTTATATTTCTGCGTGTGTCACACGGGGGACAAATTTTAGAGGAAATTTTCTGCCGCCCTGCAAACTACAGCTCTGAGAATTTAAGACCATAAAGCATTTTAAACAGAATATACCTTTACAGTACATTATCGATCTAATAAAGGAGGATGTTCACTAAAATTAGTTTTATGTCTGTCTCTCTCTCTCTCTCTCTATTTTTTCCTCATTTCTCCTGAAGCACCCTGGCTATTTTTGAATTGCTAGAAATTTCTTCTTGAGATCTTGGCTCTCCTCTTTTCCACCTACAGGTAGTCCTTGACTTACAACGCTTCATTTAGTGACCGTTCAAAGCAGGGGTGAAATCCAGCAGGTTCTCACAGGTTCTGGAGAACTGGTAGCCGAAATTTTGAGCAGTTGGGAGAACCGACGGTGGAAATTTTCAGTAGTTCAGAGAACCGGCAAATACCACCTCTGGCTGCCCCAGAGTGGGGTGGGAATGGAGATTTTGCAATATCCTTCCCTCAGGAGTGGGGAGGGAATGGGGATTTTGCAGTATCCTTCCCCTGGCATGCCCACCAAACCAAATCACACCACACCACACTACGCCCACCAAACCACACCCACAGAACCGGTAGTAAAAAAATTTGGATTTCACCACTGGTTGAAAGTTACAATGGCACTGAAAAAAGTGATTTACGATCATGTTTCACACATATGAATGTGATAGCCATCCCCATGGCCACGTGATCAAAATTAAAATGCTTGGCAACTGGTTCATATTTATGACGGGGCAGTGTCCCATGGTCATGTGTTTGCAACCTTCTGACAAAGCCAATGGGGAAGACTGATTGACTTAACGACCGAGTTACTAACTTAATAACGGCATTGATTTGCTTAACCGCTGTCGCAAGAAAGGTTGTAAAACGGGGCAAAACTCACTGAACCAAACTGTCTTGCTCAGCAGCAGAGATTTTGGGGCTCCGTTGTGGTCATACGTCGAGGACTTCCTGCAAATGCGAGGACCAGTCACAAGTAACTCTAGCGTTGTAACTTCAAAGCAGTCGCTAAACGAATGGTTGTAAGTCAAGGACTATCTGTAATACAAAGTTATAAAAATAAAGGTTAAAAGTTACAAAATAAGGAGAGAAGCAACCAAGAACTGAGAAGAAATTTCCCAACAGTTAGAGCAATCAATCAGTGGAACGACTTATCTCCAGAAGTTGTGAATGCTAAAACACTGGAAGTTTTTAAGAAGAGGTTGGATAACCATTTGTCTGAAGTGGTGTAGGGTTTCCTGCCTAAGCAGGGGGTTGGACTAGAAGACCTCCAAGGTCCTTTCCGACTTTGTCCTGTCCTGTCCTGTCCTGTCCTGTCCTGTCCTGTCCTGTTCTGTTCCGTCCCGTCCCGTCCCGTCCCATCCCATCCCATCCCATCCCATCCCATCCTATCCTAATTTCATTCTTCCCTTATTCTATTCTGTTCTGTTCTGTTCTGTTCTGTTCTGTTCTGTTCTGTTCTGTTCTATCCCATCCCATCCCATCCCATCCCATCCCATCCCATCCCATCCCATCCCATCCCATCCCATCCCATCCCATCCCATCCCATCCTATCCTATCCTAATTTCATTCTTCCCTTATTCTATTCTATTCTATTCTATTCTATTCTATTCTATTCTATTCTATTCTATTCTATTCTATTCTATTCTATTCTATTCTATTCCATCCCATCCCATCCCATCCCATCCCATCCCATCCCATCCCATCCCATCCTATCCTATCCTAATTTCATTCTTCCCTTATTCTATTCTATTCTATTCTATTCTATTCTATTCTATTCTATTCTATTCTATTCTATTCTATTCTATTCTATTCTATTCTATTCTATTCTATTCTATTCTATTCCATTCCATTCCATTCCATCCCATCCCATCCCATCCCATCCCATCCCATCCCATCCCATCCCATCCCATCCCATCCCATCCTATCCTATCCTATCCTAATTTCATTCTTCCCTAATTCTATTCTATTCTATTCTATTCTATTCTATTCTATTCTATTCTATTCTATTCTATTCTATTCTATTCTATTCTATTCTATTCTATTCTATTCTATTCTATCCCATCCCATCCCATCCCATCCCATCCCATCCCATCCCATCCCATCCCATCCCATCCTATCCTATCCTATCCTATCCTAATTTCATTCTTCCCTAATTCTATTCTATTCTATTCTATTCTATTCTATTCTGTTCTGTTCTGTTCTGTTCTGTTCTGTTCTGTTCTGTTCTGTTCTGTTCTGTTCTGTTCTGTTCTATTCCATCCCATCCCATCCCATCCCATCCCATCCCATCCCATCCCATCCCATCCCATCCCATCCCATCTTCATTCTTCCCTTATTCTAGTCTAGTCTAGTCTAGTCTAGTCTAATCTAGTCTAGTCCTACTCCTACTCCTACTCCTACTCCTACTCTTACTCTTACTCTTACTCCTACTCTTACTCCTACTCCTACTCCTATTCCAATGCATTAAGTTCAGTGACTTTATATGTTATGGAAGGAGTGTTGTGCAAGAATAATTAATGAAGAGTGAATTTTGATGAATTTTGTTTCTTTCTTTTTTTTTAGCTTCTGGGCCTGCTCCTGGGTTCAAGGCCAAGGGCCTCCTCTTGGTAGGAATTGGTGGGCTGAAACTGCTAGATGGTTCCTTGATGGAAGTAGAGAACCTAGAGAGCTATGGAGAAGGCCTTCTCTTTCGCACGGCAGCCCTTCCCACCAATGGCAGGCTGGTAGTCCTGGCTGAAGGGAAAGAAAGAGAACAGGACCATTTCACCTGGGAAGACATGAAGGAACAACGCGTTTTCTTTGTCCATGACAAAATGAAATCCAGGTGATTGGTGGTGCTTTCCATCTTCTGTATAAATAGTGGTTTTTATCTAAGTAGGAATATAGGAGTAGAAACAAAAACCACTCTAGCAGGGCCTCCTCTGATTACACAGGCTCTTAAAGGGATAACAGCCAAAGATCCTGCTGACTCATTCCCATCATTGCTTCACCAGGTCAGCTCTTAAATTATCACCTTGACACCTTCAAACTGGGCTTATTTCTTAGAACTTTTCCTCCTGATAAATTGTAAATCAGTGGATTTTAAAACTGTGCCAGTTGACTGAAATTCTGGAAGCTGAATTGTAATGGATGTTCCTAAGGCTTTCCCATGAAAACGGGCATTCTTTTAGGTTCAGAATTCAAAATCTTGAAGGTCTCCATAAATACAGTGTGCCACTTTGGACCTTCAAGAAGACGTAATGGGTCGAAAGTGAAAGTTCCTGTGTGAAATCTAAATTTATGATCAGATTTGAGGAGGGCATACGAGGACCATTCCTGGCTCTGAAAGAAAGAGGCTCTCACAGGTCAATACAGTTTGGTGTAGTGGTTAAACTACTGGCCTAGAAACCAGGAGACTGTGAGTTCTAGTTTTTTTCTTAGGTATGAAAACCGGCTGGGTGACTTTGGGCCAGTCCTTGTCTCTCAGCCCATCTCATCCCTCAGGGTTGTTGTTAGTGGGGAGAAGAAGAGGGGAAATCATTATTATAGGGCCTTGAAATTATACAATAACAAATAAAAATAGGTTTCATTTGGACAAGCTTTAAAGCAGTGGTGGTATTCAGCCGGTTCGTACTGGTTCGGCGAACTGGTAGTGGCGACTGCGGATAGGCCTGCTTACCTGTCCCTCGGCCTTCCACGCATGTGCTTTGCCATCCTATTTAGCCACATTTAGCCACGTGCCTTCCGGGCGCATGCACGAAAGGCACGCACGTACGCACGCGAGCAAAGCAAAGCACATGCGTGGAAGGCCGAGTGCCTGCATGGAAGGTGCGTGTTAAGCTAGCGTGTGTGTGCTTGAAACCCCAGAAAAATGTACAGTTGCTGCTCTTCTGGTTGAATGAAAATGTGTACCTACCCTGTTTCCCCAAAAATAAGACCTCCCTTGATAATAAGCCTAATTGGGCTTTTGAGCGCATGCGCTAAAATAAGCCTCCCCCTGAAAATAAGCCCTCCCCGAAAATATTTAAACGCAGAGCTGGAAATCAGGTAAGACGGCAAGAGGAGCCCCATCTTGCTCCCTGCGCCCCAAAATAATAAGACCTCCCCGAAAATAAGGCCAAGCGCTTATTTCGGGGTTCAAAAAAATATAAGACGGGGTCTTATTTTCAGGAAAACATAGTAATTAATTACATTTCTATCAATATAATACCGTATTGGGGTTTCCTCTAGGAATGGCCAGTTTTCCCTGACGCTCAGCTATCAAGAATCCACATCTGAGCCAGTAATGTTCACTGTTCAAGCTGTTTCAACACAGGTAAGATAGAGGATGGGTTGATTTATATTTTTGAACAGGCTGGAGGGGAAAATACATATATTGGCAGCATTTCTCTGCTTGTGTGTAAGATTCCCCGGAACGGGTGAGATGGAAATATCTGAATTTCTTACTTGTTTGATCCATGTCCCATATTGGCATACATTTAAAGCAAAAATTCAATATATATATAGAGAGAGAGCTTTATGGTCAAAACCGGTGCATCAAATCCCATCTGGAATTAGCTACAATCTAATTCAGCAATCACTGTGAAGCTCTGGGCACAGGTGTAATTTGTGCTTGGCATGGTCAATTGTTTTGTCCCCACCTCACATACGCACCCCCACAGACGGCCAAGAGTTAATAAGCCAACACACAAAAGATTCTTTGATGACAAAGTTGGCAGCAACCCAGTGGCTGGCTGCCAATAATGTTTACTCACAATAACAAAGAGATCAGTCCGAATTCAGTCCGATAACTCAGGCAAAGTTCCAGCACACAGAGAGGATGAGTTATTTCCAGTTTTTGCTTGTCACAGAACTTGAACGGCCACCACACCCCCTTTTATACCCTTTGGAGTGTGATCCAGTGACTCAGCCTAATCCCTGGCACGCCTCTTCCTCTGCTGCGCACGCTTATCTCTGCAACGCTGTCAAGGGTCCAGCCAAGATTCATCTTCCTCATTACTGTCCACCTGTGGCTGTGTGGACGTGCTTGGCCCCAGGCCTATCTCTTGGCCTTCGGTGTCCTCTGGAGGCATTGCCAGAGAGGAGGGTCCTGGAGAGGGAGGCTGTGCCAACTTCTCTCCTTCACTTTCGGAGTCCTCTCCTGCTGATAATCCAGACTCAGGGAACGGAGCCACAACAGTCATTGCCAATTGTTAGGCCACAGTATTTTGCACTAATGGCACTTTCTGGATCCTCTTCAGGAGCAGCAACTCTAGACCACGCTGCATCACATCTCTGATTAAGTCATGAGCACCCTTGAGGAATTCGTAGAGCAACCCTTGAGTTCACCAATAAGTTCAGAAGAGCCTGGATAGCTCAGCAGACTAAAGCATTCTAATTAAACACCAGCTGTCTGCAATTACTGTAAGTTCGAATCTCTCCAGGCTCAAGGTCGACTCAGCCTTCCATCCTTTCTAAGGTGGGTAAATTGAGGACCCAGTTTGTGGGGGCAATAAGCTGACTTCGTATAAATATACAAAAGTATGAAGGCTAAGGCTATTGCTTAACGCATTGTAAGTTGCCCTGAGTCTCGGAGAAGGGCGGCATATAAATCAAATTTTTAAAAAAATCACTGCTTCATGAATGAAATTAAAAGCTACGTTAACTTTTGGTCTAGGATTGTCCTCCACGCTATGCTGGTCGATGACGAAATGAAAAACTTGGCTTTATAGAAATAGCGCACCTCTGCTTCTTAGCATTCTTTGACTTATCCGAAGTGTTTTATGATATGATGTAGCTCTGTTTTTTGTTTTTGTATAACTGTATGACTTTGGATAAATATACAAAAGTATGAAGGCTATTGCTTAATGCATTGTAAGCCGCCCTGAGTCTCCGGAGAAGGGCGGCAATTAAATTAAATTAAATTAAATTAAATTAAATTAAATTAAATTAAATTAAATTAAATTAAATTAAATTAAATTAAATTAAATTAAATTAAATTAAATTAAATTAAATTAAATTAAATTAAATTAAATTAAATTAAATTAAATTAAATTAAATTAAATTAAATTAAATTAAATTAAATTAAATTAAATTAAATTAAATTAAATTAAATTAAATTAAATTAAATTAAATTAAATTAAATTAAATTAAATTAAATTAAATTAAATTAAATTAAATTAAATTAAATTAAATTAAATTAAATTAAATTAAATTAAATTAAATTAAATTAAATTAAATTAAATTAAATTAAATTAAATTAAATTAAATTAAATTAAATTAAATTAAATTAAATTAAATTAAATTAAATTAAATTAAATTAAATTAAATTAAATAAATTAAATTAAATTAAATTAAATTAAATTAAATTAAATTAAATTAAATTAAATTAAATTAATTAAATTAAATTAAATTAAATTAAATTAAATTAAATTAAATTAAATTAAATTAAATTAATTAAATTAATTAAATTAATTAAATTAAATTTAAATTAAATTAAATTAAATTAAATAATTAAATTAAATTAAATTAAATTAAATTATTAAATTTTAAATTAAATTAAATTAAATTAAATTAAATTAAATTAAATTAAATTAAATTAAATAATTTAATTAAATTAAATTATTAAATTAAATTAAATCTGAAACCAAGCCAATTTGCTGTTATCATTTAGTAAGAACAGTATAACAGAGTTGGAAGGGACCTTGGAAGTCTTCTAGTCCAACCAAACAGGAGACACCGCTATACCATTCCAGACACTGTTTGTTTTTCTTTGAAGACGTTTCGCTTCTCATCCAAGAAGCTTCTTCAGCTCTGACTGGATGGTGGGGAATGGAAGGATTTAGACTCCTTGAAGACAGCTGGTCGTTTGCATACTTTTTGGAGAGTCGTTGAGACCACTCGGAAGTTTGTCTGTTTCCTCAGAGTCCCTTGAATATAAATCCTTCCATTCCTCACCATCCAGTCAGAGCTGAAGAAGCTTCTTAGATGAGAAGCAAAACGTCTTCAAAGAAAAACAAAAAAGTCCAGTTGCTTCTTGAAAAAACAGATTTGGGACAACATTGACTTGGATGATTGAGAATCTCCGTAGACAAAACAGTTCATCTAGACAACATTCCTAGTATAATCTGGATGAATTCATCTTCTTGGGTTTAGAGATGCCTCGTTGGGGTATTTTTAACTCCCAAATGGTAACTTGACCAGCATGTCTCTGTAATCTTCCCACACGTTGTCTTAAAACTCTGGAAAGCATAAAGGAAGATTCATAAACCACAGCATGACCTGATAGCCCTCAGTGCCTATCTGAAGAAGCTGATTCAGTCTTTGTGAAAAGCCAGTGGGAAGAAACATTTATTCATTTCACCGAATGAGGTCATTTGCTAGCTTTTAGATTTCAACACATTTAGTTCCTCAAGCCTTATTTAAGGTTAGGTTTTTTTTTTAAAAAGTCAGCTTTAGGAGAAGGCAGACAAACTCTCAAAATTCTCAAAGTGGAATGCTACTCCAAAACTACTCCAAAAGAACTACTCCCAAAAAAAGTGGTGTTATTAGCGAGTTTTAGAAAATACACTTTGTTGTGACCTAGGTTTACTGAATCATCACACGACACAATTAGTCCCCAAAAAACCCTATTTTATTGGAACAGCTGAGAATTACATTCATTCCCAGCTGAATCCCAATTAGTTGCAAAACAAGTCCTTCGCAAGAAGTCCTTTGGGATAATCACCAACCTTTATCTTCTTTGACACCCTGCCAAAGGCCTTACTTGGCAAAGCCCCACAAAGTTCAGAAACAAAAAAGAGATGCCGACTGGAAACAGAGTTAGCAACGTTGCTTTCCTGCAAAAGGCCCCAAGTGCCTGTTTCTCTTTTAAGCCTTATGGGAGGGGCCAATCATCTCCTGGCCTTACTACTGAGTCGTCCCTTTTGCTTTAGCTGCTCTTGCCTTCTGACAGCTCTGTGCATGCGTGCACTAGGAACAGGCTCCTCCTGTTCTTTTGCCACTCTGCTGTCCGAGACTGCGCGTCACTTCCAGATGGCCCTGGTCCCATCTCTGCCTCCGACGCAGAGCCCTCATCGGAGGTCAAAGTTTGTTGTTGTTGTTGTCATTCTATTTCAGGCTCCTTATGTCTTCAAGAACGAAGTCCTCTTGGTTAGCAAAGGGGATGCTGGAACCATCACCAACCACTTGCTTGATGTCCAGGATAGGGATAATCCTCAAGATGTGACGGTAACCATTTTAGACCCTCCAAAACATGGGCAACTGGTCAAGCTTTCAGGAAATGGCCCTTTGACTCTACATGTGTTCAGCCTTGGTGAACTTGCTGGAGGATTTGTACATTATATTCATGATGGATCTAACAGTTTGGAAGACACGGCAGTTCTGCAAGTGAGCGATGGGTACCACTTTCAGAATATACTCTTCCGCATCAAGATTGATCTAAAGGTAAGACCTCTGAAGTTGTGCCAGCAATGCTTAATGATGATTTGGTGCCCAACAGGGTTGAGAGGCCATAATCCTTGACTGTTGGTCATGCTGGAGCCAATAGAGCCAGTTTGGTCTAGTGCCGTGATGGCGAACCTATAGCACTGCGCATGCGTGCGTACCTCCCGACGGCCAGCTGGTCTCCGCTGTGCATGCGTAGGAGGTGGAGAGCATGCGGTGCTGTGTGCACACATGCAGAGGGTGAGGCGCATGCATGCGGGGCGCTCACATTGCATTTTGGGGGTGCATGTTTTGGGCCTGGAAGTCAGAAGGGGGTGAGGGGGGCGGAGCGCATGCACAGCAGGCGGGGCGCATGCACAGGAGTGCTTGCATTGCATTTTGGGGTTTCACACACGCATTCGTGTCCCATTTTGGCCTGGAAAGCCTCCTGCACCAACCTGGAAGTGAAAAATGGGTGACGAGGTGCGGGGACCATGCGTGGGGGAGCTCACATTGCATTTGGGGGTTTCACGTGCGCATTTGTGCAAGTGCGGACTTTGGGCACTCAGCACCAAAAAGATTAGTTATCACTTGTCTAATGATTGAGATACCAAGCTAGAAAATGGGAGACGTGAATTCTAGACATGAAAACCAATTCAGTGACTTTGGGCCAATCACCCGAAGACCCTGAGTTCTAGTCCCGCCTTAGACATGAAAGCCAGCTGAGTCACTTCGGGCCAATCACCAGGAGACTGAGCGTTCTAGTCCCGCCTTAGCCATGCAAACCAGCTGGGTAACTTTGAACTGGTTACACTCTCTCAGCCCAACTCACCTCACAGAGTTGTTGCCGTCGGGAAAGAAGGAATATTGGATACGTTTGCTACCTTGAGTCGCGTATAAAAATAACGAGGGTGGGAAATAAATAAGTTGAGTTGTGGTTGCTTATATGGTCATGGGCAGAACTGTTACTGCCATGTTATCCTTGTATAATAAGGGCTACGTAGGCTGCTGTTTCTTCTCGTGTGTCAAGGTACTGGTTATAAGTCTAGAAACTTACATGGCTTGGGATCAATTTTGTCTAGTGGTTAAGCACCAGGCTACAACCATGAGTTCTAGTCCCGCCTTAGCCATGAAAGCCATCTGGGTGACTTTGGGCCAATCACTAGGAGACGGTGAGTTCTAGTCCTACCTTGGCCATGAAAGCCATCTGGGTGACTTTGGGCCAATCACTAGGAGACGGTGAGTTCTAGTCCCGCCTTGGCCATGAAAGCCATTGGGTGACTTTGGGCCAGTCACTAGGAGATGGTGAGTTCTAGTCCCGCCTTAGCCATGAAAGCCATCTGGGTGACTTTGGGCCAATCACTAGGAGACGGTGAGTTCTAGTCCCGCCTTAGTCATGAAAGCCAGCTAGGTGACTTTCTCTCAGCCCAGTTTATCTCACAGTTGTTGCTCTGGGGAAAATAGGTTGAAGGAGTATTGGACATGGTTGCCACCTTGAGTTATTTGTAAAAACGATAAAGGTGGGTTACATACACGTAAATAAAAATAATGTAACAGTTGTACATTCCAATCCACATCGTACCAGACCTAGTACACAGTGTTATATTTATTTACTTAGAAGTCATTTAAAGGACTCACTTCAAAGGAAATATTCATGCGGCTTTAAACCATCTTCTCTTTCCAGAAATTGCTGGGTACAGTCATTCTGCCCCTAGGGATATCTCCGTCAAAATGTTTTTCATTTTTTCACCAGCCTGTAATTTGTAGGGAGATGGAAGTGAGAAAACCATGTGAGTTAAAAGCGACAAAAACATCCAGGCACTCAGAAAATATCCTATCAGGACGACCCATTCTGGCTTCCTCCTTTTAATTTTAAGAATGTTATATTAACCTAATTAGCCAATGAAGAGTATAAATACCGTATATATTCGTGTATAAACCGAGTTTTTCAGCACATTTTTATGCTGAAAAAGCCCCCCTCGGCTTATACTCGGGTGAGAGTCCCACTTACCTGTTCCCCGGTGCTGTGTGGGTGTTTTCCGGTCTCTCCCGCTCATCTGCGGGAGCGGCTCTTCTTCTCCCGCTCTTCTCCAGGGCTGTGACCAATGACATAGCCTTTACAGTCTTATCTGTGTTTGGTTAGCCCCCTTGCTCCGCCCAAGAATTGCTGAATACAATACCGGTAAATCTCTGGTCTTGGATCTACAGTACGTTTATTGACTGTACTCAGTCTGCTATATTTTATTTTTTATTTTCTGATTAACCCCTATCTGGACCCAGTGTTGACTGTGCTTGCATAGAGCAGCCTGTGTTAGGGCTCATAATATACACACTGCGTTGTGTATGCACTGTGTTACTGCATGTGTTGGTTAGCACTTCCCATACATATGCGATAACGCTGCGTACAATTTCCCACCCTAGGCTTATACTCGAGTCAGTAAGTTTTCCCAGGTTTTTTGTGGTCAAATTGGGTGCCATGGCTTATATACAGGCCGGCTTATACTCGAGTATAAACGGGTATATGTAATAGTATTAATGGCAGAATCACTTAGTGACCGTTCGAAGTTACAACAGCACTTTTGATCGTTTTCACACTTGTGACCGTTGCAGCATCCCCCATAGTCGCGTGATCCAAATTTGGATGCTTGGTAACGGACTCATATTTATGACAGTTGCATCGTCCCATGGTCCCGTGATCCCTTTTTATGACTTTATTACGAGCAAAGTCAATGGGGAAGCCAGATTCACTTAACAACCAGGCTACTAACTTTATAACTGCAGTGATTCACTTAACAATTATGGCAATGCCACGCATGCCACAGGTAGCATGAGGAGTCATATCTGTGGGCACGCGAGCATTGCCCTACCTCAGCCAGCATGCATGTGTGTGCCGGCCAGCTGATTTTCGGGCCTTCCGGGCCCACCGGAAGTCGGGAAACAGGCCATTTCCAGCCTCCAGAGGGCCTCTGGGGGGATGGGGAAGGCCATTTTCGCCCTCCCCAGGCTCCAAGAAAGCCTCTGGAGCCTGAGGAGGGCGAAAAAACGGGCCTACTGGGCCTATCGGGTAACCTTTTTGCCGTCACGTGCCAAAAGCAGGGGAGCGCAATGGGGTCACACGTGTATGCACGGGGGGCACTGGGGGGCATTGAATTATGGGTGTGGGCACACAAGGATGCTACTCCACCATGCTCCCCCTATTTTTGGCACACGACAGCCAAAAGGTTAGCTATCACTGGTATAGGTTGTTCTGCTTGAGCAGGGGGCTGGACTAGAAGATCTCCAAGGTCCCTTCCAGCTCTATTCTGATCGATTGATTGAACTCTGTCAATCTCTTCTTGGCTTGGATGCCATGATTGGAAAACACTAACTTGGATTTGGCGTTTTATGTACGAACTTGCATGGGTCCACAGGGGCTCAAATCTCCCATCTTCCCTGCTTTGTTTGCTTGTGGGAGGATTACTGTTGGGTTTATCCTGGTTTAACACATCTGCTAAGGTGGCCGGATTTGTACAACACGCGAATTTGTGAATTTGCTAGAGCACGGGTCTCCAAACCTCACACCTTTTAAGACTTTTGGCCTTCAACTACGTGAATTCTGGGAGTTGAAGTCCACAAGTCTTAAAGTCTTGTGGAGGAGCCTGGATAGCTCTGCAGACTAAAAGCATTGTGATTAACACCAGATGTCTGCAATTACTGCAAGTTCGAATCTCACCAGGCTCAAAGTTGACTCAGCCTTCCATCCTTTCTAAGGTAGGTAAATTAAGGATCCCGTTTGTGGGGGCGATAAGCTGACTTTGTATAAATATACAAAAGTATGAAGGCTATCGCTTAATGCATTGTAAGCCGCCCTGAGTCTCCGGAGAAGGGAGGTATATAAATCAAATTAAAAAAAAAATCGCCAAGTTTAGACTTTAAGTCTGCACTATAACAATGGGAGCTGTTATTCATAAAGGATAGCCATGATTCTTAATCATACACATAACTGGCAAGACCTTCGTATCACCTTGGGGAGAATTAGTTATTTATCTTTCATTGATAGTGTCATACTTACGCATTAATTATCCTATTTCGATTCTGCATTCCTTTAATCCTGCAGCTCTTCTCTCCTTCGGTTTTTGAATTGGATTTTAATAGCAATTAGGTAAGAGCCCTAGCAGATGTTCTGAGTTTTGTTTTATAAGGTTTTAAAATATGATAAAAACCTCTCCATTTGCCATCTTAATGTTTTTAGCTCCTTTTGAACTACTCCGCTACTTATTTGAAGATACTGAAAGTAATGAGGTGTTTCAGACCATCCCTAGCGGGGAGTCTCAAAAGATTTCATCTTTGTTTGATTAAATGTTAAATCTTGCAGTCCATAGGAATCATTATCCCTGCCAATCAATCTTTACCACGTTACCTTTCATGAAAATAATGTTTGAGCAAGAGACATTGAAACTTGGGTTTATATTTCTTTTACATTTATCCCACAGTTTTAATAAGCTATTTATAGGTCTTTTGAAACTCCTAACAGAATATCAGAGTTGGAAGGGACCTTGGAGGTCTTCTAGTCCAACCCCCTGCTTAGGCAGGAAACTCTACACCACTTCAGACAAATGGTTATCCAACATCTTCTTAAAAACTTCCAATGTTGGAACATTCACAACTTCTGGAGGCAAGTTATTCCACTGATTCATTGTTCTCACTGTCAGGAAATTTCTCCTTAGTTCTCAGTTGCTTCTCTCCTTGATTAGTTTCCACCCATTGCTTCTTGTTCTACCCTCAGACGCTTTGGAGAATAGTTTGACTCCCTCTTCTTTGTGGCAACCTCTGAGATATTGGAAGGCTGCTATCATATCACCCCTAGTCCTTCTCTTCACTAGACTAGCCATGCCCAGTTCCTGCAACCGTTCTTTATATGTTTTAGCCTCCATCCTCCTAATCATCTTCCTTGCTCTTCTCTGCATCTTTTCTGAGCCTCAACCTCTTTTTCTTATAATGTGATGACCAAACTGGATGCAATATTCCAAATGTGATCTTAACCAAGACATTATAAAGTGGTATTTAGCAATTAGGTCAGCTGAACGTTAGCTAAAAAACATGCAGTACGCTAAATGACAGAGAGTTCTCAGCTTCCAACATCAATTGGAATTAGCATTTCTGTCACTAAGCAGCGTAGTCGTAAAGTGAGACTCATGTGACCACATATTTTAGTGATAGCAATCCTTGCGGTCCTGCTGTAATCCCTGTCTGTGGTTAAGTGGGAAGAGGCGGGAATCCCAGGGAAGCAGGTCAGCGAATGAGTGTGTGGAGAAGGGGTCAGGAAAATGGGGGGGGGGGGAGAATACCACCGAGGAGATAGAGGGATGGGTTCTAAATTTTTTTACTACCGGTTCTGTGGGCATGGCTTATTTTGTGGGCGTGGCTTGATGGTCATGTGACAATTCTTTAGGATTTAGCAGAGATACTGGTCTACCAGGCTTTTAACTGCTTACAGAGCTGTACCGGTCTACTCATTTATTTTTGTAGGCTCCGGTCTACTCATTTGTTTTTGGAGGCTCCAGTCTACTCATTTGTTTTTGGAGGCTCCGGTCTACTCATTTGTTTTTGGAGGCTCCGGTCTACTCATTTGTTTTTGGAGGCACCAATCTACCACCACACTACCTTTTAACACTGATCAGCTATAGGGCGGCCCTTTGAAGCCCAGCGGCAAGAGTTTAAACAGTTTTTTTCCTTCTAGCCTATCAGCTGGGACTCAGGAGGCAGCAATAGATTGGGGGTGGGGCCAAATAAAAGGTAAGAATAACATGCGTGGGGGGTGGGGGGGGGCAGAACCGGTTCAGTGACATCATATCGTCACCGCTACCGGCTCGGCTGAACCAGGCCGAACCAGGAGGAATCCACCACTGGGGGTGCTATGTAGTGCAGGCATGTTGATGAGGGCTGTGAGTGTGTTGATAGGTCATTAGGATCCCTCAGCATGTGATATAAAGAGCAGGTGATCAGGGATGCTGTGGGTGGGCGTGTGGGGAGGAGCATTTATGGGTAGGCGGGTGCTACAACAGACCAGATATGATCAAGTGACCACAGGGTTGCCATGATGGCTGGAACTTCAAGGGGCTGTTCCCACCTTCACTTTTCCAGCACCGCCATAGCGTTGAGTGGTCGCTGAACAAATGGACATAAGCCAAGGAGTATCTATGTTGAACTTCCGCAAGAGTAGCCCTGAAAAGCTTGTACCACGACTTACAATAGTTTGTTTAGCAACCGTTCAAAGTTACGACGGCACTGAAAAACCTGACTGAACGACCATTTTTCAGAAGGCCGTTGTAGCATTCCCCATTATCACATGATCAAAATTCAGACACTTGGCAACTGACTCATATTTATGACGGTTGCAGTGTCCCGGGGTCATGCGATCCCCTTTTGCAACCTTCTGACAAGCAAAGTCAATGGGGAAGCCGGATTCACTGAACAGTCGTGTTACTAATTGGGCAATTAGAGTGATTCGCTTAACAACTGTGGCAAGAAAAGTCGTAAAAATGGGGCAAAACGCACTTCCCAACGGTCTCGCTTAGCAACAGATTGTGGTTGTAAATTGAGGACTATCTGTGATTTACTCTGTGTTCAGTAAGATGATAGGCTTATTAGACTCCGAATAGGTTGAATTATTTTTCTTATAAAGTCAAATTTTGAAAACACTATCCCCACCAAGAAGGAACTGTTTACCATCATTGTATCTTATTCATTACCTGAATTAATAGTCCCATGGAAATTTCTTGGAAAATCTTACGGTCTTTTGCAAAATGCTGGTTCTGGGAATTTATGCAATTTTGTTTCCTTCATTTCATCTTCTGTAATTGGCTCGTTAAGCAATTCCTTTTGCTGATCTGTAAATTTAGTGTTGTATCCAAATACTCTGTAATCTTTTACAAACTTGGCATCTGTTTTCCAGTTGAGAATAGTATTTAACAAACTGATTTATCATCTCTTCCGAAGCTGAAATATAATTCTTTCTGCCCCAATCTGAAGTGATAGTTGTATTTATTTATTTTTGGGCATTTTAACGTGTTTTATTGTGAACTATTCAGAAAGCTTTAAATATTGGGTGGTTTAATTTTTAAAAAAACAAACAAATGCATAGTTGATAGGCCAACAATTTGTGTGGCTCATTGTTTTTCTCGAAATACTTCTGCTTAAGAAAATCCATCTTCTTCTAAGATTCATTTACTTCCAAATGATATACTCGATAATGAATTGTCTTCATTTTTGTTTCTGTATCCAGCATTAGATTCTGTTTGAGTGTTGATTCCAGCTGGTTCAGCTCTGTTCTTTTGTTGTTCTGAATGTTATTTGAAAGATTTCTCTCTAAGAGGATTTTTTTTAAAAAATGATTTCTTTACCATTTTAAGAAAATATCCTAGGGGGTTGACCGAAAAGGAACAAATTATTTTTTCAATTGTTTCTTTGAATTGCAGAATGAGATTTTTGATCCTTGGCAAATCTGAATGGTTTCTCCCCACCCCCACCCCCAAAATCTGGATAAATCTACTTCATAAATAGATACATCGATAAATATTAACTTTCTGCTTTTTGTTGCTTTCTGTTCAATACCAAATAAATAATCTCATATGATAGCAAACCTATGGCACGCGTGCCACAGGTGGCGCAAAGCCATATATGTGGGCACTCATGCATTGCCTTAGCTCAGCTCCAGCTCTCATGCATGCATTGGCCAGCTGATTTTCGGCCTTCCAGGCCCACTGGAAGTCGGGAAACGGGCCATTTCTGGCCTCCAGAGGGTCTCCGGGGGGGGTTGGGAAGGTGGTTTTCACCCTCCCCAGGCTCCAAGAAAGGCTCTGGAGCCTGGGGAGGGCAAAAAAATGGGCCTACAGGGCCCACCATGCCATCATGTGCCAAATGCGGGGGTCACACGGGGGGGTCATGCATGCATGCATGGGGGCATTGAATTATGGGTGCGGGCACGCAAATGTGTGACACCCCCCGTACTCCCCCCACTTTTGGCACGGTAACGGCAAAAAGGTTAGCCATCACTGTCATATAATGTGTTACTGGATTTCCATACTGCAAATAAAGAAAAACAGAAGTTGAATTAATTTGGTAGAAGTACTTTAATTCAAATTGGCACTTCAATTGGATATCTCCTTGAGCTAATAATAAAAGTGTTCAAAAACATACCTTTTTCTGAGCCATTCCTGAGTGCACTTTTAGATTGGATTATAAATCTGTGTTAAAATGAACACTGTGGGTTTTTAGAGTGTAAATGTCTGGGATATATCTACGGTTCAAAATGTTGTATGCGAAAGGAGGAAAAACAAGAGTGTTCTTCTAAGTCCTCATACCGGGGGTGAAATGTTTCCGGTTCGGACCGGATTGCCTGATCCGGTAGCAATGGCAGCAGGTAGTTCGGAGAACCAGTAGGAAAAATCCCTGTAGGCCCCCCCGCCCCCCCCCCATGTCTAGCTGAGCCGCACAATCATCAGAGGCTTTTTTTTTTATTTTTAAAAGCATTTTTTCTACAATCTCTTCCTCTGCTTTTAAAAGTTAAAGAAAAAGCCTCTGATGATCGCATGGCTCAGCTGGGATCATCAGAGGTTTTTCAAAGCATTATTTTCTGCAACCTCTTCCGATGAAAAAATGCTTTTAAAAGTTTAAAAAAAAGCCTCTGATGATCGTGCGTCTCAGCTGGGATCATCAGAGGTTTTTCAAAGCATTTTTTTCTGCAACCTCTTGACCAAAGATGCTTTGAAAAGTCTCTGACGATCTCAGCTGAGTTGTCTGATCGGCAGAGAGACATTTTTTAAAAAGCCTTTCTGACGATCACAGTTGAGTTGCCTGATCGGCAGAGGCTTTTCAAAGCATTAGAAAAAATGCTTTGAAAAGTTAAAAAAAAAAAAAAGTTGGCCATGCCCACCCAGTCACATTACTCCCTCACCAAGCCATGTCCACAGAACCGGTAGTAACAAATTTTACATTTCATCCTGCCTCATACGCCTGAGAGAAATAAAGACATACACAATATGTACATACCATTCAAAAGAGACAATCGACAAGCCAAAAAGGGAACAAAAAAGGATCCTATTGCACAGTGGTAGAATCCTGCCGGTTTAACAACCAGTTTGGTGATTGTGTGTTTCATGTGTGCTCTGCACTTCATGTGCACCTGCGCCTGATGTGCATTGACAAAACTAAACTTCAGTGTAACTTCTGGGGATTAACACAGCTGAGGTGCAGCAATACACTCTGTCGGGCGAAGCAGCTAAGAGTAAGTAAAGGTAAGTAAAGCGGGGGGTGGGGGGCACCTGATCGTCACAGCAAACTGATTCACTCCCAGCTGATCATTGGAATTACCGGGACACCCAAACCATTCTGAACCGGCTGAATCCCACCCTTGCTATTGCACAAAGTAGATTTATCCAGATTTGGGGGGTGGGGGCGGGGTGTACACCCATTTATGTATGCCAAGGATCAAAAATCTCATTTTGCAATTCAAAGAAACAATTGGAAAAAATAATTTGTTTTCTTTTCTGTTCTAGTCCAACCGTCTGCTCAGTTTCTTGGGAAAAAAATCCAAGTTGGAAGCTCTCTTCCATTCCCAGATTTTCTCTCTTTGCTCCTATGAGACTCAAAACACCACATTTAGGGTTTATTTAATAAAAAACCAGTGTTGTGACTTAGGCTTACTGAGTCATTACAATACAATATTACAGTCCCAAACAAACCTGTTTTATTGTAACAGCTGAGAATTATGTTCATTCCCAGTTGAGTCCCAATTAGTTGCAAAACAAGTCCTTCAGGATGATCACCAACGTTTATCTTCTTTGACACCCTGCCAAAGGTCTTACTTGGCAAAGCCCCACGGAGTTCAGAAACAAACAAGAGATGCTGACTAGAAACAGAGTTAGCAACATTGCTTTCCTGCAAAAAGCCCAAGTGCCTTTGTTTCTCTTTTAAACCTTATGGGAGGAGCCAATCATCTCCTGGTCTTACTCCCGAGTTATCCCTTTTGCTTTAGCTGCTCTTGCCTTCTGGCAGCTCTGTGCATGCGTGCACTAGGAACAGTCTCCTCCTGTTCTTCTGCCTCTCTGCTGTCCGACTCTGGAGGCTCCGGAATCCGCACATCACTCTCAGATGGCCCTGGCCTCGTCTCTGCCTCTGACACAGAGCCCTCATCCGGGTGTTCCCCAGACTCGAGGACTGGCCCATGTTCCTCCCCAGCTCCGCAGCCTCATGGCGGACCACAACAATCAGATCCAAATTGTTCTGGTGAAAATCGTACAGGGCTGTCAAGTTGTGGCAGTGTGATCTTGGCTACACAAAGAGCTCCAGATATGTAGCTGAGTTGCATATGTGGATGGCTAACCCTTGTTTTAAATGCCCATGTCAATGACTGTGAACTAGAGTCCATTCTGCACATTTGATAAAGTGGTTTTTGAGAGTTCCTTGGTGCTCTCTGAGCTTGGTTGTTTTCTTGAAGACATTTCATTACCGAACTAGGTAACATAATCAGTGTTAGTAGGGAATGGGATTTGCTCTCAGTTTATATTCCAGTGCCTTGCCCTGCAGGATTTCTACCAGTTCGCCACGCGCATGCTGTCCATACATGTGCCCGGCCTTCTGCGCACGCTCCCGGCCTCAAAAAGTGCCTAAATAGCACGACTTGGAGCTGGGGTGTGTGGACAGGTCTCATGATCGCCGCTACCAGTTCACCAGAACTGGTGTGAACCGGCTGAATACCACCTCTGTTGCCCTGTCAATGTTGGTGGGAATGGTCTTGGAGGTTCTTTGGTGGGACTGTTTATTGTTGGCTTGTTTGGCAATTCCTTGATTGGGAGACGGTTTACTTCTTGATTGTTGGCCTGATGGCATTCTTGGTGTTAATTAATGTTCATCTGGGTGTTGATTGGTGGTAAGATGATGTTTTGGTCTTTTTCTTCCCTTTTTGCCTTGCTGATTGTCTTTTTTGCCCAGTATGTACAGTAGATGTTGGCTAACAATAGACACAAGCAATATCTACTGTTGCTTGTGTCTATTGTTAGCCAATTTGTCAGAGTGCCAGGCTTCCAAGAATTCTCTAGCATTTTTAGATAGGACTGTCATCAAAAAATGTGGTTTTTTAGATAAGGTTGTCCTATCTGACCTGTGACATTCTGAACAACCCCTAGGTGGCGGAAAGGAACTAGCATTTCTTTGATGTCTCTCTGTGGCCATCTAGTGGTCACTTGGTTCTTTTACAGTTCAGTGATGGTCGCTTTAACCGAGCTGCATGAATATTATTATTCTCCGCTGAAAACTGATGCTGCGATAGGGATATTACTTTTTAAATTGACAGATACCCCCCTGCAGCTTTCACTTTTAGTTGGAGTTAGGCAACTACTAGCTTGGAATTTTTCTGAGGACACTTTAGTGTGAAGTAAATGTATCCTTGCTTGAAAAGTGGGACATTCTTTAACTCATACTTGTATTGCTCTGCTTAAGCCTGTTGTAGATAGAATAGCATTAATAACATTTTGTTCTGTAAACCACCAAGGCCTTTGGGGCTTGAAATGGGATGGGGAACACGGTGGAATAGGATAGGATAGGATAGAAAATAGAATAGAAAATAGAGTAATGTAAGATATAGAATATACCCTGTTTCCCCTAAAATAAGACATCCCCTGATAATAAGCCCAATCTGGCTTTTGAGTGCATGCGCTAAAATAAGCCTCTCCCAAAAAATAAGCCTTCTCCTGAAAATAAGACCTCCCCGAAAATATTTAAACATGTGCACAGCTGGTCCCCGCCATTTCCTCTGGTTAGGGTTAGGGAAACAGAGCTGGAAATTAGATAAGAAGGCACAGGAGCGCCCGAAAACAATAAGACATTCCCAAAAATAAGGCCAACCACTTATTTTGGGGTTCAAAAAAAATATAAGACAGGGTCTTATTTTCGGGGAAACACGGTAGAATAGAAATAGAAATAGAAATAGAAATAGAAATAGAAATAAGAGGAATAGGAATAGGAATAAAATGGAATAGAATGGAATGGAATGGAATGGAATGGAATGGAATGGAATGGAATGGAATGGAATAGAATAGAATAGAATAGAATAGAATAGAATAGAATAGAATAGAATAGAATAGAATAGAATAGAATAGAATAGAATAGAATAGAATAGAATAGAATAGAATAGAATAGAGCTGGAAGCGACTTTGGAGGTTTTCTGTTCCAGCGCCTTTCTCAAGCAGGAGAACCAGGGTGATATTCACTTACATTCACTACTGGTTCACAAATGTGAGCGAGTGCGCGCAGGGCCTTCTGTTCATGCGCAGAGCATCAAAAACATCAATAAATAAATCTGAGTGATGACGTCTGAGCGGGTGGGCGGAGCCTACCGCAGCTGCCGCTACTGGTTTTCCCGAACCGGATATACCCGGCTGAATACCACCACTGAGGAAAACCAAACTATTTCAATTGGAAACTGGATTTGAATTGGGCCCTACTTAGAGGATGTGCCCCTGTACATAAGCAAAGTGCAGAAAGACTCGCGTAATTAAGTAGCAGAGTGTCTCACTGCGGGAGGCAAGCACATGTGTGGCGGAGCTGAGCTGGGGCGACGGCTCACGTGCCCACAGAGAGGGCACTGCATGCCACCTCTGGCACACGTGGGTTAGCATCTCAAAAGTACCCTTTGCGGTTCAGTTTTTCAGTTCCGAGAGCCATTGATTTATTGAGCCTAAATTTTTTTTTGGGGGGGGGAACCCTTTCTCTAACTAGTTCTTCAAATGGACATGATATTTTGGAATATCAAAGAAGCAAAAAGAGAATAATTCACTCCCTTGTTATTTTTTTTTCACACTGTGCAAGAATATCAGCTATAGGTCCCACTGACTTCTAAATTGGGTTTTTCTCATACAGTATGATTTCATGAGACTCCTGGTGTTCTTTCTGTGTCACCTTAAAAACTTTTTTTTAAAAATTGCGCTGCTGAAATTCAGCATCCATCTGAATTAATCCAAGCTTTTTACAGATATTCATTGAGGAAATAAACAGTCTTTCCTTCAGATCAGTACGGTCCCCATTTTGATACATCAAGATTTCCCATCTCATTTAAAACAATGGGAATTCTATTAAATTCGTCATTAGAAAAACTCTTGTCTTAACATTTCATTTTTGATTAATGTGGCTTTATTTTTCCTAGGTGAATTGAGGGTTCTTGATTTTATTTTATTTTATTTTATTTTTTATGATCTGAATAGAGATTCTTCCAGTAGATTTGTGAGCATTTATTCAGAGAACTCCTGTCCTTCACTAAAGATTGCATTACATAGGTAATAGAAGCATACCATGTTTTCCCAAAAATAAGACCTAACTGGAAATTCAAATTCAAATCTTTATTGTCAATGCACAACATATGTAGAATGAGATTGGTTGAACTCCCTCAATACAACTCACAGTGAAGACAAAAAAATTCCCTAACCCAATAAATTATATTAACAAAACACCCAGTCCTATTGCACCAGTGTGAACATGTTACACATTGTGCCGGCCCTGCAAGCCATCATACTACGTAGTTATAGTGTTATTTTTCATTCGGATCTGACAGCCCTCGGATAAAAACTGTCCTTCAGCCTATTTGTGCGGCTCGCTATACTTCTGTATCTCCTTCCCTATGGTAGGAAGGTAAAGAAGTGATGACCAGGGTGAGAATCGTAATGCATCTTTTGTAGCAAAATTTAATATAAGACCCGGTCTTATTTTTGGGGAAATACGATAGCTACAGGTAGGCTTTGACCTACAACTATTCGTTAGTGACTGTTTGAAGTTACAACGACATTGAAAAAAGTGACCCATGACCATTTTTCACACTTACAACCATTGCAGCATCCCCCTGGTCACGTGATCAAAATTTGGACGGTTGTCAACTGGCATGTATTTATGATGGTTACAGTGTCCTAGGATCAAGGGATCACCTTTTGCCCCCTTCTGACAAGCAAAGTCAATGAGGAAACCAGATTCATTGAACAACCTTAACAACTGTAGTGATTCACTTAACAACTGTGGCAAGGACGGTTGTAAAATGGGACAAGACTCATTGAAGAGCCCTACTAGCACAGTGGTTAGAATGCAGTATTGCAAGCAAAATCGGTCCACAGCCTGGAATTCGATCCTGACATGCTCAAAGTTGACTCAGTTTTGCATCCTTCCAATCACGGGTAAAATGCTCCCGGTTCGGACCGGATCACCCGATCTGGTATAGATGACGGCAGGTGGTTCGGAGAACCGGTAGCAAAAATCCCTGCCCCCCACCCCCATGCCCAGCTGAGCCACGCGATCAGCAGAGGCTTTTTTTTAATTTTTAAAAGCATTTTTTCTACAACTTCTTCGGCCGAAAAAATGCTTTTAAAAGTAAAAAAAAAGCCTCTGACGAGCTCAGGTGGGATCGTCAGAGGCTTTTAAAAGCATTTTTTCTACAACCTCTTAAGGCTGTAGAAAAAAATGCTTTTAAAAGTTAAAAAAAAAGTTGGCCACGCCCACCCAGTCACATTACCCCCCACCAAGCCACACCCACAGAATCGGTAGTAACAAATTTTACATTTCACCACTGCTTCCGAGGTCAGTAAAATGAGGACCCAGATAGTTGGGGGCAATACACTCACATTTGTAAACTGCTGAGAGAGTGCTATAAAAACACTATGGGGTGATACGTAATTTTAACTGCTATTGCTGTTAACTATTGTCTTGCTAAGCAATGGAAATTTTGGGGCTCAACTGTGGTCATAAATCCAGGACTACCTGGATTTCCTATTTTCCCCAAATAAATATTATTTAAGCAACATATCTGCGTGTGGTTTCCTCACAACATCTTCTCTTCCACCATACTCTGTGTTGTGTTACTGAGTTGTTTCTGACAAGCAAACTCGTCCATTATTCCCAGATTGCTGCACAACTGATTTAAGCAGCCTATTCCTTTTTACTTCATCGTTTTTTAATTGCTGTTGATCTCACATGTTAATTGCAGAAAAGGTGGTGGTTGTTTTTTGAACCATGGGAAAATGATGCTTTTAGGAGAATTTTAGCTCCTTAGAACTGGGGAAGAAGCTCAGGATAACCTTGAAATGGAACCCATCTAGGAATTTTGTTTCCAAACACCCCGGAAATATATTGTAAAAGGAATAACAGGATATATATTTGATTACAAACAAAAAACATAGACTGTGACCTTTTCAAACAATGAGCTGTAGCTAAGTCAAGAAGAAAAATATTGGGAAGTCTAAGGCATTCCCCTTTTTAAAAAATGCATATATTTAGGAATATGTAAAAAAAAAATAGAGCAGGAAGAGCTAGGAGGTAGAGTTAAATGAGATTAATGTCCAGCATTACGTTGCAATTCAGAAGGATTTATTCAGGGGTAAAATCCAGCAAGTTCTGACAGGTTCTGGAGGACCGGTAGGCGAAATTTTGAGTAGTTCAGAGAACTGGCAAATGCCACCTGTGGCTGACCCCAGAATGGGGTGGGAGTGGAGATTTTGCAGTATCCTTCCCCTAGGGTGGGGTGGGAATGGAGATTTTGCAGTATCCTTCCCCTGGGGTGGGGTGGGAATGGAAATTTTGCAGTATCCTTCCCCGCCATGCCCACTAAGCCATTTATTTTATTTATTTATTTATTTCAATTTATATACCGCCCTTCTCCCCTGGAGGGGGACTCAGGGCGGTGAACAGCCAAATTAAAACACATATAATACAAATATTAAAAAATTTAAAATTAGATTAAATCGTTGGCGTTCCAAAATAAAAATCTCAAACCCAGTTAAAATACCCAATTTAAAACCCCAGAAATTAATAATACCAAAAATTTAAAAACCCCATTAAAATCAATCAAGCAAGGCCGGCTTGTTGGAATAAATAAGTCTTAAGGGCCTTTCGGAAAGCGCGGAGGCCCGGGATCAAACGAATTTCAGGAGGCAGCTCATTCCATAGGGCGGGTGCCCCCACAGAGAAGGCTCTCCCCCTGGGGGCCGCCAGCCAACATTGCTTGGCTGATGGCACCCTGAGAAGGCCCTCTCTGTGTGAGCGTACTGGCCGGTGGGAGGTTATCGGTAGCAGCAGGCGGTCCCGCAAATACCCCGGTCCTATGCCATGGAACGCTTTAAAGGTCAAAACTAACACCTTGAAGCGCACCCGGAAGACCACCGGAAGCCAGTGCAGCTCGCGCAGGAGAGGTGTCACGTGGGAGCGCCCTGTCGCTCCCATAATCACCCGCGCGGCCGCATTCTGGACCAGTTGGAGCCTCCGGGTGCACCCCAAGGGGAGCCCCATGTAGAGAGCGTTACAGTAGTCCAGGCGAGACATGACGAGTGCATGAGTGACCGTGCACATGGAGTCATGCCCACCAAACCACGCCCACAGAACTAGTAGGAAAAAAAATTTCGGATTTCACCACTGGATTTATTGCTCAACCCTATATATAAGAATCTAGTCAACTAACATTCAAATCTGAATTGACACCAGATAAGAACCAACAGAATTCAAGGGGTGTTGGACTTGGATGTTTGTGGCAATGTAAGGACTCTAAGTTAATGACACATTTTATCCCCCCATCACCCCCGGATCTGCCTGGTCTTCTCCCTACAAAAGTTTCCTTGATTGTTCAAAGTATTTCAACTCTCTCTGATTTCTCCCTAAATACAGTAAGGTAACTCTATTGTGCAAGGTTGCTTTTAAGCACAATGGATTTCTGAATAGATTCCCTATTTTCTACCGAGTAAAACAATCTACTTTAATGAGCTCATTGACCTACCATCCCAAGCCTTAAAGAGCATCCAGAAATGTTCCCGATGAGCTCGTTAGGATTCTCCAGCAATTAGAAGCACAGCAAAATTAATTATAATAATAATGATCAAGGACAGGGGTTTAATGGATTTAATCTGCATCCGTGTTTTTTTTTTGCAGATTTCTACTGAGTTGTAACTTAAAATAGCCTCTTTGCTCTGGTTACCTTTCACAATGAGCTGTTGGAAAATCTCGTGGACCACTTAACTGAGTCCACAGCTAAGCCAGAGTTTGCTTAATTGGATTGAATAAGTCACAAAAGTACAGAGTTAAACTCTGAACCACTTACTCTCCATCTTTGACAACGAAATGATGGAATATAGATACTGTATTTTCCTGCGTATAAGACTACTTTCTAACACACAAAAATCTTCTCAAAAGTCGGGGGTCGTCTTATACGCCGGATCTCATTGTCCTGTAACCAGGCAGACCAGCCCATAAGGCTCTGACGAGCCTTAAATGGCTCTGAGGAGGATCGTCTTATACGCCCAGTCGTCTTATACGCCGGAAAATACGGTATTTTCAAAGTATCTGGAGAGTCTCAGTCATCCAGGTCATGGTTGTCCCAAAGGTGCTTTTTCAAAAGGCAACTGAACGTTTTTTTGTTTTTCCCTTCTGGAGAACTGAAGAAGCTTCTGGGATGAGAAGCAAAACGTCTTCAAGCAAAAAAAAGAAAGGAAAAAAAAGAAAAGAAAGTCCAGTTGTCTTTTGAAAAAGCATCCTTGGGATATTTTCAAAGGTTGCTGGTCTTTTAGATCCAAAGTGGCCTTTTTATTACTTGAACTGGATGCTCAGAAAATCAAGAGCTGATCAGCAATAGAAGGTGACAGAGAAGGTGGCCGTCTCCTCCTGCATCTATTTGAGTTAGATCTTTGACAAATAATGGTGCTTTGGGGATGGGATTTATGACAATTCGCCACAGCCAACTCTCCACCGCCAACATGCCATGATTAATTCACTGCGGGGCACCTCTCCAAGCCAACTTGCCGGAGGACAACTCACTGCGAGACAAGATTTATACTAATATCAAAGAAATAGCGGAAAGAAAGGATATAAAAAGAGGGACAGAATGAAATGCGAATTACAAAAATTAAAATAATTTTTAAAAATTTATTTTAAATAATTGAATGTTAAATAGCCCCGCAGCCTGGAGAGTTGGGCGTGGCAAATCGTCCTGTGGCGAGTTGGCTGTGGCGAGTTGGCCGCAGCATGTTAACTGTGGCAAGTTGTCCCATTCCGCAGGGAATGGATTGTAGTAACAAAAATCAGGCCCAGTTCCAAACTGGGAAAAAGACGCTGGTAATAAAACGGGAGGCTGATTGGAAAGAAAGTTTATTAATGAGCAGAACCAACAACAGCATGCAGTTCTGGGACAGCTGACAAATTAGCTTGATGAGTGCAAGGGTTTTTATACAGTTTACAGCAGAGGTATCAAACTCAAGGCCCGGGGGCCAGATCCGGCCCTCAGGGTGCTTAGATCTGGCCCACAGCGCCACCTTGGAAACAGCGAAGGACCAGCCCGTGATGCCTCTCCCAGTGAAAATGGAGCACTGTTTCACTGGCAGAGTGCTCAGGCCACCACAGGTGCCCCCGACACAAGTGTCCCCCCCCCCGCAAGGTTAAACACAACCCTGATGCGGCCCTCAATGAAATTGAGTTTGACATCCCTGCTTTACAGTATTTTGTAATTTTGAGGTTTGCTTTGTGTGCTTTTATTATTTGATTGGTGGTGGGTTAATCCTATTACAGTGATGGCTAACCGTTTCACCACAGAGTGCCGAAAGTGCGCGCCTGAGCGCACCCATAATGCAATGCACGCGCAAACACACACACACACACCATGCGTGGCATAGGTTCGCCATCCTGGTCGTATTATGTCCTAAAGGCCATGTCTTATCCTTCTTAATCCTGTCAGCTGGAGCTGAAGATGTTTTGTTCATGAATATAATTGGCCCAGATTTCTTAATGGGCACAAAATACCAATCTCTAAAGACTTCAGGCATCTGCTGGAGGCTGTTGGGGCTGCTTTCTGCCTTTGTTCTCCTTTGGGGAAATATAAGATTCTGTCTCTTTTAATGTTCCCCAAAATATTTCATTCTTGGGGATGGGGGGGTGGGAGGGAGAGTTCCCACAGAGCATACCATATAATAAAATTATAATGCCTGTGAACTCTATCCTGCCTTCTGATTTCTTGTGCCTGACAAGTTCGTAGAAACCAGTGCCACCGTTAGAGCATTCAGTTAGTCTCTGGGTGATGGTATAAATTGCCATCCCTTTGGAAATTCAGCCGGTGCCTTGTTTCAAGATGTCACCTTAAGATCTGTTCCACAAATACTCAAAAGACTCGGGCTATTCCTTTCTTCCAATCTCGTCCTCCCATTCATCGCTTCAATTTAACAACTTTATGCATTTTCGATCTTTGCAGAGCAACGGCATTCCCCGCCTGGTTATCAGCTCTACCGTCTGGGTCCCAGAGGGAGGCATGTTACAAATCACCAAAAAAAATTTGCAAGCCGAGATGTTCGGGGCCAGTGATTCTGCAATCATCTATACAATCAGGGACAAGCCACAATATGGTAAGTATGGAACCAGAGGTTATATTCAGCAGGTTCTGACCAGTTCTGGTAGCGGAAATTTTGAGTAGTTCGGAAAACCGGTAAATACCATCTCTGAGTGGCCCCGCCCCCATCTATTCTCTGCCTCCCGAGTCCCAGCTGATCGGGAAGAAATGGGAATTTTGCAGTATCCTTCCCCTGGAATGGGGAGGGAATGGAGATTTTACAGTATCCTTCCCCTGCCATGCCCACAGAACCTGTAGTAAAAAAATTTGAATCCCACCACTGTAATGAACCTCTTGAGTTGTTAAGTGAGTCTTAACAAATTGTTAAGTGATTCTTGAGTTGTTAAGTGAGTCCCTTTGACTTTACTCGTCAGAAGATCTCAAAAGGGGATCACATGGCCCCAGGACAGTGCAAATGTCCCATTCTCATTAAAAAAAAAAAAACCACGAGGAATAAGATAACTTTGCTCCTATATTAAACTCTTTGAAGGTCTGAAAGGAGAATTAGTGCAGGGAAAGCGCCTCAGAGGGAGACCACAGCTGTGATATAAGGATATCTGCAAGAGGGACCTAAAGGCCCTGGGAATGGACATTAACAACTGGGAAACCTTGACCTCCGATCGTTCAGCTTGGAGGCTAAAGACGCAGCATGGCCTTCTCCAATTCGAAGAGACACTTGTTCGGCAGGCTGAGGAAAAGAGGCAGTCCCGGAACCAGCAAAATCTGGGGGCTGGGCAGGGGACAGAATGTATCCTGCCCTAAGTGTGGAAGGGATGGCCGCTCTCAAATTGGCCTTTTTAGTCACACCTTATTAGTTCCAGAGCACGATATCATAGTCTCTTGAGACTGAAGGATGCCAATAAATAATAATAAACTGAAGGTTTGGCAATATATACTCTGGTGGGATTCAGCTAGTTTTGTCCAATTCTTGCGAACTGGTAGCGCCGACTGCGGTAGGCCCCGGCCACTCACGCAGAAGTAATGCCGTCCTATTTAGCCACCTTTTTGGAGGCCATGTCCGTGTGTGGAAGGCACGCACACGAGCAAAGAGCATGTGTGGAAGGTGCATGGTGACATTTGTGAACCGATAGGGAAAGTAAGTGAATCCCACCTCTGGATATATACATATATCCTTAATAGGTTAAAAAAAGAAGGAGATAGATAATTAAAGTAATGAGTTACATTAAACCATCCCTCTAAAATTGTATGCCACTCAATCCTTTGCATAAGAGAAAAATGCTATATGCCAGGGGTTTCAAACTCGATTTCGTTGAGGGCCACATCAGGGTTGTGTTTGACCTCGGGGGGCCGTGGTGGATGTGCCTGGGATGGGTATGGCTACCTCGATGTCACTTGTGTTGGGGGCACCTGTGGTGGCCAATGCTAAGGGAGGACTTCCCTCAGACCTTCCCTCACTCTCATTATAACCTTCCTTCCTTCCTTCCTTCCTTCCTTCCTTCCTTCCTTCCTTCCTTCCTTCCTTCCTTCCTTCCTTCCTTCCTTCCTTCCTTCCTTCCTTCCTTCCTTCCTTCCTTTCTCCCTCCCTCCCTCCCTCCCTCCCTCCCTCCCTCCCTCCCTCCCCTTCCCTTCCCTTCCCTTCCCTTCCCTCTTCATTCTCCTTTCTTCTTCCTTCCCCTCTTTCCTTATTTTTCCTTCCTTGCTCTATTCCCATCTTCCTTTCTTTTTCTTTGTCTTTCCTCTATCCCTTTCTCCTTTCCTGTCCCTTCTTGAATGCTCAAATGCAAAAAGGGAAACATTTCTGCTTTTGTTTTGTTTTTAACTTGTTTTGCTAGCCCTCTGCCAGCGAAAACAGACCCAGGGAGGTCCTGCAGGCCAAATCTAAGCACCACACAAGCCGGATTCGGCCCGCGGGCCTTGAGTTTGACACCCTTGCTATATGCTATAATTTTTCCATCTCATTGCCTCTTATGTGATCAGACGCTGTCCGCCTCATTTACAGATCCCCCACTCCCAGATTCTAAAATCTCACCAGGTTGTTCAAACTCAATTCTGGTGGCATCATCTTGAGACCTTGTGTAAAATGTCAAAATCTCACCAACTGCAGTGTTTCAATTGTATAATTTTTGGAAAGGAATGATGGAATTTGGAGTTCATGGGTTCAGAAAAAAGTTATAGACACAGCTTGCCTAAGGCCGTATGGCAAATCTTTCCATGGCCAGTTCAAGATTTGCCTTTTGATGCTGCGATTGAGCCGAAAAATCCTCCCATTGTTCTTCCTGCTAATTTTTACTGAGCTTGAAGAAGGAAATTACATCAGAGGTGGTAGTCAGCCGGTTCGTGCCAGTTTGTACGAACTGGTAGCGGAGATTGCGGGGGGGCGGGGGGGTGCCCATCCTCCCAGGCTCTATTTCATCCTATTTAGGCACGTTTTCGAGGATGGATGCATGATTGGAAGGAGTGCAACACGCAAAGTGCATGCGCGAAAGGCACACACAGTGAGCATGCACGCGGCAAACTGGTGGTAAGAATATTAGAAACTCACCTCTGACTTACAAGTATTTATTTAATTTTTTTTTGTATTTGATTTATATGCCGCCCTTCTCCGGAGACTCAGGGCGGCTTACAATGCGTTAAGCAATAGCCTTCATACTTTTGTATATTTTTTATACAAAGTCAATTTATTGCCCCCACAAACTGGGTCCTCAATTTACCCACCTTAGAAAGGATGGAAGGCTGAGTCGACCTTGAGCCTGGCTAGGATTGAACTTGCAGTAATTGCAGGCAGCTGGATGTTAAATGCTGCCTTAGTAGGAGGCATTAGCCTCCTACGCCACTCAGGCTCCTTCAGTTTAATTCAGTTTCAAGGTTGCCCAGTTTCTTAATAATTGTCTCCTCCGGACAATTTATAGCTGAAAGAAAGAATAGACGGACAACTGGTAGAAGGCAGCATGCTAACAATTAAAAAAAACAAAACAGTGCTGTCCCAAGCACTGGTAGAACCAACAAGTTTCCCAAGATTTTTCTGAACGTCATTAGGGTTGAAATTACATGAATCTCTGGGGGAAGGTTTCATAGAATCAGAGAAATCGTCCAATACAAATTTCCTTAAAATTTGATAGAAAATTTTGAAAGCTTTTCACAAGCCCGCTCTAAAGACGGCCTCAAGCTGGATTTGAGAATAGGTCACTATTCTGTGAGCTGCTGAGAGCCCATAGCAGTTTATAGAAAGGCAATCTGGAAAGACTATATTGCCTATAATTATAATGATAGAAAGTCCCTCCCTATATCCAAACATATGGGTGCCCTTGTATCGCTGTGTGCCTTGGAAAGGAACATTTCTTCTGCACGTTTTTCATTTAAGTCGCAAAGAACTCTTCCAGATTTAAGAAAAACAAACGAACCTTACGTGACCAGAATTTGTGGTTCCAAGGAAACGGCCTAGAAAAACAAGCATTAGACGTAATGGTATTCCATACAGGCTAAGCACTTCGGTGTTTGATGTATATTTGTTTGTAGCTGATAAAATACTTTTTGAATGCAGAGTGTGCAGAGAAGGGTGCTTTAAAAAGAGTGTTATTGAAAACATCTTTTGTATCAAAAAGGGCCTGGTGGCTCAGCTAACTAAAGCATTGTGATTAACATTAGCTGTCTGCAATTACTGTAAGTTTGAATCTCACCAGGCTCAAAGTCGACTCAGCCTTCCATCTTTTCTAAGGTGGGTAAATTGAGGACCCAGTTGTGGGGGCAATAAGCTGACCTTGTATAAATATACAAAAGTATGAAGGCTATTGCTTAACGCATTGTAAGCCGCCCTGAGTCTCCGGAGAAGGGCGGCATATAAATCAAATAAAAAAAAATGTGGCGTTTACTTAACAAACCCGACAAAAATGGTTTTAAAATTGTACGTGATCATGTGATTATCCCTTAAAAAATTGTCAAGAGGGGGTGATGACGGTGGTCACTCTGCTCATTAATCTGTGTTAGAAAGATTAATGTAGGCCAGGGGTATCAAACTCAATTTCATTGAGAGCCGCATCAGGGTTGTGTTTGGCCTCAGGAGGCCGGAATGAGTGTGGCTGGGGTGGGTGTGGCCAGTTTGACGTCGCTCGTGTCGGGGGCACCTTTGGAGGCCCAAGTGCTCTACCAGCGAAGATGGGGTCCCGAGCTCCATTCTCGCTGGCAGAGGCACTGCGGGCCGGTCCTTCGCTGTTTCCAGGGTAGCCCCCTGGGCCAGATCTAAGCACCCCGTGAGCCGGATCCGGCCCTTGGGCCTTGAGTTTGACACCCCTGATGTAGATGACAAGATGCAGGTGATCCTTGACTTAAGGCCATAGTTGGAGCCAGAAATTTCCATGCCAAAACAAAGTAAGTGAGCTGTGCCTCATTTTACAACCTATTTTTTTTTACTGCAGGTCACTGCAGTTGTTAAGTGAATCATTAAGTTGTTCAGCGAATCTGGTTTCCCCATTGATTTTGCTCGTCAGAAATTGGCTGGGAAGGTCCCAAACGACGATCACATGACACCCAGGGTGCTGTAATTGTCATTTGGTTGCCAAGCACCCAAATTTTGATCATGTGACTCTGGGGAGGTTGCAGCGGTTGTAAGAGGGAAGACCGGTTGTAAGTCATTTTTTTTCAGTGCCACTGTAACTTATCAAATGGCTATCAGTCAAGGAATACCTGTATTTTATTTTCAGAGAGTTCTTATTACTTGCAGGGGGAGCTTGGTGGCTCAGTGGTTAAGATATTGGGCTTAAAGTCAGAAGCTCGGGTTAGAGACCCGAGCTCCGTGTGATGGGGTGAGCTCCCTTCCTCACCTCAGCTCCTGCCAACCTAGCAGTTTGAAAGCACACAAATGCAAGTCGATAAATAGGTACCACTTCAAAACGGAACAGTAAAAGCCCTCCATTACATCATGCTGGCCACATGACCACAGAAATTTTTCGGACAGCTCAATGGCTTTGAAACGGAGATGAGTACTGCCCCCTAGAGTAAAATCTGCAGGGATTACTTGTACCTTTTCTTCTTTCTGAAAGTATAATTTCTCTGGTGGTATCTTCTCAAAGATCTATTCAGCACCAAAATGATGACAAAACCCAGATATTATTCCGTCAGGATGGAAGAAAATAAGTCACCTCACTCCCCTCATCTTAGAAATTACCAGAAACTGTATTTGTATAATACGGTCTCTCTAGACCTAAAATTAAATCAACATTAGGGAAGCACAGAAAGCCGAAATGTTTCTGTGTAATCTTCCGTATCCATTTCTCTCATTTTCAGGCTCGCTCAATACCCAGAAGATATTTCGAAGTCTTTAGACAAGGACAATTAAGTCCATCAATAGTTTTTTCTTTTCTTTTTTATCTTTGCCTACCTCATTTGAGTTGAGAGTGGTAGATGTTGGGTGCTAAAGTAAAATGCCCCAACTTCTTTATTAATTGGCCCTATTTATAGCCACTGCAGTACAGGAGACCTTTAGCATTTTTTGATATCTCCATAAACCATCCAATAAAGAGTCTGCAGATGTAATAAATAAAAATCAAACTCATGGTGCAAAGCAGCACAATAAAATATTCCTTAATATGCAAATCAAACAAAATAAAGCTGAGCCGTCATCAGTTAACGCATCAAAAAAAAAATTACAGAATCAATAAAAGGTTTGGTGATACTTCATACTCCAAATATTTTCTGAGTGAATTCTCATTTTAATGACCTATAGCAGTCATTTCTCAATCTTGGCAACTTTGAGATCTGGGGACTTTTAACTCCCAGAATTCGATCTGACTTAAGCGAAGCTCATAAAATCGTCTGTCACAATGTCCTTCCTGTCAATGACTACTTCAGCTTCAACCACAACAATACACGAGCAAATAATAAATACAAACTCAAGGTAAACTGCTCCAAACTCGATTGCAGAAAATATGACTACAGCAACAGAGTGGTCAATGCCTGGAATGCACTACCTGACTCTGTGGTTTCTTCCCCAAAACCCCAAAACTTTAACCTTAAACTGTCTACTGGTGACCTCACCCCATTCTTAAGAGGTCTGTAAGGGTCGTGCATAAGCATGTGTGTGTGTGTGTGTGTGTGTATCAAATTTATATTTGCTGATAAAGAAATAAAGGGAGACTAGTATAGATCTATTTCAAGCTATTTAGCTCTCATTAGCTAGCCATTTCCTTACTCGGGCTGCCTGCATATTAGGCAGTTGTATTAACCTCTGAGACACAAGTTCTTTATCAGCTGAGCCAGGGGAGAGATTAAGTGTGTGTGTGTGTGTGTGTGTATCAGTGGTGGGTTCCGCCCGGTTCAGCCCAGTTCGGCCAAGCTGGTAGCGGTGACAATATGACATCATTGAACCATTTAATTTGGCCTCACCCCCAATCTATTGATGGCTCCTGAGCCCCAGCTAATCGGCTAGAAGAAAAAAAACTGTTTAAACTCCTGCTGTGGGGCTTCAAAGGGCCGCCCTACAGCTGATCAGTGTTAAAAAGTAGTGTGGTGGTAGACGGGTGCCTCCAAAAACAAATGAGTAGACTGGTGCCTGCAAAAATAAATGGGTAGACCGGTACAGCTCTGCAAGCAGTTAAAAGCCTGGTAGACTAGTACTTCTGCTAAATCCTAAAGAATTGTCACATGACCATCAAGTCACGCCCACAAAATAAGCCGCGCCCACAGAACCGGTAGTAAAAAAAAATAGGACCCACCCCGGTATGTTTGTATGTATGTACACACACAGGTACATGTATGTATGTATGCTCATCTCTGTTTCAAAGCCGAAAAGGCAGTGCTGTCTGAAGACGTCTCCGTGGTCCTGTGGCCAGCATGACTAAACGCCAAAGGCGCACAGAACACTGTTACCTTCTCACCAAAAGTGGTCCCTATTTTTCTACTTGAATTTTTTACGTGCTTTCGAACTGCTAGGTTGGCAGAAGATGTACGTATGCAAGTATACGTATATAGTGTGTGTGTGTGTGTGTGTGTGTACAGGTGATATCTCGGGTTTCTTCCCGTGTAATTGCAAACATATCTTTAGAAGTATTGCAGCGACGTTTCGATGGAATCTCATCCATCATCTTCTGGCTGATGTTCTCGGTTTGGTGCCTATGGGCAAACTTTGGTGCCCATAGGCACCAAACCGAGAACATCAGCCAGAAGATGATGGATAGATATATATATATATATATATATATATATATATATATATATATATATATATATATATATATATATATATATATATCTATATATATATATATATATATATCTTTGTGTATGGGTAGATATATATTTTCTTTTGAGAACAGGCAATGGAATTTCATTTTTAATCTGTGCCAGTGTGCTCACAATAAAACATGACAATAAAGGCTATTTTACCTTACCTTACCTTACCTCATCTCTTCTCATTTCATCTCATCTTATATTTCATCTCATCTCAAATATATCTCATATCTTATCTTATATCTCATCTTATCTTATATCTCATCTCATGTCATATCAAAGAAGAAACCAGATTCAATTAACAGCTGTGTTACTAATTAATACCTACACATCAGGGGTGGGTTCTACTTATCTTTACTATCGGTTCACAATGGGATTGCATGTGCGCACTCGCTTCGCTCGCTCACACGCCTTGCTTCTGCGCATGCGCAGATCACTGATGACATCCAGGCCGGTGGGTGGGGCCTCCTACCGGTTTTACTACCGGTTCTTGCAAACCAGTCTGAACTGAGGGCATCCCACCTCTGCTACATACCCATTCATATATATACATATATGGACATCATAGTCTTTTTAACAATTTTGTAAAATAAGATTTGCTCAAGATCAGTCTTGTATAGTGGCCATACAACCTTCCTCATCCCCAGCAGTTAGAGACTGAAAGTCTCTATGGGAGAACCACAATTAACCTCATTTAAAGGAATCAAACATGTACCTGGAGGGAATCCTAGAAATGTGACATCTCCTAGGATAGTTTAATTTGGCTTTTTTTAGATGCTAAGACTAGGCCGACGGTTGTCAATGGATACCTCTTTGGCTGCTAGCTTATTTTATCTAAAAGAGTCCTCTAATTAAAGGAATTCAATTTAAGGAAAATTGAAGTTGGCATGCAAGAAAGCACAGCGTAACCCTCCTCGATGATTCTTATTAATGAGAATATCCTTGGACCTACACAAACTCGGTAAAGCAAGGGTGTGAAAAACTACAGATTATGGCGCTTAGCTTCCTTTTCTGTATGCCCCAAAATCTTTTAGATGCGTGGGACATTTCTGGACGTTGTTTGTTTGCTTGCTTGTTTAGGAAGGTGAGCTAAAGGATATTGTCTTAAGTTCTCAACCTCTTGATCTGGTGGCTTATTTCTTAACCTCTTGTTTTTTGTTTTTTTTTAAAGCAGTGCTTTTCTTTATCAGTAGAGAGTAGAGTAGAGTAGAGTAGAGTAGAGTAGAGTAGAGTAGAGTAGACTAGACTAGACTAGACTAGACTAGACTAGACTAGACTAGACTAGACTAGACTAGACTAGACTAGACTAGAATAGACTAGAATAGAATAGAATAGAATAGACCTAGAATAGACCTAGAATAGACTAGACTAGACTAGACTAGACTAGGATAGGATAGGATAGGATAGGATAGGATAGGATAGGATAGGATAGGATAGAATAGAATAGAATAGAATAGAATAGAATAGAATAGAATAGAATAGAATAGAATAGAATAGAATAGAATAGAATAGAATAGAATAGAATAGAATAGAATAGAATTCTTTTAATTCCTATAAGGAATTTGTCCTCGTGCATAAGCTCTCAGAGTACATAAAAGAAAAGATACATTCGTCAAGAATCATAAGGTACAACACTTAATGATAGTCATAGGGTACAAATAAGCAATCAGGAAACAATATCAATATAAATTGTAAGGATACAAGCAACAAAGTTACAGACATACAGTCATAAGTGGAAGGAGATGGGTGGTGGGAACGATGAGAAGATTAATAGTAGTGCAGACTTAGTAAATAGTTTGACAGTGTTGAGGGAATTATTTGTTCAGCAGAGTAATGGCGTTCGGGAAAAAACTGTCCTTGTGTCTAGTTGTTCTGGTGTACAGTGCTCTATAGCGTTGTTTTGAGGGTAGGAGTTGAAACAGTTTATGTCCAGGATATGAGGAGTCTGTAAATATTTTCACAGCCCTCTTTTTGACTCGTGCAGTATACAGGTCCTCAATGGAAGGCAGGTGGGTAGCCATTGTTTTTTCTGCCGTTCTAACTATCCTCTGAAGTCTGTGTCTGTCTTGTTGGGTTGCAGAGCCAAACCATATAGAGGGAGCTATAACACTAATTATAACACTACTTTAGTGCTCTTGCTCCCCCTACTGATGACAAAAAGAGCTGCAGTTTATTTGAGGGAAATTTTGTTACGACTAAACCCCATTAAAAAAAATTAAAAAAATAAAGTAGAATAAAACATAAATTAAGAGGAGGGAAACATGAGGATACCCTGCTCATTTTTGAAACCCTGGACATGCTCTGCAATGCACGGTACAATTCTTAAACCCGCCTCAGAGCGTGCACACTCATGCAATAGTATTCTGAAGCATCCTTGGTGCTCTCTGAGCTTGGTTGTTTTCTTGCAGACATTCCATTACCAAACTAGGTAACAACATCAGTGATAGTAAGGAGTGGATTTTGTCCTCTATTTATATTCTAGAGCACAGGTGTCAAACTCGATTTCATTGAGGGCCACATTAGGGTTGTGTTTGACCTCTGGGGGCTGGGCTGGGCACGGCCAGCTCAATGTCACTTGTGTCGGAAGCGTCTATGATGGCCTGAGCACTCTGCCAGGGAAAATGGGCTCCCTCCCGAGCTCCATTTTTACTGGCAAAGGCACTGCGGGCTGGTCCGCTATTTCTAGGGCAGCCCCACAGGCCAGATTTAAGTACCCCACGGGCCAGATCTGTCCCCTGGACCTTGAGTTTGACACTCTTGTACTAGAGCAGGAGTGTCAAACTTGCGTCGTCATGGCAACGTCATGTGATGTATCGGGACTTTTCCTCCCTTCGCTAAACCGGGCGGGGGCGGAGCCAGCACCTGACGCACCTGGCCCACGGGCCACAAGTTTGACACCTCTGTTCTAGAGGCCTGTCCTATTGCTGTGGTTCTTTGATTGGACTGTTTACTGTTAGCTTGTTTGACAGTTCCTTGATTGAGGTATTGCTTACTTCTTAATTGTTGGCGGAGGTGGGTTTCATCAGGTTCTGACCAGTTCTGAAGTAGCGGAAATTTTGAGTAGTTCAGAGAACCGGTAGCAAAAATTCTGACTGGCCCTGCCCCCATCTATTCTCTGCCTCCCAAGTCCCAGCTGTTCAGGAGGAAATGGGGATTTTGTAGTAACCTTCCCCTGGAGTGGGGAGGGAATGGAGATTTTACAGTATCCTTCCCCTGGAGTGGGGAGGGAATGGAGATTTTACAGTATCCTTCCCCTGCCATGCCCTCCAAGCCACGCCCACCAAGCCACACCCACAGAACCGGTAGTAAAAAATTTTGAAACCCACCACTGATTGTTGGTCTGATGTTAATAGATAATCTTAAAAATAAATGCATGGGTGTCTGGAGTTCTCTGCCGACCGGAATCCTTCCCATAGAAAGAAAGAATTGCCTCTTGCTCTTCTGTAAGGCAGATGCTGGAATGATCCACATAAACCAAAGATTGCTTCGAAGCAGCTTGTAGATCGTCAGTCTCAAATCAGCTTTAAAGCACAGAAGTTGGGCAGATCACTGGCAATAGCACCGGCAGATTCTCATAAAGCATTGCCAGAAGGGAAACAATTGCATCCAAGATCCCACTTAATGCTAAGATCAGGCCCCAGACTGTTTTAACAGCCTCGGTCGAGGAAGAGAATGAAAACTGAATGACTGGGCCATTCCCAGGAGATCCATTCTAGGCTTATAAAAAAGCTAGGAAGACTGTGAAAAGCTGAGCCGTACAGTTGCTGCAGTGTGTAAAGAGGGATTGTGATTTAAGTACAGATACTACTACTGTCAACTCTGAAGCTGGCCTGACTGAGGCCATCTTGGAAGCTTCAGTGTTTGCCAACAATGGTGCTGAGGGATAGGGAGGGGGGAATAGAGATAGCTGGGGTTTTGTAGCCAAAACAAAATAGTTTCCCCTGAGAACCAAGGACATTCCCACAGGTAGCTGAAAAGAGGAGGAGTGAAGTTTCCAAGCAACCGGAAAGCACTTTGATTGGACCATGTGACTGATTGTTTGGGAAAGGGGAAAAAAAACTTAGGTGAAAACCACGGGAAGCTTTAGAGTCGGTTTTCACCAGTCTGCGCCAATATGGTATATCCAATAAAACTGTTCTTTGAGGAAACTACTTGCCTCTTGAGTTCTGTTTGCTGTGGGCGTATTATTTGGAACTCTGACAACTACAGCATCAGCTGTGTGGCCCAGGTAGAGGAGAAGTTCCTTACTTCTGTTTCATACTTTCTACATGAATTTCTGTGGAAAAATAACTTCTTGTCCCTAGTTAGCTTTTTCACATGTTCCAGAAAGACAAACAAGAGATAGGACAACTCTGAATTGCTATGTCAGGCATCCTTCAGCAAGTTCCTTTTAATAGCCAGACCCGATAGTGAGCTTGCTTAGGTTATTATTTATGATTGCACAACTCCAAAAACATCCATTTGAAGGTTTTGATTCTCAGCTGCAGTCGAATCAATGAATAAGAGAGTTGGAGGTCTTCTAGTCCAACTCCTGCTTAGGCAGGAAAACTATACTATTTCAGGCAAACGGTTATCCAATCTCTTCTTGAAAACTTCCAATGTTGGAGCACCCGCACAACTTCTGGAGGCAAGTCTTTCAACTGATGAATTGTTTGTCTGAATTGTCAATTTCCTGACAATCCTGAATTGTCAGGAAATTTCTCCTTAGTTCTAGGTTGCGTCTCTCCTTGATTAGTTGGGCTGCCATGTTTTAGCTCGTGTGCTTTTAATTGCCTTCTACTTACTTTTTAAGAGAATAACAAAATTGGAAAGGCTCTTGGAGGTCGTCTATTCTATCCCTGGCGACCCTATACCCGTGATGGCGAACCTATGGCACGCGTGCCACAGGGGGCACATGGAGCCATATTGGTGGGCACGCGAGCTCAGCTCTGGCACACTGATTTTCGGGCCTTCTGGGCCCACCAGTCGGCAAACAGGCCATTTCCAGCCTCCGGAGGGCCTCGGGAGGCATGGGAGAAGGCCTTTTTAGCCCTCCCCAGGCTCCTAGAAAGGCTCTGGAGCCTGGAGAGAGTGAAAAGTGGGTCTACCGGGCCCACTGTGCCATCATGTACCAAAAGCAGGGGGAGCATGGGGGGGTCGTGCACACATGAGTGGGGGCGGGACGCATAGAATTATGAGTGCCGGCACATGGGCACGTGACCCTCCCGCGCTCCCCCCATTTTTGGCACACAATGGCAAAAAGGTTAGCCATCACTGCCCTATACCATTTCAAACAAATGGTTGTCCAATCTCATCTTATAAAACCGTCACAATTTCTGGAGGCAAGCAGTTCCACTGATTAATTGTTCTAACTGTCAGGGAATTTCTCCTTAGTTCTAGGTTGCTTCTCTTCTTGATTACCGTATTTGTCGGACTATAAGACACACTTTTTTGTCTCCCAAAAGGGGGCAAAAATGTCTCTGTGTCTTATAGACCGAATATTGCCAAAGCCCCGCCCACCTGCCAGCCATTTTTTGGCCTCCGCATGCCCTTTTTTTGTGCCTTCTTTCGGCCTTTTTCAGACCTTTTTTGGCCCATTTTTAAGGCTTTTTTGGCCCATTTTGAGGCTTTTTCCAGGTCATTTTTGAGGCTTTTTTCATGCCGAAAAAACCCTCAAAAATGGGCCAAAAAAGTCTTTAAAAAGGCCAAAAAGCCTAAAAAACAGCCCCCCCAAAAAAACCCTCAAAAATGGCCCCCAAAAGCCCCCCAAATGGGCCAAAAAAAGCCATGGAAACAGGCCGAAAAAAACATGGAAAAGGCCTGAAAAAAGGGAGGCCCAAAACTTTGTTTTCTTGTTTTCCTCTTCTAAATTTAGTTGTGTCTTATAGTCAGGTGCCTCTAATAGTCCAAAAAATACAGTAGTTTCCACCCATTGCTTCTTGTCCTGCCCTCAGGTGCTTTGGATAATAGCTTGACTCCCTCTTCTTTGTGGCAGCCCCTGAGATATTGGAACATGGCTATCATGTCTCCCCTAGTTCTTCTTTTCCTTAAACTAGACATACCCAATTCCAGCAACTTTGCCTGTTATCTTCATGAAACCTAGCGTTATATAGCAAATGCTCAGTAGGTAAATATGAATTAGTCACTAAATTTCACCCATGTAGCCTCCCATGCCTGTTCGAAGAATGCCATGAAGAGGAAGAGAACTATGCTTCTATATTAAACTTTTGGAAGGTCTGGTCATACATATACATACATACACACATATCCTTAATAGGTAAAAAAAATGAAGCGATAGATCATTAAATAAATGAATTACCTTGAACTGTCACTCTAAAATTGTATGTCACTCAGTCGTTTGCATAAGAGGATAACCGTTGGAGAACTTTGAATGTTTATTTAATGGATAGTTGTAAGGACTACATGTATTGCAATACTAGACTTATCTGGAATCAGGGCAATTAGCCTTTTAGTTATACATTGTGGGAAAAAGAGGTTCAAACAAGTCCAAGAAATTCCATCTTAATGAATGTAATTCATAATATGAAAATAATAATAATAATAATAATAATAATAATAATAATAATAATAATAATATAAAAAAATAAAAATCACAAAGTACTGGGACTTGCAAATTGAAGTTGAGTGAGTGTGGAAAAAGAAATCATATGTTGTCCCAATTGTAATTGGAGCCCTTGGAGCAATACCCAAAGGGCTACCCCTATAGGCTACCCCCATTTTGAAATTCTAAATTTACCGGACTTGAACATTTTGACTCTACAAAAAACCACCTTACTCAGAACAGCTTACATCCTCCGACGATACCTTAACAGTTCCTAGGTCCTTGGTTAGGACTGGAGCTGCTGAGCTATTAACCAGCCTCAAAGACTGTGAATCTCACTACAGATTAAATAATAATAATAATAATAATAATAATAATAATAATAATAATAATAATAATAATAATAATAATAATATAAAATAGAACAGAACAACAGAACAGAACAATAACTTTATTGTCACTTTGAACAATAAATGCTGGTGAAATGCTGCCAGTTCTATTTGGCTCCGGCGAACTGGTAGCGCCAGCGGCAGGAGGCTCCGCCTACCCGCCTGGATGTCATCACGTCCCGTTTCTGACCCTCAGCACATGGGCAGAAAGGTCTGCACATGCGTGGAGGAGGTGGCACACGCTCACATTTGCAAACCAGTAGTGAAGGTAAGTGGATTTCACCCCTGATGTACCCTAATCGGCATACCTGTATGTTAAAATGAAATTTCATTACATATAGCTTTCAAAGTATCCACCTCCAATAACTGAATCAATAATTGAAGCTAGGAATAATTGAAGCTCCTTCGTCAGTTTCCAAGATGTCTTGACTATAACTTAAGGTTCTGCTGTTGGGGTTCGTAATTGCCTGGAACCTATTGCTCAGACTCGATGTTTCTTGGTACTCTCAAAGCGCAGTTTAGCGGCTGCTGCATGAATGAGAGTTGGAGAGAAACATAAAGAGGAAGAAGAGTTATCAGTTATCTGCCAGAAAACTTAGGGGTGTGAGGTTATTTAATTGAGATGTATGCGTTCTACATAATTCAGGCGTTTGGTATTAAGCCCCCTCCGGGAACTGATTTGTCAAGAGCACAAATCATAGAGACAAAACAGTCATATCATGACTGTCAGGTAATAGAATCCAATGTCAAAACAGATTAAAAGCAGGAATGACTATATCCCATTTTAGCCCAGAGGACTTCTGGAGGCAGCGACATGAATACTGAAGCTCACTATGACTGCTATTTTGATCCGAATGACTGTGGAGAGTGGTCCAAATGTCTCTTAAAAACATTCAGGTTTCATAAAGCTTCTAAGACACATCGGATTTTTCTTCTGGACATGTGCAGTGCAGTGTAATGGTAAAGTTTCACCTCGCACATATGTGCTAGTTGTTCCCGACTCTAGGGGGAGCGGTGCTCATCTCTGTTTCAAAGCCGAAGAGCCAGCGCTGACCAAAGACGTCCCTGTAGTCATGTGGCCAGCATGACTCAACGCCAAAGGCGCATGGAACATTGTTACCTTCCCATCAAAGGTGGTCCCTTGCATTTTTCTACTTGCATTTTTCTTTACCTGCTTTCGAACTGCTAGGTTGGCAGAAGCTGGGACAAGTAACGGGAGCTCACCCCATTAGATGGCACTAGGGATTCGAACCGCTGAACTGCCGACCTTTCGATCGACAAGCTCTGCGTCTTAGCCACTGAACCATCACGTCCCTCCAAAAAACGTTCAGGTTTTATAAAGCTTCTAAGACGCATCGGATTCTTCTTCTGGGAGATCTACCGGTTCTCTGGGCGTGGCATGGTGGGCGTGGTGTGGCTTGGTGGTCATGGCAGGGGATGGATACTCAGTTAATACTTAGTTGGGTAACCTTTACCATGAATTATGGCCTTACAACGTCTTCCCATGGAGTGAACCAAGTCTTTTAGTTCTGCAGCTGTTATAATGTGAAATCAAGATTGAAGGATGGCTTCTGTTAACTAGGTTTTATTGCTGGGTCGCTTCTGACGAACAAGTTTCTTTAGTCGGCTCCATAGATTTACAATTGAGTTAAGATCTGGGCTATTCCCAGGCCATCCCAGCAGTGGAATAGGTTTATCTTGAAACTCTTAAAAAAAAGTGGTGTTTTTAGCGATCAGACCTCAAAAATACACTTTTCCCCAAAGGTTTCCACAATTTTGGCCACTGCTGTAAGTCTAAGTGCTATTACTGTTGCTGTTAGGATCTTTCACATCTCAAACTCATAATTTTAGATGCCCATCAAAAGTACCAAAATTTTGAAAACTCCTAACTTTCACCTCCTATCTTTTTCTCTGCACTTTCCTAGGTGAAGTGGTGTTCCTGGTTCCCATGCCCGCCGATGATTCTGGATTAGGATGGCAGCCTTTGGCCAGTGGAGGTAGAGCCACCCCAACAACCACGTTCACCCAACAGGACATCAACGAAGGTGTGATTTGGTACAGGCACTCTGGAGCCGAGACGGAGAGTGACTCATTCCGCTTCCAGGTACGTTACACCATCATCAAGTGTAACAAGTGCTTTAATTTGGTCTTATTTTATAATGCCTTAGTAAGATCACACCTAGAGTACTGCATCCAGTTCTGATCGCCACGATATTAAAAAGATGTCGAGACTCTAGAACCGTGATGGCGAACCTATGGCACACGTGGCACACGGAGCCATATCGGTGGGCACATGAGTGATGCCCTAGCTCAGCTCTGGCATGCATGCACACACTGGCCAGCTGATTTCCAGGCCTTCCGGGCCCACCGTAAGTCAAGAAATAGGCTGTTACTGGCCTCCAGGAGCGTGAGGAAGACCGTTTTCATCCTCCCCAGGCTCCAAGAAAGCCTCTGGAGCCTGGGGAGGGTGAAAAATGGGCCTACTGGGCTCACTGTGCCAAAAACGGGGGGAATGTGGAGGGTTCGCCTACGCAAGCACGGGGGCAGGGCACATTGAATTATGGGTGTGGGCACATATGTGTGCAACCCCTCCGCGCTCCCCCCGCTTTTGGTAGGCGATGGCAAATAGGTTAGCCATCACTGCTCTAGAAAGAGAGTGCAGAGAAGAGCAACAAAGATGATGAGGGGATTGGAGGCTAAACCAACGGTATAGGAAGAACCGTTGCAGGTACTGGGTATTGGGTACAATTCGAAGCGCACTGATGATGTCTCCTCGAATGATGATGAAACATTTGCAACCAAATTGCGAAGTTTGGAGCTCAGACCAGCAGCCCAGGAATTGGGTATGTCTAGTTCAGGGGTGCCAAACTCAAGGCCCTGGGGTTCAGATCTAAGTCCGCAGGGTGCTTAGATCTGACCAATAGTGGGTTTCAAAAATTTTTACTACCGGTTCTGTGGGTGTGGCTTGGTGGGCGTGGCATGGCTTGGTGGGCGTGGCGGGAAGGATACTGTAAAATCTCCATTCCCTCCCCAATCCAGGGGAAGGTTACTGCAAAATCCCCATTTCTTCCCGATCAGCTGGGACTCCGGAGGCAGAGAATAGATGGGGGCGGGGCCAGTCAGAATTTTTACTACCGGTTCTCCGAACTACTCAAAATTAACGCTACCAGTTCTCCAGAACTGGTCAGAACCTGCTGAAACCCACCTCTGGACTTGACCCATAGAGCCACCCTGGAAACAGTGAAGGACTGGCCTGTGGTGCCTCTGCCAGCGGAAACAGAGCCCTCCCAGCCCTCCCGAGCTCCGTTTTCACTAGCAGAGGGTTGCAGGAGGCAGTCGCAGCCGAAAATGGAGCTCAGGAGCCCGTTTTCTCTGGCAGGGCACTCAGGCAGCCATAGGCATCCCCAACATTAAGTGATGTCGAGCTGGCCATGCCTACCCTGGCCACCCCACCACCACCACCACCCGCCGAGGTCAAACACAACCCTGATCCAGCCCCCAGTGAAATTGAGTTTAGTTTAATGAAAAGGATCAGGGGTGACATGACAGCAATATTTCAATATTTGAAGGGCTGCTATAAAGAAGAAATAGGTCAACCTATTTTCCAAAGCAGCTGAAGGCAGGACAAGAAGCAATAGATGGAAACTAATCAAGGAGAGAAGCAATAAGAGCCTGGATAGCTCAACAAACTAAAAGCATTGTGATTAACACCAGCTGTCTGCAATTACTGTAAGTTCGAATCTCCCCAGGCTCAAGGTTGACTGAGCCTTCCATCCTTTCTAAGGTAGGTAAATTGAGGACCCAATTTGTGGGGGCAATAAGCTGACCTTATTTATTTATTTATTTATTTATTTATTTATTTATTTATTTTCGGATTTGTATACCGCCCTTCTCCCAGAAGGGACTCAGGGCGGTGAACAGCCAAAATTAAAATACATAAAGTACAAAAGTTATAAGAAAAATTAAAATGAATTAAATCCTTGGCTAGTCAATTTAAAACCCCGAATTCATAAAATTCCAATTTTAAAAACCAATCCATACAATTTAAAAAATCCCATTAAAAAACCCTTTGGGCTAGGCCGGCTTGTTGAAATAGGTAGGTCTTCAGGGCCTTACGAAAGGTACGAAGGTCCGGGATCAATCGTAAACAAGGAGGTAGCTCGTTCCACAAGGTGGGTGCCCCCACAGAGAAGGCTCTCCTCCTGGGGGCCGCCAGCTGACATTGTTTGGCCAACGGCACCCTGAGGAGGCCCTCTCTGTGTGAGCGTATTGACCGGTGGGAGGTTATTGGTAGCAGCAGGCAGTCTCGCAGATACCCTAGCCCTATGCCATGGAGCGCTTTAAAGGTGAGAACCAACACCTTGAAGCGCACCCGGAAGACCACCGGGAGCCAGTGTAGCTCACGCAGGAGAGGTGTTACGTGGGAGCGCCAGGTTGCTCCCGTAATCACCTGCGCGGTTTATATAAATAAACAAAAGTATGAAGGCTATTGCTTAACGCATTGTAAGCCGCCCTGAGTCTCCAGAGAAGGGCGGCATATAAATCAAATAAAAAAATAATTTTTAAAAAAATTTAGAACTAAGGAGAAATTTCCTGACAGTTAGAACCAGTGGTGGGATTCCAATAATTTAACAACCGGTTCGCTGCCCTAATGATTTCTTCCAACAACCAGTTCATCAAACTGCTCAGAAAGTTAACAACTGGTTCTCCCGAAGTGATGCGAACTGTCTGAATCCCACCACGGGTTAGAACAATTAATTAGTGGAACGGCTTGCTTCCAGAAGTTGTAGGTACTCCATCACTGGAGGTTTCTAAGAAGAAATTGGACAACCGTTTGTCTGAAGAGATGTAGGGTTGGACTAGAAGGCCTCCAAGGTCCCTTCCAACTCTGTTATTCTGTTGCTTTGTTATCTGCAGAACTGTTGAGATTTCTTTTCCGTGTAGAAGTCACCCCTCAGAAACAGCACAATTAATTCCACTCCCTTTGGCAAGACCATGATGAGGTAGCTGTTTAGAACGTCCTGACAGGAACCCATAAAAGTCCAAAAATTGGGTTTGTCTCCCCAGAAACATCCTCCTCTTTTCTCAGAAAGTTTAATCTGGCTTGTACCGCCAGATTGTTGTATGTTTGCTTTCCCTTGTCATTCTGGCACCGAAGGGGCAATTAAGGTAATTTCTGAGGTAGTTAGCATAGATGATAAAGAGCTAATATAGAAGCGCTAGGTGTTGAGCCAGATCCTTTTAAAATTAATAGCTGCGTTTGCGATGTGCATTTTTTTCAGTTCGCAGCATGATGGAAGGGAAGGTTGCAGTTTGGGCTTTCCTGAAGAACTATCTTGCGACTGGGAAAATAAACTTTTGTTGATGCGTGTCAGTGTAGAGAGTTGGAGAAAAGCTGTGCGCAGCTGTACAGGTAATCCTCAATTTACAACCGAAACTGAGCCCAAATATGCTGCGGTTAAGCAGGGCAGTTGTTAAGTGAGTTTTGCCCCATTTTAGGATTGTCACCGTTATTAAGCGAATCACTGCAGTTGTTTGTTTGTTTATTGTATTTTTATACCGCCCTTCTCCCGAAGGACTCAGGGCGGTGTACAGCCATACTAAAAACAGTAACATATAAAAATTAAAAACCAATTAAAATAATTCAATCCCTTGGCCATTGTTTAAAACCCCCAATTAAAAATCATTTTAAAAACCCCAATTAAATCAAACTACTCTGTCAGCCCGGCTTGATGGAATAAAAGGGTTTTCAAAGCACGCCGGAAGGCGCGGAGGTCGGGGATTCTTCGTATATCCGGGGGTAGTTCGTTCCAAAGGGCAGGGCCCCCCACAGATAAATTAGTAAACACGGTTGTTTAGTGAATCTGGCTTCAATGGGGAACTGCAGTGATTCACTTAACAACGGTGACAGGTTACAAAAGGGCCCCGGGATCTTGCAACTATTGCCAGTTACCAAGCCCCCAAATGTTGGACACATGACCACAGGCATGCTGCAAATGGTTGTAAAAAAACCCGATCCTACGTCTTTCCCCCCCCCCCCTGTGCCGTTGTAACTTCAAACGGTCACTAACCGAACTGTTGTAAATCGAGGACTACCTGTAATTTCTACAGTCAATTAATAAAAGGAGCGAGATACCCTTATATTTTACAATATTCTTGTGACATTTTTGTTCCTCAGTTTCCCAGATAAACAATCCCAATTCTGTGCTACTCTTAAGATCTGGGACTTGTGGTTGTCCTGTATGCGTTTTTCAGTTTGTAACACGATGGCAGAGAAGGTTGCAAGTTTGGGCTTTTCTGAACGACCATATTGCGACTGTGGAAATAATTATGTAGTTAAACTTTTGTGTGTGTTTTTGGTGTGTGTGTTTGTGTAGGGAATTGGAGTGAAGCTGTGTGTATCACAAAACAATAACCTATCTGTCAGGCTGCCGATGAATAGCTAGTGACTGCTGAAAAAATGCAGATGGATGATTTAAAATATATATATATATATTCTGGGAAGTGCGTTTCCAGCAACCGCTCGCAGAATAGATCTTCCCCAAACTCAGTTACAGATCGGTCATTTACTTTCCTTTTCTTTTCCCCCAAGGGTCCGCTTGACGGAATCTTGACGACGGTCTAGGAAACTCTATAGGTTGAGATCTCGTGCTTCTTTTTGAGTGAGGAAATAATTCCGTGCTACATTTCTTTCACATCGCGTAAGAGGATGGCGTTTCTGTGTTGCCATTTATTGATTTCTCTGTTATTCCTTGGGGCAGGCAGCCCTTCTGAAATCTTCTATCAATTCTTCTATCGGCATAGCCGCTTATCTGCTGTGGGACGTGTATGGGTTGTAGGATGCATTCTGATAAGGCACTACGGTGGTGTTTATTTATTTATTGGTAATGTATTACATTTATTGCAGCCACACACTCCAGAGGACTATGTGTGGTTTATACCAGGGGTTTCAAACTCAAGGCCTGGGAGCTGGAGCAGACCCGCGGGGTTCTTAGATTTGGCCCATGGGGCCACCCTGGAAACAGTGAAGGACTGGCCTGTAGGGCGTCTGCAAGCGAAAATGGAGCTCTGTTGTCGTTGGCAGAGGATTGCAGGAGGTTGTCGCAGCCGAAAACGGAGCTCAGGGGCCCATTTTTGCGGGCAGAGCTCTCGGGCCGCCACAGGCACAATAATTCTTGAATTCCGATATGCTACCAGAAATAAATCTTCTAAAAACCAATACCACTATATTATAAAACCAATCATAATTAGTAATAGTCATAAATTAGTAATGTCAAGGAATTAATAATAAATTAGTAATGCTGTGGTTTACCTTAGTTTTCTGATTTTTGGCAGCGTCCAAGAAGGAAAAATGAGGATGAAAATATGTATATGTTTTAACAGTTTATGTGCTAGAAATATCTTAAATAAGAAATATCTTAAAATCTCAGTCAATTGTACACAGAGGATGATTCTAGTAAGTTTGTTTGACATAATGTGTAATTTGAAGGAAATTTTATTTATTTACTTTCCATCCTTTCTAAGGTAGGTAAATTGAGGACCCAGTTTGTGGGGGCAATAAGCTGACTTTGTATAAATATACAAAAGTATGAAGGCTATTGCTTAACGCATTGTAAGCCACCCTGAGTCTCCGGAGAAGGGCGGCATATAAATTAACTTTAAAAAAAAATCTGTTCTTTTTGTGTGCAAATGTACAATAAAGGATCATACAAATAGGCAGCATTTTTTCTTAATATTTCTGATTTCTGTGGGAAATTTTTATAGTTTACAGCTTCAAAATTGGATATATAAAAAGATTGATCCCATAATTATTGTCTTGTATAATTTATTTGCATCCAATTCTAATTCTTAGAAGTAGATTTATCATTATGCCAGCAATCTACCCAATAAGGTTTCCCCATCCCCAGCAATATTTCTCACTGTGGTTCTTCTTTTTTTAAGCGCTTTTAATACAAAATCTTTGGATCATTGTTTCGGGAGGAGAGAAAAAAGAGAAATATTTTTCTTTTGCTTCAGTTCTAAAAATACTTCCAGATTAATCCTAATTGAAGTCACAACTCCTCCGGCATATTAAGATATCTGATATTGCAGAGTTGATTTAATCAATTGCACACATTTCAGAAGAAAGCGAATTATTTAAAGAATTATATCAAAAAAGACATGGCCAACATTATTTTTGCCTTGTTACCTATGTATTTATCTGGAGCATCAGAACATCAAATTTTCATCCCACCTCTGTAATATAATAGTTCCTGTTATAGATGTTATAATTTTATTGGCCTAATACAGCGGTATCAAACTCAAGGCCCGGGGTCTGGATCTGGCCCATGGGGTACTTTGATCTGGCCTGCGGGGCCGCCCTGGAAACAGTGAAGGACAGGCCTGTGATGCTTCTGCCAGCAAAAACGGGCTCCTGAGGTCCATTTTCGGCTGCCACAACCTCCTGCAACCTTCTGCCAGGGAAAATAGAGCTTGGGAGCCTGTTTTCACTAGCAGAGTACTCGGGCCACTACAGGCGCCCCCGATAGGAGTGATGTCGAGCTGGCCACGCCCACCCTGGCGCCCTGAGATCAAACACAACCGTGAGGCGGCTCTCAATTAAATCGAGTTTGACACCCCTGGTCTAACACAAAAGGTACGAGGATCAGGAGGACCTTTTTGGCTTTGTGAGTAGATGCCAAAAGTTGTTGGATTCTCAATGGATCAGCAAGATGTTCGAGTATTTTGTGTCACTTTTCTGCAGCTGAATGACTTGGTTTCTACCTGGAATTTATTGATGGGGTCTCTCTCTGTTCATTCTTCCCATCCCTTACAAAAGATTACACAGTTTTGGAATACAGGCAGTCCTCGACCACAAGTGAGTTCAAAGTTGTCCTTGCTGAGCAAAGCAGTTGTTAAGTGAGTTTCCCCCACTCCCCTTTTTACAATCTTTCTTGCCACAGTGTCAACCCCCGAAATGGCGAGAGTTCCTACGCGCAATCTCATGGGAGGGAAAGCCCAAGGGGTGCGGGGGGAGAAGAGCCCTGCCGCTCGGGAGGGCCTCCCTGTCACAGGAAAGAGGGTGAAGGGACTTACAGGGTTTGGGAACGTCGCAGAACAACAGACGCCGAATACCAGGTTGAAAGGCGGGGCCGCGAGCGCCAGAGAAGCTGAGATGCCGCAGATAGTGATTGGGGCGGGGATTTCCGACTGTTCAAAATCAGCTGTGAAGCGGTAGCATGTAGCGTTAACTTTGATTCTGTTGTGGTTCACTCCGTACTGAGTTTCTACCCTGCATTAAAGACATTTAACTCCAAGGACGGTGTGATGTCCTTGGAGCCTGAGTAGCGTAGGGGGGTAATGCCTCCTACAAAGGCAGCATTTAAGATCCAGCTGCTGCAATTACTGGCGAGTTCAATCCCAGGCAGGCTCAAGGTTGACTCAGCCTTCCATCCTTTATAAGGTGGGTAAATTGAGGACCCAGTTTGTTGGGGGCAATAAGCTGACTTTGTATAAATATAAATATACAAAAGTATGAAGGCTATTGCTTAACGCATTGTAAGCCGCCCTGAGTCTCTGGAGAAGGACGGCATATAAATAAAAATTTTTTAAAAATGTGCTGTTTCTGAGGCCGATAGTTCAGAACTGCAACACACAGTTGTTAAGACACCGAATTGCTGCAGTTGTTAAGTCAGTAACACAATTGTAAAGGGAATCTGCTTTCCCCATTGACATTGCTCATCAGAAGGTCACAAAAAGGGATCACATAAACCCAGGACACTACTGCCGTCATAAATATATGCCAGGTGCCCAATTTTTGATCACATGACCATGGGAATGGTTATAAATGTGAAAAGCCGTCAAAAGTCAATTTTTCAGTGCCGTTGTAGCTTCGAACAGTCACTAAAGGAACGGTGATAAGTTGTGGACTACCTATAGTGTCAGAACTGACATCTTGGAAAGAAAACAGTGAGGATCAGAAGTGGGTTTCAGCAGGTTCTGACCAGTTCTGGAGAACCGGTAGGGGAAATTGTGAGTAGTCCAGAGAACCAGTAAATACCACCTCTGACTGGCCCCGCCTCCATCTATTCTCTGCCTCCCGAGTCCCAGCTGTTTGGGAGGAAATGGGGATTTTGCCTTCCCCTGGATTGGGGTAGGAATGGAGATTTTACAGTATCATTTCCCTGCCACGCCCACCAAGCCATACTACGCCCACCAAGCCACACCCACAGAACCGGTAGTAAAAAAAAAATTGAAATCCACCACTGGTGAGGATGTATGTTATGGCCCCGTCCTCTGAACCTATCCCATTGGAGGAAGGAAGCTCTGAGCAGGAGGAAGAGGAGCCAGCCAGATCTCCCAGCCCCCCCCCCCTCTGGCACCGTCTCAGGTGCCAGCTGAAAGAGAGCCAAGTAGTGGGGAAACAGGTGTCTCAGATGAGAGTGAGGGAGAGACGTCATTCCTGGACGCACGGCAAAGAAGGCGAGATAAATGCTTACAGCAGCTGCGGAGACGCATGAGGGAATAGACCTGAGTCACTGGACTGGAGTCACAGGATCAATGAGTCACTGGACCACACCCAGAGCCTATATAAGACAGGAGGGTGGTTCATGATCGCTGTGACGAACAAAAACGCAATCTAGTAGTCTTTGGAGCTAAAAGAACGGATTTTGGCAAAGCTACGTAGGTGATTTTCTTTTTGTGAACTATTAAAGCCCTTGGCAGACGGTGTGCATATCGCTGCCAAGTTTGAGATAAGAACTGTGGAGTGTGCCAAGTGCTTCTTAACCCTCGACTGGCTGTGTTTTTGTGGGTCTCTGTAGGGGGGGACAGATCAATGTATCTGTGGTTGAAAAGCTTGTAGCTGGCCACTGGCTGAAAGTAGGCCTTAGTGGGTTTTTAGGTTCTCCTACACAAAACGTTTCGCCATTAAGCAACTGTGCTGCAGAGATCGTACAGAAGAGAATCGGAGGTCTGTAGAGATTCTCAGGCATCCAGGTTCATGGTTGTCCCAAAGGTGCTTTTTTCAAGAGGCAACTAACTGGACTTTCTGGGTTTTCTCTGAAGAGGTTTCGCTTCTCATCCAAGAAGCTTCTTCAGCTCTGAGTGGATGGTGGGGGAATGGAAGGATTTATACTCCTTGCAGACAGATGGACATTTGCATCCTCCTTGGTAATGGATTTCCAGAAGGGAAAAAAAAATGCAGACTACAGAAACCAGGAGCACCACTCAGGTGACCCTGAGGACACAGATAAACCTCCAAGTGCTTCAAAGACCCTCCAAAAGGATGCAAATGACCAGCTGTCTGCAAGGAGTATAAATCCTTCCATTCCCCACCATTCAGTCAGAACTGAAGAAGCTTCTCGGATGAGGAGCAAAACGTCTTCAAAGAAAAAAAAAACAATAAAATCCAGTTGCCTGCTGATAAAACACCTTTGGGAAGAGAATAGGAGATTATTATTATTATTTTATTATTATTTATTAAATTTATATACCGCCCTTCTCGTAGTGGACTCAGGGCGGTGTACAGCCAAGAATAAAAAGCACTCCAATACAAAATTTAAAATATTAATAAAAGAATTAAATAATTTTGGCCCAATAAATTTAAAAACCCAATAGGCAATTAAAATTTAAAACCCGTAAAACTTTAAACTTAAAAAAGTAGATACAAGTAGTTGTTGATTTAGACCAGAGATTAAATCTAGATTTAGATTTAGGGATTGGAATTTTGATCGTAATTTTGATCGTAAAGTGAATCGGACCTGATTTTACAACAATTCTTGTTAAGTGAACCCAACTTCTCCAATGGGCTATTTTTTTTGCTGGAAATTGGAGGGGGGAGCCATAAATCGGGATCTCGTCAGCACAGGATGTTGCAACCGGTCATAAAAGTGAGTCTGAATTGAGAATGTGACCCCGTGGTGGTGCAACAGTTGTAAGTGCGAATAACAGGTTGTAAGTCGCTTTATCCAAAGCTGTTGTAAGCTCAAATGATTGTTCAACAAATGGTTGTAAATTGAAGACTCTCTGCAATCTGTAATCTCTCTCTGCTCCAGCAATTTCATAACTGCACTAGGAACCTATCTGTCATGATGCATAAAAGTCTCACTGCCTCTGTTTCCTTTGTGTAATGTCATATTTGCAGGTCTCTGGTACAGGTTTTCCACAGACCCATCTTGAGACCCACCTGTTCAACATTGCCATCTTGCCACCTCACCTGGCGTCACCTGTGTCCACCGCCAGGTCTTCTTTTCACATGACGGTAAGTCCAGAATTATATTTCTCCAAGAATGCATGTTTCTTTATCGGGGGTCACTGATAACAGAGCTGTACTATATGCTTTTATTAGAGAATTATACAAACTTCGTGTATATAAAGGAATATACAAGCTTTGTATATTTAATGGACCAGCTGAGGAGCATTGTAGCTCGCATGGTTAGGACGCTGGGTTGGCAAGCAGCAAGCTCATGTTCGAGACCCGAGTGCTGCTGTAGGGAGGGGTGAGTTCCCATCCTTCACTCCAGCTCCTGCTGGGGACATGAAAGGTGGGCTCAACTGGGCATCCCCCAGGCAACAGTGATCTCACCTTCTGACCCTTTCAACTTGGAAGGCAGGGATGAAATTTACTTACCTTCCCAACCGGTTCGGAAGTGCACAAGCCGCGTATGTGCGTGGAAACCTTTCTGCACATGCGCATAGGGTAAAAATCACGTTACGTCCTGGTTAAAACCAGGACGTAACGAAGACCGGGCGGGTGGTCGGAGCCTTGCTCCACCATCGCTACCGGTTCTCTGAACCACCGGCCGCCATTGCTACCGGTTCAGTCGAACCGAGAGCATTTCGCCCCTGCTGTAAGGGCCTCAGTACTTCCGACACAAGTGCGATTCAAATGGACCAGCGCCATCTAGAGGGCGAAGGTAGTCAAAAAAGTCAAGATGGTGTATAAGTACATATTTATTTGGTAAATATCTATCTTTCAGGCACTGGAAGATCGTGTGACACCTATTCAACCCCATCAACTGTCCTTCGTCAACTCGCAAACTCCAAGTGAAGAAATCACGTACAATGTAACTGCCCCCTTACCTCCAAATCAAGGCAAGAGCATTTCATATACTGTATATATATATATTTTTCCTATGTGATTCTTTTTACAGCTGAAACCGGTAGGCTGGCAACCAGGCAGCGGAAAGGATCAGTTGAAGGATACTGAAAGTATTTATAAATTAAGTATTTATAGATTAACACGTTCTTGGGAAATCATTGAACTTTCTTTGGTCAAAGCTGAAGTGTCGAAGGAACTGGGATGGCGCAGTGGTTAGAATGCAGTATGGCAGGCTGACTCTGCCGATTGCCAGCAGTTCGATTTTGCCCGGCTCAAGGTTGACTCAGCCTTCCGTCCTTCCGAGGTCAGTAAAATGAGGACCGAGATTGTTGGGAGCAGTATGCTGATTTTGTAAACTTCATGGAGAGGGCTGTTAAGCACGATGAAGCGGTATGTAAGCGTTATTGCTATTGTTAAATGTCTGCCTCCATCTTAATCAGAGAGGCTTGGTTTAAGCAAAATGGTTACCCTTCAAATCTGGGAAATAGAGCACAAATTTGAATTCACATACCTCCTTTTTGCACTTTTCAGAATGGTGAATGGAGGACTATTGGTGGTTCCTGCAGAATATTGAATGTCAGATGCTGAATGGAAGAGAATGCTATGGCTGGGATTAAAATCTGAATTGGGAAAGAATGGCAGGGCATATTAATCGTATCATATTTGAAGCAAACTTTACAAGTTCCAAAGGCTCATATTTACAAGCTCCATAATAGAGATTTCGGTGGCCATGAGCACCGCAAGCCTTGAGTTTTGATTAGCCTCATATAAAGTCCACAGAAATCTTGACTGGTTAATCAGAAACTAGCCAGCCACATTTATCCACAAACGTTAAGCAAGATAATTATTGAAGGTTCAATAATTATTAAGCAAATGTAGCTTTAAGTGTTGTGGGCAAAGCCACCTGTGAAGTTGTGGACCCATCAGCAGCACATTGGAAGAACATAACTGCAGTCTTACAGAAAGCACATTGGTTAGAATTCATGTATAATATTTGATTACTGTTCTTACTTACCTAACAATTGTAAATTGTTTATAGTTTATTGAGATAATTGTGGCCTGCCAGCAGCCAGCAGAGCTGGCAGTAGATTCGGACAGTGAGGAGGTTGGGGAAGAACATGGGGCAGTCCTGGCGTTTGAGGAAGGCTCAGACGAGGGCTCTGAGTCGGAGGCAGAGAGGGGGCGAAGGCCATCTGGTAGTTCTTTGCTGCCTCCGGAGTCTGACACCAGCAAGGCAGAAGAACAGTGTGAGCCTGTTCCCAGTGTGTGCATGCGCAGAGCTGTCAGGAGACAGGAACAATTAAGGAAACAGGGTCGACTTGGGAGTAAGGCTTGGAGATGATTGGCCCCTCCCATAAGACATAAAAGAGAAGCGAACGGGAGGTGAGCTTTTGCAGGAAGCAGTTAGTTCATCTAGCCGATTCAAGATTTGAAATTTCTGTTTGTGACTCTGTGCCAAGTTTGGCCTTGCCCTGCATCTGAAAATTTGCTCTTTGGCAGCGTTCCACATCAGATAGGTGGGTGTTCATAACCTTCCTCTGAAAGACTGTTTATCAAGCCTTGCGGACTGTAAATGAAAGCAATTTATAGCCGTATGAATTAAAGAGGTTTGCCTGGATTAAATTTGTGCCGTTTAATTTCTAAGGAAGCCTAGGTCAGAACAGAGATTAGCTAAGAAATAAATAAACTCTCTCTCTCCATTGTAACAGGCACGGTGGAACACAGGGACAAGCCATTCTTCCCGGTAGCCACTTTTACCCAAATGGACATCAACAATGGCAAAATTGTCTATCGTCCACCTAGTGCTGCATCCCATATTAAGGAGCTCATGGAATTCTCCTTTGCTGGTAAGAATTTAACCCACTGACTAGCACTCATTCATAGATTCCCGTCCATAACTTCCTCTTAAACTTTCTCTTTAAAAAGTGTTTCTCAGCAACTTGAAGATGAGTGGAGGTCAACGGGCTGGTTGGGGAATTCTGGGAGTTGAAAGCCACACATCTTTTGAGGTTGAGAAACATCAATCTAGACCAGGGGTGTCAAACACAAGACCCGTGGGGTGGATCTGGCCTGCAATGTGGTCGGATCTGGCCCGTGGGGCTGTCCTGAAAAATGTAAGGGGCTGGCCCACATCGCTTTGTCCCAGCCTACCCCAGTGGTGAAATCCAAATGTTTTTACTACCGGTTCTGTGGGCGTGGCTTGTAAGGCGTGGCTTGGTGGGCGTGGCAGGGGAAGGATACTGCAAAATCTCCATTTCCCACCCCATTCCAGGGGAAGGATATGGCAAAATCCCCATCCCCTCCCCACTCCTGGGGAAAGAATATTGCAAAATCTCCATTCCCACCCCACTCTGGGGCCAGCCATAGGTGGTATTTGTCGGTTCTCCAAACTACTCACACTTTCCGCTACCAGTTCTCCAGAATTTGTCAGAACCTGCTGGATTTCACCCCTGATCTATCCCCTCCTGGCAGATGCACATGCATGCAAGGGGCGCATACTTTATATTTCCCCAAAGGAGAAATGGAGAAACATGTTCTTAAAGGCAGAAAGCAGCCTCAGTCCCTTTCTCAATAGCCTGCGGCACATGCCTGAAGTCTTTAGAGATGGATATTTTGTGGTCATTAAGAAAGACTGGGCCATTCTATTCGTAAACAAAACACACAGAAGGTTGGAGCCAAGGGTCGGTTCTACTTACCTTTAGTACTGGTTCACATGGCACCCACGTGCACGCGCTCGCTTTGCTTGTGCATGCCGGCACTCTTCTGTGCATGCACAGATCACCTATGATGATGACCGGGTCAGTGGATAGAGCCTCTCGCCGGTTTTACTACCAGTTTATTTATTTATTTTATTTATTTATATTCGAATTAATATACCGCCCTACTCCCAAAAGGGACTCAGGGCGGTGAACAGCCAAGATAAAATACAATAACATATAAAAGTTAACAGTTATTTAAAATAGCTTAAATAATTTGGGCTTAGAAAAGAAATTTAAAACATCCAATTTATATAAAACATTTTAAAACCCAATTTAAAAGGGGAGAGTTAGGCCAGACCAGCCTGTTGAAATAAAAACATTTTTAGGGTGCGGCGGAAGGTGCGTAAGTCCTGAAGCCTCCTTATCTCTGGGGGGAGCTTGTTCCAGATGGCAGGTGCCCCACAGAGAAGGCTCTCCCCCTGAGGGCCGCCAGTCGACATTCTTTGGCCGACAGCACCCTGAGGAGACCCTCTCTATGAGAGCGGATTGGTCGTTGAGAGGCTATTGGTGGCAGGAGGCGGTCCCGTAAGTACCCTGGTCCTAAGCCATGGAGCGCTCTAAAGGTGGTAACCAAAACCTTGAAGCGCACCCGGAAGACCACCAGGAGCCAGTGCAGCTCCCGCAGGAGGGGGGTCACATGGGAGCGCCACGTCGCTCCCTTCACCACCCGCGCGGCCGCATTCTGGACCAGTTGGAGCCTCCGGGTGCTCCTCAAGGGGAACCCCATGTAGAGAGCATTACAGTAGTCCAGGCGTGAGGTGACAAGGGCGTGAGTGACCGTGCGTAACGAGTCCCAATCCAGAAAGGGACGCAACTGGCGAATCAGGCGAACCTGATAAAAAGTCCTGCCGGCCACGGCCATCATATGCTCTTCTAAAGACAGCCGTGAGTCCAGGAGGACACCCAAGTTGCGAGCCCTATCTTGCGAACTAGTCTGAACCGGGGGCAACCCACCACTTTTTGGAGCTGATGGGATTAAAATTTACATCTGCCTGCAGGGGCACCTGTGCATGCACGAGGGCGGGAGGGTGAGGGGGTGTGTGCATGCGTGGGGGGCACACGCGCATTGCATTTGGGAAGGTTCGGGCACACACTTTGGGCACTTGGTCCAGAAAAGATTAGCCATCACTGCCCTATACCATTTCAGACAAACAGTTGTCCAATCTCTTCTTAAAAACTTCCAGTGTTGGAGCGTTTACAACTTCCGAAGGCAAGTCATTTCACTGGTTGATTGCTCTCACAGTTAAAAAAAACTTCTCCTGAGTTCTAGGTTGCTTCCCTCCTTGGTTAGTTTCCATCCATTGTTTCCTATCTCACCTTTTGGTGCATGAAGTGTTAACGGCATTTAGTCTTACGTTATAGAACGTCAAAAATGTTCGTCTTTGGGCAGAAACGTCATTTAGATTCATTTTTCAGGGATGCTTGGTGAATGCGGAACACGATGCATTCTCTGTTGACCCCTCTGTTTGGTAGCAAAGGTAATGCCAAGTCCAATATCCTGAAATTTAGGACTTCACAAAAGGAAAGAATGAAGAATAGTTAAAACAGCAGCATCTTCGTGACGTGGCAATCCATTCTAGTTTGTTGGGGGGACTATTAATTCCACCTTGCAATGCAACCCACTCATAATTTTCCCGTTCTGTCTAATATATGGCCATCAGTGATTTGTGGGGCCCAGTGTGTTTCCCAACGAAATTTTACAGCAATTATTCCACTAATCATCAGATTAGTATCAGTTCATGAATTAACATCAGCTCATGAAATTCCCCGGGCTCCTATCAAATTGCTTGCACCGTTAGGCATTGCTTAGATGTTGCACCTTATATGCGTTACAGTCCAAGAAGCTGTTATTTCTACATCTGCAAAAGGAACAAACATACAAAGCCATCTTCCAATAGGAACTTGCGTGCCTTACCTGCTGTGTTTAGCCTGCCAGCGCCGAAACACGGGGCGCATAATTCATCAAAATGAATGAGAGCTGTACTGAAACGAGGTGCCAAAAGCTGAAAGCCGGGCATTTTTCAAAAGTACTCCTTTTTTATTCTTTTTCATCTTTTAAAGATGTATTTTATGTCAGCCTTTGCTATAAACAGGCCTAAGGTACTTAAAAAGAGTTTTTTTTCCCCCCCTGTTGTTAAAATTGTTTTTAAATAAGATCCTCAAAGATCCTGAAAGCTTGGACCAGAACTGCATTTTATCTCCCGTCTTCCTGTTGTGACCCAGGCTTACTGAGTCATTACAACGCCCAATTAGTCCCAAACAAACCTATTTTATTCTAACAGCTGAGAATTACGTTTATTCCCAGCTGAGCCCCAATTAGTTGCAAAAAAACTAGGGGAGGGGAGGGGAGAGAGGGGAGTGGAGAGTTGGAAGGAACCTTGGACGTCTTCTAGTCCATCCCCCTGCTTAGGCAGGAAACCCTATACCAGTGGTGGCTAACCTTTTTGGCACTGAGTGCCAACACAGGAGTGTGCTCACGCCGGACCAAATGAGCGGCCAGCCGCTTATTTCCAGTTTCCATCGTGCACATGTGCACTGGCCAGCTGGTCTTCGCGTATGCACGTGATAAAACAACGGAAGTGCGGCTAGCGACTGTTTGCATGCGTGCGTGGCCAGCTGCTCTATTCCGGGTTCCGTTGCATGCATGCGTGCCGGCCAGCTGCTCTGCGTGCCATCTCTGCCATGCGTGCCATAGGTTCACCATCATGGCCCTATACCATTTCAGACAAATGGTTGTCCAATCTCTTCAGTGTCGCAGCAGTTACAACTTCTGGAGGCAGGTCGTTCCACTGATTAAGTGTTTTAACTGTCAGGAAATTTCTTCTTGGTTCTCCTTAATTCTCTCTTCTTTGTGGCAGCCCCTGAGATATTGGAAGACTGTTTTCATGTCTCCCCTAGTCCTTCTTTTCATCAAACTAGACATACCCAGTTCCGGCAACCATTATTCACGTTTTAGTGTGTTCCAGTTATCTAATCATCTTTGTCGCTCTTCTCTGCACTCTTTCTAGAGTGCTATCCTTGGTTAAGGATGGTATACAGGTAGTCCTCGACTTACAACCGTTCATTTAGTGACCACTCAAAGTTAGGACAGCGCTGAAAAAAGTGACTTACAACGGATTGCCCTTACAACCATTGTAGCATCCCCATTATCACATGTTCGTATTTTGGGCACTTGGCAACCAGCATATAGTCACAACAGTTGCAGTGTCCCAGAGTCTTGTGTGATCACCATTCGTGGCCCAACCCACCCATCTTCTGGCAAGCAAAGTCTTGCTTCTTATCACCTATAAACTTGCTGGTTATCACCTATAAAGCCCTACATGGCTTAAGCCTGGGGTACCTGACCGACCATTTGCAGCCAGCGACAGCTCCCCATTGCCCGGTGTGCTCCCACAGGGAGGGCCTTCTTGGAGTGCCGTCGGCCAGGCAGTGTCGACTGGCGACTCCTAGAGAACGGGCTTTCTCTGTGGGGGCACCTACTTTATGGAATCAACTCCCCCTGGAGCTCCGGGTGGCCCCTGGCCTGCGCTCCTTCCGCCGTGACCTTAAGACATGGTTATTTCACCAAACCGGATGGGACTGAAGGCGTTTTTTAAGGGGAATTTTAATAGTTTTAACACTTAAATATTGATTTATTGCTTGTTTTATTCCAGTGAGCCGCCCTGAGTCCTTGTCGGAGAGAGGGCAGCATACAAGCTTAATTAATAAATAATAAATAAATAAATAAAGTCAATGGGAGAAGCCAGATTTGCTTAACGACTGCCTGATTTGCTTAACAACTGCAGTGAATCGTTTATCCATGGTGGCAAAAAAAAAAAAAAGGTCACGGAAATAGGATGAGCTCAACAACCGCCTTGCTTAACGGTGGAAATTCATTGCGGTCCTAAGTTGAGGAACTTGTAGTCAAGTTTATTTCATCAGAAGCATCCAATAAGCCGCATTCTCCAGTACAAAACTCATTTCCATAACGTGACCACGGGGATGCCACAATGGCGGTGTGAAAAATGGTTGTGAGTCGCATTTTTCCGTTTCCGTTGTAACTTTGAAGGGTCACTAAATGAACCATTGTAAGTTGAAGACTTCCTGCGTTCATTGGCTGTCTTTTTATGACAATCCAAATGTGTCACCTTCCTCTAATGCAGGGGTTTCCAAACTTGGGACCTTTAAGACTTGTGGACTTCAAGTCTCAGAATTCCCTGTCAGCTGGGATCGTCAAATGCTTTAAGAAAGAAAGAAAGAAAGAAAGAAAGAAAGAAAGAAAGAAAGAAAGAAAGAAAGAAAGAAAGAAAGAAAGAAAGAAAGAAAGAAAGAAAGAAAGCCTCTGCCGATCAGGCAAGTCAGCTGAGATCGTCAGAGGCTTTAAAAGCATTTTTTTACAACCTCTTCAGCCGAAGAGGTTGTAGAAAAAATGGTTTTAAAAGTTTAAAAAAAAAAAAGTTGGCCACGCCCACTCAATCATATTAACTCCCCCCCCCACCAAGCCACGCCCACAGAACCGGTAGTAACAAATTTTAGGTTTCACCACTGATTCAGGGTATAAGCCGCACCCAGATTTTTCACCCTCTTTTTGGGGGGAAAAGATGCATCTTATACTCTGATAAATACGATACCTTAAAAACGGTGGTCTCACGTCCACTGAGAATGCAGTCAGCATTTCCAAATACTGGAAATTGGGCTTGTGTCTTTTCCCCTTCCAAAAATTCTTTGTGACATCATACCTGTGTAGTGGATCAATTCCGTTTTATATTGTATGATTCTCCATGCTGCAAACAATTGTGCTTTCCTAATCTTTTTATCTCCTCTAGGTCTTCCAGAATCGATTAACTTTCGTTTTACAGGTATGTGGATACTGGTTGCACATCCCTCAAAGTATGTATTTATATTTCGTTCTATCTATTTTGAAGACCCCGGGACCACCTAATAAACATGAAATATAGGGTTGAAATAGGAGATTTGGTGATAGATCAAACACCGCAGAGTCCTTGATGCTCTCTAAGCTTGGTTATTTCCTCATTACCCAACTAGATAATATTACATTTATTTTTTATCCCACCTTTATTATTTTTATAAATCACTCAATGCAGCGAACATACCAAATGTTCTTTCCTCCTCTTATTTTCTCCACAAAATAAGAGGGGTGAATTTTGCTGAAAGAAAGTGACTGGCTCAAAGTTACCCAGTCGGCTTTTGTGCCTAAGGCGGTACTAGAACTCACCATCTCCTGGTGATTAACCCAAAGTCACCCAGCTGCCTTTCATGCCTAAAGTGGAACTAGAACTCACATCTCCTGGTGATTGGCCCAAAGTCACCCAGCTGGCTTTCATACCTAAGGCTGGACTAGAACCTAGTCAGCTAAACCTGGAAATTTTCCTATGGGTGATCTTGCCTAGAACTCCTTTAATGTTATTGGGTGTAACGGAATATGAGAATGGCCTTGCAAGAGGGAAGTAGGGGGTGCTCCCTAAAGAAGGATCAGCTAAATGGGGAAGGAGCTTGCAACTGAAGAAGAGGCAGAGAAAGAAACTTAGAAAAGATCCATCTTAACTTATCAGGCAGTAAAAAGTGACGGTGGGAGATCTGTACTTTCAGACTTGCAAGATTCTGTTCATATAGCTGTGGGTGGGTTTCACTTACCTTTACCACTGGTTGGTTCTCCCCGCCGCCTGCCCGCTTGCTTTACACGCGCCCGCTGCCTGCATATGCACCCATCTGTCCGCGCATACGCTTTACTCACTCGTTCACCTTCCGTGCATGCACCCGGCCTCGAAAACACTCCTAAATAGCATGACTTGGAGCCGGGGCAGGTGGGCAGGCCCACCCGCAATCACTGCTGCCAGTTCACCAGAACTGGTGCGAACCTGCTAAATACCACCTCTGGATATAGCCTTAACAGTAAAGTAGAATTAGTTCACCTTACCGTGTTTCCTGTCTGGTTAACCTGGGAAGGCTGACACTGAGGCTTTATGAGTCAAGCCCAACTGTTCTTTCCTGGTTCCCAAACACGACAAGCATGGTGGTTTTTTAACTAAACGTTCCCTTTGTTAGGAGCGCCAGCAACCCCAGTAAAAAGTCTCTCTCAGCAGGCTAACTCTTGTGCTTGTGTCTCTTAAGTGCCTGTGGAAGGCTAACTCTTATGCACAGTCTCTTAAGTGCCTGTGGAAAGCAAAGCTCGCTCCCTTTCCCCCTCAATGACCCTAACACACCAGGAGTCTCTCTCACTCACCACACGTAACGGAAGTCATGGAAGGTGCGCCCGCTCTTTTTCCAGCAGTGGAGACATACATACACACACTCCAAAGGCGCACTCGGCTCTCAGCGCCGCAGATTCTAAGAAAGACTTCCGATACAGTTCCAGACAGGATTCAGAAGTTCAGACTATCAGTGGCTAACTGACAGGGAGACAAATAGTTGCCTGCCACACCTATTCATCTCCGTCCCCTGCCTTTTATTCCCAGAGCTAGAGTGGGACTTAGCTAGCAGTGGTGGCTCTTCCGTCTCGAGGACCAGCCCATAGAGTTCCCGCTGTTCTCCTCTCCTCTTCCTTCTGCGCATCCGTGGGTTAGGCACGGGACCCAGCTGTTCCTCCTCTTCCTCATCAGCCACCTCCAGACCTGGGGACTGTTGACTCTCCATCTGGGGGCCAATGGATGTCCCAGGCTCCACCTCTGTCTCTATCTCTGACAGCTCCATTCCCTCCTCCCCCTAGGAGCTGTCAGATTACCTTGATGCTGTCCCCGCCTCCTACTCCGCCTCCTCCTCTGATTCGTCTGGCACAGGGGCCGGTGGCCGACGGGCCACAACACCAACATTTTAGAGTTCAGCCAATCTTTCACATCCATATAAGGAAGGAATAATTTTAATCCTGATTCTTTTATGCAACATACTCACTCCAATCATTTCTTTCAGTGTCGGATGGAGAGCATATAAGTCCCGAGATGGCGTTTACTATCCACTTACTTTCCACTGATGTAGAGCCTCCATTGTTCCAGATTACTGCTCCGGTGCTCGAGGTCAGCCAAGGAGGCAGAGCTGCTATTGGTAAGGGGGAAAAAAGACTAGTTCATCAATGGGTTTCAGGTACCCACTACACTATATTTATAATTCATAATCGGTAGCAGTTCAATTAGAGGGCTTCCCATAAATTACTTGGCACCAGTCCAGGAACCAAATGTTCAGTAGAGGAATTAAACATTGATAAAAAAGGGTCTAGGAACGCACTTTGCTATGGACATCGGCGAAGAGAAGAAGACGTAAAATGTAATTGAAGAAATCCACCTGGAGACATAACTCTGCACGGGATCCTTGTGAGTTTGAATCCTTTCGCGTGGAAGCATAATGGGTGATCTAGTTCTTACCTAAGGTAGTTTTTATTTTAGGCTGATACAGGAAGGTAATATTTAAACAGAAATATATCAACCAATGCAACCCTCTTTGGCTTCCCAAGGAAATATTCGATCAGTGAATCCAACTTCACATGTGTATATAATGATTTTGAATAGTGATGTTCATTATCATCCAGTTTTGATCACCACTATATATAAAGGGACGCGGTGGCTTAGTGGCTAAGACGCTGAGCTTGTCGATTGAAAAGTTGGCAGTTCAGCGGTTCGAATCCCTAATGCCGCGTAACGGGGTGAGCTCCTGTTACTTGTCCCAGCTTAGCAGTTCGAAAGCATGTAAAAAATGCAAGTAGAAGAATAGGGACCACCTTTGGTGGGAAGGTAACAGTGTTCCGTGCACCTTTGGCGTTGAGTCATGCCAGCCATATGACCATGGAGACGTCTTCGGACAGTGCTGGCTCTTCGGCTTTGAAACTGAGATGAGCACCGCCCCCTAGAGCCGGGAACGACTATCACCTATGTACGAGGGGAAACTTTACCTTTACCTTATATATATATAAATGTTCACACTCTAGAAAGAGTGCAGAGAAGAGCAACACGGATGATGAGAGGACTGGAGGCTAAAACATACAAAGAACCGTTGCAGGAATTGGGTATGTTTAGTTTAATGTAAAGAAGGACTAGGGGTGACATGAGAGCAGTGTTACAATATGTAAGGGGCTTCCACAAAGAAGATAGGGCCAACTGTTCTCTGAAGCATGTGAAGGCAGGACAAGAAACAGCGGATGGGAACAAACCAAGGATAAGACCAACCTAAAAATAAGGAGAAATTTCCTGACAGTTAGAACAATTAATCAGTGGAACGAGTCCAGAAGTTGTGGGTGCTCTGGAGGTTTTTAAGAAAGCATTGGACAACCATTTGTCTGGAATGTATAGGCTCTCCTGCTTGAGCAGGGGGTTGGACTAGAAGACCTCCAAGGTCCCTTCCAACTCTGTTACTCTCTTATTAGAAAATCTGCCCTTCTACAGGTAGTCCTCCACTTAATGACCGTAATGATACATCCCCATTATGGTCTTAAATCGAGATGATTGCAAAGTGGACTACCCTCATGACCGATTTTGCAACCTGTTGTTTTTCGTGGTAGTCTTTAAGCAGACATTGCGGTTGTTAAACAAACCCCTGATTTGCTAAAACCAGAAATAAATGCCAGTCGTAAAAACCATCATGAATGGCAGTCAGGGGACTGTGGGAGGTTGCAAAGAGCCATAAATATGAGCTGGTTTCTAAGCACTTGAAATGTCACATGATTGTGGGGGGTGGGTAGGTAACTGATGGATTTTGGAAGCAGGTTGTATGTATCTATGATAGGAGATGACCAGGCTGAGCCTGAGGGGAGGGTCAAATGCATCATCAGTCACGATTCCCTATGTGGCTGCAAGTGATCTAAGTCCAGCCCACCTTTTATGCCTTTCTTATCTCCCGCTCATTCCCCTTGACTGTCAGTAGTTCAGATTCTTGTAGAGAGCTTAAGCTTGCAATAAATCATTATACTCATTTGAACTGCCTGAATCTCCTGATTTCCCCAGGACTTAACACCTTTTGGGGGATCTGTCATAACTCCAAAGTCACTGAGCGAGTGGTTGTAAGTTGAGGACTACCTGTACCGTTATTGCTCAATAGCATACCAGATGTTTTGATCAACGTTATGACCCAAGTTTTTAAATGCGTTTTTAACTACCTGAAATGCCACCGACTCCTCTATCCACGCTCTTCTCATCTGCTTACAAGTTGCAGTTCCCTTGGAGATCAGAGGATAAACATCTAAATATATTTTGCTTCCTCCTTCTCTGTATTTGGATGGTTAAGGAATAAAGCTGACACTGAGTGACGGGCCCATTGCTGCTGAGGATCTCCTCTTTGAAGTGGTAGAACCTCCTCACCATGGAGCTCTTCTCAGACACGGTTCCGGATTCCCAGTCTACATGGCAACAGGTAAGCTTGGGGGAAGTTTCTCGTATTTTTTTGTCTGTGAACTTTTAGGTGAAAAGACACGCCCATTAAGAAGCAAAAATCCACTGAAGTGCAACACGAATGCTTATCAGTAGTCAGCGGTGGGTTTCCAATATACTTACCACCGGTTCGCTGTGCATGCACATGCTTGCGGGCCCACCCGCGATCTCCGCTACCGGTTCTCCTGAACCGGTACGAACCGGCTGAATACCACCTCTGCCGGTAGTCCTTGCTTAACGACCACAATGAGGAACAGCAAGTTCTGTCACAAAGTGCCATGGTCCTAAGCATCAGCTGACCGTAATAGGTTTACTTCTGTTAAGTGTCAGCTGTCCAGTTGGAGAATCCAGAAAAAGAAACTCCTGAGGCATTATTTTAGTAAGAGTATAAACTTTACTGAATAAACCACATTGGCACAGAAGAAGTGAAACCAGCTCTGGGCTTCCCGCACAAAAGCAAGCCTAGTTCATCCCCACCCCCCACCCCCACCTCCCATTTCCCTATGGGCCACCCACAGACCATTACATCCACCAATCACTTCTGTTCATTTTGTTATGGGAACCAGCTGGCCACGCTGGGACATCTGCTCGGGGTGTCCTTGACCGGGGGAGCAGTGTCTCCCGGGAACCAACCATGCTCGGATGCTATTCCCCCCACCCTTGCAGTCCATTTCACCGCCTCCTTCTTTTTTGTCAAGCTGCAAGAGAAGCAGAATATAGGTGAAAGTGCAAGTCCGTCTTGACCTTAAGTGAGTCACCACAGGTCATTAAGGGAGACATCATGTGACCATGACTTGTGATTTTAATGTCGGCTTCTCCATGGGATTCTGTTTTGTCAGAAGGCTTTTATAAAGCATGCAAAGGGCAATTACAGGACGGCAGGATTCTGCAGCCACCATAAATGTGAGGACTAGTTGTAAAGTTACTTTTCCAGCACTGTTGTAATGGTTGCTAAACAGGGTGTCCATTAAGTAAGTCCTACCCAGTGAAATCCAGCAGGTTCTGACAGTTTCTGAAGAACTGATAGCAGGTATTTTGAGTAGATCGGAGAAACGGTAGCGGAAATTTTGAGTAGTTCAGAGAACTGGCAAATACCATCTCTGGCTGGCCCCAGAGTGGGGTGGGAACGGGGATTTTGCAGTATCCTTCCCCTGCCACCATGCTATGCCCATCAAGCCCCTCTCAGCCGTCCCAGGCTAAGCACGGCAACACCAAGAAACACACGCGCACAGGTGGGTGCTATGCTGGTTTATTATCCGGGCTGGTTCCAGGAACGTACTGCACTCGTTAAACGATGTGAAATTAGCGCTACATTCCGTAGGCGTGCAGCTGTTTTATAGCAAGTAGCTCGTTACTGTGCCGTCCCGCCTTGTATTTAGTGCCATACCCTCCCTCGTCTTTCCGGATCCTGGGCTCAGGGTCTCAGCGTTTTCACAGCCTTTCCTTGTTTCGGCTTCTCCGCAGCGAAGGTGTCAGCGAATGCAACGGCCGGTGTGTTGAAGCCCTAACACTGTCGATCCCGCCTTCCCCACCCCACATATGGCCGCCTATACTTTAGTGCTCCCATCACCGGTGCACCCCCCCACCCCCCATCCCCAAGGTAACGTTGTCGAGCGTGTCGCTTGGCTCGACAGCCACACTCACAGAACCAGTAGAAAAAAAATTTGAATTTCACCACTGGATCATTCCATTCCATTCCTTCACTCAAGAATATTTATTTATTTATTTATTAGATTTATATACCGCCCTTCTCCTTGCGGACTCAGGGCGGTGAACAGCCAGATAAAACAAGATACACAAAAGTTAAAATTTTAAAAGCAGCTAATATGAATTTGGCTGATAATTAAAACAATGCAATTTAAAATTAATATCAAACTCTAAAAAATCTAAGAATTTTTTTTTTCTTCCAATCCTGAGGTACTGGGTTGATGTAAGAAAAGAATGGTGAAACATGGGTTGAGCCATCTGATTGATTGGCTTTAAAGATAACAACCAGCAATTTGAATTTGCATACTCCTTTCTCCTATTTTCCTTATAATAACAACCTTGTGAGGTGGATTGGGCTGAGAGAGAGTAACTAACCCAAGGCTAACCAGCTAGCTTTTCTAGTCCCATCTTAGTAACTAGAATTCAGTCTCCTGGCGATTGCCCCAAAATCACCCAGCTGGCTTTCATGCTTAAGGCGGGACTAGAATTCACAGTCTCCTGGTGATTGGCCCAAAATCACCCAGTTGCCTTTCGTGCTTAAGGCAGGACTAGAATTCACAGTCTCCTGGTGATTGGCCCAAAATCAGCCAGCCGGCTTTCGTGCTTTAAGGCAGGACTAGAATTCACTGTCCCCTGGTTTCTAGCCTAATGCCTTAACCACTAGACTAAACTGGATACGTAAGAATATGATGAATATTCTGGAAGTCATATCTGCTGAGTTCCATGAATGAAGCAAGAGTCTTCTCAATTGTTAGCCATTAAAGCCGAACTTCTGGATAACCAAGGAAAATATTTTCTGTATCCACTGTATCATTCCAACTTTGAACAAAATCGGTGCTTCCTCATGTCATTCAGAGTCAATATGGTAAATTCACAGAGAGGTCTGTAGTTAGACCAAAGCACGTTTCTGGATTTATTTAGAGGAGTAAGAGAGATCTTCATTGTTATGTCAAGGAGAAAATTTTGATTTTTTTTCCATGTCTTTCTGGGAAGGTGATAGCTTCACCTATGAGGAAATCACCAGGAACGCCTTGCATTATCTTCATGATGGCTCATCCTTGGGAGAAGACAGCATGGAAATTTCAGTCACTGATGGCAGTACCAAAGACGTCATTTTGCTCAAAGTGAAAGTAACTCCAGTGGACATTAACGGGCCAAGGTTGGATCCTAGCTGCTCGCTGAGTATCACTGTGGCTGGTAAAAACTCTGTGATCATCACTCGATCCCACTTCGCTTATATTGTAAGCATTTAATCTTTTTTTTATATATCCCTCAAGTTTAAATTGTATCTTAGTATATGGCAGGGGTGAAATCCAGCAGGTTCTGACAGGTTCTGGCGAACTGATAGCAGAAATTTTGAGTAGTTCGGAGAACCGGCAAATACCACCTCTGGCTGGCCCCAGAGTGGGGTGGGAATGGTGATTTTCCAGTATTGTTCCCTTGGAATGGGGTGGGAATGTAGATTTTCCAGTATCCTTCCCCTGCCATGCCTACCAAGCCCCACCACACCCACCAAACAACGCCCGCAGATCCGGTAGTAAAAAAATTTGGATTTCATCACTGGTATATGGGTATCTTTGGTGGGTTCAAAGCAGTCATACAGTTAAGGAGATAGACAATGTAGGGTTTTTCATTTTAGACAGAAGGGAAAATGGGGAGAACCAAGAAAAACCACCTGGTTTGGTTTTCCTCCGACAGTAGTGGTCAAAATTGTGGAAAACTTTTGAGAAAGATGTATTTTTGAGGTTTGATGGCTAATAACCCCATTTTATTTTGGACTACTACTACCATAAAATTATATATCAATGGAAAGATAATTTAATCAAGAATGTAATGTTTTTCAACCTTTTTTTGAGAGATAAAAGTGGACTTTTTCGTGGAATTCTAGATTTTAGGCCAAATTCCTGCAGTCTGCGCCAAACAGTCCTTGAACTCAATTTCACATTGCATTGCACCATTTCATCTTGTATACACCTAGATAATTTTCTTCTGTCATGTAGGCACAGTCTCTTGATTCTTCTACCATCACTTGCTGTTGTGCACCTTTTCCTGTCTTTACCAGTGTGGTTTTGTAGAGTAGAGTAGAGTAGAGTAGAGTAGAGTAGAGTAGAGTAGAGTAGAGTAGAGTAGAGTAGAGTAGAGTAGAGTAGAGTAGAGTAGAGTAGAGTAGAATAGAATAGAATAGAATAGAATAGAGTGGTGGGAACGATGAGACGATTAATAGTAGTGCAGACTTAGTAAATAGTTTGACAGTGTTAAGGGAATTATTTGTTTAGCAGAGTGATGGTGTTCGGGAAAAAAATTGTTCTTGTATCTAGTTGTTCTGGTGTGCAGTGCTCTATAGCGTCGTTTTGAGGGTAGGAATTGAAACAGTTTATGTCCAACATGTGAGGGGTCTGTAAATATTTTCACAGCTCTCTTTTTGACTCGTGCATTATACAGGTCCTCAATGGAAGGCAGGTTGGTAGCCATTGTTTTTTCTGCCGTTCTAATGATCCTCTGAAGTTTGTGTCTGTCTTGTTGGGTTGCAGAGTCAAACCAGACAGTTATAGAGGTGCAGATGACAGACTCAATAATTCCTCCGTAGAACTGGATCAGCAGCTCCTTGGGCAGTTTGAGCTTTCTGAGTTGGCTCAGAAAGAACATGCTTTTTTGATGACGTTTTTGATGTTAGGTGTCCATTTTAGATCTTGCGATATGGTAGAACCTAGGAATTTGAAGATAACTGAGTCTCCTTATACCTCTTCAAAAATTTAGAAATGCCACCTTTTGTTAAGTTTCCACCAATTTTTCTTCTAATTTCTTTATAACTGTAGCCTTGTTCACTTAATAATACTATTTTACATTGCTTTCTGGGCGACCAATCAATTCTTTGCACCATTACTTTAATTTTATTACGTTTTACAAGCTCACTAAATGAAAGAACACAAAAAAACCCAACCAACTTGATAGCGATCACATAACAGATGACAAATGTCCTCCTCAGCTTCAATACATGACATCAATAACTGAATCCTACTGTGATCTGATTGGCTCATTGCCAAAACAAAATGGCGCCTAATTGGCTCTCTAAACACTCGTGTTCATTGGCTACAATCAGATGAAGGAAAGCTACCTGATATCAACCTAAGCAAGTTGTGCTTCCTTTTTCTGGTTAGTTGGCTATAACTTTTCAGAGAATACAGATCATTGAACAAACCTTGTTGCATTACATTCTTGATTAAATTATCTTTCCATTGGTATATAATTTTATGGTACTAGTCCAAAAAAAGTGTGCTGGCTCTTCGGCTTTGAAACAGAGATGAGCAACGCCCCCTAGAGTTGGGAACAACCAGCACATACTAGTTGTTTTTTTCCCCAGAGTATAAGATGCACCTTAGTTTTTGGGGAAGAAAATAAGAAAAAAGCTGATTGGTGGGTGGATTGGCCTTCTGGAATATTCCCAATTTTGAGGCTTTTTTTCTGAAGCTCTGTTTGGACGCTTTTTTCAGAAGCTCTGTTTGGAGGCTTTTTTTCGGAAGCTCTGTTTGGAGGCTTTTTTTCGGAAGCTTCGTTTCTGATGCTTTTTTCAACCTCTGAAACCTCTGTTTGAGAAGCTGGGCAGGGCTACATTCGGAGTATAAGATGCACCCAGATTTTCACCCTCTTTTTGGGGGGGGGGAAGATGCGTCTTATACTCCGAAATATACGGTATGTGTGAGATGAACCTTTACCTTTATTAGCCATCAAACCTCAAAAATACATTTTTCCCAAAAAATTTCCACAATTTTGGCCACTACTGTATATTAGAGGTTTCTTGTGCAAAATTCAGCTTTTAGTGATTGGGTCAAAACTTGGCAACTGAAGATCCAAGTGAATCCTAAATTCAGAGCATTTCCTGAAACTGAATTATAAAGTTCAGAGCTGCTTCTGAAATGACATCTTTTCTGCGTCCTTGACAAATACAAGGGTCACTGCTGATCATATGGCTGAAGAGAACGACCTCTTTGTGACTCTGGATGGACTCTGGTGTAAGACAGCCCATGCCTTGCAAAATTCTGGGGTCAAATATTCTTTTGTTATAATGACGTCTCGTGACTTGTGCCTAGATCAAAAAAAGCAGAATTGGAAGGGACCTACACTTTAGCTACAATGGAAATGACTGCAGTATCTTGATACAAAAGGCTCTCTAGACCAGGGGTGTCAAACTGAAGCCTCAAGGGCTGGATCTGGCCCATGGGGCCATCCTGGAAACAGGAGGCGGTCTTGGCAGCCAAAAATGGAGTTCCGGAGCCTGTTTTCACTGGCAGAGGGCTTGGGCCACCACAGGCGCCCCTGACAGGATTGCTGTCGAGTGGCCACACCCACCTTGGCCACGCCCTCTCCTCCAGATCCAACACAACCGTGATGCGGCCCTCAATGAAATCGAGTTGGACACCTCTGCTCTAGACCGTACATAACCTTTGACGGATAACCAACTACTTGTGAAAGCATTTCATTGCTGGAAAGCATCTACTATTAATGCAGTTTTCTTATGTTGAGTGTCAGGGTTCCAAGGAAGACCCTCAACGAAATAAAGCTCTGAGGCCTGAGGTTCCTCAAAGTTCCAATTTATTAGAGATGCCATGTTGGCACATCTGGGAAAACCCGAATCTGAAAGCTTCCAGGTTTCCCCCACCCAGCTAAGAGTTCACAGTCCTGCCCCACACCCACAAGTTCATCACATTGTCCAATCAACTCTTCACACTCCACCGGATACAATCTTCAGGCAGTCTCCATCAGACGCAGGCAAAAGTCCTTGATTACGGAATGCTGTTATGACTAACTTTCTACCGCTCCAACAACAACCCCCTCCCAGCTTCCCCAGATAAAATATAGGCAGTTAAGAAGCAAAAAAGGAAATTGTCTTCCAAAACTGACAAAACTGAGAATCAAACTCCTTGAGTGAACAGTGAGTTAGCCTGAAGTGCTGCATTCTAACCACTGCACCACCACAGCTTATTATATACTGCTGACTCACCTTTACTTTTCCTTACATTGTATTTAATATTAGGATAATAAAATCTCAGGAATAACTTTCTGGGTTAAATATGATGGATGGAGCCTGTTTCAAGATTGGAGGAGTCCATGGTTTTTTAATTTAGATTCATCATCAAATCAATCATTATCAAAAAGTGCCTGACGTCACAACGCACTACAGCACAATTAACAGAGCTATGAAAAAGATACTACCATACATCAAAAATATCTCAGAAAGAACCAACAGACTATTTGAATCACAGCATCGCCGTAGCACACAAACTAACTAAAGCACACCAAAACTTTATAAGTTAACTAAAAGAACCGATAGCAAGGGTGAAATGCTACCCGCTCGGCCGAACTGGTCTCAGTGTCGGTGGGTGATTCGGAGAACCGGTAGCGATGGCAGTGCGAGGCTCCACCTACCCACCCGGTTGTTGTTCCTTCCTGGTTTTAACCAGGAAGTAACCTGTTTTTTACCTTCTGCGCATGCTCAGAAGGGTTTGTGCATGCACAGAGGATCCGGATGCTCACGTGACGCGCATGGGCGGTACATGCACTTCTGAACCGGTAGTGCATGTAAGTAGATTTCACCCCTGCCCGATAGCTCAAGAAGTAAAAACAGGTGTTATCTACAACATACAGAGTAAGGATTGTAACAGCCACTCTGTAAATCAGACAGGCAGGAGAGTAACAGAATGCATCCATAAAACAAGTCGGCATATACTAAAAACTCCTTAATCACACAACACATGAGAGACTCAACCATAATTTCAAATGGGAAACAATAAGCATTATAGTTTTACTTTAGCTTTAGACCAAGCTACATCCAAAAATCCTAGGGAATTTCTGGAAACTTGGCATGCAAACCAATCAGCCATCATTAGACACATAGAGATAAACCTCTTTTGCACACCATTCAAAAGAGACAATAAAAAAGCTTAAGACAGAAACAAAAATGAGAATACGTCGTTGCCAGCATTCAGATAAGCAGGGATTAATACCAAACAGACAATGAAACAGAAAATAATCAAGGAACAACCAAGGAGAGCTCGTTCCTTGAAATAATCCAATGACTATCCTTATCACATCCTATCCTTTTCTTCCCCTTCTACTTTTCAGTCACATGATGGCTTGCTTAACAACCATCATTACTTACGGCCGTAATGGGCAGTCTCTATTACGGTTATAACTCAAGGACTAACTGTGCTGCATTTTTATTCTTCCTTTTCTCCAAATACTCAAAAAAGCCACTCCCTTTCCCTGTTTTAGCCTTACACCAATCTTATGAGATAGATCAGACCAGAAGAGAATGATTAGTCTTAGTGATTCAGTGAGTTTCAGTGCTATAGAGGTGAGGCATAGTAGCCTAACAGTTAAGATGCTGGGTTTGTCAACCAGAAGGTTGGTAGTTTGAGATCTGAGCACCGCATGATGGAGTGAGTGCCCATTCCTGCTCCAGCTCCTACCACCTAGAAGTTCGAGAAAATGCAAATGCGAGTAGATAAATAGGTACCACTTCGGTGGGAAGGTAACAGCATGGCATGCACCTCAGCATAAAGTCATGCTGGCCACGTGACCATGGAAGCATCTTCGGACAATGATGGCTCTCTCAATTAGGAAACGGAGATGAGCACCACCCCCTGGAGTCGGAAATGACTGTACAGGGGAAACCTTTACCATTAATCATAGTGATTCAATGAGTTTCAGTGTTATAGAGGTGAGGGTGGGAATTGTGTCTCCTCTCACTCAGGGGGAACAAGACGGATCATCTCCCAAGAGCATTGCTTAACCTGCAGCTAGTGGGAATTGTTCTAGCTTTCTTTTTTAAGATCCAGGCAAAGGGAACACTGCCTGTGGCTATGCCAGGAAGCCAAAGGTAACATCCTTCCTGCTGCTTGAAAAACATGCCTGGTTCTGACTTTCATGCAGGTGGGAACTTGGCCTGTTCTTTCATGGCGTTTCAAAGAGATGCTAACACAATCTGGGCACGTAGGCCGATGTCTGTTAGCATTTTTATGATGCATAGACAACAGCTGATCTCGGGCCAGGAAAGCAATCCTTGCATAAGGAAAACCAGGTGGTAATGTTAAAGACTCAGCTCCCCTTGATTGCTCCTGCTTGACAAAGGTTTTAACCTGTTCTGCTACCTACATCTGGAAGGAAGGAAGGAAGGAAGGAAGGAAGGAAGGAAGGAAGGAAGGAAGGAAGGAAGGAGGGAAGGGAGGAAGGGAGGAAGGAAGGAAGGAAGGAAGGAAAGGAGAAATAATAAGTGCTTTCTTTCTAAGCAGATATTTTGTTTTCTGAAGGGAAATTAAACTAATCTGACAATCGGATGCCATGAAGCCTCATTAGTCTTCTGGCCTACCAGGTAGATCAGGGGTATCAAACTCGAGGCCCGTGGGCCAAATCTGGCCCACAGGGTGCTTAGATCTGGCCCACAGGGCCACTCTGGAAACAGCAAAGGACCGGCCCACGATGCCTCTGCCAGCGAAAACGGAGTTTAGGAGGGTTGTGTGCGGCTCTCCCAGGCTCTGTTTTTGGCTGCGATGGCTCCTGCAGCCCTCTGCCAGCAAAAATGGAGCTTGGGGGGGGGGCATGGCAAGCCCCCCCCCCAAGCTCCGTTTTTGCTGGCAGAGAGCTAACAAAACAAACTAAAAACAAAGCAAAAGGAGAAATGTTCCTCCTTTTGTATTTGAGAGTGCAAGAAGGGGCAGGAAAGGAGAAAGGGAAAGAGGAAAGACAAAGAAAAAGGAAGAAAGGTGTGAAGAGAGCAAGGAAGGAAAAAGAAGGAAAGAGGGGGAGGAAGAATAAAAGAGAATGAAGAGGAAGGAAGGAAGGAAGGAAAGAAGGAAGGAAGGAGATTATACTGAGATTGAGGGAGGGTCTAAGGCAGAGGTGGTTTTCAGCAGGTTCTGACCAGTTCTGGAGAACCGGTAGTGGAAATTTTGAGTAGTTTGGAGAACCCGTAGTAAAAATTTTGACTGGCCCTGCCCCTATCTATTCTTTGCCTCCCGAGTCCCAGCTGATCGGGAGGGAATGGAGATTTTACAGTATCCTTCCCCTGCCACGCCCACCAAGCCATGCCACGCCCACCAAGCCACACCCACAAAACCAGTAGTAAAAATTTTTGAAACCCACCACTGGTCTGAGGGAAGTCCTGCCTTAGCACCTGGCCACCACAGGCACTTGGTGTCTTGGCCACCCAGTCTAACACTCTTCCAGAAGACGCTGAAGACGTGGTTCTGCCAGCGGGCCTGGGGAACCCAGAGCGGGATGGAGCCCATTAAATGGCTCATGTGATCTGCTGTCGCCGGGGCCGGGTGGGGTGGGGTGGTTATTTTAATTTATTATATTAATTCATTTGATTCTTTTTTTATTAATTTTATTGTTTTAAATGAGGTTTTATATTCTGTAAGCCACCTTGAGTCGCTACGGGCGAATAGGCGGTGATATAAATTCAACAAATACATAAATAAGTGGATCGCTCCAGTTGTTCAGTTAGTAACACGGTTCTTAAGGGAATCTGGCTTCCCCATTCGCTTGTGAGAAGGTCGCAAAAAGGGATCGAGTGAACCCGGGACATTGCAGCCGTCATAAATACATGCCAGTTGGCCAAACTTTGATCACATGACCATGGGAATGCTGCAGTGGTTGTAAGTGTGAAACACTGTCATAAGTCAGTTTTTTTTCAGTACTGTTGTCGATTTGAACAGTTACTAAAAGAATCGTTGTATGTTGAGAACTTGTTTTGACCTAGCTCTCCAAACAAGACAAATCCCTCTGTACAATTAATAATTCCTTTAGTAGGATCGCCAGCAGCTCCGGCAAAAAGCTTCTCTCTCACAGCAGGCTAACAAGTCAGTCCGGCAGGGAGATGAGTAGTTTATCTGCCACATCTATTCATCTCCGCCCCCTGCCTTTTATCCCCAGAGCTAGGGTGGGGTTTCACTGTCAGCAGTGCAGGGGTGGGTTCTACTTACCTTTGCAGTGGGGCCGCGCGCGTGTGCTCAGTTCGCTCTCGTGTGCATGCGCAGAAGCATTTTGATGACATTGCGTTCGGTGGGTGGAGCCTCCCACCGGTTTTACTACCGGTTCTATAGAACTGGTACGAACCGGGGGCAACCCATCACTGCAGCGGTGGCTCTTCCGTCCCAAGGACTGGCCCATAGATTTCCACTGCTCTCCTCTCTTCTGCCTTCTGCACATCAGGCACTGGACCCAGCTGTTCCTCCCCTTCCTCATCAGCCACCTCCAGACCTGGGGGCTGTTGACTCTCCATCCGAGGGCTGACAGCCGCCTCTGTCTCTCTCTCTGCCACCTCCATTCCCTCTTCCCCCCTCAGAGCTCCCAGATTGCCTTGATGCCCTGACTTCCATGCCTCCTCCTCCTCTGATTTGCTTGGTGGAGGGGCTGGTGGGCAACAGACCACAACAGAACTACCTGTATTGTAAGAGAAGGACAGACAAAGCCTGAGGGTTGAGTCAAGAAAGGAATCGGCCTAGAGCAGGGATGGCTAACCTTTTAGCCATCGCGTGCCAAAAGCTGGCGGAGTGTGGGGTGGTCGCATGCGTGCATACCTACACCCATAATTCTATGCGCCCTGCCCCCCCCACGCATGCATGCGCGAAACACCCCCCATGCTCCCCTTGCTTTGGGCATGTGGTGGCCCGGTGGCCCGGTAGGCCTGTTTTTTTGCCCTCCCCAGGCTCCAGAGGCTTTCTAGGAGCCTGGGGAGGGTGGAAACATCCATCCCTATACCCCCGAAGGCGCTATCCCTCGTGAATTTTAAATCCAATCCTTCATGAATTCTATTAACTCCTATCTAGCGCCAATCTAGTACTGACGGTTAGTTGACAAGATTCGTGTTTATAGGCACGAGCAATAAATCAGCTTGACTGGAACTTCAGATTTGCTCCTCATCCTTCACGCCTGACATTATTTATGTATATTTTTTCCCCCCTTCTAAAGATCGTAGCCATATTAGCGTAAATGAAGACTTGAGCGTTTCTTAAGGGTTGACTCGATTTCGAATAACATCTTGTATATGCGTAACCTTTACTGCTACAATTGATTTTGTGATATTTATGCTTGAATGCTTATCGATGAATGAGCTACCACCGTAGGTTTGTTTTATTTTGTAATGTTTTCATATTGGAGTCATCAGCAATATGATAACCTTATTGCTTAATTGATACCTTTTTTTAAACGATTCAATATATTTGTACTCAATTAGAGGCGGCCAATAAACACATTACTGAAATCAAAATAATCAGCAGTTTTTTTAAAAAAAATCTTAACTAATTGGATGTACCTCTCTTAATTAATTGAATGCTTTTTAAATCAATGTATTCATTGGCAAAAAAAATCAAAGCTCTCCCCCAATCAATTAACTCCCCAGGCCAATTAATCCATTGACTCAACTGATTAAAAAGTTTTTTATTGAATTAGAATTGCAATATATAAATACTTTGCATATTTTTCTTCTTCTTTAACTTTAAAATCAGTGCAACAGAATTTAAAGAGAATAGTACAGAATATCATCATAGGAACAAGTTCGTTTTCAATTTATGTACCTTGCAGGTCCTTATAACCATAACCGAGCCAAAAATTATGGTTGTAAATCATGCTAGTAGTAGCTGTTAAGGGGTAATCACATGATCATGTCCGATTTTAAAACCATTTTTGTGGGGTTTGTTAAGCAAACGCCACAATTTTTTTTAAAATTTGATTTATATGCTGCCCTTCTCCGGAGACTCAGGGCGGCTTACAATGCGCCAAGCAATAGCCTTCATACTTTTGTATATTTATACAAAGTCATCTTATTGCCCCCACAAACTGGGTCCTCAATTGACCTACCTTAGAAAGGATGGAAGGCTGAGTCGACCTTGAGCCTGGTGAGATTCGAACTTACAGTAATTGCAGACAGCTGGATGTTAATTACGGTGCTTTAGTCTGCAGAGCTAAACCAGGCTCTGCATTTAACCAGGCATGTTAAATGAATGTGATGATTGTTAAGTGAACTCATTACAGGTAGTCCTACCCTTACGACCAAATTTGAGCCCCAAATTTCCGTCGCTAAAGTGAGACACTCGTTAAGTGGGTTTTGCTCCATTTTATGACCTTCCCTGTCGCAGTTGCTAATAAACCCCTAACACGGTTGTTAAGTGAATCTGACTTCTCCATTGATTTTGCTCGTCAGAAAGTTACAAAAGGTGACCCGGCATATTGCAACGGTCATAAATATGAGTCACATGACCATGGGGGGGACACTGTAATGGTTGTAAGTGTGAAAAATGGTCATGAGTCAACTTTTTTCGGTGGTGCTGTAACTTTGAACCGTCACTAAATGAACAGTTGTAAGTGGAGGACTACCTCTATATCCAGGGGGCCTTTCTTTCTCGAAACTGGAAGTAAACTCTCCAAAATGGCCCCCCTCCCCCAAAAAAGAGTCATGTGACCATAGGACACTTCAAACAGCCATGAATACAAACCAATTGCCAATTGCCTAAATGTAGTCACGTGACCACAGGGTTAAAGGTCAGCTCTTGGAAACTTGCTTATAAGTGACCATTCACAAGTCAAGAACTTCCTTTATAGCTTTCAAACATACTAAAGGTGGGACTCTTCTTTTCAATCAATCAATCAATCAATCAATCAGAATAGATTTGGAAGGGACCTTGGAGGTCTTCTAGTCCAGCCCCCTCTCAAGCAGGAGACCCTATACCATTATGGACAAGTGACCGTCCAGTCCCTTCTTAAAAACCTCCAGTGATGAAGCAACCACAACTTCTGGTGTCAAGCTGTTCCACTGGTTAATTGTCCTCACTGTTAGGAATTTTTTCCTTAATTTCAGGTTGCTTCTCTCCTTAATTAGTTTCCATCCATTGTTTCTTGTCTTGCCTTTCGGGTGCTTTGGAAAATAAATTGACTCCCTCTTCTTTGTGGCAGCCTCTCAAATACTGGAACACTGCTATCATGTCCCCCATCAGTCCGTCTTTTCTTTAGACTAATCGGACCTAAATCCTGCAACTGTTCTTCATATGTTCTAGTCAGGGGTGAAATGTAAAATGTGTTACTACCAGTTCTGTGGGCGTGGCTTGGAGGTGGGGGTAATGTGACTGGGTGGGCGTGGCCAACTTTTTTTTTTTAACTTTTCAAAGCATTTTTTTTAATGCTTTGAAAAGCCTCTGGCGATCAGGCAACTCAGCTGGGATCGTCAGAGAAGTTTTAAAAAAAATGCTTTGAAAAGCCTCCCTGCCGATTAGGCAACTCAGCTGGGATCGTCAGAGTGGCTTTTTAAAAAATGCTTTGAAAAGCCTCCCTGCCGGTTAGGCAACTCAGCTGGGATCGTCAGAGAGGCTTTTTTAAAAATGCTTTGAAAAGCCTCCCTACCGATTAGGCAACTCAGCTGGGATCGTCAGAGAGGTTTTTTAAAAAAATGCCTCTCTGCCGATCAGGCAACTCAGTTGGGATCATCAGAGACTTTTCAAAGCATTTTTTTTAACCACCTCTATGGCCAAGAGGTTGCAGAAAAAAAATGCTTTGAAAAACCTCTGAGGATCCCAGCTGGGCCGCGCGATCATCAGAGGGTCTTTTTTTTTTTTTACTTTTAAAAGCTCTTTTTCGTCAGAAGAGGTTGTAGAAAAAATGCTTTTAAAAGTGTAAAAAAAAAAGCTTCTGATCATGCGACTCAACTGAGTGTGGTGGTGGTGGTGGGGTGCAGGGATTTTTGGTATCGGTTCTCCAAACCACCCGCCACAATCGCTACCGGATCGGGTGATTCAGTCCGAACCGGGAGCATTTCACTCCTAGTTCTAGTCTCCAGGCCTTTAATCATTTTAGTTGCTCTTCTTTGCACTTTTTTTCAGTCTTTTTTTTTTGTAATGTGGTGACCAAAAAAAAAGAAACTGGCATCCTTCATATTTTGTTCAATAATTATCTTAATGGATATGACTGTTTTTGTTTTTTTTTCTTAATCTCACTTCTGCCCTTAGGATAACAATTCCCCAGATTCTGAGATAAGGATTCAGCTAATTTCTCTTCCTATGTACGGCAGTCTTATGTGGACGGCCTTTGGACGGCAATCGGATGAATCTTCGGAGGTTTATAATTTCACAATGGAAGACATTAACCATCAAAGAATCAGGTAAATGTTTGCGGCTGTGCCTAAGAATTTTCTCCACTTTTCTTGTTATGAATGTCACAAGGCTTGTTTCCCTGTGTATGATGTGTAGCCTTCTTCAAAAACAGCCCTAGCACCAGGGGTGCGCTTCAAAAATTTCAGCAACGGGTTCTCTGGGTGGGTGTGGCCATGGTGGGCGTGGCCTAGTCGGCCTCCTGCACCGTGGTGGCGGTGTGTGTGTGCATTTTTGCCTTCCCCAGGCTCCGGAGGCCAAGAACTTCCGGTAGGCCCGTTTTCCTCCGTCCCTGAACCTCAGCGCGGGCCCTGCACTAATCTCGCATCGAAAATAGGCCGCAAGGAGACTCTGGGGAGAGGAGGGGTGGGCGGGGCCAGCCAGGGGTTGGATTTGGAGGTTCTCTGAACTGGCCATAATGTTAGCTACAGGTTCTCCCGAACCCGTAGCAGCCCACCCCTGCCTAGCACTCTTTCTCTTGAATAGTTTGTGAGTTGGCAATTAAAATATGCAAGTCACAAACCAGGGTTTTATTGGATATTCTGCCAGGGGGTGTATGAAGGTTGGAACGAATGAAACCGAGAAGCAAGAACTATAGAAATGGGAAATATATATATATATTCCTGAAAGAAAAGACATCAGTTCTTAAGAAATTTTTTCGTAAGAGTCCTGACTTTAAGAGCTATATAAAAAAAAAAAATTAGTCAGAGTTATGAAAAGGTTCCAGTTTTCCCCCAAGCTATTCTTCTTCTGAGATTCACTGATATATCATTTAATGCTAGAGGCAAATGTAGGTTTTTTTCCACCCCCAAAAAATAATTGAAATCAGTGACCTTCATACAGAACAGGAAAGCATGGATCTACATGAAAGGCATGGACTTCCAGTGTGATTCAATATTTTTTTTAGCCTGCCTTTATTACTTTTATAAGTAACTCAAGGCAGCGAGCAGACCTAATGCTCCATCTTCTTCTGATTTTCCCCACAACAACAACCTTATGAGGTGGGATGGGCTGAGAGAGAACGACCGGCCCAAAGTCATCCCGCCATCTTTTCATGCTTAAGATGGGGCTAGAATTCGCAGACGCCTGGTGGTTGGCCCCAAGTTACCCAGCAAGCTTTCACGCCTCAGGCAGAACTAGAATTTGGTTTCCTGGAGATTAGCCCAAAATTACCCATTTGGTTTTCATGCCTCAGGAAGGGACTAGAACCCACCGTCTCCTGGTGATTGGCCTTGCTGACCTTCATGCCTAAGGCAAGACTAGAACTCACAGTCTCCTGGAGATTGACCAAAAGTAATCCAGCACCCTTTCAATACCTAAGGAAAACTAGAACTTACACTCTTCTGGCTTCTAGCCTGAGGACCCAGTTTGTGGGGGCAATAAGCTGACTTTGTATAAAATATACAAAAGTATGAAGGCTCTTGCTTAACACATTGTAAGCCGCCCTGAATCTCCGGAGAAGGGCGGCATATAAATCAAATTTAAAAAAAAAATAGAGCTGAATTCTGAACACTATGATTTATTTTGTAAGGAGGAATGGGGACTTTCCTGTTTCGGTGGCCATGAGATTCTCCATCATGGACCTGGGTACTTGCAGGACCGCCTAATACCACCAATAGCCTCCCACCGGCCGGTACGCTCTCATAGAGAGGGGCTCCTCCGGGTGCCGTCAGCCAAACAGTGTCGACTGGCGGCCCCCAGGGGGAGAGCTTTCTCTGTGGGGGCACCTACTATCTGGAACGAGCTCCCCCCGGAGATACGGAGGATCCCAGATCTGCGCTCTTAAGACTTTTTTATTTCACCAGGCGGGCCTGGCCTAAACTCTCTTCTTCTTTTAGCATTAAATTTTAATCTGTTTTAAATTGTGTGGGGTGTTTTAATTCTGTCTGGGCCAAATTTATTTAATTTGATTTTATTTGGGCTTTTAAATTTTGTATACATGTATTTTTATGGTTGGCTGTACACCGCCCTGTGTCCTTCGGGAGTAGGACAGTATATAAATTTAATAAATCTAAATCTAATCTAATCTAATCTAATCAATCCTCAAGGCCCCATCTACTACTACCCATGTTTCCCTGAAAATAAGATCCTGTCTTATTTTTTTTTCCACCAAGAAAAAAGGCACCGGGTCTTATTTTGGGGGGATGTCATCCACTGACTCACCTCACTTGTGCGCATCGCCCCCAGCCTCCTTTTTGCTGTCAGAAGCCTTCAGGAACTTCTTCTGCGGCTGGCAAGTCTTTCCTGAAGGGCTCGGCAGCCGATAACAGAGCTCCAAATCCGGAGCACTGTTATCAGCTGCCGAGGCCTTCAGGAAAATATTGCCGGCATTGCTGGCTGCAGAAGAAATAGTCTGGCAAGGCAGGTATCAGGGTGTGCAAGGCCTGACTGCAATTGTCCGAAGGTAAGTAGTAGGGCAGCTCCACCCACATATTCCCACCATAGCTTAATTTTTACTCGTACACCCTGGAGTGCGTGGGGTCTTAATTAGGGCTTATTTTGGGGGTAGAGTTTACATTGGGCGCACGTGTAAAAATCAAGCTAGGACTTATTTTCGGGGTAGATCGGATTTTTAGGGAAACACGGTAGATCCTACTTGCTCAGATGCCGTTTCTCCGTTAATACACAGCAATGGGACCATTATATTTGGTGCCTTTGGAGGCACAAAGAAAGGACTGTTCGTCATTCGGACATTTTTATTTGTTTTTATCCGAGGGATGTGTGTTTAGCAAGAACAATGAGTTTTCATCCAGACCTGGTGATGTTGGGTGGCCTTTAGGAAATGGGCCAGAAATCCATTTTTCCTGCAGTTGAATAATATCTCTGAGAACCTCCATTATGGCTTTTTCTTCATTTGCTGTATTCTGACCTAGGCCGAAAAAAACCCTCTTTTTATTTGGCTAATGTGAATTCCTAGCATTCACATCCAGTAAGGCCCCGGCCAACAGTCTTTCAAGGGTGAATTGCAACCACAGACCGTATCAGTCCTTGGATAGTTGCCAGGCCGATAGCTTCCAGGCTCAACGCTGTACAATGAAATACTTGGCAAGGAATCTCTGTGAGGCACAAACTCGGATAAGCAAATCTTCACACTAACAAACGAACTAATTGTCTCCTGCAAACACCACTCCCCTTTTGCTCCTATTTATTCCCTATGGGAGGGGCCACTCGGCGTCCCCTTGTGCCTTTACTCCCAAGTCGATCCCTGTTCCTTAATTGTTCCCTTCTCCTGACAGCTCTGCGCATGCGCACATCGGGAACAGGCTCCAGCCGTTCTTCAGCCCTACTTATCTCCGACTCCGAGGGTAGCTGTTAACTGTTGGAGGGCCCTGGCACCATCTCTGCCTCCGACGCAGAGCACTCATTAGAGCCTTCCCGAGACTCCATGACTGGTCCATGTTCCTCCCCAACCTCTTCACTGTCCGAGTCTGCTGGCCTCTGGTGTGCCACAACACTCTGCACATCTCTGCTTCACTGTTTGGATCCATCCCAGTGACATTTCTTTCATCTCGCCCCGACTTTTAATTTCGTGTCAATGCCTGAATCAGCTTTCTCCACGTGGCTCCCCCCCAATTGCGTTGCTGTTAATGTTCCCCATCCTACTTTGTCAACCACTTCCATCTGGCAGATTGAAAGGGCAGCGGATTGATTAAAAAAGTTAGAAATAAAATGTGGTCTCCCTTGTTAACTATTTTTCCCCCCATAGCTATTAATATTCCTCCCAGTAACATGAAAATGCAAGCAGGTGAGTTTATTCCCCAAGGCAAACAAGAGGCAATTAGAGGAGATTAAATTGTTTGTCGATGGCACACTTCAGTGTCCCTACCTACCTACCGCCCCAGCTCAACATCTTCCTTTTTTTTTTTTAATCCTGCAGATATTTCACCGAGCTTGAAACTGTTTTCGATCAGCCGATCACCGATGTCTTCTACTTCTCTGTGTTCGATGCGGACAACAACCGGCTCGATAGCCAGATGTTCACCGTTACTATCACAGCAGCCCAAAGTGTGCCTCCGGTTGCTACCTTTTCTGACCAAATTACGGTACGTCAGCAACCTGTGAGATTCAGTGTTGAATTATGTGGAACATGTAAGTCCTTGATTTACGGCCCACAATGGGAGCCCAGAATTTCCAAGGCAGTTGTTAAATTGGTTTTGCCCCATTTTATGACCTTTCTTGCCACAGTTATTAAGGAAATTATATCTATTTTTTTTAAAATGTTTTAATTTTGGGGGGAAAGGGAAGGGCAAAAAAGTCAATATGGCAGCCATGCCCAAGGGATTGAAATAGGCCCATTTTCTACATGTGTTACATGATTCATGTCAAAATGGGCAGGGTTTGTGAGTACCATCTTATGTTTTTGACCCTGCCCCACAGATACTCCTGAACTCAGAGCAGAGAAAACTATAATTCCCACCTGGTGCCAGCCAGATGACTGATATTGGATTACTAAGAGCTGTAGTTCTTCAGGGCCACAAGTTTTCATCCCTCCTTTAACAAGAAAAGCCTGGAATATTTTTTCATTAAACCATGCATTTAGTTACGAAGACACATTTTTTCTCTCCCAGGAAAGAAATAATTAAAGTACTACTCGTATTATTCTTTTGTTTTAAATAGTCCTCATGTTGGGAAAATATCGGTTAGGAACAGGGGTGGGATTCAAAAATTTTAGCAACCGGTTCTCTGCCTGGTTGCTGGTGGGGGTGGCCATGGTGGGCGTGGCCTACTCTGCTTCCTGCCTCCCCAAGCTCTGGAGGATTTCCTCAAGCCTCCGGGAGGGCAAAAATGGCCTCCCCCAGGCTCCGGAGGCTGGAAATGGGCCTGTTTCCGGACTTCTAGAAGTTCCAGGCGGTCTGCTTTTCGCCCTCCCAGAGCCTCCGCGTGGGCGCTGCACTTATCTGACATCCAAAATGGGCCACGCCCCACCTGGGATGGGTGGGGCAGGGCCAACCAGTCCTTGCAAGTACCTGTTCAGCAAACCAGATGTAAAAGTAGCATCCAGTTCTCCTAAACCGGTCTGAACTGGCTGAATCCCAACCCTGGTTAGGAATCTTATGGCTGTCTGGAGTGTTTAGATTGGCTGGGTCATACAAGGGAAACTTCATATGTTAATATCTCAGTTGTGGTTTGTTGTACTGTTTGTACTTCAGTCCTGGCTGGGGGATTCTGGGAGTTGAAGTCCATACTTCTTCAGGTAATGATAGATACCAGTGGGATAACTTCAGACACGCTTCATGCCAATAGAATCTGCCTCTTAACTAGAGCCATGCAGAAAGTCCAATTAAATAACTTCTTTGGTTTTAGAATCATGATGACATTTGGGAGATAGAAACTATTATTTACCACGCTTTATGCGCCATGGTGGCGCAGTGGTTAGAGTGCGGTACTGCAGGCTGCTTCTGCTGCCTGCCGGCTGCCTGCAATTTGGCAGTTCAAATCTCACCGGGCTCAACGTTGACTCAGCCTTCCGTCCTTCTGAGGTGGGTAAAATTAGAACCCAGATTGTTGGGAGCAATAGGCTGATTTTGTAAACCGCTTACAGGGGGCTCTAAAACACTGTGAAGCGTTATATAAGTCTTAAGTGCTATCGCTATTACATATTATGGGGATGACCCCATATGAAGTATTTCAGATCACAAATATTAAGAAATGTGCGTGGGGGGGGTGTTTTAAAATACAAGTTATTTTTTGTAAGTAATGCTCAAAATCAAATTTCCGGATAGAGCAAAAGTTTGTTTTTGTGTCCAGGTAGAAGAAGGGGGACGAACACCACTCCAGCCTCACCACACCCTTGGCCTGGAAGGGGGCCTTGCTGAAGAAGGCTTGGTTGTAAAAATCACAAGTCCTCCAAAATATGGATACATTGAAAACACCAGGACAGGTAAGGTTCAATTTCATATGGTCCTCGACTTACAACAACAATGGAACCCGATTTTTCCATTGCTAAGCAAGGCAGCTGTTTGTTGTGATCCATCAGCAGTCTGCGGAGCTGGCAGCGGAGTCGGACAGTGAGGAGGCTGGGGAGGACCATGAGCCAGTCCTGGAGTCTGGGGAGGCCCGGACGCGGGCTCTGCGTCAGAGGCAGAAATGGGTCCAGGGCCATCTGGGAATGATGCGCGGACTCCGGAGCCCCCAAAGTCGGACAGCAGAGAGGCAGAGGAACAGGAGGAATCTGTTCCTAGTGCACGCATATGCAGAGCTGCCAGAAAGCAAGAGCAGCTAAAGCAAAAGGGACGACTTGGGAGTAAGGCCAGGAGATGATTGGCCCCTCTCATAAGGCTTAAAAGAGAAACAAAGGCACTTGGGCCTTTTGCAGGAAAGCAACGTTGCTAACTCTGTTTCCAGTCGGCATCTCTTGTTTGTTTCTGAACTCTGTGGGGCTTTGCCAAGTAAGGTCTTTGGCAGGGTGTGAAAGAAAATAAAGGTTGGTGATTATCATGAAGGACTTGTTTTGCAACTAATTGGAACTCAACTGGGAGTGAACGTAACTCTCAGCCGTTACAATAAAATAGGTTTGTCTGGGACTAATTGTGTTTTGTAATGACTCAGTAAGCCTAGGTCACAACACTGTTAAGTGAGTTTAAGCCCCATTTCACGCCCATTTTTGCCACCGCCGTTAAGCAGATTGCTGCAGTTGTTAAGTAAATCGTGCAGTCACTAATCGAATATGGCTTCCTCCATTAATTAGGCTAGTCAGAAGCTTGGCTGGGAAGGTCACAAATTGTGATCACATGTCCGCAGTATGCTGCAACCATTGTAAATACACACCGGTTGTCACGCACTCGCTTTCGATCATGGGGATGCTGCAATGATAATAAGCGTGAGATCTAGTCATAAATCACTTTTTCCCGTGCCGTTGTTCAAACCGTCACTAAAGGAAGGGTTGTAAGTTCAGGACTACCTTTATGTCGTTGTGAAATACTGCTTGCTGTGGTATTTATGCAAAAACTTGACTGCAGTGAGAATTCTGTATGGACAGGAATGGAAAGGTACGTGATAAAGGAAGAATCCTAGGAGTAAGTGATGGAACTAGCAGTGATGGCGTCATTGACTTTTAATTAGAGAAAGAAACAGATTCAGTTTTGTTTTCTATTTGGAAACCTCTTCTGGACTTTGTGCTCAAGACAGGAAAAAAACCCCCAAATTCTTGATTTTGTTGTTTAATCTAGTTTGTTGTTACAGAAATGGCTAGTATGTCTTAAGTTGGTAAAGTAAAAAGGTGAGGCTTTAATTCTATTTTGTACCTTACTGTGATGAAAAAGGCTGGAAGTCAATACATTTTTTTCTCCTACACCAGTGGTGGCTAACCTTTTTGACACGGAGTGCTGAAACAGGAGTGCACGTGTGCCGGAACACCGAAACCCGGAAGAGAGCAGCTGGCCGGCGTGCATTCGCACAGTTGCTAGCTGCACTTCCGGGTTCCATCGTGCACATGCATGAAGACCAGCTGGCCAGCATGCATGCACGCGACAGAACCTGGAAGAGAGCGTCTAGCTACATGCGCATGCATACGACGGAACATGGAAGTGCAGTGTTAGCACTTCCAACCTGCACTCGCTCCAGTGCTGACATAAGGAGGAGAGAGGGGGCATCTGGCAAGAGGACGTTTGACTTTTCACCTACTTATTTTCCCTGGAGATGATATCCCGTAGGAGATGGGATGGGAGGGGGGAAATTCCTTTGAGCTGAATTAGTAGATTAGGGGCAGAGCGACTTGGAAGATGGCCAATGAGACCAGAGGAGTGGGAAAGGAAAGGGAGGGTTTGGGGCCAGGAAGTCAGTGTTGGCTGCGACGGAGTCGGAGTTCGACTGTTGTGCTTAATAAATGAGAGATTTTCATCAAACTATTTTGAAACTATTTTCATCAGACTATTTGTTTGAAATGCAATTTGTTTGAGACGACCTCGAAACCTGACATGCAGCTGGCAACAGTGCGTGTGCCTACACAAAGGGCTCTGTGTTGAACTAATGGTGACATGTATGGATGTTTAAGAATTGAAACAAGATTCAGAAATATAAATAAGCTTAATATATAATAATAATAATAATAATAATAATAATAATAATAATAATAATAATAATAATAATAATAATAGTTGGAGAATCTGAGTTAAGATCTATACTTAATTGATTTTGTGATCAGAATAAGGGAACTTAAGGAAATAATTGGGAATTGCATTATGTTGTGAGAATTTAAATTTAGGGGTTCAAACTTAGGGAGGAAAAAGAAAAAAATGAATTATACCAGGATTAGAGGTTAGGATGAAGGGTAATATTGGTTTATTAAAATTAGAAAGAATAAATATTATGGGAAAAAATGAATATATAAAATTGTGTCAAAGATGAACAAAAATTTGTATAAATTTATAACCAGGCCAATATTCTGTTCAGAAAAGACGTGTTGTATGTTTGTTTGTGTGTTTTAAAAATAAAAAAAAAACCTTTTATTTTTTTAAAAAAGGGGGGGACTCTTTATGTTACTTCTGGCATGCGTGCCAGAGGGTGCCCATCACGGCCCTACACTTTTCTTTCCCATTTCTATTCCCCCCCCCTTTCCTATTATTTTTATTTGTGTTCGACATCATGATAAGCTTAATAAAATCAAAGTGAGATAGGCGGCAAAGAAATGTGATAAATCATAAAATCCTTGATTTGCTATATATGCAAAAACTCGACAAAGAATCAAGTTATATTTCCCGCTTTAAGAAAAAATCAAAATTAATTTTTAAAAGTGGGAATAAAACACGCTTTCCATATAAATGCCACTTTCCTTGCAGGCAGACGCCTCGGTTTTGGACACGCCGAAAGTTCTGATTTTTCTTTCTCACTTCAAGATGTGTTGGAGAACCGTATTTATTATTTTCAGAATGTCCATGAAAGTATTGAACCATCGATGGACAGCTTCGGTTTTTATATCAGTGATGGCTTCAGCCAATCAGAAATCAGCAGTGTCAACATTACTATTAAGGTAATTGAATTCACCGTGTAGTTTTCGTTTGTAAACTGTTGTGATAGCAGAAATAGTCTCTGGGTTCAAGCAAATTGCTAAACTATGCTTTGTTTGTTGAGCAAGGCAAAAAGGACTCAGTTCACACCTAATCTAAAGCACAAACTACAATTGTTATTGAGGCTAATTAATTGTCAAGAAGTCAGTAAGTTAAACTCAGCAAATCACATCATGACTCAATGTGAATCAAGTCTTTCCCCCCCCCTCTCTCTCCCTCTCTCACACACACACATTCTCTCACTCTCACTCTTTCTCTCTTTCCCTCCCTCCCTCTCTCTCTCACACACACAGACATTCCCTCCCTCACTCTCATTCTTTCACTCTCACTCTTTCCCTCCTTCTCTCTCTCTCTCTCACACACGCACACATTCTCTCACTCTTTCCCTCCCTCCCTCCCTCTCTCTCTCACACACACACATTCTCTCACTCTCTCTCTTTCTCTGTCCCTCCCTCCCTCCCTCTCTCTCTCACACACATTCTCTCACTCTCACTCTTTCTCTCTTTCCCTCCCTCCATCTCACACATATAGACATTCCCTCCCTCTCTCTCACTCTTTCTCTCTCTTTCTCCCCCCCCCCCTCTCTCACACACACACATTCTCTCACTCTTTTTCTCTTTCCCTCCCTCCCCCCTCTCTCTCTCACACACATTCTCTCCTATTCTCTTTCCCTCCCTCACACATACAGACATTCCCTCCCTCTCTCTCTCTCCCCCTCCTTCTCTCTCTCTCTCTCTCTCTCACTCACACACACACACACATTCTCTTACTCTCACTTTTTCTCTCTTTCCCCCCCTTCCCCCCTCTCTCTCACACACACATTTTCTCACTCTTTCTCTTTCTCTCTCTCTCACACACACATTCCCTCCCTCTCTCTTAGTCTTTCTCTCTCTCTTCCTTCCTTCCATCTGTCTCTGTCTCTTTCACACACACAATATCTGCCTGTCTATCTATACACACACACACATGCACCTATACATACATATCATACACCATTACATTAACCTGTAGTTATTGTACACATTAATGCTAGGGGTGGGCTGTTGGGGGTTTGCAGGGGTTTGGGAGACCCTCTAGCTAAGATTCTGTGCAATTCAGAGAATCCCCAAATCCCACTCCTGGCTGGCCCCGCTCATCTTCCCCCTCCCCTCCCATGAGTCCCCACACAGCCCGTTTGGATGCAGGTAAGCACAGGGCACACACGGAGGCTCAGGGAGAAGAAAAAATGGGCCTACTGGAAGTTCGGGAAGGCCAGAAACGAGAGCCTCCGGAGCCTGGGGAGGCTGTTTTCACCTTCCCGGAGGCTCAAGAAAAACCTCCGGAGCCCGGGGAGGGCAAAAACGCTGCCTCCCGGCATGGTGCAGGAAGCTGACTAGGCCACACCCACCACGGCCACACCCACCCAGCAACCGGGCAGAGAACTCCTTGCTAAAATTTTTGAAGCCTACCCCTGATTAATGCAAATACACAATGTCTACTAGGAAAATACACATTCAGGTTTCTGGTTATTTCATGAAACACCTTGATGCTTGAAATGCTTTCAGTTAGATTTCCGTTCAAAATGTATTCAAAATGATTATGAATGCTGCTCTAAAGCCATATGACTCTTATATTTCCATCATCTTATTTCTGGATTTTGTAGCCTCTCGTGGCCTTCCCTTTCCCGTTTCAAGAGCCGGTTGTTGAACTTAATTTTTCTCCTCGTGATTTTCCTTCTGTCCTTGTAGCGCCTGAATGATGAGCCACCTCAGGTAAAGGTGAGCCCTATCAGCGTGCGTGAAAACGCAGCAGTAGTGATTCGGAATTCCTCCTTGAGGCTCAGGGACTTGGACACTCCGAATGACCTTCTGGTTTTCATGGTAACGAAGGTACCCATTCATGGTGAGACATATTATTGTAATAATGTTGAAGAAATAGCATTAGCAATTAGATTTATATAGAAATCTCCTATTTATGGGGGTTTTTATACAGTATGTATAAAAGATCTAGGCAGCCCTTGACTTACGACCACAATTGAGTCCAAAATTTATGTTCCTAAGTGAGACATTTCTTCAATGAGTTTTGCCTCATTTTATGACTTTCTTACAGTCATTAATACCGTGTTTCCCCGAAAATAAGACCCTGACTTATATTTTTTTGTACCCTGAAATAAGCACTTGGCCTTATTTTCAGGGAGGTCTTATTATTTTGGGGCGCAAGGACCAAGAAGGGGTTCCTCTTGCCGTCTTACCTGATTTCCAGCTCTGTCTCCCTAACCAGAGGAAATGGCGGGGACCGGCTGTGCATGCGGTTAAATATTTTCAGGGAGAGTTTATTTTTGAGGCAAGGTTTATTTTTCAGGGAAACACGGTAGCAATAGCAATAGCACTTAGACTTATATACTGCTTCACAGTGCTTTACTTAGCCCTGTCTAAGCTGTTTACAGAGTCAGCATGTTGCCCGCAACAATCTGGATCCTCATTTTACCGACCTCGGAAGGAATGGAAGGCTGAGTCAATCTTGAGCCTGGTGAGATTCGAACTGCCAAATGGCAGGCAGCAGAAGTAGCCTGCAGTACTGCATTCTAACCACTGCGCCACCAGAACTCATAACGTGATTATTGTGTAACTAGCTTCCCCATTGACTTTGATTGCCAGAAGATCACAAAGGGGGATCCCATGACCCGAGGACATGCAACCGTCATAAATAATAAACGAGTTGCCAAGCATTTTGAATTTTGATCACATGACTAGGGAGAGGCTACAGCGGTTATCAGTGTGAAAAACACTTATAAGTCACTTTTCTCAGTGCTGTTGTAACTTTGAACAGTCACTAAATGAACTGTGGTAAGTTGAGGACTACTGATACTGGCCACTGTCCTTGTTCTGTGGTAAAGGGTTCTAAACGCTCGTAAAAGATACCATGAAAAATAAGTATGTTAGGAGTCGAATCAAGATATTAATGCAATAGAGAGAAAATGATCTGTGAGGAACTAACTCATAATTCTTGGCTTACTCTCAGGATACCTGTACAGAAGGGAATCTCCTCAACATTCTCTGGAGAATGGACAAGCTCTTTCGGAGGGATCCACTTTCACCTACCAGGATGTCCTGGAGGAACTGATCATTTATAAATTGAACAGTTTGGTAGCCCAAAGGGACGAGTTCCAATTTTCACTCTCAGATGGCCTCCACATTGAGACAGGGAAAGTGGAGTTTGCGGTAGCCTCATCAAGAATGGACCTTCCCACATTAGTCGTGAACAGAGGCCTACAACTCCCTGCTGGTAAATCCATTCTGAATATGATTTTCGGAAGTCCCCTTATTAAAATTCCTGTGTAGCCAAATTTCCTGAAGATTCCTGCCAGGTCTTCAGCTTTTATATTTCTTGGTCAACACATTTGGAAGCCCACCCATATCGTTCTAAATTGTCCCCACCATCTGGAGATCTCAGATGCATTCAGTGTGGTATTGTTTCTATGGAATTCAGTGTTGTGGCCCGCTGGTGGCCAGCAGAGCTGACAGCAGAGTCGGACACTGAGGAGGTTGGGGAGAAACATGGGCCAGTCCTGGGGGCTGGGGAAAGCTTGGATGAGGGATCTTTGTCGGACGCAGAGAAGGCGTTAGACAGCAGTGAGACAGAGGAACAACTGGAGCCTGTACCCAGTGTGCGCATGTGCAGAGCTGCCAGAAGACAAGAACAACTAAGAAAGCAGGGTCGACTTAGGAGTAAAGCTTGGAGGTGATTGGCCCCTTCCATAGGAAACAAAAGAGGAGCGAACCGGGAGTGGGCTTTTGCAGGAAACAGTTCATTTGTTCTGTGACTCTGAGAGACTCAGTGCCAAGTTTTGCCTTGTACTGCGTTTGGAAACTAGTTATGTGGCAGCTTGCCAAGCAAGATAAGGTTTGTGTTGATAAATATTCCTTTGAAAAACTGTTTGGACCGGACTTGCTGTGAAAGGAATTCACAGTCATGTAAATAAAAGAGGTTTTGCCGGGACCAAGACTCTGCTTCCTGCATTTTAAGGCAGCTGAGGTCAGAACAGTCAGCTGGGAACTCCCAGAGACTATAAATAATTGAAATTAACCAAGAGTTGAGGATAGAGGACTTCAACCAATTGACATTCATTATTTCTAATTAAGACTGCCTTGTCACTGAATACTGTCTGTGGAGCAATATTGCTTAACCTTGGCAATTTTAAGATTTGTGGACTTCAACTCCTACAATTCTCTAGCCACATGGCCTTAGAGCAGTAATTGTTAACCTTTTTGATGCTGAGTGCCCACATGCACATGTGCCCGGATGCCAAAAATGCAATGCAAGCACACCCCCTGTGCATGCCCCCCCCATCCGTGCACGTGCGTCCCCTGCACATGGGCCCTGGCATCTCCACGCCCCATTTTGGCTTCCAGGTTGCTGCAGGAGGCTTTCCAGGCCCAAAACAGGGTGCAGGGAGGGGGCATTCATGCAACCCCCCAAATGCAATGCAAGCATCCCCTACTTATGTGCCCTGCACATGCACATGCACGCACGCATCTCCCTCATGCGCCTTGCCCCCCATGCATACCCGACAGAGACCCAAAGACCAGCTGGCCAGTGGGAGGCGCATACGCATGCGCGGTGGAGCTGAGCTGGGCTGGGGTGACAGCTGGCATGCCAGGCGACATGGCTCCACATGCCACTTCGGGCACGCATGCCATAAGTTCGCCATCACAGCCTTAGAGCATCCAACGTATGTGACTTAAAAATCAGCTTTTATCCTTTTCTTCTCCAGAAAGAAGCAAATGCATCAGGGGTGGGTTCTAATTTTTTTTTACTACCGGTTCTGTGGGTGTGGCTTATTTTGTGGGTGTGGCTTGATGGTCATGTGACAATTCTTTAGGATTTAGCAGAGGTACTGGTCTACCAGGCTTTTAACTGCTTGCAGAGCTGTACCGGTCTACCCATTTATTTTTGCAGGCACTGGTCTACTCATTTGTTTTCTTTTAACACTGATCAGCTGTAGGGCGGCCCTTTGAAGCCCCACATGGCAAGAGTTTAAACAGTTTTTTTCCCTCTAGCCATCAGCTGGGACTCAGGAGGCAGCAATTGGGAGTGGCGCCAAATAAAAGATAAGAATAACGTAGGTGAGCGGGGGGGGCAGGGGGGGCAGAACTGGTTATGTGACGTCATATTGTCACCACTACCGGCTCAGCAGAACTGGGAGGAACCCACCACTGAAATGCATTTCTAGTTCTTTCCTTTGTCCACAGGCATCTGATCCACATATTTATTGAATTGTATTTCGGGGGGGGGGGGAGAGGGAATCTATCTGGTTGCTTGCAAAACATCATTTTGCATAGGCTGTCAAAATTGGAGGGTTGTATTGATTTTTTTTCTAAGCTTCGGTATTAACATTTGCACTGAGAAGCCTCAAAAGAAGTCTTCCTTCAACCACGGTGTCAAATCAGTGTTACAGAGGAGCTTAGTGAGGCTGTGATTTCAGAAGACCCCGTGAGGGGAAAAAAACAACAACAGGCAAGCAAAATTGAATTGGAAGCCTCTCCTCTAACCGAGTTGAACAAAAACCTGGCTAGAAGTTAGTAGATGGGGGTCATATCAGACAGTCTCTCTGGTTTGGAGAACAAATATTCCCAAACGTGTGTGAGAATGGAGTTTCATTTATCTCTGATTTTGTGGGAGGGGAAGTAACAAAGTCTGGTCCCACCAGGGGTGAAATGCTCCCGGTTGTAGTGATGGTGGCCATTGGTTCAGAGAACAGGTAGAAATAGGAGCGCGAGGCTCCGCCCACCCTGGTTTTAACTAGGAAGTAACCTTTTTTTACCCTCTGCATGCACAGAAGGGTTTGCGCATGCACAGAAGGTTCTGTGTGAGCACATGATTTATTTATTTTATTTATTTATAATGCAATTTATATGCCGCCCTATCTCCAAGGACTCAGGGCGGCTCACAACGGTAAAAATGCATAATTCCTCTTAAAACAGTAAAAATTAAAATTCCAATTTAAAAACAATTTAAAATTAATTAGTAAACCCCCGTCAGTCCAAGCTGTGGAACAACCAGGTCTTCAAATCGCAGCGGAACGAGCGAAGGTCAGGAGCCATCTGGAGCTCCAAAGGAAGTTGATTCCAGAGGGTGGGTGCGCCCACAGAGAAAGCTCTCCCCCTGGGGGTCACCAGCCGACACTGTCTGGCCGACGGCACCCTAAGGAGGTCCTGTCCGTGGAATGCACCGGGCGATTGGGGATTGTCACTGGCTGCAGGGGGTCCAACAAATATCCTGGGCCTAGGCCATGAAGGGCTTTGAAGGTGATAACCAGCACCTTGAACCTCACCCGAAGGGCAACCGGTAACCAATGTAGGTCGCGCAGGAGGGATGTAACATGGGAGTGTCGGGACGCTCTTATCACAACCCACGCGGCCGCATTCTGCACCAGCTGAAGCCTTTGAGTAGTTTTCAAGGGCAGCCCTAGGTAGAGAGCGTTGCAGTAGTCAAGATGTCAACATGATGTGTGCGAGCGAAGCGAGCACGTGTGGTGTGTGCACTTCTGAACCGGTTGGGAAGATAAATAGATTTCACCCCTGGGTCCCACCATATGGCACCTACTTTTAAAATATTGTCAAGGTTATTACAAGGATTAATCCCGGCAAACCCCAGGAGTTGACACTGACTTGAAGGAAATCAATCAAGCTTGCTTGCTTGCTGATTGATTGATTGATTGATTGATTTCAATCAATCAGTCAATCAATCAGCAAGCAAGCAAGCTGTCATTCCCAGAATAATTAAGCAAGACATTTAATGTTGTTGGTGTCTGTTCGTTTCCACCCTTTAGGGTCTGTGGCGGTCATTACAAACCAGCATTTAAGAGCCACCGATCCTGATTCCGATGACCTGTCTATCAAATACATCCTGAAGAAGGACCCAACCTATGGATTGTTGCACCTGCATGAAAGAGATTCTTCGATGCAGATCTCTGCTCGGGGACCAGCCAAAAGCTTCACCCAGGCAGATATAAACAAAGGTAAGATGCTTTTCAGAAATTGGGTATGTCTAGTTCAATGAAAAGAAGGGGTGACTTGATAGCAATGTTCCAATATCTAGGGGGTTGCCACAAAGAAGAGGGGGTCAAGCTATTCTCCAAAGCACCTGAAGGCATGACACAAAGCAAATGGATGGAAGCTAATCCAGGAGAGAAGCAAACTAGAACTAAGGAGAAATTTCCTACTAGAATAAAGAATCAGTGTGGAGTGGCTTCGCTCTAGAAGTTGTGGGCACTCCAACACTGGAGGTTTTGAGAAGTGATAAGCAGGGATCTCAAAACTAACAGAATTCATGTTTCACTCAAATATCCCCTGTTTATTGATCATTCCCATGAGGACAACAGTCCATGGGACAGAGAAAGAATAGGCTGAATTATTTGCAAGATAGGAATGCGTTAAATAGCCAAATAGATTTGTAGAAGGATGGCATCAAAAGAAAAGTTCAGCGGAGCTCCAGGGCCCATCAGTGTCAGCATCTCTGGATGAGTTTATCATTTCACAGAAAACTTGGTTACATACTTCAGCAAAACACAATTAGCACAATTGTTGCATCATTGTTGCAATACTCATCCCTCTTTGCTTCGGTCTCTGGGGCGGACGTCTCGGTTTTGATGGTCAGGAAGGGCTGCACTCCGTTTCCGTTGCAAACAGTTCTTTTAGTCTGCTTTTTAGCAGGTTAGGTCCCACTGTAGGGGTTGTCCCAGGCGGGGTTTCATCCCTGGGCCCCCTGTCTTTAGTTCTGTCATGAGTTTGGCAATTTCCGTGAAGGAGGGGATGAATTGCCTGTAGAAATTTGCGAACCCTAGGAAGCTTTATAGTTGTCTGGGGGTGTGAGGGGGCTGCCATCCTAGGACAGTTTGTACTTTGGCTTGGTCCATCTCTGTGGCCTCATTTGACACTTGGTAGCCCGGTAGTCTAGCCTTTCACAGTGAAATTCACATTTTGATAGCTTGATGTACAGGTTGCCTTCAGGAAGTGAGGGGAGCCGAATGTCAACTCACAAAGCATCCCTGGCCTGCTCTCAAGTTGCCATAGGCAAGGGGGATGGGAAAACGGCAAAGCAGCACGGCAGCCAAAAACAAAAGCACATTCCAGATATATCTCTCTTAAGGCTGTCTCCCAGGGTTACCCACAGCGGCCGGAGGGGAGTGATCTCTACAACCCGCAAAATGGCTCTGTTGCTGAATGTGACTGAAGACACACTCTGGAGGAAGCGGGGAAACAGGGTCAAGATTGGGTCAAAAACTACGTGGAGTCAGAGTTGGCTTCACTTGGAATGTGGTGACATGAAGCTCCCAATAAATGACTGGATTTCTTTTGAAGCTTGGCTCAAGGCTCATGGTTTAATTAGGACATCCGTCGGAACCCTTGCAGATGTTCTAAGTATTCTATTTTTTCCCCTCCTTCTGACTTCTTACTAACAGGACAAGTCGAATACAGCCATGAGAAAGAAGAACCAGTTGGGATATTCTTTTTTGTTTTTGATGTGACAGATGGAGAGGGAAACAGAATGGCAGACTTGGAATTTTCAATTAACGTAACAGGTAAGCCAACAATCTTGTCACAGCTTTGCCTTTCTTCAGCAAGACAAAGGAAGGCTTTAATTAGCTAGAATCAAGGAAATTCTGGAAAAGCCTGTGAAGTAGGGTGGTTAGAATCAATTAGGAAAACAATTTAGGGGCTGCACATTATTAGCACTGGAATAATAGAGGTTTGAGAATGAGAATTACTGTTGAGAATCTTCGCTTCTGCATCCTGAACGGTACAGATTGATATTCCGATATTACAATTCACGGTTCACCACAATATAATTTGTCATAGAATTCTACTGATTAGGTTTATATTTCAGGGGGATTTCCTCTGAGGTGTTAAATGAGGAGTCAACAGAAGTCCACCCTTGTTCTGGCTTTCCTGAAAAATGGATCACATTTGGAAGCTACGTTACTTGAAAATTAGAACTTAATTAAGTGGTTAAATTAGTCACCTAAAATCGATTCCCTAGCCAAAAAAAAAAAAGTGTCCCAATTATTTTTTTGAAAAATGCTTCTAATACAAACATTGGTACACAATTACGTTTGCTCTCTTGATTATTTTCCACCTGAAAAAGGTCTCTTTAAATTATGCTTGTAAAGTAAAACATTGAGTTTAGCTTTGTAGCAGCAGAGAGAAACTTGTGTTGTTTTTTTTCCCGTAATCAGGACTGTCCTGTAATTGGCATTGGTTAAAAATGCAACATTGTACACAGTCAAGGGTGGGATTCAGCCGGTTCGGATGCAAGGACTGGCTGACCCCGCCCACCCTGCCCCTCCCCTCCCAGGAGTCTCCCTCCAGCCTGTTTTGGATGCCAGGAAAGTGCAGAGCCCGCTTGGAGGCTCTGGGGGACGAAAAATGGGCCTTCTGGAAGTTTGGAAACGGGCCTGTTTCTGGCCTCCAGAGCCCAGGGGAGGCCATTTTCACCTCCCGGAGGCTCAAGAAAAGCCTCCGGAGCCTGGGGAGGGTGAAAATGCCCCCCCTCCCCCGCCATGGTGCAGGAGGCTGAGTAGGCCAGGTCCCCATGGCCACGCTCACCCAACAACTGGGCAGAGAAGCAGTTGCTAAAATTTTTCGATCCTGCCCCTGGACATAGTCAAAGAGAACTTAAACCAGGTTTAATAAATGTTTGCTTGGGGGTGGGTGGGTTTGAAAGTCTTGTCTCTTTACATGTTCCCCTTTCTCCTTCGAAAGTCAGCTTGGCGGAATAAGAGAAAATGTGAAATAATTGGTTGGAGGGAAGGTAAAATAGTAATGCATCGCTGATGGGGAAGTTAGGTGACAAACAGAGCAAGGAAGGACCCTGTGAAATTAAGATGGAAGTTGTGTAGTTGAGCCACAACTCTTGCACCCTCAACAGAGGCGAGACAGTAGCGGAGAGATGGAAGGTCCTACAATTGTTTTTTTTTAAAAATTTGATTTATATGCCGCCCTTCTCCGGAGACTCAGGGCGGCTTACAATGCGTTAAGCAATAGCCTTCATACTTTTGTATATTTATATTTATACAAAGTCAGCTTATTGCCCCCAACAAACTGGGTCCTCAATTTACCCACCTTAGAAAGAATGGAAGGCTGAGTCGACCTTGAGCCTGCCTGGGATTGAACTCAGAGAAATTACAGGCAGCTGGTGTTAATTGCTGCCTTTAGTAGGAGGCATTAGCCCTCTATGCTACACAGGCTCCTGATCTTGACTAAGATCTCTGCAGTCAAGCAGCAGACAGCCCAGTTTAGTTAGGTATAGTTAGTTAGAAAACAACAAGGAGAAAGGGAGAAGAAAGGAATTTGGTCTTATAGGCAGTTCTCAAATAATGACTGTAATGGATCCTTCCTGACCTTCACGGTCGTAGGTCACAAATTGAGTCAAACACATGAACGACCCCATTTCATTGTTAAGCAACCGCTGCAATCATACAATAACACTCAAGGTTGTTAAGTAAACACTATGGTCATTAAGTGAACCAGGGATGAAATGCTCCCGGTTCGGACCGGATCGGGTGGTTCGGAGAACCGGTAGAAAAAATCTCTGCCCCACCCCCCTCACTCCCCCGAGGCCCAGCTGAGCCACAGGATCATCAGAGGCTTTTTTTTTTTACTTTTAAAAGCATTTTTTCTACAACCTCTTTGATGAAAAAATGCTTTTAAAAGTAAAAAAAAAAGCCTCTGATGATCCTGTGGCTCAGCTGGGATAGTCAGAGGCTTTTCAAAGCATTTTTTGCTGCAACCTCTTGGCCGAAGAAGTGGTAAAAAAAATGCTTTGAAAAGTCTCTGATGATCCCAGCTGAGTTGCCTGATCGGCAGAGGCTTTTCGAAGCATTAGAAAAAATGCTTTCAAAAGTTTTTTTTTAAAAAAAGTTGGCCACACCCATCCAGTCACATTACATCCCCCCCCCAAGCCATGCCCACAGAACCAGTAGTAACAAATTTTACATTTCATTCTGAAGTGAACCATTTGTTTAAAGAGCCTGGTAGCTCAGCAGACTAAAAACATTGTGATTAACACCAGCTGTCTGCAATTACTGTAAGTTTGAATCTCCCCAGGCTCAAGGTTGACTCAGCCTTCCATCCTTTCTAAGGTAGGTAAATTGAGGACCCAGTTTGTGGGGGCAATAAGCTGACTTTGTATAAACATACAAAAGTTTGAAGGCTGTTGCTTAACGCATTGTAAGCCGCCCTGAGTCTCCGGAGAAGGGTGGCATATAAATCAATTTTTTAAAAAAAATGGTATATAGGGTTTCCTGCCTGAGCAGGGGGTTGGACTAGAAGACCTCCAAGGTCCCTTCCAACTCTCTTATTCTATTCTAAACTATGAAGTTCACTGCTAATTGTTGTAGGAGTGGTAGCAAGGTGGAAGGTTTTAAAATATTCTCCAAAGTTCCCAGAGGGTTGGGCCATCAGTGGCTACCAAGAGGGAGTGTCCAAAGCACCCGAAGGCAGGACGAGAAGCAATGGATGGAAACTAATCAAGGAGAGAAGCAGCCTAGAACTAACAGTGAGAACAATTAACCAGTGGAACAACTCGCGTCCAAAAGTTGTAAGTGCTCCATCACTGGAGATTTTCAAGAAGAGATTGGACAACCATTTGTCTGAAATGGCATGGCGTCTCCACATTGAGCAGGGTATTGGGTAGGAAACCTCCCTTCCAACTCTGTTTTTCTGTTACAAATACAACTTCCTGAATCATAGACAGCAAATATTGAAATGGGCTTTGATCCTCCCGTTGACACTTGTGAACTTCCTAAATCCGTCCACTTGTCCACCATGTGACAAAGACGATGGATCTAGGATCTGACTCTGTATGTTTCCTCTTATTTCCACTTTCCCCCAGGGGATCAATTTCCTTTGTCCGTCACTGTCAACACCGGGCTAACCCTGGACGAAAACTCGGTGAGAAAAATCACCCCTTTGGAGCTGTCAGCCAAGAAGCAGGGTGGAGAATCCAGCGGTCTCCTCTACCGGATTATTAAACAGCCCCAGCTGGGACACTTGGAACATGCAATGTTACCAGGTTTGCAAATATTTACTGGTTTTGGAGTGAAGTGAGAACAAAGACTCCTATTTTGTGGAATCTGTGGGGAATTACCCAGGGAATCGTGCTGATTTATTTAGCGATAGAAGTTAGGTCCCACTATACAAAGCAACCATCTACTTTGTTGTTGTTAGTTGCGAAGTTGTGTCCGACCCATCGCGACCCCATGGACCATGTTCCTCCAGGATTTCCTGTCCGCTACCATCCTCTGGAGTCCATTTAAGCTCATGCCAACTGCTTCAGTGACTCCATCCAGCCACCTCATTCTCTGTCATCCCCTTCTTCTTTTGCCCTCAATCGCTCCCAGCATTAGGCTCTTCTCCAGTGAGTCCTTCCTTCTCATTAGGTGGCCAAAGGATTTGAGTTTCATCTTCAGGATCTGGCCTTCTAAGAAGCAGTCAGGGTTGATCTCCTCTATGACTGACCAGTTTGATTGCCTTGCAGTCCAAGGGACTCGCAGGAGTCTTCTCCAGCACCATAGTTCAACCATCTACTTAGTGTTACATATATTGACGGCAGCTAGAATTACATATGCTAAATATTGGAAAAATGCGAACATCCCACCGGATGATGACATAATTAGGACAATTCGGGATTGTGCAGAAATGGACAGATTAACTTTAAAAAGTAAAGATAAAGAAGACTCGAAATATTACAGGAGATGGAATACATTTTATGAATGGATAGAAACAAGAGGCAGAAATGATAGGAAAATTTATGAATGTCAATACAACAAAGATATATAAAACTATGGATGTGATATGGAGAAATTTGTAAGTAGAAACGTAGTTGAAGTTTTATTTTCTTTTGGGGTTGTTTTTTTTGGTTTGTATTGTTGCAATTACTGTTAACATAGTATAGTTATAGTTATTAGCATGTATGTTATTTATCATTGAACTCTCTCTGCTTGTATTTTATGTGCATTGTTATCCTGACATGGCACTATCTTTTCAGTAAAATTAAATTTAAAAAAAAGAAGAAGAAGTTAGGATGCCTGGTGTGTCCCTTTTTAAAGTCTGACGGTATTAATGAAGGAAGAGATAAATAAGGCTGCCGGACACATTTGAAAGCATCCCAAAGGTGTTTGTGTTGCAAGGGGAGAATTTCTGAAAGCAAGTTTTGAAGGGTCCGGGGACGGAATTCTTTCAGCTGGAAAAAACGCTTGAAATTTGAGAGCACAAACGTGGATCCTTCTGCTACTGTTTTCTAGGCAGAAGGATTAGTTCCTTCCAACAAGAAGACCTTATCTCCCACAGCCTCCAGTACATCCATACAAGCGAGGCTGAAGAACATGCTGATGCGTTCACGTTCACCGTTTCGGATGGCCATCAGGAGGTCAGTCAACTTCCTTTGGTTTCCCCCCAAAATGGTTCTTTTTTTGTCTGTGGAAAGGCAACATCCCACAAGAATAGCTTTGTTCAGGGTCCCGTTCTTTCTACCCATAGGTGACCCAGAATTTTGAAATCACCATTAACCCGGTTGACGATTCTTTGCCGGTGGTGCAGGCCGCGGGCACGACTGTGCAGGAAGGAGTGAGGAAAACCATCACGGAATTTGATCTCAAAGCCACCGATGCAGATACAGAGGTGAAGGAAGGAGTTCTTTTTGGGTTCTTCTTCCATGAAGGACTTTAGAAGGAAATTGTAGTTCCTATCTAATGGTATGTTCCTCTAGAACAGGGATGGGCAACTATGAGGCCTTTATGGACTTCAACTCCCAGAATTCCTGAGTCACTCATGCTTGGCTCAGGAATTCTGGGAGTTGAAGTCCATAAGTGATAAAGGGGTCATAATTGTCCACCCTTGCTCAAGAAGTAGACAATCAAATGGTGCCCTGTGTACATGTTCTGTATAGGTAGTGCTCATCTTACGACCACAACCGAGCCCAGAATTTATGTCGTTAACTGAGACATTTGTTAAGTGAGTTTTGCCCCACTTTATGACCTTTCTTGCCACACTTGTTACGTGAATCCCTGCAGATGATAAATTAGTAACCCAGTTGTTAAGTGAATCTAGCTTTCCCATTGATTTTGCTTGTCAAAAGGATGCAAAAGGGGATCACATGACCCCGGGACATGGCAACCGTCATAAATATCAACCAATATATCGGCCAAACATCTGAATTTTGATCACGTGACCATAGGGAAGCTGCAGTGGTCGTAAGCGTGAAAAAGGGTCACAAGTCACTCTTTTCGGTGCCGTTGTAATTTTGAAAGGTCACTGAATGAACTGTTGTAAGTCAAGGACTACCTGTATTCTGCTTTTTTGGTCAGGAACATGAGGCAAAGTTCATGGGGGAAGGCTGTACCCTCCATGTCCACCTTTCTATTTTTGGCACCAAGAAAAATATGAGATAATTTGGGTTGACCCAAAATCACCCATTGTTGTGGCCCGTCAGCAGCCTGTGTGGATTGTATCTGATTCTGACAGCAAGGAGGCTGATGTGGTGTTGTGCCAGCAGCCTGTGCAGCTGGCACTCGAGTCAGACAATGAGGAGCTGGAGAAGATGTGGTGCCAGAGGCAGAGATTCAGCCAGGGCCTTCAGAACCTCCAGAAACTCATTTAAGTGAAGAGGACAAAGAGGAGGAGCCTCTTCTCGATGCATGGGCGCGCAGAGCTGCCAAAAGGCAGGAGTGGCTTCTCAGGAGGAGGCCTCCTTGAGAGTAGGAGTTGGGGCTAATTGGCCACTCCCTTAGCCTATTTAAGGAGGAATACCAATTGAAGCAATTTGTAGGGAACAACTTCAGTTCACTCTACCTCATGTTTGGATTCTCTGCAAATTGCTTCTGGGCTTCCTGCCAACCTTAGTAAGATTGTGATTACTTTATCTTTGTTTTCTTGTAGGCTGTTAAGAAAGTTTATTAACAGCCTTTGTTTTGAAAAAGACTGAGTTATTTTAGTAAATTAAGTTTTGTACAAACTTTGTGTGTGCTGTGTTCTTTGGGCTCCGAAGCTGGGGCAGAACACCCATGGTGCTTCCATGGCTGAGGGTGGACTACAACCTGGGCCATCCCAATGCTCATCACTACGCTGTGGCTATATTATTTTTCTGTAATTTTGTTATCGGCGTAAACCATCTTGAAAATCAGGATGAACAAGATACATTCATGAATAAATGAACACTTTCTCTCTGCTGATCTAATATTCTGAGATATGCTACCTCTGGGCAAGGAGGTTCTGTTTAGTTGGCAGAACTAATAGACTTTCCATGAAATTATCAAATTCTTATTCGGAGACATCTGAGGCAGCGACTGCCGTTCCTCAAGTGCTGAGTTTCATAAATTCCTCGTGCATGAAAAACGAAAGACTTACTGGAGGCTACGGAGAACTGGATGCGATGAAATCTAGGTTTTGTCTGCAGAGAAGCAGTGACAGCAGTGATTCTGTGATATTTTAGATTATGGCCAAAATTGTGGAAACCTTTTGGGAAAAAGTGTATTTTCTAAAACTAGCTAATAACACCACTTTTTTTTTTGGAGTAGTACCATAAAATTATATATCAATGGAAAGATAATTTAATCAAGAATGTAATGCAATCACTTTTATGAAGGATTTGCTGTTAGAATAGCAGTATAAAGAAGAAAAGTGAAAGAAATAGAAAAAACAAGATATACAAAAATTTTCACCATAGAAAAAATGAGATATACAAAAATTACCACCATGTCAGTTAATACTTAGTTGGGTAACCTTTAGGATGAATGACGGCCTTACAACGTCTTCCCATGGAGTGAATCGAGTCTTTTAGTTCTGCAGCTGTTCTAATGTGAAATCAAGATTGAAGGATTGCTTCTATTAACTGGGTTTTATTGCTGGGTCACTTCTGGTTAACAAGCTTGTTTAGTGGGCTCCATAGATTTTCAATTGGGTTAAAAGTCTGGGTTATTCCCAGGCCATTCCAGCAGTGGAATAGGATTATCTTGAAGCTCCCCAAAAAACAGTGGTGTTATTAGCCATCAAACCTCAAAAATACACTTTTCCCAAAAGGTTTCCACAATTTTGGCCACTACTGTATATGTTTTTTTGAGACGGATTTAAGGATTAGATCTCTTTGTTCTGATTCTTTGGCAGGAATTAAAGGTAGTCTTCAACTTATGACCACAGTTGAACCCAAAATTTCTGTTGCTAAGTGAGACAGTTGCCCCATTTGACCACCTTTCTTGCCACCGTTGTTAAACGAATCACTGCATTTGTTAAGTTAGTAACACGGTTGTTAAGTGAATCTTGCTTCCCCATTGACTTATACAATCACAAAAAGTGATTACACAACCCCAGGACATTGCAACCGTCATAAATATATCCCAACTGCCAAGCATCCAAATTTTGATCACGTGACCACGGGGATGCTGCAACAGTCATAAGTGTAAAAAATGATCATAAGTCACCGTTTTGAATGCCTTCGTAACTTTGAACGATCACTAAATGAATGGTTGTAAGTCGAGTTTGTTTTAACCGTTCCTTGATGGTCACATTTGCATATTACGTTGAGCTAAAGGCTAGCATATCCCATTACATACACTTTTGCAGGAATGATAATCTATTTGGCTCCTGCGTCTTCCAGAATAAATTTCTTGCGGAGTCTTCTTTAACAAGGTTTATTGAGCCAGAAAGGATGCAGTTACAGTCACAGAATTAAATCAGCAACTGTATTATTTCTCAGACAGAATGAATTGATGCCCTGAATCATCGTAGTGTAGAATAGGGGTGTTAAACTCATGTCGTCATGGAATAATCATGTGATGTATCTGGCCCGCGGGCTGCGAGTTTGACACCCCTGGTGTAGATGTTTCTAGAAGAATTGCTTTCCAGTGAAGTGATCAGGTCAGCCTCTTTGCAGACTGTGGAGAACCTTAGAGTTGTCAGTTTACTAGACCATCTCCTGAATCTTTATGCATCTGTGAACTAACCATCATAATCGGTGGGATTCAAATAATTTAACAACCAGTTCTCTGCCCTAATGACCGGCTGGGTAGGCATGGCCATGGTGGGCGTGGCCAGGGGATGTGACAGGCAGCACTCGGCCTTCTGCACCCCTCTGGGAGCAAAAACGGACCATTGTGGTGGGGGGGACATGTCACCCCGTTTTGGTCCTAGTAGGCCTCCCTCCACTTACCTGGGAGCCAAAACGGGACGCATCGAGACTCCTGGAAGGAGTGGAGTGCGGACGGGAGGGTCTACCGAGCAATTTAATTACCGGTTCACCCTAACTTGCTGAATCCCACCACTGATCATAAGGCAATGGGAGTCGAGGTGGCGCAGTGGTTAGACTGCAGTACTGCAGGCTACTTCAGCTGAATGTTAGCTGCAGATCAGCAGTTCAAATCTCACCAGCTCAAGGTTGACTCAGCTTTCCATCCTTCCGAGGTGGGTAAAATGAGGACCCAGATGGTTGGAGGCAATAGGCTGACTCTGTAAACCGCTTAGAGAGGGCTGTAAAAGCACTATGAAGCGGTATATAAGTCTAAGTGCTATTGCTATTGCTATTCTCCTCACACATTTTGTCCTGTATGCAGGCCAAGTCTGTTACCTTTAGCGTTGTGCAGCCCCCACGCCATGGCCAGCTGGAGCGCACCCATGATGGCCATCATTACCAACAGGCCCATGCCTTCTCCATGGAGGACGTCTTCCAGAACCGAATCAGTTACAGTCACGACGGGAGCAATTTTTTAGAAGACCGTTTCACGTTCACAGTGTCCGATGGAACCAATCCCTTTTTTGTGGTGGCAAAGGAGGGGAAAGAGGTCAGTGGGAAAGCCAATGGTTTCTACCTCAGAATTTCAATTTCACGTACATGATACAATTTCTCACGGCTTGTGGCCGTTCGCATAGTAGGCCAAGAAATCCAACCTCAGTTTTCTCTATCTAGCGTGTAGAAAGCTAAAAAGTCAATTAAGGCTTTTGCTCCCTGACATGCAAGAGCAGTGGAAAAGAGACCAAGGAGAGGTCATAGCCAGCTCTTGTAGTAAATTACTGTGGCTCAGTAGTTTATAGCTGTAAATATGTGATGGAATTTACTAATCTGGGTTCCCAGAAGAGAAAAGGGAGGGGTGGAATTCTAGAGGAATAAAAGGCAGCTCAGTTCAAATAGTTTGGGTCAGAGAAGGGGTGAAGACAGACCCTAATAGTTTTCTGAGAATATGCTTGTGTAGATGGCAGAATGCTTTAATAATAATAATAACTTTATTGTCATTGTACGTGTATATACAGTATATCCAAACAACGAAATTCACTTAAGACCCAAACACAAGGTCCAACATACATAACAATCCCCAAACACACTCCCATCCACCACAATTCTCCACCCCTAAACCACCCAAAGATCCACATAACAGACCAAGTAATGCTGTCCAACAGCTCACTGATGGTGGCCCTTTAGTTCATCATTGAGTGCAATTATAGCTCTGGGATAAAAACTATTCAGAAAACGTGTGGTCCGTGTTTTAATTGTTCTGCCAGAAGGCAACAGTCCAAAAAGATTGTAAGCAGGATGCGGAGAGTCTGAGTATGTTATGCAACTTCCTCAAACAGTGAGATTTGAAGATGTCGTCCAGGGCTGGTAGCTGGAGCCCGATGATATTCTGGGAAGTTTTAATGATTCTCTGTAGAGCCTTTTTTGTCTGCTACAGAGCTGCTCCCATACCATGCAAGAATGCCGTATGTCAGGACACTCTCAATGGTGCTGCGATAGTAGGACAGAAGTAGATGCTGAGATAGATTTCTCTTCTTGAGCATTCTCAGGAAGTACAGCCTCTTCTGTGCCTTCTTCACAAGCATGTTAGCATTCATAGTCCACGAGAGGTCCTTCGAGATATAAATGTCCAGAAATTTAAAATTTTAGTCTGGCAATATTCTCCTGTTCTGTTCTGTTCTGCTCTGCTCTACATATATCTATTATTCTCTTTTCTTCTCACATCTATCCATTCTTCTGTTCTGCTCTGCTGTATCCCACCCTACCCTATTTTCTTGCCTTTATTACTTTTATAAAGAACTCAAGATGACGAACATAGCTAATACTCCTTCCACCTTCTCCTATTTTTCCCACAACAATCCTGTGAGGTGGGTTGGACTGAGAGAGAGTAACTGGCCCAAAGACATCCAAGCCGACTTTCATGCCTAAGGCAGGATTAGAACTCACCATCACTTGGTTTCTAACCTTATGCCATTAACCATTAGACCAAACTGACATTGTAGGAAAGTTGTAAAATTGTACATATCTGTTGTTAGTATTGTATTTTAATGTCTGGTGTGTGTGTTTTTGGTTTGTTTTTTTTTTGTCTCTTTTTTGTGTGTTTGGTTTTAAAATGTAAAATACTCTATAAACAATTATTTTTTTTAAAAAAGGAAATCTGTTTGAAAGAATCACGGCATGTTTCTCTTGGGTTTTGGGCCTGATAAAATTGCACATAGGATCCGTATTTTCTTTAAGGAGCTGCCTGACTCCTTAAGAGAAGTGAAAACCCATTTGCATATTTTCAAATACTGTTTTGAGTGGCTTGACATAGGGGCACAAAAGAACAGAAGGGCAATTTGTCCAGTGTGGTAGATTCCGTACCATTGCAGAAACAAATGTTCTGAATGTATTTTTTTTTTTTTCAGATTGTGACTGCTGTACCCCAGTGGTTTAGAATAGAAATTCTCCCTGTGGATGACGGGACTCCAAGAGTTGTCACTAATTTAGGTCTTCAATGGTTGGAATATATGAATGGCAAGGTGAGCTTTTATGTCTGATTTGTTTCAGAATTAGGCAACTCTGTCCTTTTTAACTTGCAAAAAAAAAATATTAAAAAAAATAGTAAGATGATGAACCAGAAAGAAACACCGTTTTTGATTCTATGCAACTGTTGATGTTTCTGGCAGACTAAAGCATGAATTGTTTAAATTATGGTTTTATCATTAAACCACAACGGTGAGATTTACACAATGCATTCTATCGTAAGCCATGATTTACACATGTATTTTTCCAGACTATAAGACGCACCGGAGTATAAGACGCACCTAGTTTTCGAAGAGGAAAACAAGAAAAAAAAGTTTTTGGCCTCCGCGTGTCCAGTTTTTGCCCTCCCCGGCCCCCAAGAGCACTCTGTAGGCCTCCCAAACCCTCTGCCTTCCCATTTTTGTGAAAAATGCGCCCGTTTTCAGCCTCCTGAACTCCCCATGCGTCCTGTTTTTGTCCTTTCCAGCCCCCAGGAGCACTCTGCAGGCCTCCCAAATCCTTCACGTGTCCCATTTTTGGCAAAAACGGATTTTGGCAAAAACGGGACATGCGGGGGTGGGGTGGGGGTTTGAGAGGCCAAAAAAGGGCTGTATTCGATCTATAAGACGCACAGACATTTCCACCCACATTTGGGGGGAGGGGGAAAGTGCGTCTTATAGTCCGAAAAATACAGTATATCAACTCCATACTTCAGTGAAATGAATGAAAAACAAAATCACGCACATTTTTGCTTTCAGCCCATTCGGGAGGTGTTCTGAGAACTATAAATGGAATCAACAAGCAAAAGTAGAATAAAGTTTATTTATTATATTATCTATGCATCGCCCTGTTCTCTTTGACACTAGGGAGTGTATAAATGATATACACGTAGCCCTCAACATACGACCATAATACCTGACAACAACTATTTTTAAAAGCACACCCCTCTCTCGCACCATTTTAGAATCTGCAGTGCCTGTGCTCTCACACCACCTCCAGTATTAGTGCAGGGGGGGGGGCAGTGATCTCGTGCAGCCTTCGGGGCCTCCGAAAATAAGTTTAATTTAGTTGTACTTCATTTTTGCAATTATTTGATGTTTCTTTATACAATACACAGCATCAAACACGATTGGACTGTATTTGCCAGCATAGTCAAGTTACCAATAAAGGAGAATATTTGTAGCTCGGGGTTGACCTGAGGGGTCCTTGGTGCTCTCTCAACTTGCTTGTATTCTTGTAGACGTTTCATTACCCAACTACCGCATTTTTCAGAGTAAAGATGCATCTTTTCCCCCCAAAAAAGAGGGTGAAAATCTGGCCGCGTCTTATACTCCAAATGTAGCCCTGCCCAGCTTTGCAAACGGAGATTTCAGAGGCTGAAAAAAGCCTCTGAAAGAAGCTTCAGAAAAAAAGCCTCCAAACAGAGCTTCAGAAAAAAAGCCTCTAAAAGGATTTTATCTAAAATAATATGGCAAGCAACAAAAGAAGAATCAGGAAAGGTTCTAACCAAACTATGCTAACAAATCTGGAGAATGACACAATAACCAACAGATCGGAAGAGATGTATCTATATACCAATACCAAAGAAAGGAGATTGAACAGAGTACAGATAGTCCTTCAGAAAAAAAGCCTCCAAACAGAGCTTTAGAGGCTTTTTTTCTGAAGCTCTGTTTCGGAGGCTTTCAGAGGCAGAAAAAAAAGTTTTTTCTGAAACAGAGTTTCAGAAGTTTCAGAGACAAAAAAAAAAGCAAAAAAAAAAAGCAAGGCACACAGAGCTCACAACCAACGACGCTGTTGCTAAAATTCACACACCTCTGGGAACAGCTGATTGGGGGTATTCCGGGACCGCCAATCAGCTTTTTTCTTATTTTCCTCCCCCAAAACTAAGATGCGTCTTATACTCCGGTGTGTCTTATACTCCGAAAAATACAGTAGGTAACATCTAGATATTACCTAGGTTGGGTAATAAAACAACAAAAAGAAGCAAGCTCAGAGCACCGGGGACCCCTCCAAAGTCAACTTAAACATTTTCTGAATATTTGACGTACAAAGGCTGAAGGTTTTGTCATCACTGCTCTGGGACAACAGCATAGCTAAATATTCCTGGCTACAATTGACCACACACATTAAAAAAAAAAAGATTGAGTGAAGTTCTCCGAGCAAAAGACTGAATGGTGTATGTTTTGTGAGTGTGCCCCTCCTCTCACTGCTGCCAGCTGCTGTGATGAATGGAATAGACCTTGGCTGTTTGTTACATCAGCAGTTGTGGTGAAACTAAGCAATCCATCTTAAACTGTAAGGCTAAAGTTCCTAATAACACCTCCCTTCTTCCTCGCCCGATGCTCTTGTTCCATAGGCTGCGGGCCTGTGATGTCTTATTCCTGGCTAATAGCATTTGCATTCCTTAAGTGGGGAGCTCTGATGGATTAATTGCTGTGATTAATCAAGTGGTGCTTCCATCACCCAGTGAAGAGGCCGAGAAATGGAAACAGATTTTAATTGCCAGCTGAGTAGGGTGCTCAGACACAACACACATTTCAACCGCGGGAAGAGTGACAGATGAGGATGCAAGTGACTTTTGAAGACTTTTGCACAGATTGCTTTCGGGAAGGTCTGAAGTCTGCTGTGGGAACGGCTGCTTCGGTATCTAGCAAATAGCAATAGCACTGAAGACTTCTATACCGCTTCACAGTGCTTTATACCTGCCCTCTCTAAGCGGTTTACGGAGTCAGCCTCTTGCCCCCAACAATCTGGGTCCTCATTTTAGCGTCCTCGGAAGGATGGAAAGCTGAGTCAACCTTGAGCTGGTCAATATTGAACTGCTGGCAGTGAGCAGAGTTAGCCTGCAACACTACATTCTAACCACTGTGCCACTATGGCTTCCTTCCTTCCTTCCTTCCTTCCTTCCTTCCTTCCTTCCTTCCTTCCTTCCTTCCTTCCTTCCTTCCTTCCTTCCTTCCTTCCTTCCTTCCTTCCTTCCTTCCTTCCTTCCTTCCTTCCTTCCTTCCTTCCTTCCTTCCTTCCTTCCTTCCTTCCTTCCTTCCTTCCTTCCTTCCTTCCTTCCTTCCTTCCTTCCTTCCTTCCTTCCTTCCTTCCTTCCTTCCTTCCTTCCTTCCTTCCTTCCTTCCTTCCTTCCTTCCTTCCTTCCTTCCTTCCTTCCTTCCTTCCTTCCTTCCTTCCTTCCTTCCTTCCTTCCTTCCTTCCTTCCTTCCTTCCTTCCTTCCTTCCTTCCTTCCTTCCTTCCTTCCTTCCTTCCTTCCTTCCTTCCTTCCTTCCTTCCTTCCTTAGCAATAACACTTAGGTTTATATACTGCTTCACAGTGCTTTACAGCCCTCTCTTAAGCGGTTTACAGAGTCAGCCTATTGCCCCCAACAATCTGGGTCCTCATTTTAGTGACCTCGGAAGGATGGAAAGCTGAATCAACCTTGAGCTGGTCAAGATTGAATGTTGGCAGTGAGCAGAGTTAGCCTGCAATACTACATTCTAACCACTGTGCCACTATAGCTTCCTTCCTTCCTTCCTTCCTTCCTTCCTTCCTAAGCAATAACACTTAGGTTTATATACTAAACCTGGTGAGATTCGAACTGCCAAATTGCAGGCAGCTGGCAGTCAGCAGAAGTAGCCTGCAGTACTGCACTCTAACCACTGCGCCACCATGGCTCATAACGTGGCTCATCTATCAGCAGGTTTCGCATCAAGGACCCAGATTTAGGAGAATATAGGCCAGTGATGGCTAACTTTTTCGCCATCGCGTGCCAGGAATGGGGGGGGTCGTGGGGGGGTTCACGCGCGCCCATAATTCTATGCGCCCCGCATGCACGTATGCACACGCGACCCTCTCCCCCCCCTCTCCTGGGACGCGATGGCCCAGTAGGCCTTTTTTCTGTCTCACCTGGCTCCAGATCCTCTCTATGAGTCTAGGGAGAGCAAAAACGGCCTTCCCCACCCCCACAGAGGCCCTCCGGAGGCCAGAAACAGCCCATTTCCCAACTTCCGGTTGGACAGGAAGTGACATTTTTTGCTGTCCCCAGCCTCCAGAGACTCCTAGAGAGGCCCTAGAGAAAGAAAAATAGGCCTCCCCCCCCCCGCCCTTCGGAGGCAGGAAACAGCTGTTTCCCTACTTCTGGTGGGCCCAGAAGGCCTGAAAATCAGCTGGCCGGCACGCGCATGCCTGCAAGAGCTGAGCTCGCGTGCCCACTGATATGGCTACGCGTGCCACCTGTGGCACACATGTCATAGGTTCGCCATCACGGATATAGGCAATAGCACAACACCAGAAGATCTGAAAAAGTTGAAGAGAGCCAGGATGGTTCAAGGATGAAGGGATTGTTGTAGAACAAGGGTGATTGAGGTTCAAATCCAGCCTAGGCCAGGGAGGCTCACGGGTGGCTTTCACCCAGTTATTCTCTCTTCGGCCAACCTACCCCGCCAGGTTGTTGTGAGGATACCATGAAAGATGTACGCCTGATGTCTTGGAGAAAACAATAGAACGACTCGCCTCCAGAAGCTGCGAATGCTCCAACACTGGACATTTTTAAGAAGAGGTTGGACAACCATTTGTCTGAAATGGTATATAGTGTCGTGATGGCGAACCTACAGCATGCGTGCCCAAAGTGGCACAGGGAGCCATGTCGCCTGGCATACGCGACATCGCCCGTTCCTCTTCCGGGTTTCTGGCGCACATGCTCATGTGACGATCAGCTGGCCTTTGGCATATGGCAGTGCCAGAAACCGAGCTGGTTTTCCGTTTCCTGGCGTGAGCATGCGGGCCGGCCAGCTGATCGGCGTATGCGCATGTGCGGCAGTAACCGGAAGACTTGCTGGCCCGGCACGCGTGAAGCGTTCCCTTTTCTGCACTCATTGCCAAAAAGGTTCACCACCACTGGTATAGTGCTTCCTTCCTAAGCAGGGAGTTGGACTTGAAGACTTACAAGATCCCTTCCAACTCTGTTATTCTGTTCTGTTCTGTTCTGTTCTGTTCTGTTCTGTTCTGTTCAGATATATAATGTTTAAAAGAGTGGTGCGGTGGCCTAGAGGTGGAGCTCTCGCCTCACAATCAGGAGGTTGTGACTTCAATCCTAGGTAGAGGCAGATATTTCTCTCTCTGGGCACACTGAGAATATATCTGCTGAACAAAACTCCGGATTGGCGACAGGAAGGGCATCCGGCCATTAAACACTCTGTTAGCTCCATTCAGTTGCCCAGACTCCACCCCGCAAGGGATTATGGGTTCGTTAAATGAAGATTATATATAGTGTTTAAAAGGTGAAATCTTTTTCCCCCTCATCCCATCTCTCTGCTAAATAACTAATTCCCACAACACTGCCAAACTACAGTATCTAGTAAGGCTGTATTCTATGATTATTCTCTTCTTTCCTATTACTTATCTCCTTATTTTCTTATGACTATAACTTTGTTGCTTGCATCTTACGATTTATATTATTCATTTAGTATTCCATTTAGTATTTGGGTTGATTGCTTATTTAGCATCCTATGGCTATCACTCAATGTTGTATCTTATGATTGATGCTGAATGTATTTTTGCGATAACTATGATCGTGATTGATCACTTATTGCTTGTACAGTATGTACACTGAGACCTTATGCACCGGAGATAGATTCCTTGTGTTGTTAAGTGAATCATTAACAGTTCTTAAGTTAGTAAAACCGTTGTTAAGTGAATCTGGTCCCCCATTGACTTTGCTTGTCAGAAGGTTGCAAAAGGGGATCCGATGACCCCAGGACTCAGCAACCATCATAACTATGAACCAGTTGCCAAGCATTTAAACTTTGATTTACATGGCCATGGGGATGCTGCAATGGTCATAAGTGTAAACAAGTGTGAAGTCAGTTTTTTCAGTGCCATTGTAACTTCAAACGATCACTAAACAAACTGTTGTAAGTTGAGAAATACTTGTACAGAGCAAACCCCTTGTGTTTGAGTTTCCAGAGTTTACATGAGCCAGGGCCATGATGGTGAACCTATGGCACGCATGCCACAGGTGGCATGCGGAGCCCTCTCTGCAGGCACGCGAGCCATCACCCAGCTCAGCTCCACCGCACATGTGTGCGTGCCTCCTGCCAGCCAGCTGATTTTCACGTCTCTGGCTCGGGGGCAGGACGCATGCGGGAGACATGTGCGCATGCGTGGGATTTCATACACATGCACGAGGGCGGGAGGGGGCCTCGTGCACATGTGCCCCCCCCTGCAGCCCATTTTTGGTCCCAGGAGGCTTCAGAGAGGCCTGCCAGGCCCAAAACAGACTGCGGGGGTGTCACACGCGCATGCACAGGGAAATTGGGGGGGGGTCATGCGTGCATGTGCGGGGAGCGTGGTGTGCAGGGGGTATTGCATTATGGGTGTGGGGACATGCACGCTCAACCCCCGTGGTGCTCCCCCCACTTTTGATACACGATGGCAAAAAGATTAGCCATCACTGGACTAGGGATTATGGTATTTGTAATCCAACAATGTATGACGTACCAGATGAGGAAGAAATATGTTAGTAGGATTTTGTTTTTAAATCTCAGGGTTTACAAACTCTTCTTCACTGGTTTCTGGTCTTCCATCTAGCCAAAAAACCTCATCACTAAGAAGGAGCTGTTGACTATGGACCCTGATACAGAAGACAACCTCCTGATCTATGAAATAACAACGGGACCCAAATATGGTTACGTGGAGAAGAAATTGCAGCCAGGAATGATGGTGACTACCTTTACGCAAGGTATAAGCCATGTTGGAATTTGCTCTTTGGTGTCGTGCCTTCTTACTGAGTGTAATCAGAGGTGGCCTTCACATAATTTAACAACCGGTTCGCCTAGTGCAGAACCGAAAATGTGCTTGCTGGCGGCTACAAACACACGGCAATTTCCTGCATGCAGCTTCCAGCACACCTTCTCGGGCAGCTGCAGTGAGTAGAGCAGGCAAGGCATGTAAATCAGCTGGGCTGTGTGGGCGGGGCAAATGAGCCAGAGAGTGAGATATATAGGACAGGATAGTACCGGGGCTAGCCAGCAGCCGATAGCAGCCTGCAGAGCTGGCAGCGGAGTTGGACAGTGAGGAGGCTGAGGAGGAACATGGGCCAGTCCTGGAATTTTGGGGAAGGCCCAGATGAGGGCTCTGCATCGGAGGCAGAGATGGGGCCAAGCCATCTGGGAGTGATGCATGGACTCCGGAGCCCCCAGAGTCAGACAGCAGAGAGGCAGAGGAACAGGAGGAGCCTGTTCCTAGGGCACGCATATGCATACTTGCAGAAGGCAAGAACAGCTAAAGCAAAAGGGACGACTCGAGAGTAAGGCCAGGAGATAATTGGGCCTTCCCATAAGGCTTAAAAGAGAAACAAAGGCACTTGGGCCTTTTTGCAGAAAAGCCACATTGCTAACTCTGTTTCCAGTCGGCATCTCTTGTTTGTTTCTGAACTTCGTGGGTCTTTGGCAGGGTGTCAAAGAAGATAAAGGTTGGTGATTATCCCAAAGGATTTCTTCCAAAGGACTTGTTTTGCAACTAATTGGGACTCAGCTGGAAATGAACGTAATTCTCAGCTGTTCCAATGAAATAGGTTTGTGTGGGACTAATTTTGTCTTGTAATGACTTAGTAAGCCTAGGTCACAACAGGGGTGGGTGGTCGGAACTACCGGTTCACCTGAATCAGTCCGAATCGGCAGCAGCCTACCTTTGAGTGTAGTCCTTTTCTCTTGGAGGAATGGAAGGAGATGCTGAATGAACCTGGATAATACAGAGAAGATTGAACACGACCCACCAATTTTGCTGGCAACAAACCCACCTGGGGAAAAATAGCAAAGCAAAACTCTGAATCTGACAATCAGGGAAAATGTCTATGGGGATTCTCACTCATCCAGGTCGCAGTTATCCCAAAGGTGCTTTTTTTTCCCCCAAAAGGCAACTGGATTTTCTTGGTTTTTCCTTTGAAAGTGCTTTGCTCCTCCGCCAAGAGGCTTCTTCCGAGCAGATTCAGAAATGAAGAAGCTTCTTGGATGAGAAGCGAAGGACATAAACCATCAGAGAAGACACCCGAAGAGCTATCTTTGTGTTTTGCGCTCAAGTTGGTTGCTATCACCGATTGTATTCTCACTCCATCAGTGAGCCATAGTTTATTTAGCCATAATGGCTGGGCCAAGCCACAGTTGGAGGGGATCTTGTACAGAGGTGGTATTAAGCTGGTTTGGACTGGTTCGGGCGAAACGGTAATGGAAATTTTAACTGGTTCGCCGAACTGGCAAATACCACCTCTGGCTGGCCCTTCCCCCGCCCACTTGTCACTCACCCCCACCCCGTCTGCTCGGATTTTTGGATTGACCTGGCATGCAGAAACTATGGCTTAATGCTAACCATTCGATCCCATGAGATTAATTATACATCCCATGAGGAAGTTTTAATTAAAGAGTAAATTTTTGCCTTATACTTCTCCTGAATCTCCCAACTCTTCAAACTGATGGAGAATGTCTAATATTCTTAGATTCAGAGAAAATAAGAAACATTTCCTTTCCATATCAAGATTCAGTTTACACAATTCTTCTCTAATCCCAGTACTTGCTTTTCTAGCTGGCTGTATTCCAGTCTGGTGCCCTCTATTTGGTTTTTTTTTCCTTTTTTCTTTTAAAGTTCTAAAGTATCTTTTTTGAATGACCAGTATTCTGAATGTGGCCAGATAGATCCTTAGAAAATAATTAAAATATGGTCAGTTTGATATTCCCTTTCCTAATGATGCACAAAATAAAGTTTGTTTTTACGGGTTGGTTGCTTAAGTCATAAGCAATTTGATTGAATGCTGCAGCCCCTAAGAACCTTATTTATTTGGTCATCTTCAGTTGAGGCTCCCTTGGGCTCTAGCTGAAATGAATAGTGTTTCCCAGCATGGATCATTTTATAAAACGTTGCATCGATAGGCTGAGATACGGCAAAATCGTTTCTGAGCAACAGGGATTGTTCCGCATCCAGAAATTAGATTAGCACGGAGGCTATTATCGTGGTTTGCAAAGGAATGTAAAAAAATAAAAAAAAGGTCTTTAATTCCGGGATTAATTTGTTGAAGTCTTTATCTAACAGAGGACGTGAATTTGGGATTGATCCAGTATGTGCTACATGAAGAGAATATTCAAAGGACAGAGGATAGTTTTCAGTTTCTGGTGAAGGACAGCAAACCAAGCATTGTCGCTGATAATATCTTCCATATTCAGTGGTCCGTTATCAGCTTTCAACATATGAGGTACCCTACTTAACAGTTTTTTCTTAATACAATGCAGGAATGGAATTATTCAGCCGATTGACGGAATTGTTACTGTTACGATGCCATAGCATCAGTGGGATTCAGCTGGTTCACACCAGTTCAACTGAACCAGTTGTTAAATTACACCGCCACCGCCACCCCTCCGCTATCAAAGTGTATGCTGGGCGCCGCGCTGCAGTGCAATGGAGGAATGGGCAACGGAGCGGCCAGCACGAGGGAAGGAGAAGGCCACTTTCCCTCTTTCTTCTCCATCCTCCTCCTCCTTCCCTCATGCCGTCTGCTCCATTGCCCGTTTCTCCATTGCAGCGCAGCACCCAGGATCCACTTTGATAGCGGGCGGTGGGGGGGAGGTCATTTAACAACCGGTTCACCCAGGGTCAAGTTGGCTATCGCGAGAATTTCATTCCACATGTTCAGCGGAGCTGGAGGACGGGGATGGGCCACACCTCTCACAATAGCCAACCTTACCCTGGCCGAACTGGTTGTTAAATTATTTGAACCGCCACTGCATAGCACATTTACTATCAGCAGCTACCAAGTTCCTTCTTTCGTAATGGATGGTGGCTTTAATGTACCTTATTTCAGAAAAACTAATATTTTAAATAAACACATAAAAAAAATCACCTTGAAGTGAAATAAAATTTTTTGGAATATTATGTGATAGAATTTGTTTTATGCTGTTGCTAGAAGGCAAAGATGCTGGAAATAACAGAATAACATAGTTGGAAGGGACCTTGGAGGTCTTCTAGTCCAACCCCTTTCTACAGCTGGAGACCCTACACCATTTCAGATAAATGGCTGTCCAATCTCTTCTTAAAAACTTCCAGTGTTGGAGCACCCATAACTTCTGAAGGCAAGCCATCCCACTGATTAATTGCTCTCTTTTCTGTCAGGAAATTTCTCCTTAGTTCGAGGTTGCGTCTCTCCTTGATTAGTTTCCATCCGTTGCTTCTTGTCCTACCTTCAGGAGAATAGGTTGAACCCCTCTTCTTTGTGGCAGATCCTTAGATATTGGAATATTACTGTAATGTTACCCCTAGTCCTTCTTTTCATTAAATAGTTGGATAGCTCAACAGACTAAATAGCCTGTTCTTAACATTCAGCTGTCCGCAATTATTGCAAGTTCGAGGCTCAAGGTTGGCTCAGCCTTCCATCCTTTCTAAGGTAGGTCAATTGAGGACCCAGTTTGTGGGGGCAATAAGCTGACTTTATATAAAATATACAAAAGTATGAAGGCTATTGCTTAACGCATTGTAAGCTGCCCTGAGTCTCCCGAGAAGGTCAGCATATAAATCTAATTTAAAAAAAAAATTAGACAAGAAAGTGATAAGGAACTACAAACAAGAGAAATGCAAGTGAACCATGGATGAAGAAGTGGGCTGGACATTCATATGTTGAACAAAGCATTTTTCCACTCGTTTTTACTTCAGCTGGTATATTTATGTGTGATTTGTTGATAATCTGCTCCAAGAGGCTTTATTTAACCCGCTTGGTATATCTGGGCTTTTACCAAGTTGAATTTGTTGCTCTTGTCTCTTACTTTCCTTTTTTTTTCTTCTTCTTTGTTCTGGAGTTGAATTAAACGAATTTGATTAGACTGAATTGCCCCCAGTGAAGGGAGATTTCACATTTTCAATAAAAGAGGAGAAAGTAAGCACACTGAAGTTAATTAAGTTGTTATAAATTGCAAGTTAACTATTTAATTTGCTACTGGGAACGATAGACTGAAAGAACACGTGGTATAAACCTCCTAATATACGGTGGTGACCAAAATTGTGGAAACCTTTTGGGAAAAGTGTATTTTTTAAAACTAGCTGATAACACCACTTTTTTTTTTTTTTGGAGTAATGCCATAACATTATATATCAATGAAAAGATAATTTAATGAAGAATATAATACAATAACTTTTATGAAGGATTTGCTATTGGAATAGTAGTTACAGTATAAAAAAGAAAAGTGAAACGCACAGAAAAAAAATGAGATATACAAAAATTATCACCATAGAAAAAACAAGAAATACAAAAATTATTACGTCACTTAATAGTTGGGTAACCTTTAGCATGAATTACGGCCTTACAGTGCTTACCCATGGCGTGAACCAAGTCTTTTAGTTCTGCAGTTGTTATAATGTGAAACCAAGATTGAATGATTGTTTCTATTAACTGGGTTTTATTGCTGGGTCGCTTCTGACTAACAAATTTCTTTAGTTGACTCCATAGATTTTCAATTGGGTTAAGGTCTGGGCTATTCCCAGGCCATTCCAGCGGTGGAATAGGATTATCTTGAAACTCCAAAAAAAAAGTGGTGTTATTAGCTATCAAACCTCAAAAATACACTTTCCCCAAAAGGTTTCCACAATTTTGGCCACTACTATAAGTCTAACATAAATACTGAACTGAGGAGGACTCTTTTTTTTTTTAAATTAGATTTATATGCCGCCCTTCTCCGGAGACTAGGGGCAGCTTACATGCATTAAGCAATAGCCTTCATACTTTTGTATATTTATACAGCTTATTGCCCCCACAAACTGGGTCCTCAATTTACCTACCTTAGAAAGGATGGAAGGCTGAGTCAGCCTTGAGCCTCGAACTCGCATAATTGCAGACAGCTGGGTGTTAATAACAGGCTATCTAGCCTGTCGAGCTATCTGAGGCTTTCATTTCAATGCATTCTTCCCTGATTCACAAACTCTGGGTTGCTCCCACTCGGGGATCTGAAGGAAACCCATTCTGTCCGTCTTTCTTTCCAGCTACAACATCAGTGAAAAGGCCGGTTCCATCAGTGTGGCTGTGAGGAGGGCAGGAAACCTCAAACAATACGCTATTGTCCTGTGCCGTACAGAACAAGGAACGGCCACCTCTGGTTCAAGTTCTCAACCAGGGGAACAGGATTACCTTGAATACGCTAGCCAGGTGAGTGCAGGAAATACATTATAGTATATAGCCAGGGGTGGGCTTCAAAAATTTTAGCAAGGGGTTCTCTGACTGGTTTCTGGGTGGGCGTGGCCTAGTTGGCCTTCTATACCACAGCGGGGTGTGTGTGCATTTTTGCCCTCCCCAGGCTCTGGAGGCTTTCCTTGAGCCTCCAGGAGGGCAAAAATGGCCTCCCCAGGCTCCAGAGGCCTTTTTGAGGCTGGAAACGGTCCCATTTCTGGCCTTCCCAAACTTCCGGTAGGCCTGTTTTTACCCTCCCCAAGCTTCCACACGCGCCCCGCATTTACCTGCATCCAAAACGGGCTGCATGGAGACTCCTGGGAGGGTTGGGGCAGGAGGTGGGGCAGGGCCAGTGGTGAGTTGCCCCTGGTTAGCACCGGTTCTATAGAACCAGTAGTAAAACCGGTGGGAGGCCCCGTCCACTGACCCCACATGCACAGAAGAGAGAGAGCGCATGCAAGCAAAGCAAGCACGCGCACACAGCCCCACTGCAAACCAGTAGTAAAGTAGAACCCACCCCTGGGCAGGACCAGTTCGGGTTCTCCGAACTGCACAGAATCTTAGCTAGAGGTTCTCCCAAACCCCTGCGAACCCCCAGCAGCCAACCCCTGTGTATAGCCCAGTGGAAGTTCTAGAACTGTGATTGCGAACCTATGGCACGGGTGCCACAGGTGGCACGCAGAGCCATATCTGAGGGCACACGAGCGTTACCCTAGCTCAGCTCCAGCACACATGTGCCCGCCGGCCAGCTGATTTTCGGGCCTTCTGGGACCACCGCAAGTCGGGAAATGGGCTGTTTCCGGCCACCAGAGGGCCTCCAGGGGGGTTGAGGAAGGTCATTTTTGCCCTCCCCAGGCTCCTAGAAAGCCTCTGGAGCCTGGAGAGAGTGAAAAACGGGCCCACTGTGTCATCACGTGCCAAAAGCGGGGGAGAGCGCAGGGGGAGCATGCGCACATGCGTGGGAGGGCGGGGCATGGGTGGGCATTGAATTATGGGTGTGGGCACGCACATGCACGATTCCCCCGCTCTCCCCCCACTTTTGGCACGCGACAGCAAAAAATGTTAGCCATCACTATTCTAGAACCAGAAGACTTGAAAGACTGTTTCACTTTAAGGAAGAATGAGCCAAACTACCTCCTAGCATGGCCAGGAAGTGATGTGAAGGCAACAACTATCACTAAAGATCTTTGATGAAGATTCTGACTGTTTAGGGCAGGGGTCTCCGAACTTGGCAACTTTAAGACTCTTCAGCCAGTCATGGAATTCTGGGAGTTGAAGTCTGAGTCATCCAGGTCATGGTTCTTCAGCTCTGAACGGATGGTGGGAAATGGAATGGATTTATACTCCCTGGCTTAACTCTCCTCATTGTGGGGGGCCTTAAAGGGCTAAAGTCACCCTGTAGGGATGACAAAGAAAGGAGGGACACCTTGCAGATCGCGGAGAGCTGCAACGGATTTATATTCCTTGCAGGCAGCTGGTCATTTGCATCCCTTTAGCGAGTCGTTGAGGTCACCTGGAGGTTTATCTGCATCCTCAGGGTCACCTGAGCGGTGCAAATGGGTGTGGAGCCTTCTTGGAACTGTTGACACTGTTGAAACCCTTCCATTCCCCGCCATCCAGTCAGAGCCGAAGAAGCTTCTTGGATGAGAAGCGAAACGCCTTCGAAGAAAAAAACCAGAAAGTCCAGTGGCCTCTTGAAAAAGCACCTTTGGGGCAACCATAACCTTGGATGTCTGAGAATCTCCATAAACTCTGTCCTGAAGCTCATCATGAATGGTAGTGAATCCAGATCAAATCTGCCAGTCCTAGGAAAGACGGAGTATTCATTGACTGTTTTCCACCTGCTGTTACTTTTCATCCCACGCAGGTACAGTTCGATGAATGGGAAGACCTCAAAACCTGCACCATCGTTATCCATGATGACGGCATCTTTGAGGGCGTAGAGAGCTTCACCGTTGAGTTGAGTATGCCAGCGTATGCCTTGCTGGGCAACATCACTGCGACCCAAGTCTTCATTAATGATGTAGAAGATGAGCCCACTCTGCAGTTTGACAAGAAGGTCTACCATACCAGTGAGAGTGCCGGCATCCTCTCTGTCCCCATCGAAAGGAAAGGTTGGTTGACATACAGGAACAAGTTCGCTTTTAACTCCACCCATAGAATGCAATCGCGTTTAATTCAGGCTATAGATAGTCCTCGACTTACGACCCCAGTTGATTGGGGTCCCCAAAATTTCCACTGTTCAGCGAGGCAACAGTTAAGTGAGTTTTAGCCCCATTTTATGACTTTGCTTGCTGTGATTGTTAAACGAATCGCGGCAGTTGTTTTGTTTTGTTTTTTAATTTGATTTATATGCCGCCCTTCTCTGGAGACTCAGGGCAGCTTACAATGCATTAAGCAATAGCCTTCATACTTTTGTATATTTTATACAAAGTCAGCTTATTGCCCCCACAAACTGGGTCCTCAATTTACCTACCTTAGAGAGGATGGAAGGCTGAGACAACCTTGAGCCTCGAACTTGCAATAATTGCAGACAGCTGAATGTTAAGAACAGGCTACTTAGCCTGTTGAGCTATCTGAGGCTCTCGTTGTTAAGTTCGTAACATGGTTGTTAAGTGAAACTGGCTTCCCCATTGACTTCGCTTATCAGAACGTCGCGAAAGGTGATCACATGACAACACCTCCCCCCCCCCCCCCGGGACACTGCAAGGGTCATAAACGTGAGTCATTTGCCAAGTGTCTGAATTTTGATCACGTGATGCTGCAGTAGTCGTAAGTGTAAAAAAATGGTGAGGTCACTTTTTCCAGTGCTGTTGTAATTTTGAGTGGTCACTAAACGAAACTGTTGTAAGTCAAAGACTTACTCTGTACCTGTACACACTCAACACGCTTACCGTATTTTTCGGACTTTAAGACACACTTTTATGTCTCCCAAAAGGGGGCGAAAAGGTCTGTGCGTCTTATAGACCGAATATTGTTGGGGTCTGTTTTGGAGGCTTTTTTCGGCCTGTTCTCAGGGCATTTTTCAGCCCATTTTTGAGGCTTTTTTCAGTTCATTTTTTCTGAAAGGACTACCTGTATTATATCAAGCCCAGCTAAATAGCAATACGCAAATAAAAAGTAGAAAGAAAATTCATTAAAAACTGATTTTAGGCCAAATTATCTGCTTCTTGTCAACATACCCATAATCTGGATAAAATAACTATCCCTTTCAAGATAAAAACATTGCATTTTAGCAAAAGAATCCCTGCAAGAAGTACCATATTTTTCAGAGTATAAGACGCTCTGGACTATAAGACACACCTACTTTTTTGCCTCTGCCTCCCAGCAATTTGCCTCCTTGCAGCAAACAGCGGAGGCTGAAAATGGGGCAGGCGGAGGTGGCAATAGACAGTGGCAATAGACAATGGCAATCCCTGCAGCCTGAAACAGCTGATAGTCAGGAGGCCAGTCCAACCGACAATCAGCTGCTTGTGCTAACCAGGCTGTGCTGAAGCTGAAACTGAAACAGGCTGTTTGCTGTTTGCTGCAAGGAGGCAAATTGCTGGGAGGCAGAGGCCAAAGGGTGGGGGCCGGCGGGTGGGTGGGGCTACATTCGATATATAAGACACACCCAAATTTTCAACCTCTTAGGGGTGGAAAAAGTGCGTTTTATACTCCGAAAAATACGGTATGTTTGTTGATGATGATCGGTTTGAATTCTGGAAAATAATCTTTTTCTCTGCAATATATTGTAGGAGATTCTAGCAGCATCGTCTCTGCCATTTGCTACACCGTCTCTCAAAGTGCCCAAGGCAGCAGCATGTATGCCCTGGAATCCGGTTCAGACTTTAAATCCCGGGGAATGTCCAATGAGAACCGCGTCATCTTGGGGCCTGGTGTCACAATGACAACTTGCGACGTGAAACTGGTTGATGATAGCGAGTACGAAGAGGAGGAAGAATTTGAAATTGCTCTGACCGATGTATCCGAGAACGCTCAGCTTGGGAGCATCACTTCCGCTAAAGTTATGATCGACGGTCCCAACGATGCTTCTACTGTATCGCTCGGAAGTGCGTCTTTTAGCGTTAGTGAAGAAGCAGGTATAATTATGGGAATTATTTCTCTCTTGCTGCATGTTGTATTATTATCCCTGTTGGAAGAACGATCCACCTGGTTCAGTTCCAAGCCGGGAGAAAGACACTGGAAAAATGGAGGCTAATCGGAAAGATGGTTTAATGCCGAAGCAGAAGCACATGGGTGGTCCTGGGCAGCTGACCACATGGAGTTGAGAGTGAGGGTTTTTTATATCTTCTCTTGGGCTTTGAACTTCAGCTTCCTGTTCCTGTGCAAGAACATGTATTCTATTGGCTGTCGTAGGGGTAATAGCTAACTTTGTAGGTTGTCTGAGTCCCAGGTTTGGTTGAAGTTTGCTGGGTGATGCAGTGTCCCCAGGTGATCGTGCCATGTGGTGAGCTCTGCTGCTAGATAGGTTAATCCTATTACGTCCTGGAGGGTCATGTCTTAATCCCATCACTCTGGAACTGGAGGTCTTTTGTCTTGTAGATAGGCTGGCCCAGTCTTTCTTAATGGGCCAGCCAAATATCTGCTGGGGGCAGGGAGTTGCTTTCTGTCTTTAAAACATGCTTCTTCTTTTATCATCCAGGAAATATTTTTCCTTTTTAATATTTCCTAAATTATTTCATTATCCTAGGAGACGTGGGGAGGGCGGGTCTTCCGTCATCCCCTTTATGTTTAATGCACAAAATAGGCATACACAAAGTCCTTGGCTTCCAACCATTTGTTCAGTGGCCGTTCGAAGTTAGAACGCCACTGAAAAAAGTGACACAACCAGTTTTCACACTTACGACCATTGCTGCATCCCGGAGATCATGTGATCAAAATTTGGGCACTTGACAACTGGCATGTACTTCTGACAGTTGCCTTGTCCTGGGGTTGAGCAGTCACTGTTTGTAACCTTCCCAGGAGGCTTCCGACAAGCAAAGGAAACTGGATTTGCTTAACAGCCACATGATTTATTTAACAGCTCCACCGATATGCTTAACAACTGTGGAAAAAGGGGCAAAACTGGCCATGTAGGAGATGGCCAGGCTGAACCCGAGAGAGGGTTTAAATAAGTTATCAGTCTTGAGCCCATCTGCACTCACAAAAAATGTAAATCCAACCCACCTTGAATTCCGCTGAATCTTATCTACCGCCAATTTTCTTTTGACGGTTAGTAGTTCAGTTTCTTGTAGAGACTGTTGGCATGCAATAAACCCGTATTCATTTGAATCGTCTTAGCTCCTGATTCCCTTGACAAAAACCACTTAAGCCACTCACTTAAAACAGAAATCAATGCCGGGTTTTGGCAAAAAAATGTGTTAAAGTGGGATCCTGCGACTATGGGTTGCTGCAAATGGCTGTAAATTCTGCAGGGTTGCCAAGCACTCGAAGTGCAGTCACATGATTGTGTGTGTGTGTGTGTTGTGTGTGAGACCATCGGAACTTTAAACCCAGGTTGTAGGTTTATTGGAATGGTCTCTAAATGACTGGTTATAAGTCGAGGACTTTCTGTATTACCCTTAGAGTAATATATTTGGCAATTTTTGCATCTACAAGAAAGACCAGTGAATTCCGTGCACAGGAACATCCACTTGTATATTTGCAACAAAGGGACCTCTATTTTTTACACCATATATCTATCTCACCTAAGTGACTCTGGGCAATTTACAAAACCTAATCAGTTTGGTTCCCTTCCATAACGATGTTCACTTCAGAATAGTTTTCCTTAAACCACATAGATTTGAGGATTGCAGTGTCTTTTGGAAATGGAGTACGCACAGTGGTAATCTTCTCTGTTTCCATTTGAAATTAATTGCTTTCAAATCCTCCCTTCCCTCCCTGCTACAGGGATTATCGAAATCCCAATTACGAGGCACGGGTCTGATCTCTCCATTCCTACCTCGGTCTGGTGCGCCACTCGGACATCAGATCCGCCATCTGCTACTCCGGGATTTGATTACATTCCCAGTTCCAAGAAGGTTGAATTTCATCCAGGGAGAACTGAAGAGGTATGGCTATTTTTTCTCCTCCCCCCCCAATCGTAATGGAAGGATTATTCTTCAGAGCACATCATAGCAAAATTCTCTAGAATAGCCTGTTCCTAGGTTGAACATGAGGGATGCGGTGACTCAGTGGCTAAGACGCTGAGCTTGTCAATCGAAAAATCGGCAGTTCAGCGGTTCGAATCCCTAGTGCTGCGTCACGGGGTGAGCTCCCATTACTTGTCCCAGCTTCTGCCAACCTAGCAGTTCGAAAGCACGTAAAAAAATGCAAGTAGAAAAATAGGGACCACCTTTAGTGGGAAGGTAACAGCATTCTGTGCGCCTTTGGCGTTGAGTCATGCTGGCCACATGACCACAGAGACGTCTTCGGACAGCGCTGGCTCTTCGGCTTTGAAACAGAGATGAGCACCGCCTCCTAGAGTCGGGAACGACTAGCACCTATGTACGAGGGTAACTTTTATCTTTACCTTTAAGGTTGAACATTTTTGAGCAATCCTAGATCACATGGCAAAAATCTGGACAAATTTAGGACTGTCGAACGAACCTCTGTTTTATTAGGGCTCTTGAAATGTGTTTTGATGTACTCTGATACCATTCCAAATTAGTCTGGTAAACCTTACTTGGGAAAGGAAACGGTAACCATCAGCCAATAGCTGTTGGGAGCTGTCCAAGAGAACGACAGTGAAATGGACTTCTTTCGCATCCCCCTCCTCCAGTGAACCCCCTCTTGAGGCCTATCAGCTCAGCAGTTATTATGTAGATCAGAATTAAAAAGCTAAGGGCCAAATACAGAGGTATTTCGTTAGGAAATGCACGCAAATGGATGCTGCAATCCATTTCATGCAGTCTTTTTTGATCTTGGGGAGTTTAATCCCCTCCTCCTCTGCAGGGGAATTCTGGGAGTTGAAGTCACTTGAGAAACACCAAATCTAATGGTGTTGGCTGTTCCTTCACCCTCTGAGCAGTGGTGGGATTCAAAATTTTTTACTACCGGTTCTGTGGGTGTGGCTTGGTGGGCGTGGCATGGCTTGGTGGGCGTGGCAGGGGAAGGATACTGTAAAATCTCCATTCCCTCCCCACTCCAGGGGAAGGTTACTGCAAAATCCCCATTTCCTCCCGATCAGCTGGGAGTCGGGAGGCGGAGAATAGATGGGAGCGGGGCCAGTCAGAGGTGGTATTTACCGGTTCTCCAAACTACTCAATATTTCCGCTACCGGTTCTCCAGAACTGGTCAGAACCTGCTGAAACCCACCTCCGCCTCTGAGGAAAGCAGGGATTTATAAATGAAATCTGGCACCGGTTAATAAAACAAAGATGCAGGTGGCTCCTCTACTTACAGCAATTCGTTTAGTGACCGTTTGAAGTTACAACGGCGTTGAAAAAAGTGATTTGCGACTGCTTTTCATACTAATGACCATTGCAGCATCCCCATGGTCACGTCATCAAAATTCAGATGCTGTATTCTAAAAATGCTTTGTCTTCCTTTCTCTCTCTTTCTCTTCCTCTCTTCCTCACTACCTCTCATATATGTTAATACAGAGTGGGTAGGGTTTTTTAAAATATATAGGTAGGGCCATTAGAGTTGGTGGCATCTGGGTGCCATTGGAGGATCTCAAAGAGAGGTGAAATTATCTTACCTTCCGTACCGGTTTGCAAATGTGTGTGCGCCGGACGCACGTTCACTTCACTCACTCGCACTGTTGTCCGTGCATATGCAAAGCCTTCTGCGCATGCGCAGAGGCTGAAAATCATCGCAAAAAAGGGACGGTATGACATCCTGACGGGTGGGCAGGATTTCGCGCAGTCGGCCCTGCCGGATCGCGCGATCCGGATCGAACCGGCTGAATTTCACCCCAATCTCAAAATTAGGCAGGGTTGGGCCTTGGATGAGAATCCAGCCCGTTTCCTGACTTCCGGTGGGCTTGGAAGGCCCGAAAATCAGATGGCCACATGCCGTAGGTTCGCCATTACGGGACTAGGGGTTAAGCCTGACTTCATTATGGAGAACCAATTTGGTGTAGTGGTAGATTGAAAATAGTCATCCTGAGTTCTCATCCTCCCTTAGACCCGGAAACAGTGTAGATGACTCTCTATCAGTCCAACCCGCCTCACAGGGCTGTCGTTTTGCAGAAATAGAAGAAGGAAGTGTTACGTATGCCACCTTGAGTTGTACAGAACAAAAGCAGGCTATATAAATCGAAGAAATATCCTATATATGTTTACAGAATGGGCTGTTTCATTTCTCTTATTTCCCCCATTAGCATTGCACCTTGACTATTCTGGACGATGCGCAGTCCCCAGTGATCGAAGGAGTGGAGACCTTTGTGGTCTATTTGAGTTCCCCCCAAGGAGCAGAGCTGGCCAAACCTTTCCAAGCAGTGGTGGCCATTAATGACACCTTCCAGGATGGTAAGTAGATGAGCAAAAACCAGACTAATTAGTGAGTCTGTCATCTGCACTTCCATAACTGTCTGGTTTGGCTCTGCAACCCAACAAGTCAGACACAGACTTCAAAGGATAATTAGAACTGCAGGAAAAACAATTGCTACCAACCTGCCTTCCATTGAGGACCTGTAGCACAAGTCAAAAAGAGGGCTGTGAAAATATTTATAGACCCCTCACATCCTGGACATAAATACCATATTTTTCGGAGTATAAGACGCACCCTTTTCCCCCCTAAAAGGGGGTGAAAACTTAGGTGCGCCTTATACACCAAATGTAGCCCCGCCCACCCACTGCCCCCCCCATCCTTTGGCCTCTGCCTCGCAGAAGTTACCTCCTTGCAAGCAAGCAGCAAGAAAAACAGCTCCTTTCAGCTTCAGCACATCCTAATTAGCACAAAGTTGTTTGGATTGGCCTCCCAACTCTCAGCTGATTTGCTCTCAGCTGTTTTGGGCTGGGCTCTGCTGCTTGCTGCAAGGAGGTAAATTGCTGGAGCGTATTTTTTTTTTCCTTGTGCTAATCAAGCTATGCTGAAAACAAAACTGAAAGTAAAGCAGGCTGTTTGCTGGAAGGAGGCAAAATTGGGCAGAGGCAGAGGGAGATTTCTTTTTCTTCTTTTTCTCACCAAAAAAGGTAGGTGCATCTTATACTCCGAAAAATACGGTAGTTTCAACTCTACCCTCAAAACGATGCTATAGAGCACTGCACATCAGAACAACTAGACACAAGGACAGTTTTCCCCCAAATGCGATCACTGCTAAACAAATAATTCCCTCAACACTGTCAAATAATTATTAATGTATTAATGTTATTCTTCTCTTCCTTACTAATATCTATCTCTTCCCACTTATTATTATAAGCATGTTGCTTGTATCTTTCAATATATATTGTTTTTATTTGTTTCCTAATACGATTTGATAGCATATTAGTAACGTTGACTGTCACTAAGTGTTGTATTTTTTTATTCTTGATGAATGTATTTTATTCTCCTTATGTACACTGAGAGCTTATGCACCAAAGACAAATTCCTTGTGTGTCCAATCACACTTGGCCAATAAAGAATTCTATTCTAATGCCTGATCTGTCCCCCTCTACACACACCCACAAAAACACAGCCAGTCGAGGGTTAACGAAGCACTTGGCACACACCACGGTCCTTATCTCCAACTTGGCAGCGATATTCACACCGTCTGCCAAGTGCTTTAATTGTTCACAGAAAGAAAATCACATACGTAGCTTTGCCAAAATCCGTTCTTTTAGCAGCTTCAGGCTCCAATGACTACCAGATTGAGTTTTGTTCGTCACAGGGATCACTGACCACCACCCTCTCTTATATAGTCTCTGGGGTGTGATCCAGTGACTCATTGGTCCTGTGACTCAAGTCCAGTGACTCAAGTCTATTCCCTCGCACGCCTCCTCAGCTGCTGCAAGCGCTTATCTCGCCTTCGTTGACATGCGTCCAGGAATGACGTCTCTCCCTCACTCTCATCTGAGACACCTGTTTCCCCACTACTTGGCTCTCTTTCAGCTGGCACCTGAGACGGTGCCAGGGGGGGGGGGCTGGGAGATCTGGCTGGCTCCTCTTCCTCATGCTCAGAGCTTCCTTCCTCCAATGGGATAGGCTCAGAGGACGGGGCCACAACAATGCCGATGGAAATACTCAGACACACCTGGTTCAGCAAAGCTGCTTAATTTGAGAAGTTGGTTTCAACTCAAGAGATAGGTAAACCTGAACGACACTGTATGGATTCCGAAGATGGCGTGATCCTATTGGATCTGAAATCACGAGATATTCTCTAATCATACATGGGCAAAGTTGGTGTTATTCTATTCTATTCAGGTGCTTTCTTTAATTGCAACCCGGAAAGACGCTGTGCATTGCTAGGAGTGCTGTTAATCTGTGATTCTATGAGATTATCACTCAACCCATCCTTAAGGCGACATCATGGATGTTCATAATGTACAGTAGACTTCTGTGCATTGGCCGAAGAAGGCATTTGAGCACAGATGTCCTTGACTCTAAATTGTCTTACACTGGGAATTATGGAGGTCCACAGTTGTTGTTACACCGTAGTGGACTTACTTCTGCCCCAGTCCTTTTGTTGTGGCCCGTCAGCGGCCTGTGCAGCTAGTAGCTGATTCTAACAATGAGGAGGCTGGTGTGGTGCTGTGCCAGCAGCCTGTGCAGCTGGCACCCAAGTCAGACAATGAGGAGGCTGGAGAAGATGTGGTGCCAGAGGCAGGGATTCAGCCAGGGCTTTCAGAACCTCCCATAAGTGAAGAGGACGAAGAGAAGGAGCCTTTTCTTGATTCACGGTCATGCAGAGCTGCCAAAAGGCAGGAGTGGCTCCTCAGGAGGAGGTCTCCTCGGGAGTAAGGCTTGGGGCTAATTGGCCACTCCCTTAGCCTATTTAAGTAGGAACACCAACTGAAGCAATTTGCAGGGAACAACTTCTTTCACATACCTTTGTGTCCTGCCTTGCTTATCTTATCAGCTTCCTGCAAATTGCTTCTGGGCATTCTGCCAACCACAGTAAGCTTTCAGTTATTATTCTTTGAATTCTTGGTGGCTGTTAATGCAGTTAATTAACAGCCATTGTTGTAAAAGACTGGTTTCTTTAGTAAACCAAGGTTTAAACGGACTTTGTGTGTGCTGCGTTCTTTGGGATCCATAGCTGGGACAGAACAGCTTTCCTTCACCCTGTATTTATTTTCTCTTCTGATTGCTTTGGGTTTTTTGCTGCAATTTATAGCATCAAAGAATATCCAACACATGTTCCAGCACAGCTTTACACAGCCTATGGGCTTCACTTCCCATAATGATACTTGAAATCTGGTGTTTCTGGAGGACATTTGACTTTTCATGTTCCTAAAGTTATTTCTCATCCTCCTCTCCTTCTCCTTCTCCTTCTCCTCCTCCTCCTCCTCCTCCTCCTCCTTCTTTTCTTCTCCTCCTCCTCTTCTCCTGCTCCTTCTTCTTTTCTTCTCCTTCTCCTCCTCCTCTTCCTTCTTTTCTTCTCCTCCTCCTCTTCTCCTGCTCCTTCTTTTCTTCTCCTCCTCCTCCTCCTTCTTTTCTTCTCCTCCTCCTCTTCTCCTGCTCCTTCTTCTTTTCTTCTCCTTCTCCTCCTCCTCCTCCTTCTTTTCTTCTCCTCCTTTTCTCCTCCTGCTCCTTCTTCTTTTCTTCTCCTCCTCCTCTTCTCCTCCTGCTCCTTCTTCTTTTCTTCTCTTTCTCCTCCTCCTCCTCCTCCTTTTCTTCTCCTCCTCCTCTTCTCCTCCTGCTCCTTCTTCTTTTCTCCTCCTCCTCCTCCTCCTCCTCCTCCTCCTCTTCTTCTCCTGCTCCTTCTTCTTTTCCTGCTGCTTCTCCTTCTTTTCCTTCTCCTCCTTCTCTTCCTCCTTGTTTCATCTCCTTCTGCTCCTCCTTCTCTTCCTCCTCCTCCTTGTTTCTTCTTCTTCTTCTTTCCTCCTCCCCCTCCCCCTCCATCATTTCTTTTTCCTCCTCCTCTTCTTTCTCTTTCCCCTTCTCTACCTTTCCTCTGTCTTCCTCCTCCTCCTCCTTTACAGTTCCAAGCATGAAGTTCAGTAAAGATGTCTACTCCGTGAAAGAGAAGGACCATGTCCTTCACGTTCCTGTTATCCGTACTGGAGACTTAAGCTACGAATCTTCAGTCAGGTGCCATACCCAGAGTCAGACCGCAAAAGTCATGGAGGATTTTGAGGAAAGGAGAAACGCTGAAGAATCGCGGATCACTTTTTTGAAAGGGGAGAAGGTGAGTGAATACAGCTGGCAGAGAACTGAGGACATAACATGACAGGGAGAGAGAGAGAGGGAGAGGGAGAGGGAGAGGGAGAGGGAGAGGGAGAGGGAGAGAGAGAGAGAGAGAGAGAGAGAGAGAGAGAGAGAGAGAGAGAGAGAGAGTCCATCAACTCAAAGCCCTTGGCCCAGTTTCAAAACTGCTGCAATCTGTCAGGCCAGACTTGTGGTGAGGAAAACATTTTTGGATGAAGAAACATACGAAATGGAAAGACTGCCAGGACGTGGGTTAGGACTCAACTTAAATGCCATTTTATTTTCTTGGCGTAAGGCAGATGGACTGAGGGCGGAAGCAAAATTTGGGAAGGCATGCAGGGCTGTGTCATGTACATTGGCAGAGCTGGGGGTTAGTTCCCTGGGGGAGAGAGAGATGGCTGGAAGATTTATTTGCAGTTTTATCCTGTGAAGTGTGTTCTAGAGCCGGGATGGTGAACCTATGGCATGTGTGCCAGAGGTGGCATGCAGCGCCCTCTTTGATGGCAGGCGAGCAGTCGCCCCAGTTCAGCTCTGCTGTGCCTGTGTCTGCACCTCCTGCCAGCCAGCTGGTCTTTGGGTGTCTGCCATGCATGTGCAGGGGGCATGTGGCGGGCATGCACGCCTGTGTGGGGGACGGGGGGCATGCAGGTAGCCATGCACACCTGCATGGGGTGTGGGGTGCATGCACAGGGCCCTCGTGTGCATTGTGGGGGACGGGGGGGCATGCGGGTAGCCATGCACACATGCATGGGGTGTGGGGTGCATGCAAAGGGCCCTCGTGAGCATTGTGGGGGACGGGGGGCATGTGGGTAGCCATGCACACATGCATGGGGTGTGGGGTGCATGCAAAGGGCCTTTGTGCGCATTGTGGGGGACGGGGGGCATGCGGGTAGCCATGCACACATGCGTGGGGTGTGGGGTGCATGCACAGGGCCTTTGTGCGCATTGTGGGGGACGGGGGCATGTGGGTAGCCATGCACACATGCATGGGGTGTGGGGTGCATGCACAGGGCCCTCATTCGCATTGTGGGGGACGGGGGGGCATGAGGGTAGCCATGCACACATGCATGGGGTGTGGGGTGCATGCACAGGGCCCTCGTGCACATTGTGGGGGACCGGGGGCATGCGAGTAGCCATGCACACATGCATGGGGTGTGGGGTGCATGCACAGGGCCCTCGTGCACATTGTGGGGGACCGGGGGCATGCGGGTAGACATGCACACATGCCTGGGGTGTGGGGTGCATGCACAGGACCCTCGTGCGCATTGCATTTTGGGGATTCAGGCGTGTGTGTGCATTCACTCGTGCATGCACTTTGGGCATTCGGTCTGGAAAAGGTTAGCCATCACTCTTCTAGAGTTTAGGGTACATGTTTCCTACCTCAAAGTGGAAAGGAACTTTAATTAAATATACAGATAGTCCTCGGCTTACAATAGTTGATTTAGCAACCGTTCAAAGTTTATAACTTTGAAAAAAAAGTGACTTATGGCCATTGTTCACACTTACGACCATTGCACATGCTTTATATTTGGATTGCTCTGACAACAGACTCATATTGATGACGGTTGCAGTGTCCCGACGGGGTCCTGTGATCCCCTTTTGCGATTTTCTGACAAGCAGAGACGATGGGGAAACCAGATGCGGTTAACAACGGCGTTACTAATTGAACAACTACAGCGATTCACTTTGCAAACATGACACGGGCAAAATTCACTTAACAAATTTCTCACTTAAGCAACATAAATCGTGGGCTCAATTGTGGTCGTAACTCGAGGACTACCTGCATAGAATTGCATACCTGGCTTTATAAATTGCTTTCTAAATGAATGAATTGTGCGGATTGCCTCCCAATCCTTCCTGATGATATCCTTCACTTTAGGTAAAGAACTGCACGATTATTATAAACGATGACTCTGCCTTTGAACCGGAGGAGAGATTCCGGGTATATCTGAGTGAACCCCAAGGCAACCACTGGAGTGGGGCTACCGTTGGGAAAAGCAACATGGCTACTGTAGTTATTTCCAACGACGAAGATGGTAAGAAGGATGGGCTTGTATTCAAACACGTATTCATCTGAGTTTTATTACAATCGGTTGATTATTATGAGTCTCGGTGGCGTACGCGCTCCCATTTGTGAACCGGTAGCGAAGGTAAGTGAATACCAGCCCTGGGGAGTCTGTTGTAACTTTGAATGGACATTAAGTGGCCAGTCATAAGTCGAGGACTACCCGTATGTGATATTGAAAAGGTAGTTGAATATGGGCATCTATTTAGTTATTATGCCCAGTTACGCCCAATACCTGTTGATGCCTTATCCTTTGCCTAATTGCCTTTTGAAGTCATCACCTCGTCTTACGGAATCAAATAGATTCAAATCAGAATCAAATCAGTCTAGAGAGTCACTTATCTGAAATAGCAGAGGTTCTTCTGCTTGAGCAGGGGGCTGGACTAGAAGACCTCCAAGGTCCCTTCCAGCACATCCATCCATCCATCCATCCATCCATCCACTCACTCACTCACTCACTCAAATTCCACAACTGAATAGATTGTTGCTAACATTACATAAAGAACAACTTTCCCCCCCTCCTATCCTGAATCTCTGTCACTCCGTACAATTGCTCAGCTAACTTTTCTCCATACCTGCGTTAGTCTTGGTGTCCTGTCTGTGCTTCACTGATTTATTTTTAAAACATCTCCAATAATCTTGGGCCCTGAACCACTTGGAGTACAATTTTTTTTAAAAAAAACAATCATCAGGAAAAGGATCAGTCAATAAACTTCTCCTTACTTGGCAAGAGTCTGTTCAATTTTAGCTAAGGGTCTTTAAAAAGTTTCTGCTAAAGCAAGTAGTCTCAAAAGTTTAGGGTAGTGCTTCGTTTCTCGGCATTGATCATTGGCTCCAACAAAAAAAGAAATAAATAAATCTGAGTTATTTCAGATACCGTCTTGTTTTTGTTTTTGTTTTAATTTGATTTATATGCTGCCCTTCTCCGGAGACTCAGGGCGGTTTACAGTGCATTAAGCAATAGCCTTCATACTTTTGTATATATTTATCCAAAGTCAGCTTATTGCCCCCACAAACTGGGTCCTCAATTTATCCACCTTAGAAAGGATGGAAGGCTGAGTCGACCTTGAGCCTAGCTAGGATTGAACTCGCAGAATTACAGGCAGCTGGATGTTAATTGCTGCCTTTAATAGGAGGCATTAGCCCCCTACGCTACACAGGCTGTTGGACCGCAAGATGAGTTAGCAATAGCAATAGCACTTAGACTTATATACCGCTTCATGGTGCTTTTACAGCCCTCTCTAAGCAGTATTACAGAGTCAGCCTATTGCCCCCCCAACAATTTGGGTCCTCATGTGACCCACCTCGGAAGGAGGGAAGGCTGAGTCAACCTTGAGCCTGTTGAGATTCGATCTGCCAAACTGCAGATGGAGCCTGCAGTACTGCACTCTAACCACTGTGCCACCGAGGCTCTAAAACAGTGGTCCCCATCCTTTCTGGCTTCACGGACCGACGGCGGGTGGGAGGGGGGCGGGAGAGGAGATGGTTCTGCACACACAGTGCACACAGCTCCCTTTGTGCAAGTAGCAGGCAGGTGTCCCTGCCCTCACACAAGTGGAGCTGTGCCCATTTGCACGCTATTTGTGCAGCCTGGATTCAAACGGACCACGTCCTGGTACTTGGCCACGACCCATGGGTTGGGGACCCCTGAGCTAAAATGTCCTTCGTGTCTGAAACCTGACCAAGGTCTCTCTTTTTTCCCCCCTTCGGCTTCCTCCCTAATTCCAGCTCCCACCATCGAGTTTGAAGAAGCCGGGTACCAGGTTCGTGAACCTCCTGGGCCAGAAGGCGTTGGCTTCTTAAATGTCAAAGTGATCCGGAGAGGAGATCAAAACAGGACCTCGAAAGTTCGCTGCAGCACCCGGGATGGCTCAGCTCAATCTGGAATCGATTATTACCCAAAGAGCCGAGTTCTCAAGTTTAGCCCTGGTAATATTTGTTGTTGTTACTTGCAAAGTCGTGTCTGACCCATCGCGACCCCATGGACAACATTCCTCCAGGCCTCCCTGTTCTCTGCCATCCTCTGGAGTCCATTTAACCTCACGCCAACTGCTTCAGTGACTCCATCCAGCCACCTCGTTCTCTGTCATCCCCTTCTTCTTTTGCCCTCAATCGTTCCCAGCATTAGGCTCTTCTCCAGAGAGTCTTTCCTTCTCATTAGGTGGCCAAAGTATTTGAGTTTCATCTTCAGCATCTGGCCTTCTAAAGAGCAGTCAGGGTTGATGTCCTCTAGGACTGAGCGGTTTGATCGCCTTGCAGTCCAAGGGACTCGCAGGAGTCTTCTCCAGCACCAGAGTTCAAAGGCCTCAATTCTTTGGCACTCAGCCTTCCTTATGGTCCAACTTTCACAGCCATCCATTGCAACTGGGAAAACCATAGCCTTGACTATACGCACTTTTGTTGGCAGGGTGATGTCTCTGCTTTTTAGTATGCTGTCTAGCTTTGCCGTAGCTTTCCTCCCCAGGAGCAAACGTCATTTATTTATTTATTTATTTAGTTAGTTAGTTAGTTAGTTAGTTAGTTAGTTAGTTAGTTAGTTATCTATCTATCTATCTATCTATCTATCTATCTATCTATCTATCTATCTATCTATCTATCTATCTATCTATCTATCACATTTATATACCGCCCTACTCCCAGAGGGACTCAGGGCGGTGAACAGCCAGGATAAAAAACAGATAGTACAAACATTAAAACCCATTAAAATTATTAAATATTTTGGCTGAAACAATTTAAAACACCCAATTACAAAACAGATTGACAATTAAAAAATTTAAAAAGGAGAGTTAGGCCAGGCCAGCCTGCTGAAATAAAAACGTTTTGAGAGCACGTCGAAACGTGCGCAGGTCCGGGATCCTCCGTATCTCCGGTGGGAGCTCGTTCCAGATGGAAGGTGCTCCCACAGAGAAGGCTCTTCCCCTGGGGGCCGCCAGCCGACACTGTTTGGCCGACGACACCCTGAGAAGCCAGAGGCTGTTGGTAGCAGAAGGCGGTCTCGTAATTTAATTTCTTGGCCGGAGTCTCCATCTGCAGTGATCTTGCAGCCCAGGAAAATAAAATCTGTCACTACCTCCATTTCTTCCCCATCTATTTGCCAGGAATTGAGAGGGCCGGATGCCATGATCTTAGTTTTCTTATATATGGATTGAACAAATTGGACTCTGTCAGATTTATAATACAGGAAAGTCCTCAACCTGCAACCAAAAAGGAGCCCCCAATTTCCATTGCTAAGCGAGGCGGGTGTTCGATGCGTCGTGCCTGATTTTATAACCTTTTCGCTGTGTCACTAAGTGAAGCGCTGCAGTTGTTAAGTGAATCGTGTGGTTGTTAAGTGAATCCGGCTCCCCCTGTTGGCTTTGCTCATCAGAAGCCGGCTGGGAAGTTTACAAATGATCACGTGACCCTGGGACTTCGCAACCGTCATCAATACACGACAGTTGCCGAGCAACCGAATTTTAATCAACGGACTATGAGGATGCCACGACAGTCATCAATGCGAAAAACGGTCCTCGGTTACTTTTTTTCAGTGCTGTTGTAACTTCGCACGGACACTAAACGAATGGTTGTAAATCAAGGACTATGAAGATGTTGGTTTGCCTGTTGTGTTTATTGCCTGTGCCCCCTGGTGGATCTGTAGATGCAACAAGCAAGCTCCTAAGTCCAGAAAGAGAATTAAAAAATCCTTCTGCCCTTTTAAGCAAAGGCACAGAAATTTAGCCGATTGCTTTGTGCCAATACGTGAAGCTAATCCTTCTCGCTGCCCCTTAAGTCCGTAGCAATCTTGCGGCTTCTAAATCTTCCCCATCTGTTTCCTCGGTCCCAAGGTTTGGCTTTCCGCGTCTTTCCTGAAATCCCTGCAGAACTCACGGGAGCAAGAGCTGAAGGGAAGTGCAGTAAATTCCCATTCATTTCAATAAAAAAAAATTAATGGGATGCTGACCTCTCGCTTGGGGAAATCCGTGGGACTTCCGCTAAGTCTTCACCGCAACAAGAATAACCCCGGAGTTCCTTTAAGGCTCAGACAGAGACCCTAACAGCTGTCTGTGAAATTTAAACTTGTCTTTTGTATCTCCAAACAAACAGATATCACGTTGTCTAGATGAAAAGAAGGACCAGGGGTGACATGATAGCAGTGTTCCGATATCTCAGGGGTTGCCACAAAGAAGAGGGAGTCAAGCTATTCTCCAAAGCAACCTGAGGGCAGGACAAGAAGCAATGGATGGAAACTAATCAAGGAGAGAAGCAACTTAGAACTAAGGAGAAAATTCCCTGACAGTTAGAACAATAAATCAATGGAACAACTGGCCTCCAGAAATTGTGAATGGTCCAACCCTGTTTGAGAAGAGATTGGACAGCCGTTTTGTCAGGAATTATATAGGGTCTCCTGCTTGAGCAGAGAATTGGCCAAGGTCCCTTCCAACTCTGTTACTTCGTTAAGTCTTAAAGTTACTCCAGGTTGGACACTCCTGTTCAAAACCTTTTCAGGGATCCGCTCGAAAGAAAAGAGGACCTCAGGGTTCTGTATTTTTGTCCCCTAATTCTTGGCACTCAAGCTCATTCAAGGAAGTCTGGATGAATGTTCCTTCCGGCAGTTCAGGGGTGGGATTCAAAAATTTTAGCAACCAGGCCTCTGCCTGGTTGCTGGGTGGGCGTGGCCATGGTGGGCGTGGCCTACTCAGCCTCCTGCAGCACAGTGGGGAGGGCGTTTTCACTCTCCCCAGGCTCTGGAGGCTTTTCTTGAGCCTCTGGAAGGCCAAAACCGGCCTCTCCTGGGCTCCGGAGGCCCTCTGGAGGCCGAAAATGGGCCTGTTTCCAGACTTCCTTAGGCCCGTTTTTCGTTCTCTCAGAACCGAACCAGCTGAATCCCACCCCTACAGTTGTTGAAAGAAAGAACATCTGCTCTACAGCTCATCATTTATCCATGCAGGCCCCTTATTACCTGTTTCTTAGTTCCTTGGTTCACTTCCTCCAGGGTTCCTCTCCTTCCAGCTTTCCGGCTACCTACAACTTCTTTTCTCCTATGGTTTTTTCCCAGGGAGCAAGTTTTCCTACTTCTTTTTATATACTAGCTATCCATCACAATCCTGATAGGTCCTACCCAAAATCCAGCAAGATCAGCAACTCTGCACTCACGAGGAAGGACCCCCTCCCCCCCCCCAAAAAAAATCATGCCTGCAAAGCAGGAACACCAGCAGTATATTTGGATCGTAGGTTTTTATTAAAGTCGGACAGGCACCATTAATCCTTTCATGGCATCAGTTAGTAAACCTGCCAGGCAGTCAGTCAGGTTGGGTGGTGTATTAAAAAAAGGAGAAACGATGGCGTGAGGATAAAATTGTGTTTGCTTTTATCACAAGGGGTTAATGGAGTCTTCCCCAACCAAGCATCTCTAGATGTATTGGGACTCTGGGATCTTGAATCCCTAGAATTCATCGGGATAATGCCAAGTTTAAGGAGGAATGTTTTAGTGGGAACAGCTTTAACCCTAATTACCTCCTGTCTTGACTATTGCAATGCACTCCACGTGGGGCTGCCCTTGAAAAGTATTCAGAGGCTCCAGTTGGTGCAGAATGCTGCAGTCCACATGGTTTTGTGCAGGTCCAGGTGTGCACATGTGTTACTTCTCTTGCGGGAGCTGAATTGGCTGCCAATTTGCTTCTGGGTCCAAGTCAAGGTGCTGGTTGTCACCTTTAAAGCCGTACATGGCTGCGTTAATAGAGGGATAGAATTAAGATTATGTGAAGTGTTAATACCACTTTATAATGCCCCGGTAAGACCACACTTGAAATACTGCATGATGATCTGTCCCCCTCTACAGATACCCACAAAAACACAGCCAGTCGGGGGTTAAAGAAGCACTTGGCACACACCACAGTTCTTATCTCTAACTTGGCAGCGATATGCACACCGTCTGCCAAGTGCTTTAATAGTTCACAGAAAGAAAATCACATACGTAGCTTTGCCAAAATCCGTTCTTTTAGCTCCAATGACTACCAGATTGAGTTATTGTTCATCACAGAGATCATTAACCACCACCCTGTCTTATATAGTCTCTGGGTGTGGTCCAGTGACTCATTGGTCCTGTGACTCAAGTCCAGTGACTCAGGTCTATTTCCTCGTACGTCTCCTCAGCTGCTGTAAGCGCTTATCTCGCCTTCTTTGACGTGCATCCAGGAATGACGTCTCTCCCTCACTCTCATCTGAGACACCTGTTTCCCCACTACTTTGCTCTCTTTCAGCTGGCACCTGAGACGGTGCCAGAGGGGGGGGGGGGGGGCTGGGAGATCTGGCTGGCTCCTCTTCCTCATGCTCAGAGCTTCCTTCTTCCAATGGGATAGGCGCAGAGGACGGGGCCACAACACATCCAGTTCTGATCGCCACGATATAAAATAGATGTTGAGACTCTGGAAAGTGTGCAGAGAAGAGCAACAAAGATGATTACGGGACTGGAGGCTACAATATATGAAGAACGGTTGCAGGAACTGGGTGTGTCTAGTTTAATGAAAAGAAGGACTAGGGGAGACATGATAGAGGCGTTCCAATATCTCAGGGGCTGCCACAAAGAAGAGGGAGTCAAGCTATTCTCCAAAGCACCTGAAGGCAGGACAAGAAGCAATGGGTGGAAACTAATCAAGGAGAGAAGCAACCTAGCACTAAGGAGAAATTTCCTGACAGTCAGAATAATTAACCAGTGGAACGGCTTGCCTCCAGAAGTTGTAAATTCTCCAACACTGGAAGTTTTTAAGAAGAGATTGGACAAGCATTTGTCTGGAATGGAATAGGATTTCCTACTAGTGCTGGCAGTTAGACTAGAAGATCTCCAACGTCCTCCCAACTCTGTTATTCTGTTACATGGTTTTCTGACCAGGTTATCTGAAGCAGCATCTTTCCCCACCAGAGCAGGGAGGCAGGGAATATTTCAGGTTCCCTCTTCTAAGGAGATCCATTTGGCGAGACCCAGAAGAAAGGCCTTCTCCATGGTGGCTCCCTCCCTTTGGAACATCATCCCCACATAGATATTAGATCGGCCCCCCACTTTGGCACTCTCTCACAAAGCCCCAGATTTTGCCAAAGGGCCAGGGGAACCCTGAGTGGGATGGAGCCCATCAAGTGGCTTCTTTGACTGATTATTTTTGCCAGAGGGATGGGGTGAGGGATTATTGTTTTCATTGTTGTATACTGGGTTTTTATTTTACTTTATTTTTGTAAGCTGCCCAGAGACACTGAGAATCAGTGCACAGCCATATAAATTCAACAGACAGACAGACAGATAGATAGATAAGATTGGATGGATGGATGGATAGATAGATTCAATGGATGGATAGAGAATAGATAGATTGGATGGATGGATGGATGGATGGATGGATGGATGGATGGATGGATGGATGGATGGATGGATGGATGGATAAATGGATGGATGGATGGATGGATGGATAAATGGATGGATGGATGGATGGATGGATGGATGGATGGATGGATGGATAAATGGATGGATGGATAAATGGATGGATGGATGGATTCAATGGATGGATAGAGAATAGATAGATAAGATTGGATGGATGGATGGATGGATGGATGGATGGATGGATGGATAGATAGATGGATAGATAGATTCAATGGATGGATAGAGAATAGATAGATTGGATGGATGGGTGGATAGATAGGATGGATGGATGGATGGATGGATGGATGGATGGATGGATGGATGGATGGATGATAGATGATAGATAGATTCAATGGATGGATAGAGAATAGATAGATTGGATGGATGGGTGGATAGATAGGATGGATGGATGGATGGATGGATGATAGATGATAGATAGATTCAATGGATGGATAGAGAATAGATAGATAGATTGGATGGATGGATGGATGGATGGATAGATTGGATGGATGATGGATGGATGGATGGATGGATGGATGGATGGATGGATGGATGGATGGATAGACAGACAGACAGACAGATAGATAGATGGATGGATGGATGCCCCATGGGTGCATTTAAAGTCCTGTCTAACGATAACTTACTTACATTCAAGTTCTTTCCTGCAGGTGTGGATCACGTTTTCTTTAAAGTGGAGATCATGTCCAATGAAGACCGGGAGTGGCACGAATCCTTTTCTCTGGTTTTGGGTCCAGATGATCCCATTGAAGCCGTTTTGGGGGACCTCACCACCACAATTGTGACCATTTTGGACCAAGAAGCAGCCGGAAGCCTCATTTTACCAGCTCCTCCTATAGTAAGAAACATTAACTCGAACGATGAGCTAAGGGTTGATTCTAAGGTGCTTTTTTTAATGGAGTGACCCAAATCTGTCATAGAGAGATATGTGATGTAATGGTCATGGCAACAGACTAGAAACCAGGTGCCTGTGAGTTCTAGCATTAGGCATGAAACAACCTTGTTGACTGGGCTAATCTAAAAGAGACTGTGAACCCTAATCCTCTAATCCTGCTTTAGGCATGAAAGCCAGCTGGGTGACTCTGAGCCAATCACCAGGAGACCGTGAGTTCTAGTTCTGCCTTAGCCATGAAACCCAGCTGGGTGATTTTGGGGCCAGTCCCTCTCTCTCGGCCCGGGAAGGAAGCAATGGCAAGCCACTTATGAAAAATCTTGCCACAAAAACTCCAGGGACTCATCCAAGCAGTCCCCAGGATTGATTTAAAGGCACCAAATTAAATAAATAAAGACCAGCCTGTGCATGGAGATGATAAATAGGGTTTCAACCAGCAGTTTGTGAGGATTTGTCATAATTTTTGCTCTGTAAATCAAGAAAAAAAATCTCTGTAAGTAAAACACTCCTGGTATACAGGCAGTGGGCTGGTAACTAGTCCTTGGCGTTAGGTAATTTAATTCCGTTTGTTTTACACAACGTTAATTTAGAATGATCTGAATTCACCTCCTCTAAAACCTTAAATCAGGAATGAGGACAGGTGGCTTTCAGATATTATTGAACCATAATTCTCTTGAAGTGTCAGACAGCAGTGGGATGGAAGACTGAGAATTATAATCCTTCAAATCTTCTAAAATGGTGGCGTCTCTCAAGGCCCCGTACTAGTCTTTCACAGCCTTGACAACTTTAAGAAGTATGGATTTAAGGTTCAGAGTCACTGCTCTCTATTTGTATTGCCCGTATTGACCCAAGCTAAAATGTGGGAATTGAATTGTGGGAATTACTATTCTGTGGAAAGTCTGTGTCCATTTCCACCACGGAGGTATCAAAACATCACAGGTTGTCCCCACCTTACAACACTTCTGTCAACTTGCAAAACATCCCTGGCCTGCTCTCGAGTTGCCATAGGGAAGGGGGGGGGATGGGAAACTGATGAAATGGCACGGCAGCCAATCACAGATGCACATCCCAGACTTATCTCTCTCAAGGCTGTATCCTAGGGTTACTTACAGCGGCTGGAGGCGAGTGATCTCTACAACCCGTGAAATTGCCCCGTTGGTGAATGTGATTGATGACACACCCTGGAGGGAGGGGGGAACAGGGGCATGATTGGGGATGTAAATTACGGGGCGCAGGTGGGGATGCAGGTGTGCATACACAGTGGGGCGGGGCGCATGCATGGGGGGGTACAGGTTGGTGCAGGAGGTTTTCCAGGCCCAAAACGAAGCATGGGGGGAGCCCTTGCATCCCATTTTAGGCCTGTAAAGCCTTCTGCACCAACCTGGAAGCCAAAACGGGGTGTGGGAGGGTGGGGCGCATGCATGGGGGGGCTGCTCACATTGCATCTTGGGGGTTCTGGCATGCGCACATGCATTTGCGTATATGCTCTTGCGCTTTGACCACTTGCCACTGAAAAAGTTAACCATCACTGCCCTACACCATTTCAGATAAATGGTTGTCCAATCTCTTCTTAAAATTTTCAGTGCTTCTTGTCCTGCCTTCAGGTGCTTTGGAGAATAGCTTGACTCCCTCTTCTTTGTGACAGCCCCTGAGATATTGGAACACTGCTATCATGTCTCCCCTAGTCTTCATTTTCATAAAACTAGACATAGCCAATTCCAGCAACCGTTCTTTATGTGTTTTAGCCTCCAGGCCCCTAATCATCTTTGTTGCTTTGCCTTCGTTGTCCCTGCAGGTGGTTACACTGTCGGAGTACGACCACGTTGAAGAAGAAACCACAGCAGGAGCTAAGAAGTCGCCATCTCCAGGCTATCCCCTGGTCTGTGTTACCCCTTGCGATTCTCACTTCCCCAAGTACTCGGTGATGAAGGAGCGATGCGGTGAAGCTGGGATCAACCAGTCCTCCATACAGTTCAGCTGGGAAGTGGCTACCCCCACCGATGGAAACGGAGCCAGATCCCCTTTTGAAACCATTACGGACAATACCCCCTTCACCAGTGTCAATCACATGGTAGGTATAGAGCAGGGGTGTCAAACTCAAGGCCTGTGATAAGATCCGGCCTGCGGGGTGCTTAATCTGGCCCACGGGGCTGCCCCGGAAACAGTGAAGGACTGCCCCATGGTGTCTCTTCCAGTGAAAACAGAGCTTGGGAGGGCTGTGTGCGGCCCTCTGGGGCTCCGTTTTCTGCTGTGACAGCCTCCAGCAGCCCTCTGCCAGTGAAAACGGAGCTCGGGAGGGCTGCAGGAGGACGTTGCAGCCGAAAACGGAGCCCAGATGGGCCATGCACAGGTTCTCTTTTTGCTGGCAGAGGGCTCAGGACGTCAAGCAAGCCACATTCATCCTGCCCATGCCCACCCCTGCCTTACTCACTTGCCCCCCCCTCCCCAGGTCAAACACAACCTTGATGCAGCCCTCAATGAAATTGAGTTTGACTTAGAGAATTGTGCTGAGCAGTACCATCAGAAGGATAAGGGGCAGGGGTGAGGTTCAAAAATTTTAGCAAGGGGTTCTTGGCCCAGGTGCTGGGTGGGTGTGGCCTAGTTGGCCTCCTGCACCATGGTGGGGGTGGCGTTTTTGCCCTCCCCGGGCTCCGGAGTCTTTCCTCAAGCCTCTGGGAAGGCGAAAACAGTCTCCCCAGGCTCCGGAAGGCCTTCCCAAACTTCCAGTCAGCCCTTTTTTCACCCTCCCCGAGCCTCCGCACACATCCTGCATTTACCTGCACCCAAAATGGGCCGCGTGGGGACTCCTGGGAAGGGCGGGGCAAGATGGGCGGGGCCAGCCAGGAGTGGGATTTGGGGGTTCTCAGAACTGCACAAAATCTTAGCTAGAGGTTCTCCCGAACCCGTGTAAACCTCCAACAGCCCTCCCCTGATAAGGGGGCATGGATTTGGCTGGACCTGAACCACTTTCGAATACAGGTTACGATGCCATTCTGCAAGTTTAAATGCCACCAAATAAATTAGGAGTTACATGGTTGAATTAGAAGTAGCTAAACATCAAGAAATAAGTGAAATTCTGCATGCTTTCTCGGGTAAGAAACAATCCATTCTCTTTCTAATCAGTAATCCCAGGAGCACATCGTTGAAATAATTGCAAATTCTTCGTCAGTTCTGCTAATGCCACTTCCTTCCTGTGCATCTATTTTGCCACTTCCCTTTTTTTTTCTGTTGTTTTCCAATTTTATTTTGTAACCTGTCCTGGGCAGGTTCTGCTTTCATGCCCCTTTCAAATTGCCAATGTCCAATTACAGTGATCTAAAAAAATCCAAAACAATAACTCCTTCTAGTCTATCATATTAACCGACTTGCTCTATGTAGAAACAGAATAGGATAGGATAGGATAGGATAGGATAGAATAGAATAGAATAGAATAGAATAGAATAGAATAGAATAGAATAGAATAGAATAGAATAGAATAGAATAGAATAGAATAGAATAGAATAGAATAGTTGGAAGACACCTTGGAGGTCTTCTAGTCCAACCCCCTGCTTAGGCAGGAAACCCTACACCACTTCAGAGAAATGGTTAACCAACATCTTAAAAACTTCCAGTGTTGGAGCATTCACAACTTCTGGAGGCCAGTTGTTCCACAGATTCATTGTTCTAACTGTCAGGAAATTTCTCCTTAGTTCTAAGTTGCTTCTCTCCTTGATCAGTTTCTTTGGACCAATCACCAGGAGGCTGTGAGTTCTAGTCCTGCCTTAGGCCTAAAATCTGGTTGGGTGACCTTAAGCCAGGCGTGCTCTCCTCCATAAATTCCTACTTTATTCATTTATCTCTGAGTATCCAAATAACGGCCCCATCTCTTAAGGGAAGGGCCATGGGCCACGTTTTCATTATGCAATTGCTGGACCACACATATCTTCAATGCTTCAGATGTTCTGGGTCTTCAAGGAAGAAGTAAGTTCACCTGCCATTTCAGATGTGCAGTTCCATTGCCAGCAAAGCTTAGACAATTGGACCATGATGGTCACCAAGGCCTCAGATCCTTGGGTATTATAGCCACTTCTTGAAAAATCTGCAAAAAAAAAAAAACCATGTCAGACCTCAGCCATCTCTTTCCTACAGCCTGTTTCTTGGGATAAAGGAAGTGTTAGAGAAGAAGGTACTAGGCTAGAAACCAGACACGCCTTGGCATGAAAGCCTGGGTGACTTTGGGCCAAATGCTAGGAGACTGGGAGTTCTAGTTCCTCCTTAGACCTGACAGCCAACTGGATGACTTTGGACCAATCACCAGGAGACTGTGGGTTTTAGTCCCGCCTTAGGCCTGAAAACCAGTTGGGTGACTTTGGGCCAGTCATCAAGAGACTGTGAGTTCTAGTCTCCCTTTAGACATGAAAGGCAGCTGGGTGGCTTTGGACCAATAACCAGGAGACTGTGGGTTCTAGTCCCGCCTTAGGCCTGAAAGCCGGTTGGGTGACTTTAGGCCAATCATCAAGAGACTGTGAGTTCTAGTCTCCCTTAGACATGAAAGCTACCTGGGTGGCTTTGGACCAATTACCAGGAGACTGTGGGTTTTAGTCCCGCCTTAGGCCTGAAAACCAGTTGGGTGACTTTAGGCCAATCATCAAGAGACTGTGAGTTCTAGTCTCCCTTAGACATGAAAGCTAGCTGGGTGGCTTTGAACCAATCACCAGGAGACTGTGGGTTTTAGTCCCGCCTTAGGCCTGAAAACCAGTTGGGTGACTTTAGGCCAATCATCAAGAGACTGTGAGTTCTAGTCTCCCTTAGACATGAAAGCTAGCTGGGTGGCTTTGGACCAATTACCAGGAGACTGTGGGTTTTAGTCCCGCCTTAGGCCTGAAAACCAGTTGGGTGACTTTAGGCCAATCATCAAGAGACTGTGAGTTCTAGTCTCCCTTAGACATGAAAGCTAGCTGGGTGGCTTTGAACCAATCACCAGGAGACTGTGGGTTTTAGTCCCGCCTTAGGCCTGAAAACCAGTTGGGTGACTTTAGGCCGATCATCAAGAGACTGTGAGTTCTAGTCTCCCTTCGACATGAAAGGCAGCTGGGTGACCTTAGGCCAGTCACGCTTTCTCAATCCAACCCACCTCACAGGGTTGTGGTTGTGGGAAAATAATAATAAGAAGGAGTATTAGGCAGATATTATGCAACATCCCAAGGGGACCTCGCCATCCAGCAAAGTCTTTCAAGGGAGAATTTACAGTTACAGACCTTATCTGGCCTTGAAAACTTGGCAAGGAGTTACGAACCAATTAAGGGAACTAATTGTCTCCTGCAAACTCCCCTCCCCTTTCGCTCCTCTTTTATTCCCTCTGGGAGAGACCATTCACCGTCCACCTGTGGCTTTACTCCTGAGTCGACCCTTGTTCCTTAGCTGTTCCCTTCTCCTGGCAGCTCTGCGCATGCTCACACTGGGAACAGGCTCCAGCTGTTCTTCTGCCCCACTGATGTCCGACTCCGAAGACAGCTGAGAACTGTCAGAGGCCTCTGCCTCTGCCGCAGAACACTCATCAGAGCCTTCCCCAGATTCCAGGACTGGTCCATGTTCCTCCCCAACCTCCTCACTGTCTGAGTCTGCCATCAGCTCTGCTGGCGGGCCACAACAGGTTGTAAGGCTGTGATTCATTTAATGTCAGCAAACAAAAAGACAAGGTACAATAATCATAACAGGAAAGATTCCTGAGGGCAATTGCCTGGCTGATATTCAGACCCATTCCGCACCCTCCATCTTATTTTCCCCTCTCTTTCTTCTTCCTTCTCTTCCTTTCAGGTACTGGACAGCATTTACTTCAGCCGGAGATTCCACGTACGGTGCGTGACCAAAGCCGTGGATAAAGTCGGCCACGTGGGCACTCCCCTACGGAGTAACATAGTCACCATTGGGACCGACAGCGCCATCTGCCATACCCCTGTGGTGGCTGGCACAGCCCGGGGGTTCCAGGCTCAATCTTTCATTGCCACCTTGAAATACCTGGATGTAAAACATAAGGAACATCCTAACAGGTAAAAAGCAAGAAACACAGAGCTACTATTCTCGTAAAATCTGGCTTTTGGGGGGACAAAGGGTTGGTTAGCTCCGTTATCCTGCGTAACTTAATTATTTGTTCGATACCGTGTTTCCCCAAAAATAAGACCCTGTTTTATATTTTTTTCCCGCCAAAAAAGGCACCAGGTCTTATTTTCAGGGGGGTGGGAATGTCATCCACTGATTCGCTTCACTTGTGGGCATCACCCCTGGCCTCCTTTTTGCTGTCGGCGGCCTTCAGGTACTTCTGCAGCCAGCAAGGCTTTCCTGAAGGCCTCTGCAGCTAGCTGTAGAGACCTTCAGGAAAGCCTTGCCGGCTGCAGAAGAAATGGGCCAGCAAGGCAGGGGTTGGGGTGTGAAAGACCTAGTTGCAACTGTCCGAAGGTAAGTAGTAGGGCAGCTCCATTCCCTGCCCCCCCATCCCCACCCTAACTTAATTTTTACCTGTGTACCCTGGAGTGGGCGGAGTCTTCATTAGGGCTTATTTGGGGGGGTAGGGCTTATATCGGGCACACATGTAAAAATCAAGCCAGGACGTACTTTCAGGGTAGGTCATATTTTCGGAGAAACACGGTAGTAGCAGACTCACAGGACTATTTGTGCTTCCTTTAACATTTTATTCAGACCAAGTTCCTTACTTAGATTTTTCTCTAACAAGCCAGGTTCACAAGCCAAGAACAAACTTTGATTTATAGATGGGAGCTGTTATGATGTAACAGTTACGAGAATCAGAGGTCCTTGTTTGATAAAAGTTTACACAGGCTTTCCTTACAGATAATTCTCAATTTAGAACCACAATTGGGGCTAGAACCCAATTGTGCTAAGCAAGGCAATTAAGGGTGTAGGCCAATAGTTGTAACAGAGTTTCAACAGGTTCTGACAAGTTCTGAAGAACCGGTAGTGGAAATTTTGAGTAGTTTGGAGAACCGGTAGTAAAAATTCTGACTGGCCCCACCCCCAATATACTCTGCCTCCCAAGTCCTAGCTGACTGGGAGGAAATGGGGATTTTGCAGTATTCTTCCCCTGTCATGCCTACCAAGCCATGTCAGGCCCACCAAGCCACACCCACAGAACCGGTAGTAAAAAATGTTGAAACCCATCACTGAGTTGTAAGTGCAAGCACTGGTTGTAAGTCTGTAGTTTCATTGCTGTTGTAACTTCAAATGGTCACTAAATTAAACTTAAGTCAAGAGCTACTTGTGTTTATAACTTTCGTTAGTCAGGAATAAACCCCGACTTTGTATTGTAGAGAATTAAGGGGAAAGACACCGAACCAATAACAAATTACTATTTACTACAGAAGTAACACTTCTACATTTTTTTTTGCAAATATGTTAATGCAGGAAAGATCAAAATAAGAAACATGTATCAGTTTCCAATCATTTCCTCTTTTTTCTTCTTCTTAGCCTTAACCAATCAGTCCAATAATGGAACGATGCTGCTTAAATCGTTTTAGCTAAGGGAGATAAAAAGAGAGAGAAAGCAGAATATCTGAGGTGATAAAATGTTGAAGCAAATGTCAGTGGGAAAAAAAAAAGATTTGATTAATGTGTTACATTAAACATACTTAACCTGTCAGATTTTTTTTCAAGGATCATAAAACGGCAAAACGAAAATCCCTCTAGATGTTATTTTCAATCTTCCCTTCCTTAAATTTGCTGTATTAAAATTTTCCTCAGGTCTCCCTTCTTCTCCAGTTCTCTCTCATTTTATAGGGGGAAAAATGCAGAGGAAATATTTATCTAAATATGGGGTTTCTTTTACCTGTATGCGTTGTTCCAAATTGTGTAAAGGAGGAAAACACAATCTGCAATAATTTGAATGGGGATGAAACAGATTCGATTCACTCTTAAATTCAGTTGCCTTATGTCCGTGTGCCAGAGGTGGCATGCAGAGCCCTCTCTGTGGGCATGTGTGCTGTTGCCAGCTGCTTTTCCAAGTTCCATCGTGCGCATGCGCAGCGGATAGCTGGTCCAGCGCACAGGCCAGCTGCTCTCATGCGGCCACTGGAACCCGGAAGAAAGCAGCTTGCTGGTGCGCATGTATGCCAGACCAGCTGTCTGGTGCACATGCGCGTGAAAGAACCTGGAAGAGCAGCTGGCAACGGCGCTCGTGCCCACAGAGGGTAGGACGAGATGGGTGGGACAGAGGATGAAAACTAATCAAAGAGAGAAGCAACTTAGAACTAAGGAGAAATTTCCTGACAGTGAAACAATTCATCAGTGGAACGACTTGCCTCCAGAAGTTGTGAATGCTCCAACTCTGGACGTTTTTAAGAAGATGTTGGATAACCATTTGTCTGAAGTGGTGTAGGGTTTCCCGCCTGGGCAGCGGTTGGACTAGAAGACCTCCAAGGTCCCTTCCAACTCTGTTATTCTATTCTATACTGTTCTGTTCTATTCTATTCTATTCTATTCTATTCTGTTCTGTTCTGTTCTGTTCTGTTCTGTTCTGTTCTGTTCTGTTCTGTTCTGTTCTGTTCTGTTCTGTTCTGTTCTTGTTCCTGTTCCTGTTCCTGTTCCTGTTCCTGTTCCTGTTCCTATTCCTATTCCTATTCCTATTCCTATTCCTATTCCACTCCACATTTTCTGTTTCCTTCTGTCCTTTCCGTTCCACTCCAAACAGCTGGCTTATTGATTAGAGTTTAATATGTCTACAGGAGTGGCCAAAATTGTGGAAACCTTTTGGGAAAAGTGTATTTTTGAGGTTTGATGGCTAATAACTCCACTTTTTGGGGAGGAGGGGAGTTTCATATTCCTCTGCTGGGATGGCCTGGGAATAGCCCAGACTTTAACCCAGTTGAAAATCAATGGAGCTGACTAAAGACAGTTGTTAGTCAGAAGCGACCCAGCAATAAAATCCAGTTAATCGAAGCCATCCTTCAATCTTGGTTTCACATGATAACAGCTGCAGAACTAAAAGTCTTGGTTCACTCCATGGGAAGATGTTGTAAGGCCATAATTCATGCTAAAGGTTACCCAACTACCGGTAAGTATTAACTGACATGGGGATAATTTTTGTATATCTCATTTTTCCTACGTGTTTCACTTTTTTTCTTCCTACTGTAACTGCTATTTTAATACCAAATCCTTCATAAATAATAAATAATTATTGCATTACATTCTTGACTAAATTACCTTTCCATTGATATATAATTTTATGGTACTACTCCCCCCCAAAAAGTGGTATTATTAGCTAGTTTTAGAAAATCCCAAAAGGTTTCCACAATTTTGGCCACTGTTGTACCTCAATATTCTTTCAGTGTGTGGACCTTATCCAATATAACCCGTCAACATTTCTGCCTTTCTGTGTTGTTCCAGAATCCACATCTCGGTGCAAATTCCACACCAGGATGGGATGCTTCCCCTGATTTCCACCAGACCTCTGCACAACTTGCATTTCTTATTGTCAGAATCCATTTATAGGCACCAACATGTCTGTTCCAATATAGTCAGCATCCAAGATCTTAAAGGAATCTCGGGTAAGACGTTCATCTTCAAAACAGCGTATAATCCTGGTCTTGCAGAAGTTCCCTCGCCTCCTTTTAGATTTTAATGCCTAGCAGATCCAGGACAGGGCCTGGATTCTACAAGGGAAGAGCTTGGTTTGAAGAAAAAAACCAGATTATATACTCACCCAGATTTCGAAGAGGAAAACAAGAAAAAAAAAACTTTTTGGCCTCTGCACATCTGGTTTTTGCCCTCCCCGGCCCCCAGGAGCACTCTGCAGGCCTCTCAAACCCTCTGCACCAAAACAGGACACGTGGGGCATGGTTTCAGGAGGCCAAAAATGGCTGTATTCGGTCTATAAGACGCGCTGACATTTCCACCCTCTTTGGGGGAGGTGGGGGGAGTGCATCTTATACTCTGAAAAATATGATAATAGCTGATGATCAGACCTGAATTTCTCAGGTATTTTTTTCCCCCACATTTGCACTTTCATCCCAAGTTCTTTTCCATTGTTTTCCTTCCGAAGACATTTGTGGCTTTGAGTACGTTCTCAAAATAGCCAAACAAAGGAAACCTCAGCCACCGGATTCCGTGAAAACATAGCTGCCTAATTGGAATCAACAGAAGGGTGTATCTGTGTTTGCAGCTGAGGCAGGACCGTGTTTTAGCTGCTACTCACGTAGACGTTAAAAGACGAGGATCCCATCAGGAAAAAATATGAGACAGCCTCTAAGTATCTTGGTGACGTTTCGACGAAGTCTCATTCGTCATCTTCAGGCTGGTGTTCTTGGCTTCGTGCTCCTGGGAGCACGAAGCCGAGAACACCAGCCTGAAGATGACGAATGAGACTTCGTCGAAACGTCGCCAAGATACTTCCAATTCTACGTGGGAGAAGATCCGAATAACCAAAGACCTACATACAAACACCCGCGAAAACCTCAGAAACATATATATACATATATAAATAACTAAAAACCTTCTTACTTGGTTGGATACGTCAATCCGTTTAGCTTTCTCTTCTTGTTAACTTTTCTTTCTGCCCTGCTTTCAAAGAAACCGGTACATTTGAGTGCATTTTTATTTTTATTTTTAAAAAAACCCTGCAGTGTTCTTTCGTGCCCACCTGTCATTGTTAAATGACTGTAAGATAGCCTATCTAATTACTTGGAGCTTGGTAGTAATACACCAAGAGCAATAAAAGAGAGATAGCAGTTAGTCAATCAACAGCTGCAACGTTCTGTAAAATTAGATGCTCTAAACAATATTCTGTGTGTCCAATGATCAGTTTAGATCAGAGTCTGGAAACAGCTGCTGCTCACTTGTTTATTTGTCACTGAGCTGTCAAAATCCTCAATATTTTGTTACTTTGCTGTTACCATCACTTTATATAATGCCTTAGTAAGACCACGCTTGGACTATTGCATCCAATTTTCGTCGCCAATATAAAAAAGATGTTGAGACTCTAGAAAGAGTGCAGAAAAGAGCAATAAAGACAATTAGAGTAAAAGGTAAAGGTAAAGGTTCCCCTCGCACATATGTGCTAGTAGTTCCCGACTCTAGGAGGCAGTGCTCATCTCTGTTTCAAAGCCAAAGAGCCAGCACTGTCCAAAGACGTTTCTGTGGTCATGTGGCTGGCATGACTAAACGCCAAAGGCGCACGGAATGCTCTTACCTTCCCCCCAAAGGTGGTCCCTATTTTTCTACTTGCATTTTTTACGTGCTTTCGAACTGCTAGGTTGGCAGAAGCTGGGACAAGTCATGGGAGCTCACCCCGTTACGCAGCACTAGGGATTCGAACCGCTGACCTGCCGACCTTTCGATTGACAAACTCAGCATCTAAGCCACTGAGCCACCACGTCCCCATGATTAGGGTACTGGACAAAACATATGTATGTCTTGTCTAGTGAAAAGAAGGACTAGGGGTGACATGATAGAAGTGTTCCAATATCTAAGGGAAGGGACTCCCTTAGAAAAGGGAGTCAACCTATTCTCCAAAGCATGTGAAGGCAGGACAAGAAGTAATGGATGGAAACTAATGAAGGAGAGAATCAACCTAGAACTAAGGAGGAATTTCCTGACAGTTAGAACAATTAATCAGTGGAACAACTGGCCTCCAGAAGTTGTGAATGCTCCAACACTGGAAGTCTTAAAGAAGATGTTGGATAACCATTTGTCAGGATTGGTACAGGGCAGGGGTCTCCAACCTTGGCAACCTTACAACCTGTGGACTTCAACTCCCAGAATTCCTCATCCAGCGTGCACTGGCTGAGGAATTTGGGGAGTTGAAGTCCACAAGTCATAAAGTGGCCAAGGTTGGAGACCCCTGGAATAGGGTTTCCTGCTTGAGCTGAAGGTTGGACTAGAAAACCTCCAAGGTCCCTTCCAGTTATATATCCCAGGAATTCTAGGTTCGACGTGGCTAAAGTGTTATTGAAATTTTGCTCTGTATTTCTTTACTTCCAACCCAGAAGCTGGATTTCTAGATGAAGTGACGTACAATAATATCGTTCTGGGCCCTGGATATGACCGGCCGTACCAGTTTGATCCCAACGTGAGAGAACCAAAGACTATCCAGTTCTACAAACACTTGAACCTGAAGAGCTGCATTTGGACGTTTGACGCATACTATGACATGACAGAGTTAATTGATGTCTGTGGAGGATCTGTCACTGCAGACTTCCAGGTAAGGCTTTTTATATGGGATACACAGAAATGACACTGGTATCTTGGTTCCTATTGTAAATTCACCTGACGTATCATAGAACATAACTGGAAGCTAAAACATAGAGAGAATGGTTGAGAACTGGGTATATCTAGTTTTTTTTTTTAATTTGATTTATATGCCGCCCTTCTCCGGAGACTCAGGGCGGCTTACAATGCGTTAAGCAACAGCCTTCATACTTTTGTATATTTATCCAAAGTCAGCTTATTGCCCCCACAAACTGGGTCCTCAATTTACCTACCTTAGAAAGGATGGAAGGCTGAGTCAACCTTGAGCCTCGAACTCGCATAATTGCAGACAGCTGGGTGTTAATAACAGGCTATCTAGCCCGTTGAGCTATCTGAGGCTCTTTCTTAGTTTGAGTTTGATGAAAAGAAGGACTAGGGGTGACATGAGAGCAGTGTTCCAATATCTCAGGGGCTGCCCCAAAGAAGAGGGAGTCAAGCTATTCTCCAAAGCACCCGAGGGCAGGACAAGAAGCAACAGGTGGAAACTAATCAAGGAGAGAAGCAACTAAGGAGAAATTTCCTGACAGTTAGAACCATTAATCAGTGGGACAACTTGCCTCCAGAAATTGTAAATGCTCCAACACTGGAAGTTATTCAGAAGAGATTGGATAAATATTTGTCTGAAATGGTGTAGGGCCATGATGGTGAACCTAGAGCCCTATCGGTGGGCACAAGAGCTCAGCTCCAGTGCACATGTGCGCACCGGCCACCTAATTTTCCGGCCTTCTGAGGGGCCAGAAATGGCCTGTTTGCCAGAAGTTGGCAAACAGGCCATTTCTGGCCCCCAGAGGGCCTCCGGGGGGGGTTGTTTTTGCCCTCCCCAGGCTCCTAGAGAGGCTCTGGAGCCTGGGGAGTACAAAAAACGGGCCTATTGGGCCCCTGTGCCATCGTGTGCCAAAAGCAGGGGGAGCGTTGGGGGATCATGTGTGCATATGCGGGGGCCGGGACACATAGAAGTATGGGTGTGGGCACCCGTGTGCGTGACCCTCCTGGGCTCCCTCCGCTTTTGGCACACAATGGAAAAAAGGTTAGCCATCACTGGTATAGGGTTTCCTGCCTAAGCAAGGGGTTGGACTAGAAGACCTCCAAGGTCCCTTCCAACTCTTATTCTATATATTCTATAACTCTCGTCGTCTGGCATTTTAGAAACGCAAGCGACTTTGCAAACAGTAAAACTCTCCCATTCTTGTCCATGAAGCCATCGCCGTCCATGACAAGCTTCATAGGAGGCCTGGTGTTAGCCTTAGAAATCAGATCAGACCAAGAAACAGACACCATGTAGGCCTAAAGTTACTTTAATTAGAACAGCTCTAGCAACAGAATCTTGCAAGTCTGACTGTAATTCCCTTCCTCTCTCTTTCATCTTCATGTCAATTGGGAGGGTGGAACTATCTGGACTATCGGGCGAACCGGTAGCTCCGACGATCAGCTCCGCCCGCCTGCCCACCCCTGCCCTTCACTTACATTTATCTTCGCAGCTGATTAGCGGGGAAGAACAGATTGCCATGCCTCAGCTGTTTTAATACCCTAGCACTAACGCAGAAGTTGATTTTTCGTTGAACTGCACAAGATCACTGAACCGGTTGTTAAACCAGAAGGATCCCACCACTGAACAGATCCCATCTCCCCCTCACTCCGCCCCCGCCCTCCCCACGTGTCCTTGATTTTAATTTCTGGTTTTAATTTATTCAGGTTTTTTTTTTAATTTGATTTATATGCCGCCCTTCTCCGGAGACTCAGGGCGGTTTACAATGCGTTAAGCAATAGCCTTCATACTTTTGTATATTTATACAAAGTCAGCTTATTGCCCCCACAAACTGGGTCCTCAATTGACCTACCTTAGAAAGGATGGAAGGCTTGAGCCTGGGGAGATTCGAACTTACAGTAATTGCACACAGCCGGAGTTAAATTACAGTGCATTAGTCTGCTGACCTATTCCAGGCTCCAGGTTTTAATGTAGATGATGTTGTTTTTTTATTTCTGTAAGCAGGCCCAGAGTTACCTTATGGTATGATGGGCAGCCATGAAATTTTATAACTAAATAAATAAAACAGGGGAGGGAGTGGCCAAAGGATGGCCATCATCTCGAAGTCCATCTGCACCAGGCCTTCCCTGACTCCACTGTGTGGTTCGCCCATTAGAAGCCAGTGAATGATCAGAGACTGCCCTGTGCGTGAAGAGTCTGGCATTAATTGAATGGAGGTTGACCTCCCTTTCTGTTCAGGGGGGCATTCAGGGGTAAGAGCTGTGATGGCACAGGGGTTAGACTGCAGTGTTGCAGGCTGACTCTGCTGACCGCCAGCAGTTCGATCCCGACCGGCTCAAGGTTGACTCAGCCTTCCATCCTTCCGAGGTCGGTAAAATGAGGACCCAGATTGTTGGGGGCAATAAGATGACTCTGTAAACTGCTTAGAGAGGGTTGTAAAGCACTGTGAAGCGGTATATAAGTCTAAGCGCTAGTAATATGTGTGCAGCCCCCAAGCATGGCTCCAATTTTAGCAGAATGCAGAAAAAGGCTTCTGTGTTATTCAGGGGATGAAGGACCTAGATTTCCCTGAAATATTAATAGCTCTGAAAAACCTCTTTACGCAGCGCTCTAATTATGATCATAATCATTATCATCTGCTACCAGGGAAAGATAAGAGGGCCTGGTCATGCATACTTATTATTAATCAGCAATAAAGTAAAACGATAAGATTTTCATTTTCTTTTATTGCTTCTAAATTTCCCTCTCCCGAACAGGGAAACAAATAGTTTGGCGATCGTGTGAATGAAAAAAAAAAGTCTTCCTTCTTCCCTCCCTCCCTCCTCTTTCTTTCTTTCTTTCTTTCTTTCTTTCTTTCTTTCTTTCTTTCTTTCTTTCTTTCTTTCTTTCTCTTTCTTCCTTCCTTTCTTCCTTCCTTTCTTCTTCTTCTTCTTCTTCTTCTTCTTCTTCTTCTTCTTCTTCTTCTTCTTCTTCTTCTTTTCTCTCTCTCTCTCTCTTTCCTTCTTCCCTCCCTCCCTCCTCTTTCTTTCTTTCTTTCTTTCTTTCTTTCTTTCTTTCTTTCTTTCTCTTTCTTTCTTTCTTTCCTTCCTTCCTTCCTTCCTTCCTTCCTTCCTTCTTTCCTTCTTCCCTCCCTCCCTCCCTCCCTCCCTTTCTCTCTCTCTCTCTTTCTTTCTTTGTTTCTTTCCTCCCTCCCTCCCCTTTCTTTCCTTCCTTCCTCCCTTCCTCCCTTTTTCTTTCTTTCTTTCCTTCCTTCCTTCCTTCCTTCCTTCCTTCCTTCCTTCCTTCCTTCCTTCCTTCCTTCCTTCCTCCCTCCCTCCCTCCCTCCCTCCCTCCCTTCCTTCCTTCCTTTCTCTCTCTTTCTTTCTTTGTTTCTTTCATCCCTCCCCTCTTTCCTTCCTTCCTCCCTCCCTCCCTTTTTCTTTCTTTCCTTCCTTGCTTCCCGCCCTCTCTCCTCCCTTCCTTCCTTCCTTTCTTTCTCTCTCTCTCTCTCTCTCTCTCTCCTCTTTCTTTCTTATCATTTTATTTTTATTGTTATTGTTATTGTTATTTATACGTCATCCATCTCTATGTCCAAGGCATCTCCGTGTCCAAGATTTAAAAGCAAATTATGGAATTGAAGGCTAGAGATAGTAAACACTAAATTTTAAAGCAGTGGGCCCTTCTGGGCTGGATGGAGGAGCATGGCCAACCAGATTAGTCCCTCTGCTATACAAAAAGGCCGGATGGTATATAAACACCGTGCAGTACTTTTTCCTTCTGTGATGACAGGTTCGGGATTCTGCTCAGTCGTTCTTGACAGTCCACGTCCCACTTTACGTCTCCTACGTTTACGTAACTGCACCCAGAGGCTGGGCCTCCCTGGAGCATCACACGGAGATGGAGTTTTCCTTCTTCTATGACACCATTCTCTGGAGAACAGGTAGGGGGTTAGTTTTATTTTTTCCAGGACACGGGGTGAAAGGGTGAACTATAGCACCCCTGAGAGGCTAAGTTTCCCTCAGCTTGGCCAAGTGGCTTCTTGAGAATTTCTTTAGTTGCCTCCTACTGGAAGTGGACTCCAGCCCAGGGAACGGGGCGATGTGATGACTAATCCACATTGACTGATACTTTGTTGAGGAAGCCCAGACTGTTGGCATTCTCCCTCTCTCTCTCTCCTTCAGGTATACAGACGGACAGCGTCCTTTCGGCCAAACTGCAGATAATCAGGATCTACATCCGAGATGATGGTCGGCTGGTCATTGAGTTCAAAACTCACGCCAAGTTCAGAGGTGAGTCATTCTTGCATTCTGCAACTAACCAAGCAGAGGTGGGTTTCAGCAGGTTGTGACCAGTTCTGGAGAACCAGTAGTGGAAATTTTGAATAGTTCAGAGAACCAGTAAATACCACCTCTGACTGGCCCTGCCTCCATCTATTCTCTGTCTCCAAGTCCCAGCTGATCGGGAGGAAATGGGTATTTTGCAGTATCCTTCCCCTGGAGTGGAGAGGGACTGGAGATTTTACAGTATCCTTCCCCTGCCACGCCCACCAAGCCACGCCCACCAAGCCACGCCACACCCACAGAACCAGAAGTAAAAAAAATTGAATCCCACCACTGTAACCAAGGATGTCCAATTTTTTCTGCCTTGGCATTCCAGATGTGTTGGATGTTGGTTGGTGTTTCTTAATAGTGGGAGAGAAGCATTCTATTCTGGAATTGTATCCCAGCACGCATTGATTTTTTTTTTCAAAAGCTACATTGCGATGAGCATCTGTGTACGAACACTAGATTGTGTAGAGTTACGATTCTGAAAACAGAAACAATAGCAATAGCATTTAGACGTCACAGTGCTTTCTTTACAACCCTTCTCTAAGCAATTTACAGAGCCTTTTGCCCCCAGCAATCTGGGTCCTCATTTTCCCAACCTCGGAAGGCTGAGTCAATCTTGAACTGGTGAGGATTGAACGCCTGGCATTGGGCAGAGTTAGCCTGCAGTACTGCATTGTAACCATTACATCCCCGTGGCTCTAATGGAGTTTTCTTCATTTAGAAGTTTAGAAATTTAGAAATCAGAGGCTCTTAACTCTCTTTCTTTCGCTGTTGGTTTGTTTTCCTTGTAATTTCAGTCTGGGCCCCGAGATTGTTCCTGCTCTTGCAGTATCATGGAAGTTTTTAGCTGTGAGAAATTGATCCAGCGTGGCTGAATACTATATCTTAGGCTACATTAGATCCCATTTCTCATGGATCTGGAGTAGATTCAGAATCAAATAGAAAGTAGCCAGTCTAAGGTCCATTCTGAAAATTCTTCCATCCTTGCAAGGTAGATTTTGAAAATGAAAATGAAAATGAAAAATGAGCATTCTTCAATAAAGTTTAGGGATAGCATTTATAGAAGCTGGGAATTGCCAGTGCCATACATTGTGAGTAGGGTAGGATAGGGTAGGGAAGGGAAGGGTAGAGGAGTAAGAGTAGAGTAGAGTGGAGTGGAGTGGAATGGAGTGGAGTGGAATGGAGTGGAGTAGAATATAGGATAGGATAGGATAGGATAGGATAGGATAGGATAGGATAGGATAGAATAGAATAGAATAGAATAGAATAGAATAGAATAGAATAGAATAGAATAGAATAGAATAGAATAGAATAGAATAGAATAGAATAGAAAATATGGACGGGAAGGGAAGGGAAGGGAAGGGAAGGGAAGGGAAGGGAAGGGAAGGGAAGGGAAGGGAAGGGAATGGAATGGAATAGAATAGAATAGAATAGAATAGAATAGAATAGAATAGAATAGAATAGAATAGAATAGAATAGAATAGAATAGAATAGGAGTTGGAAGGAACCCTGGAGGACTTCTAGTCCAACCCCCTGCTCAAGCAGAAGAACCTAAACCATTTTAGATAAGTGACTGTCTAGACTCTTCTTAGACTCTCCAGTGTTGGAGCAACCACGATTTCTGGAGGCAAGCTGTTCCGCTGATCAATTGTCCTCACTGTAAGGAAGTTTCTCCTTAATGCCAGTTTGTTTTTATCTTTGATTAGTTTGCAACCATTGTTTCTCATCCTCCCTCTGGTGCTTTGGAGAATAATTTGACCCCCCCCCCCCCCGTCTTCTTTGTGGCAGCCCCTCGAATCCTGGAATACTGCTATCATGCACCCCTGATTCTTCTTTTCTTTAGACTAGCCAAACCCCAAACCTGCAGCCATTCTTCATACGGTTTAATCTCCAGGCTTTTGATCATCTTCGAACATTATGCTCCTTTGGCTCTGCTGGATACAGAAGAACTAAAGTCTAACATCTGGAGAAACCTGTTCCAAAGTGTTTCTCTATTTCACACGTGCACTCTCAGCCCTGGAAGGCAGATTAAGAAACCAGTGCCATTGTTGGTCGGTGTTAGTTTAATTGTAAACCCTTAGTAACAGAATTTTGCAAATCTAAATGTACTTCCTGCCTCTCTCCCTTTGTGTGAACTATGGAGGGCTTGCCTAAGACGTTTACCCAGATGAGTTTTATCTCATTTGTTTAGCTGCCCATCTCCCCAAAATAAGGAACTTAATTTCTCGGCCAGGGCTCAGGCCACTTTTATCTGATTGTTGCCTTAGTGGCAGCTCTCCCTCCCCTTCTTCAAGGCCATTTGCTCTTCCCCCACGAAGAAATATTATGGTAGTGAACCCCCTTATTCCCGTCTGCACAGGGCATTTTGTGATGGAGCACCACACTCTGCCAAACGCCAAGTCTTTTATCATGACCCCTGATCACCTGGGAGGGATGGAATTTGACCTACAGCTCTTGTGGAGTGGACAGACCTTTGACTCTCCTTATCAACTCTGGAGAGCAACCAGCTCCTACAGCAGGTAGGAAGGAGAACTTTTGAGATGGATTGGTTTTGAAGTTGCTACCAAAGTTGCTATCATGGTCCAAGGAGATTGGATGGATGGATGGAAAGATGGATGGATGGATGGATGGATGGATGGAAAGATGGATGGATGGAAAGATGGAGAGATAGATGGATGGAAAGATGGAGAGATGGATGGATAGAAAGATGGATGGATGGATGGATGGAAAGATGGAAAGATGGAAAGATAGATGGATGGAAAGATGGAGAGATGGATGGATAGAAAAATGGATGGATGGATGAATGGATGAATGGATAGACAGGCAGATAGAAGATAAATAGATAGATACAGTAGATAGATAGATAGATAGATGATAGATAGATAGATAGATAGATAGATAGATAGATAGATAGATAGATAGATAGATAGAATCCTTGACGTATGACCATAATTGAGCCAAAACCCTCTGTTGCTAAGTGAAATATTTTTTCAGTGAATTTTGCCCCATTTAACGACCTTTCTTGCCACAGTTGTTAAATGAATCACTGCATGGGCCAGTCTCTTCAAAGAAGACGCAAGACTTAAACTCCCTCTTATTGCTGAGACAAAGTGAACAGTTATGGAATTAAGGCAGTTGGTGGGATCCAATGTGCTGGTAGCTTTAGATACAGACAGTCCTCAACTTACGACAGTTCACTTAGTGACTGTTCGAAGTTACAACAGCAGTGAAAAATGCGACTTATCACTGTTTTTCACACTTAAGACCGTTGTGGCATCCCCATGGTCATAATGATCAAAATTCAGATGCTTGGCATTCTGACTCATATTTATGACGGTTTGCCGTGTCCCAGGGTCACGTGATCAACTTTTGCAACCTTCTGACAAGCTAAGTCAATGGGGGAAGCCAGATTCACTTAACAACCGTGTTACTCATGTTAACAACTACAGTGATTCACTTAACAACTCAGGCAAGAAAAGTCGTAAAAGGAGGCCACATTCACTTGTGTGTTTGGGGATTGTTATGCGTGTTAGACCTGGTCTTTGGGTGTTAAGTGAATTTCGTTGTATGGGTATACTGTGTATACACGTACAATGACAATAAAGCTATTTATTTATTTAACAAATGTCTCACTTAACAACGGAAATTTCAGGCTCAATTGTGGTCGTAAATCGAGGACTACCTATAGTAAAGGAATAAACGTTGCTTTATAATAATAATTCAAATGATATTGCATTACATTTAAAATACTATTTTTAGAGAATTAAAATAATAATATGAAATTAAAAAGATGGGCGGAGGTGGGGGCAGGAAGCGCCAGGGGGGAGGTAGAATAAATTATCAAGCGTATCGTGTAATTGTAGGGAAGCTGCAGTGATCGTAAATGTGAAAAAGGCTCATTAAGTCACTTTTTACAGTGCCGTTGTAACTTCAAACGGTCACTAAATGAATTGTATTATAAGCGAAGGACTATCTATATCTCCGTCTTTAATTCATAATCCTACTTTCTGTCTGCGTGTTGTGTTTTATTTGGTTCATCTTCCACACATCTCGTGATCAACTAACCACAAGGAACTAAATGTCTATGGAAATTTTCAGTCATCCGGGTCATGGCTGTCCCAAAGGTGCTTTTTCAAGAGGCAACTGGACTTTCTTTGTTTTTCCTTGAAGACGTTTCGCTTCTCATCCAAGAAGCTTCTTCAGTTCTGACTGAAGTTCCTCACCATTCAGTCAGAAACGAAGAAGCTTCTTGGATAAGAAGCAAAACCTCTTCAAGGAAAAACAAAACTCCGTTTGCCTTTTGAAAAAATATCCACAAGGGGGGAACGCTTGCAGTTCAATGCACTAACGGCGGTACTTGATCTCTGCTTTCAGGAAAGATTATTCCGGAGAATACACCATCTCCTTAATACCATGTACGGTCCAACCCACACAATCTTGGGTTGATCCAGGTGATAAGCCCTTACCCTGCACGGCTCATGCTCCAGAAAAGTAAGTAAATGCTTACGTTGTTTCATGCCTGAAGATAAGCGTCACTATTTAAAAACCACCAAAAAAAGGAGAGGAAATTTTCAGCACACGCAGAAAGGGCCAAAGGCTATAATACTTTGCTTGAAATTCTGCAATTGGGAGAAGTTTAGCAGCTTGCTACATCATCTTCCCCTATGGTATCTCGGTACAGGTTTGCGTGCATTTCTTGCGCATAAGTAAGCTTAAAGTCAACAAGGAGAATACAAATAGGGACAATTAGAGATACAATAGTAGGGGAATATCTGAGGAGCTTACGTGATGAAATATTAACAATCATCAGGCGGAGGGCTATTATCCGGAGGAATTGTAAGAGGATGTGCGTGAGAGAAGACATCGATGTCCAGACAATTATACATGACTGATGGAATGTAAGCAGGAAGAATTTAAAACAATACATGCTTGTGATCCTGTAAAGATCTTCTAGGGCAAGGGTGTCAAACTCAAGGCCCGCGGGCCAGATCCTGCCCACGGGGTACTTAAATCTGGCCCTTGGGGCCATCCTGGAAACAGAGAAGGACCAGCCCACCATGCCTCTGATGGCGGAAACGGAGCTTGGGAGGACTGCGTAGAGCCCCCCCTCCCGCCGGGCTCTGTTTACCTCTGGCAGAGAGCCAGTGAAACAAACTGAACACAAAACAAAAGGAGGAATTTGAGCATTCAAGAAGGGACAGGAAAGGGGAAGGGGAAAGAGGAAGGACAAAGACGAAGAAGGGAAGATGGGAAGAGAGCAAGGAAGGAAAAAAAAAGGAAAGAGGGGAAGGAAGAAGAAAGGAGAATGAAGAGGGAGGGAGGGAGGGAGGGAGGGAGGGAAGGAAGGAAGGAAGGAAGGAAGGAAGGAAGGAAGGAAGGAAGGAAGGAAGGAAGGAAGGAAGGAAATTATAAAGAGAAGGAGGGAGGGTCTGAGGGAAGTCCTGCCTTAGTTTTTGGCCACCACAGGTGCCCCCGACACGAGTGACATCGAGCTGGCCATGCCTACCATGGCCACACCCACCTCTGCCATGCCTATCCCAGCCCCCCACAGTCAAACACAACCCTGATGCGGTCCTCAATGAAATTGAGTTTGACACCCCTGATCTAGACCCTGCCAGCCAAAACTCCATGACTGATAGGGTCCCCAGCATGTTACTTCCATTAGATCAGGCCAATCCCATTCGGGCAAGATGTTTCTTCAGATAATTTGCTCCTATGCCATCTCTTTCCTTTGTGCTGGGCTTCAAATAGGATGCAAATATATCAAAGGGTAAGAAATCAAGAACCAGGGTTGTTCAAATAAGTACTGGTTTATTCCATGCCACCTCTAAACAAGAATCTGAACTACTAACGGTTAAGGCTAATTGGCAGTAGGTAAGATTCAAAGGAATTCAAGGAAGGCTGGACTTAGATCTCTCATGGACACAAAGAGACTCCAAACTCATGATGTGCTTGACATCTCCCTTGGGCTCATGTCAACTGTCCAGTTGGGGAATCCAGAAAAAGGAACTCCAGGTACATTATTTTACCAAGAGTACAAAACGTTACTGAATAAACCACATTGGCACCGAAGAAGCAAAACCAGCTCTGGATTTCCTGCGCAAAAGCAAGCATAGTTCATTCCCCTTTTTCCCTATGGGCCACCCACAGTCCATTATGTCCACCAATCACTTCTGTTCATTTTGTTATGGGAACCAGCCAGCCACGCCGGGACATCTGCTCGGTGTGTCCTTGAGATGCCAACAGTGTCTCACAGAAGCTGAATACAGCAGTGGCCAAAATTGTGGAAACCTTGTGGGAAAAGTTGTATTTTTGAGGTTTGATGGCTAATAATACCACTTATTTTTTTGGAGTTCCAAGATAATCATATTTCACTGCTGGAATGGCCTGGGAATAGCCCAGACTCTAAGGGCAGTTCACCAAGGGAGGTTAGGCTACTGTTCCTGAAGCTAAAAGCTAAACATTTCAATCTTGATAGCAGGCCTTGGTCCCTGGGCCAAGTTGTGATTAGTTCAGCCACCACATGTCTTCACGTTTCCTTCCCACATTCTTTCTTCTGTCACTAACACAGATTCTTCCCCCGCCCCCGTGTTAATGCTTTGAAGGCATAAGGATCAAAGAGTAGAGGTTGTTCCTTCACTCCTACCTTTGAATGTATATTCACGGAATCTTTATCACGAGGACAAAGTGATGCTTCGTCTTCATCCAGGCCAAAGAGTACAGCTCAGGGGTGTCAAACACGATTTCATTCAGGGTCACATCAGGGTTGTGTTCGACCTCAGAGAGGGAAGCTGGGGGGGTGTGGCCACCTCAATATCACTCATGTCGGGGGCGCCTGTGGCAGCCCAAGCACTCTGCCAGCAAAAACGGGCTCCCGAGCTCTGTTTTTGGCTGCGATGGCCTCTTGCATTTCATTTCATTTCATTATTTCATTTCTTAAATTTCTATACCACCCTTCTCCCGAAGGACTCAGGGCGGTGTACAGCCATCATAAAACAGTATAAAATACAAAATTTAAAACAATTTAAAATAAATAAATGTTTTGGCTGTTAAAAACCCACAAATTTAAAACACCTCATCTCAATTTCTTGTTAAGCCAGTCCAGCCTGTTGGAATAACAGAGTCTTCAGGGCACGGCGAAAGGTACGCAGGTCGGGAATCATACTTATCCCCGGGGGCCACCACAGAGAAGGGGTCCCCCCCGGGGGTTGCCAGTCTACATTGTTTAACTGACAGCACCTTGAGGAGTCCCTCTCTGTGGGAGCTTATTGGTCGGTGGGAGGCTATCGGTGGCAGAAGGCGGTCCCGTAGATATCCGGGTCCTAAGCCATGGAGCGCTTTAAAGATGGTAACCCTCTGCCAGTGAAAACAGAGCTTGGGAGTCTGTTTTCACTGGCAGAGTGTTCGGGCCACTACATGTGCCCCCAACATGAGTGATGCAGTGATGGGTTGCCCTCAGTTTGGATCAGTTTGCAAGAACCAGTAGTAAACCCGGTGGGGGACTCCGCCCACCGACCTGGACATCGTCAGGAAGCTTCTGCGCATGCAGTCCCATTGCGAACCAGTAGTAAAGGTAGTAAAAGTAAATAGAACCCACCGCTGGAGTGATGTCAAGGTGGCCATGCCTGTCCCCTGCGATTTTGCTGGCAGAGGCCCCACGGGCCGGTTCTTTGCTATTTCCAGGGCAGCCCCACGAGCCAGATCTAAGCACCCCATAGGCCGGATCTGGCTCCTGGGCCTTGAGTTTGACACCCTTGGTATAGCTAATCCTCGACCTCCACAGTTGAGTCATTGGGGAAGTCAGATTCATTTCACAGCAGTGTTGCTAATTTAACAACTGCGGTGATTCACTGAACGACTGCGCCGAGAACGGTTGTAAAATGGGGTTCTTAACTGTCTCGCTTAACAACAGCATTTTTGAGCTCAGTTTTAGTTATAAGTCGAGGACTCCCTGGTATGTGCTTACATGGCAACCTTCAAAGTGGAGAGAATGCTAGTCGCCTACCCTGGAGGAGCTGAAAGGAGCTAGGTTGGGAATCTGGAACCCTGTTTCCTTGGCTTTGAAGTGTTAATCTCCTTCTAGATTAATCTGATCAAATGTATTAGCAAATCCAAAGTTTTGTCCCAGTAGGACAAAAGATAATCTGCACTGATTTAAAAAACAAAACAAAACCCACTTCCAGATGTCTTCCGGTCATTCCTGAAGGTATTTTGAAATGTCAGCATTACTTGAATGGAAACAAAATGCTTTGAAATCCACCCACGAACTTCACTGCACTGCTGCTTAGTTATCTTTGTCCAACTAATAACTAGGTTAGGAGAAGACCTGGAAGGTTTCTGGAGCAGTGCATTGTGCAAAACTCAATGTGTTGGGCTACACATTTCATTGTGCAAGACGTCATTCGTTGATCCAAAAAGCAGAACCTGCAGCAGCAGGTATAATAAATAATAAAGACGATGAGGATGGTGTTGTCGTTGTACAAACTCAAGCCATTTTGCTTGGATTGTGGTCTCCTGTATTTTGTGAACCTAGAAAACACGTCCATTTAATAACCAGGTTAGACCTGAACCCTACTTGATGATAATTCCGAACCGATCATCCTCTCTCAATCCTTCTCAAATGAGACAGTCGTTGGTTGGCTAGGAGATATAAGATTTGACTTCTGTTGGCCGCTAAGGTTTTCTTAATTGTTGAGGACTGAACAGCTGATTTTTCCCCCAGGGCTGTTCCTGGAGGAAAAACCCACACAGGATACTATTTAGATCAGGGGTGTCAAACTCAAGGCCTATGGGCCTGCCTGGAAATATCAAAAGACCAACCAGCAGGGCCTCTGCCGGCCAAAATATCAAAGGATTGGCCTACAAGGCCTCCACGCACCCCGGTTTGGCCAGCAAAATGCTGTAGGAGGCCATTCAGGCTGAAAACGGGCCATGCGGGGACCTCTTGGGGCCTCTGTGTGCACTGTTTTGGCCAGTAGGGTGCTGCAGGAGGCGTCAGTCCCATCTCAACGCCCCCGCTCCCTGCCCCCCACCGACCCACAGAGGAGAACTACAATGCTGATCCAGCCCTTGAAGAAATCCAGTTTGACGCCTCTGATTTAGATGGCAATATATATATATATAAGGTAAAGGTACCCCTCGCACATATGTGCTAGTCGTTCCTGACTCTAGGGGGTGGTGCTCATCTCCATTTCAAAGCCGAAGAGCCAGCGCTGTCCGAAGACCTGACTCCATGGTCAGTTCTAAAGGCCAAAGGCGCACGGAACGCTGTTACCTTCCCACCAAAGATGGTCCCTATTTTTCTACTTGTATTTTTTACGTGCTTTTGAACTGCTAGTTTGGCAGAAGCTGGGACAAGTAACAGGAGCTCAGCCCGTTAACGTCGCACTAGGGATTTGAACCGCTGACCTTTTGACCGAAAGGTCGACCTGCCGACCTTTCGAGTGACAACCTCAGTGTCTTAGCCACTGAGCCACCGTGTCCATATATATATATATATATATATATATATATATATATATATATATATATATATTATATGTATATATATATGTATGTATGTATGTATGTATGTATGTAGGTCTTTGGTTATTCGGGTCTTCTCCCGCGTAGAATTGGAAGTATCTTGGCGACGTTTCGACGAAGTCTCATTCGTCAACTTCAGGCTGGTGTTCTCGGCTTCCAATGCTCCTGGAAGCACGAAGCCGAGAACACCAGCCTGAAGATGACGAATCAGACTTCGTCGAAACGTTGCCAAGATACTTCCAATTCTACGCGGGAGAAGACCCGAATAACCAAAGACCTACATACAAACACCCGCGAAAACCTCAGAAAACATATATATATATATATCAAAGAAAAAGTTAGGAAATAAACAAATATTCCTGGCATTATTACTTCTGTGGCCTTATTTCTCTATTCCCTTTCTTCCCCCTATAGATTTTTGATCCCAATTGCCTTTCAGCAGACTAACCGCCCGGTTCCCGTCGTGTATTCCCTGAACACGGAGTTTCAGCTCTGCAATAATGAAAAAGTTTTTCTCATGGACCCAACTAAAACTGAGATGTCGATGGCCGAGATGGACTACAAGGGAGCTTTTTCCAAAGGTACGATTTGTGTTTCGAGATTTAGACGGGGCATAGAGCTCTTCGAGGGAACGGCTGTTCTGGCTTCTTGAGTCAGTAAAACCCACGAGTAGTCCCAAAAACCTCTTTTATTTCAACAGCTGTGAATTCTGTTCATTCACAGATGAGTCCCAAATAGTTGTAAAGAGTCCTTCGGGATACGGCTGATAATCACCCACCTTTATCTCCCTTGACACGCTGCCAAAAACCTAATTAGCAAAGCCACACGGAGTCCAGAATCAAACGGAGCTTCTGACTGTAAACTGCACAGAATTAACAATGTTGCTTCCTGCAAAGGCCCACATGCCTTTGCTCCTCTTTTAAGCCTTATGGGAGGGGCCAATCATCTCCAGGCCTTACTCCCGAGTCGTCCCTTTTGTTTTAATTGTTCTTGCCTTCTGGCAGTTCTGCGCATGCGCGCAGTGGGAACAGGCTCCCCCTGTTCCTCTGCCAGAGGTCCAACTCTGGAGGCTCCGGAGGCAGCACATATCTCCCAGATGTCCCTTTCTCTGCCTCTGACGCAGAGCCCTCATCCGAGCCTTCCCCAGACTCCAGGACTGGCCCATGTTCCTCCCCAACCTCCTCACTGTCCGACTCTGCTGCCAGCTCCGTAGGCTGCTGGCGGTCCACAACGGCAAGGAAAACATCGGGGAAGGTCACAGAAATGTTCTGTGGGAAAATAAACTAGATTGAATTGCAGAATAAGTGAATAACGGCAGTTGATTGGATGGGCGTAACGCTCTTCTTCAAGAAATCAATTTCTGAAGAGCCGGGGGGTTGCGCTGTGGTTAGAAGGCAGTATTGCAGACTAACTCTGCCGACTGCTGGCAGTTCGATCCTGACCGGTTTAAGGTTGACTCAGCCTTCCGTCCTTCCGAGGTCAGTAAAATGAGGACCCAGATTGTTGAGGGCGATAGGCTGACTCTGTAAAACCGCTTCAAGAGAGCTGTGAAGCGGTAAATAAGTCTAAGTGCTATTGCTACAGCAAGAGAGACATCAGGAAGGTGTGGAGTTCGGCTGATCCTGACGTAATGGAGAAGTCAGGAAGGCCGCTCCCCTTCAGTGGCATTTGAAAAGCCAAGAAAGGCAAATGAGAGGATATTTCTCTGGGCCCAGTTAGTTCACCAAAAGATCGAAGATACGCAGGTAGTCCTCGACTTATGATCACGACTGAGCCCAAAATTTCTGTTTTTAAGCGAGACAGTTGATAACGTGAGTTGGCGAGCCCCCTTTTATGATCTTTTTGGCCCAGTTGTTAAGCGAATCACTGGCGTTGTTAAGTGAATTATGAGGTTGTTCAGCTGTTCCCCCCCTCCTTCCCCGTTGGCTTTGTTTGTCGGAAGCCACTGGGAAGGTTACAAAAGGTGATCATAAGACCCTGGGACTGTGCAACTGTCATAAATACATGCCAGTTGCCAAATTTTGGTCACATGACCATGGAGATGCCGTAAGCAGTTGTTATGTGTGAAAACTACCCACAAATCCTGTGGAGATTCTCAAGTCAATCAGGTTATGGTTGTCCCAAAGTTGCTTTTTCAAGAGGCCACTGGACCTTCTGGGTTGTTTTTTTTCTTTGAGGATGTTTTGCTTCTCATCCGAGAAGCTTCTTCAGTTCTGACTGAATGGTGGGGAATGGAAGGATTTATACTCCTTGCAGACAGCTGGTCATTTGCATGCTTTTTAGAGAGTCATTGAGGCCACTTGGAGGTTTGTCTGTGTCCTCGGGGTCCCCTGAATATAAATCTTTTGGTTCCCCACCATTCAGTCAGATCTGAAGAAGCTTCTTGGATGAGAAGCGAAACATCTTCAAAGGAGCCTGAGTAGCGTAGGGGGGCTAATGCCTCCTACTAAAGGCAGCAATTAACATCCAGCTGCCTGCAATTTCTGCGAGTTCAATCCTAGCCAGGCTCAAGGTCGACTCAGCCTTCCATCCTTTCTAAGGTGGGTAAATTGAGGACCCAGTTGTGGGGGCAATAAGCTAACTTTGTATAAATATACAAAAGTATGAAGGCTATTGCTTAACGCACCGCTCTGAGTCTCCGGAGAAGGGCAGCATATAAATCAAATTTTAAAAAAAGCAAGAAAAAGCAGAAAGTCCAGCTGCCTCTAAAAAAGCACTTTTGGGACAGTCATAAATCACTTTTATTCTAGGCTCTTGTAACTTCAAACGATCACTAAATGAATAGTTGTAAGTCATGGACTTACCTGTATATAACTAGCAGTCCACTGGGCTCATTTCAAATCTTAACAGAACGCATGGGAGCCCCCAGCATTCGCAATCCCCAGCTTGTCTACAGTAGTGGCCAAAATTGTGGAAACCTTTTGGGAAAAGTATATTTTTGAGGTTTGATGGATAATAACACCACTTTTTTTGGAATTTCAAAATAATCATATTCCACTGCTGGAATGGCCTGGGAATTGCCCAGACCTTAACCCAATTGAAAATCTATGGAGCCAACTAAAGAAACTTGTTAGTCAGAAGCGACCCAGCAATAAAACCCAGTTAATCGAAACAATCATTCAAACTTGGTTTCACATTATAACAGTTGCAGAACTAAAAGGCTTGGTTCACTCCATGGGAAGATGTTGTAAGGCCCTAATTCATGCTAAAGGCTACCCAACTAAGTATTAACTGACATGGTGATAATTTTTGTCTATCTCTTTTTTTCTACGTGTTTCACTTTTCTTCTTTATACTTTAACTGCTATTCTAATAGCAAATCCTTCATAAAAGTTATTGCATTACATTCTTGATTCAATTATCTTTCCATTGACATATAATTTGATGGTATTACTCCAAAAACACCTTTTCCCAAAAGGTTTCCACAATTTTGGCCACTACTGTATAGTTGGCATTTTTAGAACACGGTGTCCTGTTCCTCATCAAACATGAGAAGTATACAAGGAGATTTTAGAAGGACTCTATTTATATGGTGTTCATTTTATTAAACTATAGGGGGTTTTTTTTATATTATTAAATTTTTATGCCACCCATCTCACTGGCTGGTTCCTAGAATTTCTTGCTTAGCCGTCTGTTTTGCAGGAAGCTGTATAAGTAAACTCCCTGCAATGCACAAGGGTAATAGGTAATAGATATTTAATATTGGAATATATGTATTTATGTTAATATATGTATATATGTTAATCATATGCATATATATATCCATGAAGCAGGACAGGGTGATATTTAATGCATACTTAATATATTAATGTATGCTTAATGTATGTATATATGCAGTATAAAGCAGGATGAGGTAAAAATATGTCTGTATTAAACGTTGGGTTGTGATTATTCCCAGGAATGCTTCAGCTGAGCTTCAACTCTGCTTCTTTTCATTCAAACTTTGCTTCAATAACTCATTAAATGTTCAGGAAGTTAAGTTGATATTATCATAGAAGTCCCAGGATTCCAAGCTGAAGTAGGAGATTGGCAACATAAGGTGAGGGAGTCAGCTGGGAAAGTTTGGCATGGCACAGGTTTGAGGCATCTTCTCGTTGTCCAACATCTTCTACAATAATGCCAAATTTCGAATTCAGCTCTCCTCTTCCTTTGAGCAATGCAGCCATTTTCTTGCTAGAATCGGGACTAGGATGCTTGTCAGGGTTCCAGGTAACACCCCCAATGAAAGAAGACTCCGAGGCTTGAAGTTCCTCAACGTTCCATTTTATTAGAGATGTCATATTGGCACATTTGGGAAAACCCAAATCTGAAAGCTTCCAGGTTTTCCCCACCCAGCAGAAAGTCCTAGACCTTGCCCAGCATCCACAAGTCCATCCACATGGCCCAGTCAAAGCACCATCCCAACTGGAGAGGTGTCCCAGTTCCAATCCTCCAGGTAGCAGGGCAAGATGTCCTTGACTCTCTGAGAAAAGAATGTTATTATGATTATATATCACCCTTGCTCCATACAATCCCCCCTCCCAGTTTCCCACTGTAGGAAATGTGACAGGCCTGAAGGCCCAATGCAAAAGATGGCTTCCAGGCCTGACAATGCCCTTCTCTGGATATTTGTCCTTTTCGTGCAGGAATTGCACAGTTGCAGGAATTGGGTATGTCTAGTTTAATGAAAAGAAGGACCAGGGATGACATGACAGCAATGTTCCAATATTTGAGCGACTGCCACAAAAGAAAAGCGGAGGGCCAACCTATTCTCCAAAGCACCTGAAGGCAGGACAAGAAGCAAAAGGTGGAAACTAGTCACCGAGAGAAGCAACCTAGAACTGAGGAGAAATTTCCTGACAGGGAAAACAATTAATCAGTGGAACGACTTGACTCCAAAAATTGTGCTCCAATATTGGAGGTTTTTAAGAAGAGATTGAACAACCATTTGTCTAAAATGGTGTAGGGCAGTGATGGGTAACCTTTTACATCACCGTTTGCCGGCCTGTGTGCCGGAAATGGCACGTGAAACCATCGCACGAGGAATGCGCAGCCCCACTGGCCTTCATGTGCGTGGGAGCAGCAATACCCAGAAGAGTGGCGGTCCATCGCGCATGCACGAGCTGGCACCCTAACTTCCGGTTTCCGGCACGGCCACGCGCCTGACGAACACCTGGCCATCGTGCATGCGCGCGACATAAACCCGGAAGTTCGGGTGCCAGCCTGCACATGCGCGATGGAACGCCGCTCTTCTGGGTTTCGCTGGACACACGACGGCCAGCTGACTGACACGCGCGTGTGCGCACAGGAAGAGGAGCCAGCGAGGCCGTGCATTCCTCACGGGATGGTTTCGCGTGTCGCTTCCGGCACACGTTCCATACGTTGACCAACACTGGTATAGGGTCTTCTGCTTAAGCAGAGGGTTGGACTAGAAGACCTCCAATGCCCCTTCCAACTCTTGTTACTCTATTGGACATTCGTTGCATCTGCCTGATCTCAAATGTATTTTTTTTTTTTTTTAACTCAGGTCAAATCCTGTACGGCCGAGTGATGTGGAACCCGGAGCAAAACCTCAATTCCGCCTACAAACTGCAGCTGGAAAAAGTCTACCTCTGCACAGGGAAGGATGGCTACGTCCCGTTCTTCGACCCAACGGGCACAATATATAACGAAGGACCCCAGTACGGCTGCATCCAACCTAGCAAGCATCTGAAGCACAGATTCCTCCTGCTGGTACATAGCACAATTCCTGCCTCCATAAGATAAAACTTTGACCGGGGGGGAATTTCAACTTACAACCATCCATTTAGGGACCGTTCGAGAAAACACTGAAAAACACGTGATCGATATTCAGATGTTTGACAAGTGGCATGGGTTTACGATGAATTCAGCATCATGGGTTTGCCATTGGAGCCTTTCCCAGACAAGCAAAGTCCACGGGAAAACAACAGTGGCTACGCAAGGTTTTAAAATTGGGTGTGACTCACTTAGCAGCCAGCTTGCTTAGCAACAGAAATTCCGATCCCAATTGTGGTCGTTAAGTCGAGCACTACCTGTACATGATGGGAGTAAGGAAAACTGTTTTCCTGTAATAGTTAATAACTTACAGAATGTAATATACAGTATGTGCTAATTAATGAAATCAATTAATTCATTTAAAGCACCCATTCATATAGTGAATCCATCTAATTTCTAGTTATGTCAGGGTTCCGACCGATGCCTTAATAAAAGCAGGAGCCTCGGCCAAAGTTTCAAGAAAAATCCAGTTGTTTATTAGGAGCGCCATGTCGGCACAAATATTCTCTTCCAAATAGAGCTGCTTGCCATTGTCCAATGGTGCTTTTTACAACAGCAGTATCTGTTGTAAAGGTGGGGGACAGAAACGAATGTATCATTTTTCTCCTCTTTTAACAACAGAAGCAAAATCAGGCCCATTTTATTTCTCCATCCCAACTACCAACCACCATGTCACCCGACTGGGATGGACACAGGAAGGAAGTGAGCAAACCTCTTCTTTCCGCAGCTAAATAGCTTTGAAATGTTTCTCAGGATTTCGCCGTGAAAAACAGTGTTGTTTTTTTAGCTTTTGAATAGTTGACCAAGTGTCGTTTGAGGTCTAGGGTGGAGAATACTGTAAGAACATTTTACCTGATTTCATGTGATTTTTTAATGGGTATGTATGAATTATGAACGACTGCTCCCCATGTGTTCTGTGTTTTTTTTTTCTTCAATTGGATTAAAAATTAAAACTTTCCAGCCATTTTCAGAAAGCTATAGTAGTTTACTCCAATGTAAAGAAAGGGGGATTTCATGAAATATCTTTTTTTTTCTCCACCTTCTTGATCAGTACTTTTCCTAGCACCAGCCTGCCAGGCTTTAGAAGTTATACTATTGACTTGGGGACCGGTGCACATGAATGCATGTGAGATCTTTGGTGATTGATGGTTTTCTTGCAGGTATTTCATTATCAAACTAGGTAACATCATCAGTGCTCTGGTGCACTTCGCACCAGAAGTACTGATAATGTTACCTAGTTAGCAGTTTTGGTCACCACGGTGTAAAAAAAGATGTGGAGACTCTAGAAAGAGGGCAGAGAAGAGCAACGAAGGTGATTAGGGGACTGGAGGGTAAAACATATGAAGAACGGTTGCAGGAACTGGGTATGTCTAAATGAAAAGAAGGACTAGGGGAGACATGATAGGAGTGTTCCAATATCTCAGGGGCTGCCACAAAGAAGAGGGGGTCAAGTTATTCTCCAAAGCATCTGAAGGCAGGACAAGAAGCAACGGGTGGAAACTAATCAAGGAGAGAAGCAACTTAGAACTAAGGAAAAATTTCCTAATAGTTAGAACAATTAACCAGTGGACGACTTGCCTCCAGAAGTTGTGGATGCTCCAACGCTGGAAGTTTTTAAGAAGAAATTGGACAACCATTTGTCTGAAACGGTATCGGGTTTCATGCCTGAGAGGCAGTTGGACTAGAAGACCTCCAAGGTCCCTTCCAACCATTCCTATTCTATTCTATTCTATTCTATTCTGTTCTACTCTACTTTACTCCACTCCACTCCACTCCACTCCACTCCACTCTACATTCTATTCTATTCTATTCTATTCTATTCTATTCTATTCTATTCTATTCTATTCTATTCTATTCTATTCTATTCTACTCTACTCTACTCTACTCTACTCTACTCTACTCTACTCTACTCTACTCTACATTCTATTCTACTCTACTCTAATCTAATCTAATCTAATCTAATCTAATCTAATCTAATCTAATCTAATCTACATTCTATTCTATTCTATTCTAATCTAATCTAATCTAATCTAATCTAATCTAATCTAATCTAATCTAATCTAATCTACATTCTATTCTATTCTATTCTATTCTATTCTAATCTAATCTAATCTAATCTAATCTAATCTAATCTAATCTAATCTAATCTACATTCTATTCTATTCTATTCTATTCTATTCTATTCTATTCTATTCTATTCTATTCTATTCTAATCTAATCTAATCTAATCTAATCTAATCTACATTCTATTCTATTCTATTCTATTCTAATCTAATCTAATCTAATCTAATCTAATCTAATCTAATCTAATCTAATCTACATTCTATTCTATTCTATTCTATACTCTACTCTACATTCTATTCTATTCTATTCTTCTATTCTATTTTATTCTACTCTATTCTAATCTACATTCTATTCTGTTCTATTCTACTCTACTCTACTTTACTCTACTCTACTCTACTCTACTCTACTCTACTCTACTCTACTCTACTCTACTCTACATTCTATTCTATTCTATTCTACTCTACTCTACTCTACTCTACTCTACTCTACTCTAATCTAATCTAATCTAATCTAATCTAATCTACATTCTATTCTATTCTATTCTATTCTATTCTATTCTATTCTATTCTATTCTAATCTAATCTAATCTAATCTAATCTAATCTAATCTAATCTACATTCTATTCTATTCTATTCTATTCTAATCTAATCTAATCTAATCTAATCTACATTCTATTCTATTCTATTCTATTCTATTCTATTCTATTCTATTCTATTCTATTCTATACTCTACTCTACATTCTATTCTATTCTATTCTTCTATTCTATTTTATTCTACTCTATTCTAATCTACATTCTATTCTGTTCTATTCTACTCTACTCTACTTTACTCTACTCTACTCTACATTCTATTCTATTCTAATCTACATTCTATTCTAATCTACATTCTATTCTACTCTACTCTACTCTACTCTACTCTACTCTACTCTACTCTACATTCTATTCCATTCCATTCCATTCCATTCCATTCCATTCCATTCCATTCCATAGTAATGAAACATCAAGAAAACCACCAAGCTCAGAGAGCACCAAGGACCTCACAATTCAACCTAGAACTATCTACTTTCTCTTCTATAAATGCATGCTCTGTGCTTTTCTTCTCCCCACACCCGCAAAAGAAAGTTGACTAGGGCAGGGGTCACCAACCTTTCAGACCTCAGGGATCACTAAATTCATAATTTTAAATCCCATGGACCACTAATATGATCTGCCTAATGACCGGCTGGGTGGTCTTAGCTAGGTGGTCATGTGACTGGGTGGGAGTGGCCAACTTAATGTCACTCATGTGGAGGGGCGCCTTGCCAGCCTCTACTCAACCTTCCCCTCCCAGCCACTCCTTGCTTCCCCGCCCGGGCTCCTTAGGGCCCCAAGAACTATGAGCATAGACTTTCCAAGCAGAGGGAAGACCTGCGGGAGTGCAAATTTGGGGGTTTTAAATTTGTCTTGGGCTAAATTGTTTTAATTCGTTTTTATTTCTGCTGTTAAATTTTTGTACTTTATGTGTTTTATCTTGTGCCTGTTCACCTCCCTGAGTCCTTCGGGAGTAGGGCAGTATATAAATCAAATAAAACCTAAAGCCTAAAACCATTTGTGGGATGTAATCTAGGAAGGTTAGTTCTAATTTCCAGACTCTAAAGCCGTCTTTCCCAAATCGAGACTTTTCCAGATGTTGGGCAGGGGTTTGCTCTCCAAGCTTCTTTCAATTTAATTTCGGAACCTTTCATGACCAGATTGGGTAACATCATTGTCAGGATTTTCTTGTCCTATCCCTCTTTAGCTTACAAATGTCTCGTGTGTCAGTGTGGTCAGTTGTTCGTATGATTGGTGGTTCGTTTGGAGCTATGTTTAAATTCTGAGCAGCTGATTGGTTCTCTTGTTGATTGGTCATTCGAATGGTCTGGTTTCTTACGCATTCATATGCTGGATCTAGATCAGAGGGGTCAAAATCAAGGCCCGGGGGCTGGATCCAGCCCACAGGGTGCTTAGATCCGGCCCGATTGGTCGCCCTGGAAACAGCAAAGGACCAGCCTGTGGTGCCATTTTCACTGGCAGAGCACTTGGGCTGCCACAGGCACCTCTGACACGAGTGACATCGAGCTGGCCACGCCCTCACGCCCCCCTGAGGTCAAACACAACCCTGATGCGGCCCTCAATGAAATTGAGTTTGACACCCCTGATCTAGATCAATACGCTTCTTAATTACTCATTTGGTAGAATACCAGGCTTCCATAAATTCATTTTCCAGATGTGTTGTTGTTGTTAGTTGCGAAGTTGTGTCTGACCCATCGCAACCCCATGGACAACGTTCCTCCAGGCCTTCTTGTTCTCTACCATCCTCTGGAGTCCATTTAAGCTCACGTCTGCTGCTTCAGTGACTCCATCCAGCCACCTCATTCTCCACCATCCCCTTCTTCTTTTGCCCTCAATTGTTCCCAGCATTAGGCTCTTCTCCAGTGGGCCCTTCCTTCTCATTAGGTGGCCAAAGTATTTGAGTTTCACCTTCAGGATCTGGCCTTCTAAAGAGCAGTCAGGGTTGATCTCCTCTAGGACTGACTGGTTGGATCGCCTTGCAGTCCAAGGGACTCACAGGAGTCTTCTCCACCACCAGAGTTCAAAGGCCTCAATTCTTTGACGCTTAGTCTTCCTTATGGTCCAACTCTCACAGCCATACATTGCAACTGGGAAAACCATAGCCTTGACTATACACACTTTTGTTGGCAGAGTGATGTCTCTGCTTTTTAGTGTGCTGTCTATCTTTGCCATAGCTTTCCTCCCCAGGATCAGGCGTCTTTTAATTGGCTGCAGCCCCCATCTGCGGTGATGTGTTAAGATTGCAGATCTCAGAATTCCCGGGAATTCTGCGAGTTCCAGTTCTAACATCTCTCTCAAACATCATTGTTTTGAAAGCGTTTGTCGAGTGCATCGGTATCCCGATAGCTTTGTCATCATCCTCACCTTGTCCACAATTCTTTTAACCTGCAGGACCGGAGTCAGCCAGAAGTGACTGACAAATACTTTCACGACGTCCCTTTCGATGCCTATTTTGCATCCGAGTTGCCCAATTTCCACCAGGTCAGCAACTTGCCAGGAGTGGATGGTTTCATCCTGAAAGTGGACGCCCTGTATAAGGTATGTGGCATACAAATTAATTCATGCATTGGAAAGCCTGATTGAAATTCTCGGGATTGTTGTCTCAGGAGAACGGTGGAATGATGTCTTCTTCATCGCTGACCTAAGGGGGAAAGAGAAATATTTGGGGTGTTGCCCTGAGCTCTCATCTTTATGGAATGAGACAGGCTGATGAGGTGGCTTTTCGGCTGAGGGAGAATGGTGTTCATCCTATCTTGGAGAAAATGTTGATGTCCCTCTACATAAATTCACAGTTGGATGTCTGTGGAGATTCACAGTCACGGTTGTCCCAAAGGTGTTTTTTTTTAAGAGGCAACTGAACTTTCTGGTGCTTCTTTGAAGACATTTCGCTCCTCATCCAAGAAGCTTCTTCAGCTCTACCACATATTTAGTTTTGCCCATATTGACAGCAGGAATACGTTTGCAAAATACTGGAAAAATGAGAGCACCCCGCCAGATGAGGACGTAATTCGAAATATTTTAGATTGTGCTGAAATGGACAGTCTAACCTTAAAAATAAATAAAAGATAAAGAAGACACAGAATATTACCAGATATGGAATAGATTTTATGAGTGGTTAGAAACAAAGAGGTAGAAATTAGAGGAAGAAAGACTATGAATGTATGCATTAAAAATAAAGATGGTTTATAACTACAATCATAGTGAACAAAAACGTAAATAAGCTAATATAAAAAGAAACTTAGTTAACTTTACTTGGTTATATTATCACTGTTGTTATCAGGATATATGTTAATATATTATTATTATTGTTATCAATACATGTGTTAATATTTATTACTGTCTTTTCTCTGGTCCTTCTTTTTTTTCTAAATGGTATACCCTGACAATGCACTGTATTCAAAATGTTTATGAATAAAATATATTTTAGCCAGGTTCTACCTACGTAACCAAGATTTTATGCAGCCCTAGTTCAGTGAAATCACAATCCACTAGTTTCGAGGCTTTTTTTCTTCTGGCAGCCAGGCGATCCTTTGCTGCCTATTGGGAGACTAAGATAGATCTATTTCTGCCTCATTAGGCTTCCTCAGTTAGCCACACCCACCTCATGTATCCTCCTGACTGAGGAAGAAATAAGCCCGAAATAGATCTATCTTAGTCTCCCAATGGGCAGCAAAGGGTCTGCTGGCTGCCAGAAGAAAAAAAGCCTAGAAACTAGTGGATTGTGATTTCACTGAATTAGGGCTGCATAAAATCTTGGTTACATAGGTAGAACCTGGCTAAAGAGAAATACACAAACACCCCACCCCCCCCGAAAGTCCAATTGCCTCTTGTGAAAAGCACTTTTGGGATTCAGAGTTTATTTATTTTAGAAATTTTTTATTGTCACCCTACTCGCACATGGCGACTCAAGGCGGCTTACGTGGACATTTGAATGCGTTTGTCTACTGCAGCAATTTTATTTGGGAGTACATAACGTTTTTTTCCCTCAGTATGGACTCACTGACATACCAGTGTAGACCTTCATTTATCAATGAATTTCTGGCTTCAGGATTAATTTGTGGGCCTTGAAGAGGCCCTTCTTGAAGAGTTTTGGGAAACGGCAAGTAATTCAAAATTAACTGGAAGTGGCCATTACAAAGGTAGTGCCGCTTGTTCCAGCTCTCCTAGAAGATGAAATAGTATTATTCTTTAAAAACAAAGGATATTTAAAGATTTGAGTGCCTGACAGGATACTTCAGCATACATATCCATCTATACAATAGTGGACAAAATTGTGGAAACCTTTTGGGAAAAGTGTATTTTTGAGGTTTGATGGCTAAAAACACCACTTTTTTTGTTTTTTGGAGTTTCAAGATAATCCTATTCCACTGTTGGAATGGCCTGGGAATAGCCCAGACCTTAACCCAATGGAAAATCTACAGAGCCAACTAAAGAAACTTAGTCAGAAGCAACCCAGCAATAAAACCCAGTTAATAGAAGCCATCATTCAATCTTGGTTTCACATGATAACTGCTGCAGAACTAAAAGGCTTGGTTCACTCCATGGGAAGAGGTTGTAAGGCCGTAATTCATGCTAAATTCTGGCTGTTCACCGCCCTGAGTCCGCAAGGAGAAGGGCGGTTTATAAATTGAAATAATAAAATAAATAAAATAAATAAAGGTTACCCAGCTAAGGATTAACTGACATGGTAATAATTTTTATATATCTCATTTTTTCTATGGTGATAATTTTTGTATATCTCATTTTTCCTACGTATTTCATTTTTCTTCTTCATACTGTAACTGCTATTCTAATAGCAAATCCTTCATAAAAGTTATTGCATTACATTCTTGATTCAATTATCTTTCCATGGATATATAATTTTATATATGGTACTACTCCAAAAAAAATATAAAAGTGGTGTTATTTGCCAGTTTTAAAAAATACACTTTTCCCAAAAGGTTTCCACAATTTTGGCCACTACTATCATTCCCTATAACTTAAAATCTCTCACCTGAGGTTGCCTTGTTATCATTTCATCAAAGGCTTCCTTTTCCCAAACCTTTAGGAATGTAATCTCATATAAAGCTGTGGTCGTTTTGGGGTTCTGATTTCTTGTTTCTTTAACGATTCTTCAATCATTCTGTTCTCTTTTTTTGTAAGCTCCCTTGGAAATATGGATTGGAGAATGATGACGCCTATAATATCTGTAATAAATATTAATAATTTATCCCGTTCAGGAGTGAGAAGAACCATAACTGTGAAATTAGATTTGCACAGTAACAAAGAAGGTTTTAATGGAAATAGTTGGCTTAGTTCCAACTCTTAAAGCTGGAACTTAAAGCTCTTAAAATATGGCCGCCTCAGTACCATCCGGCACTAACATGAGCAGGAGATGCCACAGATTTGTGGGCTCCACTGTGGTAGCACATAGAGGGGGGCCCAGAAACAGGGTCTTTCTTTTGCTGCAGCACCCCAGATGGGGTCTCAAAAGTGCTTTTTTTCAAAAGGCAGATGGACTTTTGTTTTTTCCCTTGAGGAAGGCGTTTCGCTTCTCATCCAAGAAGCTTCCTCAGTTCTGAGTGATTGGTTTCATTCGGTCAGAACTGAAGAAGCTTCTTGGATGAGAAACGGGTGAAATGCTACTGCTTTGGGCGAACTGGTAGCGGTGGGTGATTCGGAGAACTGGTAGCGGCGGGTGGTTCGGAGAACTGGTAGCGGCGGGTGGTTCGGAGAACTGGTAGCAGCGGCAGCGCCAGGCTCCGCTCACCCGCCCGAACATTGTTCCTGGTTAAAACTAGGAAGTAACCTGTTTTTTGCCCTCTGCGCATGTGCAGAAGGCTTTGCACATGGGCACAGGGTCCAAAATCGCACACGCAGCGCGCACACACCCAAACCGGTAGGGAAGGTAAGTAGATTTCACCCCTGATGAGAAGCAAAATGTTTCCCTCACGGAAAAAACAAAAGACAGCCATGACCTGGATGACTGAGAATCTCCACAGACACTCCAAAGGTGGAACTTCCTGAGAAAATACAATCAACTCCACACAAGTCTTATTTTCGTTTCATTTATTTATTTGGACTTATTTGCTGCCCATCTTACCTCATACAGGGAGTCCTCAACGATCACAATTGAGCCTCAAATTTTGGTTGTTAAGTGAGGCGGTTGTGAAGTGAGTTTTGCCCCCGCTTTACGACCTTTCTTGCCACCGTTGTTAAGTGCATCACGGCAGTTGATAAGTTAGTTAACTCAGTTGTTAAGTGAATCCAGCTTCCCCGTTGACTTGCTTGTCAGAAGATCGTAAAAGGTGATCACATGATCCCGGGATGCCGCCACCATCATAAACACGAGTCAATTGCCAAGCATCTGAATTTGGATCACATGACCATGAGGATGGTCATAAGGGTGAAAAAATGGCCGTCACTTTTTTCAGTGTCGTTGTAACTTTGAATGCTCACTAAATGAAGTGTTATACAGTAATGGCCAAAATTATGGAAGCCTTTTGGGAAAAGTGTATTTTTGAGGTTTGATGGCTAATAACACCACTTTTTTGGGGAGAGTTTCAAGATAATCCTATTCCACTGCTGGAATGGCCTGGGAATAGTCCAGACTTTAACTCAATTGAAAATCTATGGAGCTGACTAAATAAACTGGTTAAACAGAAGCGACCCAGCAATAAAACCCAGTTAATAGAAGCCATCATTCAATCTTGGTTTCACATGATAAAAGCTGCAGAACTAAAAGACTTGGTTCACTCCATGGGAAGACGTCGTAAGGCCGTCATTCATGCTAAAGGTTACCCAACTAAGGATTAACTGACATGGTGATCATTTTTATATATCTCATTTTTTCTATGGTGATAATTTTTGTATATCTCATTTTTTCTACTTGTTTCACTTTTCTTCTTTATACTGTAACTGCTAGTCTAATAGCAAATCCTTCCTAAAAATTATAGCATTACATTCTTGATTAAATTATCTTTCCATTGATATCTAATTTTATGGTACTACTGGAAAGAAAAGTGGTGTAATTAGTTAGTTTTAGAAAATACACTTTTCCCAAAAGGTTTCCACAATTTTGGCCACTCCTGTAAGTCGAAATCTGCCTCTATACCTTAAAACAGATATTAAAATCACATCTTCTGAATGTGGCGCTTGTTCTGTCTTTTTCGTCAGGTGGAAGCCGGGCACCAGTGGTATCTTCAAGTGATCTACGTCATCGGTCCCGAGATGATTGGGGGGTCCCGGATGCCACGTTCTGTGGTACATCATCCGAAGCGCGGCCGCCGAGACCTTGTGGACCACAAAGGCGTCCCTGTTCTGGATGACTCCTTGATTTACGACAACGAGGGAGACCAAATGAAGAACGGCACTAACATGAAGTCTCTCAGCCTGGAGCAACAGGAAGCCGTCTCCGTGGCCTCTCTCTCTCAGACCGGAGCTTCCATTGGCAGCGGCTTTGCGGCCGTCCTGCTTCTCGTCCTCGTCCTCTTGTCCATCTGCTTTATAACCAGGAAGTGTCGGAAGCACCGGAAGAAGAAGAAGAAGAAGAAAGTGGCCAAAGAGATCGCAGAGCAGTACCCTCTCAACACAAAAGTCGAGGCAGCCAAGCGGTACGCCGAGGGCCTGGAGAAGAACATCAGCGGACAATACTGCACGGTGAAGAACCTCAACCTCCTCTGTGAAAACGAAGGCGCCTACAAGATCAGGGGAACGAAGGTCAAGCAGATGAACCTGGAAGTGAAAGTTCATAACAATTTACACGACGGGACCGAAGTTTAATGGCTGGCGCCTTTGGGAAAGAAATGTCTTTATATATATATATACAAATTGTAAAAAAAAAAAAAAAATGAGGGGAAAAGGAGAAACCTTCTATAATTTTTTCTAAAAAATTCTTCCCCCCGTTCTGGTATTTTTATAGTAGTCATTTGAGGAAAAGGGAAGAACAAAATCTTTGCATTTTGTTTGCTTAAGCCAGAGGTCTCCAAACGTGACAGCTTTAAAATTTGTGGACTTCAACTCAGGGGTGTGCTTCAAAAAATTTAGCAAGGGGTTTCTCTGCCCGGTTGCTGGGTGGGTGTGGCCATGGTGGCCGTGGCCTAGTCGGCCTCCTGCACCATAGCGGGGAGATGCGTTTTTGCCCTCCCCAGGCTCCAGAGACCCTCTGGAGGCTGGAAAAGGGCTCGTCTCTGGCCCTTCACGAACTTCCAGTAGGCCAATTTTTCACCCTCCCTGAGCCTCTGTGCGCACCCTGCGCTTATCTGCATCCAAAACGGGTCGCGTAGGGACTCCTGGGGGAGGGGTGGATGGGGCCAGCCAGACGTGGGATTTGGAGGTTCTCCGAACTGCACAGAATCTTAGCTTGAGGTTCTCCCGAACCCTCAGGAACCCATCCCTGCTTCAACTCCCAGAATTCCTCAGCCAGATAGCTAAGGAATTCTGGGAGTTGAAGTCCGCTAAGTTGCCAAGGTTGGAGTCGCCCCCCACCCCACCCCACCCCAGGCTTAAGCAATGATCAAGCAAGGTATCTTTGCATGCTTCCACTCTACGAAGGAGCTACCTCAAGGAAGGCCAAACCACCCAAGGAGAAGAAGGACCATAACCCATCTCGTATAAAAGCCACCTTGGAGGGGGCCACGCACCTCCAATCTTGCTACGATTCCCACAAGACCTCTTCTCTTATTGGCCTGTTGAATTCTCTTTGCAGAACTGGTTGAATCAAAAAACAAAAACAAAAAACAAAGATGCCTTGCTCGTGTCTACTTTGGAGGTAGAAGAAGCACAATATGGAAATTATGTATGGGACAGCAAGATGCCCCTGGATTTCCCCCCAATTCAGCTGACGGATGAAGGATTGGCAGTTCCAATGATGCCTTGGTTGGACCGTTTGTATTAACTTACTTCTGCGGGAAGACTTTCCCACCGGTTTCTCCAGATGGAAGGATGAAATAATGGCTTCCCTTTGAAACCCAGATGCCTTGAGGACAACAGAAGGTCTCTCTATCAGACTCATGTAATTTCAGTGGGCCAACAGATCCATAGAAGCAGTTGTTGAGATGATACCAATATGGGTTCTTGACGTCCTCCAAGCTTGGCTGTATTCCTGCAGAGGTTGCCTGCTAGGAAGCGCAACTACAATATGTATTACTATTGGATACTGGCTTGGTTTACTATCGGATAACAGCAGTGGCAGCTCAAAAAATGTTAATTACCCCTGAATGTTGAGTGATGCTCATCCATCACTTGTCACAGATGATCTGGTCCCTACAAAAGTCACCTTTGCATGGACACCAAATTGGCTGTAGAGCAGCTGGGGTGCCCCAAACTTTTTCCAAGTAGATCCGTTGAGATCTCCCAAGTTACCCCCTAAAACCTTTCTAGCTTGGCAGTCTGGCGCAGGGTGTGTTTGTGTGAGTGGCACACAGCGCACACACAGCTGCGTGAAGCTCCTTCATGGGAGTAAAGCTTCACACACACACTTGCCCATTTCTCCCACGGCCCAATTTCAAACTGGTTGCAGCCCAGTAGTGGGCCATGGCCCAGGGGATGGGGACCCCTGCCCCTAAAGCTTAGGAAATTCTGATTTAGCAGTGACGGCTAACCTTTTGGGCACCAAGTGCCGAAATTGGAGTGCGTGCCCCAGAGCGCCATGCGCCCCAGCCGGCTGCTCTCTTCCAGGTTCCAGCGCATGCATGCGCGCTGGACAGCTGGTCTTTGCGGGAATCTAGCTGTCTGGTGCGCATGCACACAATGGAACCTAGCAATAGGCATGCACACGATGGAGCAGCTAGCAGTATTTCTTACAAATTGAACAAAGAGTTGATTTGAAGTAATTTGGCAAACTGAAAAGCTGAACACGGCTCTCTATCCCCACGCCATTGGCATTTCTTCAGCAAGGTACCTTGAAGAAGTTTTTATATTGTTCTTATCTCCAGGTGACAAACTTGCCAGCTCATTCTGTCGAGCAGGAATAATTGAGAATGAGCCATTTTTTTTGGTTGTAAGAAACTTTTTGTAGATCAGTTTTCAAGTGCGCACACCTTAAATCTCTATGAAGAGGCAACCCAACCTAAGAAATAAGAGCGCCATTATTTTTCTCACATTGTCCATTGTTGGTCCACCTTATTTGGAAATATCTGCTATAATGATTCCCTTCTTTTTTTTGTCCTAAATGCAGATTTTTAAAAAAATATTCTTTTAGAAAATAGGCAGTACATTGGAACTGAAAATCACCTGTGCCAAAATTGTTGCTAAATTAGTTTATAATGTCTAGGAATCCTTCTGCATAATTTAATTCATAAACCTTTCCCCAACATAAGACATCTCCTGATAATAAGCCCAATTGGGCTTTTGAGTTGCATGGCAATAAGGCCAAGCGCTTATTTCAGGGTTTAAAAAAAATATAAGACAGGGTCTTATTTTCAGGGAAACACTGTAGTGTGGTGTAAACAGCAAGTAACTCATGTTCTGTGTAGAAATCTAATTCAGTGTCCAACCTTGGCAAACTTTAAGACCTGTGGACTTCAATTACCAGAATTCCCCAGCCAGCATGGGGAATTGGCTAGGGAATTCTGGGAGTTGAAGTCCACGGGACTTAAAAGTTGCCAAGTTCCCTAGCGTAAACACTTGATTTAAGCCAGTTGGTCCTGGATTTTGGTACATCACGTTGATTATGCAAATGTCTGAATAATTCACAAGCTCCTAACTCCCAAAAGCCACATTATCCAAATTACTTACCAAAGCTGATTCAGGGTAAAATGAATCTTAATTTTGAAAGCATGTGGAGATACTTGTAAACCTGGTTCCACGTCCCAAAATAACAACCGGATTACGTGCGGTAAACTGGTTTTCCTTATAATTTAGTGTCTTCTCAGAACGCTAGATTTTTTTACCTTGCATTCTGTTTACCAGCAAATTTGAATTTATTAGGTACCAAATTGGAGAAGGCAGCAGGAACTTGGCAATCACCTGATGGAAAAACAGCCGACTCACCATGTACATCAAAGCAAGATTAAGGTTCATTTGACTTGCTTTCTCATATCATTTAATGGTGTCTCTTGAGCTGCCCCATGTGGCTTGCATACATGTTTATTAATGCAGGACACCCAGTGGAGGAGAATCATGTTAAAATTCTTCCTGGTCCTACACTGACATGACAAGCCATTGTGTCATAAGAGGAAAGCATCCCAAAGGGACAGAACTCAAGTTGATAATTATCTGTTTCCTCGTTTCCTTTTATCTACTGTCTTCAAGGTAGAAGACCACTTCCTCCTCCTCCTCCCTTCCCTTCTTTTTCTTTTCTTCTTCTTCTCCTCCTCCCCTCCCTTTCTTCTTCTTCTTCTTCTTCTTGTTCTTCTTCTCCTCCTCCTCCTCCTTCTCCTCCCCTCCCTTTCTTCTTCTCCTCCTCCCCTCCCTTTCTTTTTCTTCTTCTCCTTCTCCTCCTCCCCTCCATTTCTTCTTCTCCTCCTCCTCCTCCCCTCCCTTTCTTCTTCTCCTCCCCTCCCCTTCTTCTTCTCCCCCTCCTCCCCTCCCTTTCTTCTTCTTCTCCTTCTCCTCCTCCCCTCCCTTTCTTCTTCTTCTTCTTCTCGTCCTCCTCTCCCTTTCTTCTTCTCCTCCTCCTCCCCTCCCTTTCTTCTTCTTCTTCTCCTCGTCCTCCTTCTCCTCCTCTCCCTTTCTTCTTCTCCTCCTCCTCCTCCCCCCCGCCCTTTCTTCTTCTCCTCCTCCTCCCCTCCCTTTCTTTTTCTTCTTCTCCTTCTCCTCCTCCCCTCCATTTCTTCTTCTTCTTCTCCTCCTCCTCCCCTCCCCTTCTTCTCCTCCTCCTCCTCCCCTTTCTTCTCCTTCTCCTCCTCCCTTTCTTCTCCTCCTCCTCCTCCTCCCCTCCCTTTCTTCTTTTTCTTCTTCTTCTTCTCCTCCTCCCTTTCTTCTCCTCCTCCTCCCCTCCTCTTCTTCTCCTTCATCTTCTTCCTCCTCTTCTTCCTCTTCTCCTCCTTCTCCTTCACCACCTTATTACAGTCAGTCCTCGACTTACGATCACAGTTGAGTCCAACCTTTCTGCCGCTAAGTGAGACATTCATTAAGTGAATTGTGTGTCCCATTTTGCGAGCTTTCTCATCACGATCGTTAGGCAAACCACTCGTTTTGTCAAGTTAGCGATCCGGTGGTTATGCAAATCCGGCTTCCCCATTGACTTGGCTTCTCAGAAGGGGAGGATCCCATGATCCCAGCGGGAAACTGCAACCGTCATAAATACGAGCCAGTGGCCAAGCGTCTGAATTTGGATCACGCGACCATGGACACGCTGCAACGGTCGTTAAGTGTGAAAAAAATGGTGCTAAGTCACTTTTTTCAGTGGTGGGGTAACTTTGAATCGAACTGTTGTTAAGTCAAGGGCTATCTAAGTGGGTGCTGGTAATTTGAGTAGAAGCAGGAACTTCTTCCCTACAGTGTTAAATCCAACAACTGGAGTTTCTACTAGTAAGACAGACCTGAACATTATTTTGCGGTTCCCAAGCCACATCCAGTCCTATGACTATTCTTCTCCTTTTCTGGTCCACGTGGATTGCTTTTATTTTAAAGGAAACTGCTATTTCTTTTTTATTCCCCCAATCTAATATATATGAGTCCAAGCCCATGCACCTTCCAGGCCCAATCTTCCACAACAGTTCCATTGGCCCCTTGGGAAAATTAGTTGCCCACCCCTGTTTATTTAGAATATTCCTCCACTTCAGAAGTTTTTGTTGGTCTGTGCACAACTGAAATTGAATAAGACCACATCTTCATTTTCAAAGACTTTTTTTGTAAGAAAGCACACACAAGAGGGATGTAGGTATGATGTGGGGTAGGTGGAAACTTAACCGTGGTGTGGGACCTCCACGGAAATGAATTGACCTGGTGTGGATCTTCACAGAAACCACCTCCCCTCCCAAGTTTTCTGTGGCAGGAAAGAAAAATCTGGGATAATAAATCACAAACCAGAGTTTCCTACGGAATATAAATATTTACACTGGTTAGTAACAGAGTTGTAGCAGAGTGCTGTTGTTCAGCTCAGGGAATCCAACCGTCCTTGTGATATATAAGAATGACCTCTTTGGGTGCCAAAGCTCGGTGGGTATCAAAAGTTCTTGTGCCCACATTAAATGCCTAGATTTGGCTCTGGAAAATCCAAACGCTGATGGAGACCTTCAGCTTTGGAGACCTTCAGAGGTGATATTCAGCCGGTTTGGGGAAACCGGTAGCAGAGATCATGGGTGCGCCTGCCCCCCCTTCCCGCCCCGGCTCTATGCCGTCCTATTTAGGCACGATTTTGAGGATGGGCACATGCACAGAAGGCCGGGTAGCAACAAAATGAGGAGCCCACCGCTGGAGACCTTGCTTCTCCACGAAGCCCATGGATGATCTTGAAGAAGTCACAGTCTCTCCGCAGGCGCTTCCTAAGGTTAGGAGATGCCCCTCCCATTCTCCGTGGTAATATGGCAGGATGAAAATACAATGTACACACAGGCATTGCATTGTGGTCATTCTGGACAATTTGTTTGTGCCAAAATATTATCTCCAAACGGCCAACGTGCTCCATCAATGAGATTGGCCTGCCTGGTCACTGGGAAATTTCGAGGAGCCTACCTGAAAGGTCTAACATTAGCGTCACGTAGGTTGGTATTTGTAAAAAAAATAATAATAAATATGACAGTGTTGTAACAGCAAGACACGGGAGCACCTCCGCTGTCTCCTATGCTGCCTGAAGGCATTTATTATAAATGTTACCGCTGACACGGCAGACAAGGAAATCTGCCTTCTCTGGATAGATTTTAATTGTCCTCTTGTTTTTCATGGCACACTGTCCTTCCAGAAAGCTCTTCTGGTGCCCCAAAGTGACTTCATCTGGTGCTGTCCACCGTGTTTCCTCGAACCTCAGTAATGTTCTGTATTTCAGAGCATCAGTACTTGTTATTCCCATGATGCCTTTCTGTTGTTGTCTTTGCTAATAAAGCACCTTTCGTTACTTTTTAATAAAAGCTGCCTTCGGCCTGCAGGATTTCTTTCTTTCTTTTTTTTCCTTTTCAAAAAGCTGTTCTAAAGGTTGAACCCTGGTACCCTTTAACACAGAAGTGTCAAACTCAAGGCCCAAGGGCTGGATCCGGCCCACAGGCCCATCCTGGAAACGGCAAAGGACCGTCCCACGGACCCTCTGCCAGTGAAAACGGAGCTTGGGAGGGCCATGTGCGGCTCACCTGGACTCCGTTTTCAGCCATGACAGCCTCCTGCAGCCCCCCCTGCCAATGAAAATGGAGCTCAGGGAGGCCACACGCAGCTTATCTGGGCTCTGTTTTCAGCCGCAACAGCCTCCTGCAGCCCTCTGCCAGCAAAAATGGAGCCTGAGTGGGCGGTGTGCAGCCCCGAGTTCTGTTTTCACTGGCAGAGGAGTGTAGGAGGCTGTCGTGGCCAGAAACGGAGCCTTGATGAGTGACGTCGAGCTGGCCACGCCCCCAGCCCCCGAGGTCAAACAACCCTGATGTTGCCCTCAATGAAATCGAGTTTGACACCCCTGCTTTAAGAAAATGTAGAAGACGACATTAACAATTTTGAATGCTGTTAATGGGTGTGTGTGTGTGTGGAAATTGGTTTTGCTAATAGGGCAGAGGGCATTAAGAAGATCCTTGAGTTGGCTTCACACCATCCTGACCAGTCTAAGGTTTAGTGGCATGGCCTCCCCTTGTGTGATCTTCTGATCATTTCCCTCCTTACATATCTATGGAGATACTCCGTCATCCAGGTCATGGTTGTCTCAAAGGTGCTTTTTCAAAAGGCAACTGGAGCAGGGGTGAAATCCAAATTTTTTTTCCCTACCCGTTCTGTAGGTGTGGCTTGGTGGGCATGGCAGGGGAAGGATACTGCAAAATCTCCATTCCCTCTCCTGGGGAAAGGATATTGCAAAATCTCCATTCTCACCCCACTCTGGGGCCAGCCAGAGGTGGTATTTGCCGGTTCTCAGAACTACTCAAAATTTCTGCTACCGGTTCTCCAGAACCTGATAGAACCTGCTGGATTTCACCCCTGAACTGGAGGTAGTTTTTTTCCTTGAAAATGTTTCTCTTCTCATCCAAGAAGTTTCTTCACTTCTTGGATGAGAAGTGAAATGTCTTCAAGGAAAGAATAGAATAGAATAGAATAGAATAGAATAGAATAGAATAGAATAGAATAGAATAGAATAGAATAGAATAGAATAGAATAGAATAGAATAGAATAGAATAGAAAATATGGAATGGAATAGAATAGAATAGGAATAGGAATAGGGAATGGAATGGAATTCTTTATTGGCCAAGTGTGATTGGACACACAAGGAATTTGTCTTGGTGCATATGCTCTCAGTGTACATAAAAGATACATTTGTCAAGAATCGTAAGGTACAACACTTAATGATAGTCATAGAGAAACAGTCAATATAAATCGTAAGGATACCAGCAACAAACTTACAGTCATACAGTCATAAGTGGGAGGAGATGGGTGATAGGAACGATGTGAAGATCAATAGTAGTGCAGACTTAATAAATAGTTTGACAGTGTTGAGGGAAGTATTTGTTAGCAGAGTGATGGCGTTCGGGAAAAAACTGTTCTTGTGTCTAGTTGTTCTGTGTGCAGCGCTCTATAGCGTTGTTTTATATAGTATATTATACTGTTGCCTTTTGAAAAAGCACTTTTCTGCACAATCCCAATCCGTGCCTTAGTTACCTTAAACGGGGTTTATCTAGATGGAAAGGGAAATGCATGATAGAAGCTCGCCTGCCCATTGACTCTGATAAGAAGGGAATCTAAATTGGTTTGAGAGTGCCCCATGGCTTTTAGAAATACATGTGAGAAAGACAATTGTGTTAAGATTATACTTAACACACTTAATGTAAAGAGGGTTACTTACTTATCAACTTAACTTTATAGGCCAACTCATAGTGACTCTGAACAGCTTACAGGAAGTAACCCCCAAATATAAAACCCAATACACTCTCTTCCTTGGTGACAACATTCAATCAAGTCATTTGATGGGTTGCGTATCAACCTGGGATCTTCAGGTCTGCAGGCAAAAAAACGTATCTTCAGGGCCTTTCGGAACAGTATTGAGGTGGAGCCCAGTCTTACCTCTGCAGGGATGATGTCCCATTAGGTGAAAGCCACCATCGAGAAGGCCCTTCTTGATTCCTCTAGATCAGGGGTCTCCAACCTTGGCAAGTTGAAGCCTGCAGGACTTCAACTTCCAGAGCCCCCAGCGGCTAGGAGATTCTGGAAGTTGAAGTCCTGCAGGCTTCAACTTGCCAAGGTTGGAGACCCCTGCTCTAGATAGACTTTTTTCATGGGGATGACCCGTAACATCCCCTGTCTCCCGAATCTGGCAGGTCAGGAAAGATGGTCCTTCAAATAACCTGGCCCAGAGACATGTAAGGGTTTTAAAGATGATTCCTTGAATTGGACCTGGAAGTAATTTTTTTAAAAAATTTGATTTATATGCCAACCTTCTCCAGAGACTCAGGGCGCCTTACAATGTGTTAAGCAACAGCCTTCATACTTTTGTATATTTATACAAAGTCAGCTTATTGCCCCCACAAAATGGGTCCTCAATTTACCTACCTTAGAAAGGATGGAAGGCTGAGTCAACCTTGAGCCTGGTGAGATTCGAACTTACAGTAATTGCAGACAGCTGGTATTAATCACAATGCTTTTAGTCTGCTGAGCTACCAGGCTCATTTTGCAATATCCTTCCCCCAGGAGTGGGGAGGGAATGATGACTTTGCAGTATCCTTCCCCTGCCACGCTCACCAAACCATATCACACCCACCAAGCCACGCCCACAGAACCAGTAGTATAAAATTTCGGATTTCACATCTGGTGTAAATTACATGATTTCCTGACTATCTAATTCCCTCTCAGACAGTTGCTAGCTGGAAAAGGATCTCTGCATCTATTGCATTTACACTGTCCCGGTGTCACTCTTGTGAAGCAGCAACAGTTAACATGAGCGGTTTGTCAAACGCCATATAGGTTTTTTTTCAATTTTTTAAAAAGAAATTAGATTTATATGCCGCCCTTCTCCAGAGACTCAGGGCGGCTTACAATGCGTTAAGCAGTAGCCTTCATACTTTTGCATATTTTTTATACAAAGTCAGCTTATTGCCCCCACAAACTGGGTCCTCAATTTACCTACCTTAGAAAGGATGGAAGGCTGAGTCAACCTTGAGCCTCAAACTTGCAATAATTGCAGATAGCTGAATGTTAATAACAGGCTATTTAGCCTGTTGAGCTATCTGAGGCTCTCTAAAATTGCTCAAATGCAACTTTATTTTTAAAAATGAAAAGCCCTACATGGCCCAAAATTGTTTGGATAATTTCCCCAGGCTCTAGAGTTTTACAGAGCCCCAAAGCACTTTTTCAGGGAAGAATTACGATCTCAAGAGGTTTAAAAGAAATTTACCGAATTAATGTATATAAATCCTACAATTCGTAGTGTACCCATTAGCCTGTAATTCATGGACTTCCTCGTGGTCTCCCATTCAAACATTAACAACTAGCTTCCAAGCTCTTTTGAATCACCATGCTTGGGACAAAGGCACCCGTTTCCTTCCCCTTTCTCACAAAGACCCCCAGGAATTGACTTGGCCTTCAGAAGTTGTGGCTGATCCAACACTGAAGGTTTTGAAAGAAGAGATTGGGCGGCCATTGGTCTGAAATGGTATAGGATTTCCTGCTTGACCGGAGGGCTGGACTAGAGAACCTCCAAGGTCCCATCCCAACTCTGTTATGCTGTTAAAACCCCCAGTCTTGCTTCTAAAGAGGATGCAACCTGCTTGGTGGTCCTTCAAAAACTCTCCGGCCACCAGATTTGGGTGCCTATTAGTGGGCCAAAGCTGGACAAGGAAAGAAAAGCCACAAAGGCGCCCCCTATCGGAAGAAGTGCAGTCCTGCTGCTGGTCAAGGTTCTCCAGCCCCACTTTCCTCCTCCTCTTCCTCCTCCTCCTCCGCACCTCCGGGCAGGTGGAGCCAGCGCAGGGCGGGAACAGGCACCACTACTTTTCCCAAGCGCCGCGCCAGGCGTAGCTACTCTTCCCCTTCGCAAGTTCACAGTTCAGGACTGTTGCTTCGGGTAAGTCTCTCCCCTCGATTTCTTCCCTGCACCCCGAGACCTGGATGGGGGTAGGACGCCTGCAAAGCCCGGGAGTCGGACGGGAGAGATGGGGGTCGCTTTTCTGGCCATCCGTTCTTGCAAGCTTCCCACCCCTCTCCTCCTCCTAACCTTCCCACCCCAGGCTCAACTCACCCTTTGCTCTTTGCGCCCCAGCCGCGCCCAGCCTGGGATCAGGAGGACTCCCGTCTCTGGTGGCCTCGGCGCCTGCAGCTTCCACTTCGCCTCCCCAATCTCTTGGGAGGCCCGAGGGGGGAGCTAGACGGGGTCCCCCGGGGTGGGGGAATCTGTCCAAGGTGGGGGACGGCGCGCCTCGTTCCATCTTCTTCGCAGCGCAACAGAGAACGCGCGCCCTGCCCCGATTGCGCCTTCTCTGTTGCGCGCTGCCCTGCTCCTTTCCTGGACATCTCCCCCACCCCTCCCTACAAAGAGGAAGAAAAGAAACCGAAATTCTTTCTTTTCTCTTTCTTTCCCCCTTTCTTCTCCTTCTCCTTTCCTTCTTCTCTCTCTTTCCTTCACTTTCTCTTTCTCAATTAAATAGAGTCACCGCCTGTCTCCAATTGGACCTGGATAGCTGCCAGCGGAGTGCATAGGTCTCACTCCCTCTCTGTCTGTCTCTCTCTCTCTCTTTCTCTTTTTTTCCTTCCTTCCTTCCCTTTTCCTTTCTCTCAAATAGTGTCACCACCTGTCTCCAACTGGCCCTGGACAGCTGCCAGCTGAGTGCATGCGTCTCCCTCCCTCCCTGTCTATCTCTCTGTCCCTCCCTCCCTCTTTCCTTCCTTCCTTCCCTTTTTGTCTCTCAATTAAATTGAGTCACCGTCTGTCTCCAATTGGACCTGGATAGCTGCCAGCTGAGTGCATGGGTCTGTCTGTCCCTCCCTCCTTCCTTCCTTCCTTCCTTCCTTCCTTCCTTCCTTCCTTCCTTCCTTCCTTCCTTCCTTTCCTCCCTCCCTTTTGGTCTCTCAATTAGAGTCACCGCCTGTCTCCAACTGGCCCTGGATATCTAAGTGCATGGGTCTCTCTCCCCCCCCCCCTCTTACGCCCTCCTTCTCTCTCTCTCTCTCTCTCTCTCTTTCAGATTTTGACTCAATCTATCTGCAAAGTCTATGAGAAGTTTGTTTTTTTTTCTTTCTGCAACAGTCTACTAATGATTTGGTACCGTTTTTTCTGGGATGTGATTTCCTGGTGGTGTCCTTTTCAAGCACTGACCAGATCTCATCCCATTTAGCTAGAATGTTTGTGTCTGTAGTCCTCGATAGGGATGTGCAATTAGGTTCCTTAGAGAATAGCACGTAGGCTCCCCATGTTTAGCACGTGGGTGTGTGTGGGTGTGAGTGTGAGCAAAATGACTCCAACATCACCCACCCCCCACCATTCTCTTCCCATCAAGCAATTTATGTTTCGGTTAAAATGTTTCTTTAAAACAGAAACAAACAAACAAAATCCGGATGATCTGTTACTCTTACAATCTGGTTGCTTTCCTTGCCTGCTCGTTTTTTCCATGATCGAATTACTAACCAAAGTTTTCTTTATATGAGTCGGAATTGGTTGGCACATTAAGTTTTCTTTGGCAACTATGAATGTGGTTTGCTTTTGCTTTCTTCTGAATCTATTTACTTTTCAAATTCTTAATCTGGGAGGCTCCCTCCCCACGTCTCATCAGCCGAGACTCACCTGATGCAGCTATTCACGATCCTCTTAAGTTTCAGCGGGTGCAGCAATCTTTTGCTCCAGCCAACTTCTGAAGCTAGTTTTTGAAATAATAATAATAATAACAACAACAACAACAGTTATTTTAAAAAGTCAAATGCCATGGTGGGGTGACAGGGGTGCAGGCCATCTGGATGAGACCAAGGAGATGTGGCCCTCTATAGAACAGGGCTAAGGAATTTCTGGTCTCCAGATGTTGATTGATAAACTATCTTTTCTAGTGCAGGAAGATGGGAAATATAGTTCCACAACATTTAGGGGTAGTTTGGTCTAGTGGTTAAGGCACCAGACTAGAAACAAGGAGATGGTGAGTTTTAGGTCCACTTTAGGCATGAAAGCCAAGTGGGTGACTCTGGGCCAATCACCAAGAGTCTGGGAGTTCTAGTACCGCTTTAGGCATGAAAACCAAGTGGGTGACTCTGGGCCAATCACCAAGAGCCTGGGAGTTCTAGTCCCGCCTTAGGCATGAAAGCCAAGTGGGTGACTCTGGGCCAATCACCGGGAGACTGGGAGTTCTAGTCCCGCCTTAGGCATGAAAGCCAACTAGGTGACTCTAAGCCGATCACCGTGTGACTGGGAATTCTAGTCCTGCCTTAGGCATGAAAGCCTAAGGGCCAATTCCTCTCTGAGTCAAACCCACATCACGGTGTTGGGGGGAAAAATAGGAGGAGGAACCAGTATTGAGTATGTTCTCCCCCTTGAGTTATTTATAAAAATAAAGGCAGGATATGGACAAGCAAACAAATTTTAGAATCCACAGCTTCCCATCCCCATTTCCTAGTAGATAGTGCTAATCTGAACCATCAGAGACTTTTATGGGTTTCCCAATTCTTGCACCCTTGAATTTTGAAACAGAGAGAACCGGTTGAAGGATGCTCAATCCAATTTAGGAGTAAATCCTGACTTGAGCTCTTTACTGCCTCCCTCGCATATACTCCTTAAACCTGACCTTCCTCTTTTCAAATACAAAACCTGAGAAGAACGTTTATTAAGAAATTCATGAAGATAGAAAATAAATTCCATCTCGGAGGAAAAAAAGGGCTAAGGAAAAAGAATTCTGCTTGCTGGCCTTTCTAATTTCTATACATGACCCAAAGCAAGCAGAATCACCATTCGGTGAAATTGCTTTACTCCCATTTGCATTCCTGGTGATTAAAACCCAACAAATTAGGAAGATGGAGACTGACTCTGAGCTGGACTCCTTTCTCTGCTCATTCCAACCGGACAACCTTTTCTCAAATCAAAATTCCCTTCCTGCTTTCCTGGGTGAATTTTTGACAATTCTTCAAAGCATAATTTCTTTTGAGTAAGAAATTTCCTTTAAGTGGGAGCTGGGGAAATCTGTTCCCAAGGCTTACTATCTGCCAAAGGACGAATAGAACAGACTCACTCTGTTCAAGGGGTAAACTTATGAATGGAGTTTGCTGTGTGTAACAGGACCGGCAAAAGGAGGATTTGCAGAGAGAAACAATCACAACGCTATTTTTGGAGGCTGCTCCAGTTGTTTTCCAGTGTCTGCTGGTCCAAACGCAAATGAAAAATGCCATTCTTTAACCTTGGATGCGTTTTGCAGTTGTACGTCAGATAGAAAGCAATAAAATGACAAATTTGGGGAGGAAAGGATTGCTAGACTTAGAGGCAACAGAGAACAGCCAACTTACTTTCTCTCTCTCTCTCTCTCTCTCTCTCTCTCTCTCTCTCTCTCTCTCTCTCTCTCTCTCTCTCTCTTACAATAGTAAATATTTTATTACAGAATCAGAACTCATGTCATTAGCTGATGTCATGTCAAGGAAGGCTCCGAGTGAATTTTGAGGAAAATAATAATAATAAGAATTTTATAAGATACATCAACAAAATGCAGCTTCCTGCAATAACACCAGCGGAACTGCAAAAAATTGTGCTACTTGGAACATTGTACATCTTATGAAGGTATTTGGTTGATATCTAGGATGCTGGCAGCAACCTTGGTGAGCCTTAGTGGCGCAGCAGCTTAAAGTGGTGTTAAAGTGACACCAGCTGCCTGCAATTACTGCAAGTTCGAATCTCACCAGGCTCAAGGTTGACTCAGCCTTCCATCCTTTCAAGGTAGATAAAATGAGGACCCAGATTGTGGGGGCAATAAGATGACTTTGTATAAAGAAGAACACCGCTTAGGGGGCCCCGAAAGCCCTACTAAGCAGGTATATACAAAAGTATGAAGGCTATTGCTTAATGCATTGTAAGCTGCCCTGAGTCTCCGGAGAAGAGCGGCATATAAATTTAAAAAAAAAAGGTATCAACCATTAGCACCATTCAAGGGTATTTGTGACACATTTTTGAATGTCCAGTTGACTGAGTTTCATTTTTAATGAATAAAAGCAATAATAATAATAATAATAATAATAATAATAATAATAATAAGTAGTAGTAGTAGTAGTAGTAGTAGTAGTAGTAGTAGTAGTAGTAGTAGTTTCCAATGGGATCAATGATCCTGAGAGATAGCAAGCAATTTTTTTCTTTTTTAAAAAATGTGTTCAATCAGAGGATAAACAGCCATTTGATGAGGGGGGGGATAGTGTCCTTTTTTTCCCTGTATTGCATACAGTTGAATTCATCCTTGTTTAATAACCCGATTTATTGTTTTTTGCAGCACCTTCGTGAAAACAGATAATCATGATTTCTACTTGGGTAAGTCAAATTTTTTTTTCAGATTTATTTCTTTAGGCTAAACAGATCAAATCTTAAAGTTGCCAAGTTTGGAGACACCCTTAATCTAATGTATCTGCTTGAGCAGGTGGCTGGATCAGAAGACCTCCAAGGTCCCTTCCAGCTTCTGTTCTCTTCTGTTCTGTTCTGTTCTGTTCTGTTCTGTTCCGTTCCGTTCCGTTCCGTTCCATTCCGTTCCGTTCTGTTCTGTTCCGTTCTGTTCTGTTCCGTTCCGCTCCTTGCCTCGCCTCGCCTCGCCTCGCCTCGCCTCGCCTCGCCTCGCCTCGCCTCTACTCTACTCTACTCTACCCTACCCTACCCTACCCTACCCTACCCTACCCTACCCTACTCTACTCTACTCTACTCTACTCTACTCTACTCTACTCTACTGTCTCCTTAGCCTTGTCTAGAAAAAAAACAGCATTAAAACTATATGTTGGGAGAGGAATCTCTCTTTCAGAGAGGTGTCTGGCTAAGGAATTCTGGGAGTTGAAGTCCACAAGTCTTAAAGTCGCCAAGTAGGAGACCCCAGCATTAGATACATAGTTTTTGCTGAAATAACACCTTTATTTTTTCCATCCATATTACTGTGGTGCGATGCCACTTTCTTCTACTCTGCAGTTTCAAATAATTGTGCAAATGAATCGTTTCCCACAGTGTGAGGCGGTGGGGGAAATGCAGATCAGTCCACGAAGCTGCCAAACTCGCATTTTTGCTTCAGGATGATGAAGAAACAAAATAAGCTTTTAAAAAAAAGCAAACCACCACGGAGGGTGTGCCTGGTGTATGGTTCAGAGTCACAACAGTCTTGACTTTATGGCAAATACCGGTTCAAATGCTTGCTAAGTAAATATTGACAAACTGAAATGTAGGACGGAGTGAGCAAATGTAGACATTTTGCAGCCTAGGACTGAATATAAATGGATTATTTTTTTTAATCCCCAAATCAAGATGCATATTAATTACAAAATTGGCCAAGTTATCCTGGCATAAGCAGAAGCATAAATTCAGCAAAAGCAGAATAATTACAGTTGCAAGAGCTATCTTTGTTTCTCATTCTGAGGTAACCAAAAATCATCCGTCCCAGGTATCTGCTTTATTCCTGACTGATAAATGACTAAACATAGTTGCACTATTGTAGCTTTCCACTGTTTTAAATCTCTTGTGATGCACACATAGTTCTCGACTTACAACTACCCTGTTTCCCTGAAAAGAAGACTCAACCGGAACGTAAGTCCTAGCATGATTTTTCAGGATGCTTGGAATATAAACCCTACCCCCAAAATAAGCCCCAGTTAAGATTGCCAGCCAGATGGAAGCATTTAGTACCATATTTATTGATTATATTTCTATACTGCCTTTTTCCCGCAGGACTCAAGGCGGTGTACAGTCAAGAAAAAATAAAAGATATATAAACATCATAAAATTGATAATTAAAATTATAGCACAGTTTAGCCCAAGTTAAATAAAACCCAGAATTAGATATTTTAATCATTCCCAGTTAACGTGCTTAGCCCCGTCTGATTGAACATCAGGGTCTTGAGGGCACAGCGGAAAGCACGGAGATTAGGGATGTTTCGAATATCAGGGGGCAGTTCATTCCAAAGGGTTGGAGCCCTTACAAAGAAGGCCCTCCCCCTGGGAGTCGCCAGTCGGCACAATTTGACTGACGGTACTCTGAGTAGTCCCTCCCTGTGAGAACGAACTGGTCGGTGGGAGGCTATTGGTGGCAAAAGACGGTCTCGTAAGTACCCAGGCCCTAAGCCATGGAGCGCTTTAAAGGTGATAACTAACACCTTGAATCGCACCCGGAAGACCACCGGGAGCCAGTGCAGCTCGCGTAGGAGAGATGTTCCATATCTTCCCCAAAATAAGACCTAGCCAGAAAATAAACCCTAAGTTAATATAAGATCTGGTTTTATTTTCGGGGAGACATGGTATTCATTTAGTGGCCATTCAAAGTTCGGAGCAGTGGTGGGTTTCAAAATGTTTTACTACCAGTTCCACGGGTGTGGCTTGGTGGGCATGGCATGGCTGGGTGGGTGTGGCTTGATGAGCATGGCAAGGGAAGGATACTGTAAAATCTCCATTCCTTCCCCACTCCAGGGGAAGGTTACTGTAAAATCCCCATTTCCTCCCAATCAGCTGGAACTTGGGAGGCAGAGAATAGATGGGAGAGGGGTCAGTCAGAGGTGGTATTTACCGGTTCTTTGAACTATTCAAAATTTCCTCTACCGGTTCTCCAGAACTGGTTAGAACAGTGTTTCTCAACGTTGGAAGCTTGAAGATGGGTGGACTTCAACTCCCAGAATCCCCCAGCCAGCGCTGCTTAGAACCAGTCCTCGCACTTACAACAGATGCAGCATTCCCATGCTTACATGATCAAAATTCAGGAACTCGGCAAACAGGCGCTTGGCAATGATTTACAACAGTTGTAAAGTCCCAGAGTCACGTGATCGCCACTTGTGATTTTTTTCCCGGCTGGCTACCGACAAAATCGATGGGGGAAGAGATGGAGGAAGTCAGATTTGTTTAAGGACCACATGAGTCACTTAACAACGATGGCCAAAAGGATCGTAAAATCAGGGATGTCTCCCTTAACAAATCCCTTGCTTAGCAGTGGAAATTGTGGTTGCAACTGTGGCTTTCAAAAGGACTACCTGTATTTATTGCTCTTTGTTGTTGCAAACCACCTTAAGATGCTCTAGACGTCAACTGCTAGTGGGATGGTAGCGTTTACTACTTCCTTATTTAATGAACGCCAGCTCAGTCCCGAGTTGCACAACGCCAAAAAAAGAAGTGATTCAAAAGTTTTGAAAGAAATTCCACCTTGATGAACTCAGTTCAAGCTGGGTGGGGTGCTTATTGAAGCTTGCAAGAGTCTGCATTTTTACCCCTAATTCTTGGGATGAAGCTCCTTATTTAAGTCTGTGGAATTCTTGCCTCCTTAATCATCCCCTATTGTAATGTTCCTCAACCTTGGGAACTTTAAGAGGGGTGGAGTTCAACTCCCAGGATTCCCCAGCCACGGGAGTAGAAGTCTACCCCTCTTAAATTTCCCAAGGTTAAACTTCACTTCTCTTCTCTTCTCTTCTCTTCTCTTCTCTTCTCTTCTCTTCTCTTCTCTTCTCTTCTCTTCTCTTCTCTTCTCTTCTCTTCTCTTCTCTCCTCTCCTCTCCTCTCCTCTCCTCTCCTCTCCTCTTCCTCTCCCTCCCCCTCCCCCTCCCTCTCTCCCCTCTCCTCTTTATTCTCCTCTCCTCTTCCCTTCCCTTCCCTCCCCTTCCCTCTCTCCCCTCCCCTCCCCTCTCCTCCCCTATCCTGTCCTTATTGCTGCCCTCCCCACCGTTCCGTTCCATTCTGTTCTGTTTTGCAAAGGTTTAGGGCTGATTCCAGGTAAGTTATAAATATGATAAATGCCAGAAATGAGCCTGAAAGTGTAGACTGTGTGAAATCCATCTTTCCCAGCGGATAATTACAGTGGTCGTATTGGAAGGTTGCAGGATACCCTTGCTAAAATACACTGAATGATTTATTAATCTCAGTTCTGCCCCACGCAGTCAGAATGGCTCTCGGCGGCTTACGTAAAATATAGAATTTATAACAATTATGGTGCCATCTGATACCAGATCGAAGCTAACCGTCACCAACGATCCACGCAGCAATCCCCACCCCCCACCCCATCCCCATCCCTAAGCATAAAAGCAATAAAAGATTAAAGATGGCATCTATGTAAACTCAGGGGAGAGTCCTCCAAAATGTTTCCAATATCCCATAAAGCTCGTGAAAATAACGTAATAAGTAGAGAGTAAGGGCTGTCAAAATAGGAAATAACCTTCGAGCCAAGTTCATCTTAATTATATTTATCTTACAAGAAATACTCAAAGGAATTTTAACCCATCTTTCATTTTTTTAAAAAAAAAACTTTCACACTGAAAAAGGGGATAAATTCAGCGATGGGCTGCTGGGGGTTCATAGGGGTTCGGGAAAACCTCGAGCTAAGATTCTGTGCAGTTTGGAGAACCCCCAAATCACTCTTGGCTGGACCAGTCCACCCTTCTCCTCCCCTCCCAGGAGCCCCCACCATGCAGCCCGTTTTGGATGCAGGAAAGTGCAGGGTGCTCATGGAGATTCCGGGAGGGCGAAAAATCGGCCTACTGGAAATTCGGGAAGGCTGAAAACGGGCCTGTTTCTGGCCTCCAGAGGGCCTCCGGAGCCTGGGGAGGCCGTTTTCATCCTCCCGAAAGCCCGAGGAAAGCCTCGGGAGCCTGGGGAGGGCAAAACCACCTCCCCCATGGTGCAAGAGGCTGACTAGGCCACGCCCACCCTGGCCACGCCCACCTAGCAACCAGGCAGAGAACCCCTTGCTAAAATTTTTGAAGCCCACCCCTGGATAAATTCACATTTCCCAGGTAAGAAAACTTCCGGGGAATTCTTATAATATCAAGAGGGGGGAGGTCACGAATTGGGAAGGCCCATTCTCACCGATCTGCCCCACTTGTATTAATGCTCAAAGCCCTTCCTTTTATGTAAGCAGGTTGTAGGAAAAAAATGCAGAAGCCAGGAAACGTGTTCTGCAGTGGGATGCAATTTCTCACGCCAACAACTTGTCCTGCACGTCCTAAATACAGACCTTGGGGGGGAACTGAGAAGCCGAGACAATTTCGCTCCGTTGCAAAAAAAAAACAAAACCAAAAAAAAAAAAACCTCCACAAAATGTGGAAATTGCAGTTTGTTGAGAGAGGCTCTCGGCTTATTGGAGGAAAATCTAATTATTGCTGAATTCCTCCCCTGATTTTTTTTTTAAAACAATATAATTTGCTGTTATGCTGATTGTTTTTGTCTCCGTTTGCAAAATCCATATTGCAGTGCAGAGTGAGGAGGGAGGGGAGTTCGTTCATTTTGTGAATACATATAGTCCTTGAGTTATGACCATAAGTCATGATGGACGTAAAGCGAGTCACCACGATCCGAACTTCAGAACGGGGTCGTAAATCCCTTTTGGGATGTCGGTAGCAACTTTGAATGGCTGCTAACAACGGCTCGTAAATTGAGGTACGGTAGTCTTCGGTTTACAACAGTATGCTTAAGTGACCATTTGAAGTTACAATGGCGCTGAAAAAAGGGACTTATGACCATTTCTCACACTTACGATCGTTGCAGCATCCCCGATGGTCACGTGATCAAAATTTGGGTGCCTGGCCAACGGATTCACATTTATGACGGTTGCAGTGTCCCCGGGGTCACCTGATCTCCTTTTGGTGACCTTCTTGACGAGCAAAGTCAACGGGGAAGCCAGATTTGTTTAACAACCGTGTGGCTAATTTAATCGCTGCAGTGATTCACTTAACAACGGAGCAAGGAAGGTCGTAAAATGAGGCAAAAATTCATTTAACGACTGCCTCGCTTGGCAACAGACATGTTGGGCCTCCATTGTGGTCATACGTCGAGGACTACTTGTATTTACAACTTTTATTCTTCCAAGTTGTGATTTCTTTAAGTGTGTGTCATGCAGGTTCATTTTAATTTTTTTGAATAGAAGAATTAAGTCAGCATTCCTGAAAGGCTGAGATCATATCAAACGCTTGTGGTTACTTTCATTCTTTCTCCACACCTACCTGAATTACATCCTCTTATTTCTAACAACAGATGCTATCAGAGAAAATCCAAGCATTTTCTTTTGTTAGCACATTTCTTTTCCTTGACGTGAATAAATCAGCTTTGCGATGACTCTGCCACGGAGGGCTGAAAAATGACTTTATATTGCAACGTTTGAGTGCCTCTTGTCTTAGCGTCCTATGTCAATTTTCCTATACATTTTTTAAAGGTGACAGGCTTTTATGTATTCGATTCAGAGGGGAGTTTCAGCAGGTTCTGACCAGTTCTGCAGAACTGGTAGCGGAAATTTTGAGTAGTTTGGAGAACCGGTAGTAAAAATTATGACTGGCCCTGCCCCCATCTATTCTCTGCCTCCCGAGTCCCAGCTGATTGGGAGGAAATGGGGATTTTACAGTATCCTTCCCCTGCCACGCCCACCAAGCCATGCCCACAAGCCATGCCACGCCCACCAAGCCACACCCACTGAACCGGTAGTAAAAAAAATTGAATCCCACCACTGATTCGATTGCACTGGTGTCTTTTCATAAAGGTTACCTTGATGTAAAAAAAGAGAAACATATAGACAAGAATGGATCTGATTTACCGTTTTCTCATTCTTACTTTGATTCTTGGGTCCTCGAGTTGTCAACAAAGCAGCACTTCACTCAAGAAGATGGTTTATTTATTTTTTACCTCTTTTCCTGGCTTGTCTCTGTGGGCTGAGAGAAGGGGACAAACCGAAGTCTGTCCATGGCTTAGGGTTGAGTTTGAACCTTGATCTCATCATTCCTGGTCCAACACCTTTATCACTATACCTGTCGGGAAATAGCTAGCAGGGAGGAAGGATCAAGTGTGGAAGTAGCCTGGAATCACCGCAGAACCACAAAAGGGCTAGAGGCTGACTTCCTCTAAGTTCCTTATCTAATTGTTCCCAAAGGGTTGGCTGCCAGAATGGGGAGATTCCTGTATTATAGCCAGAAAATAATAAAGTATTATTATTATAATAGGTAAAATAAAGTATTATTATCCTCAACTTACTATCACAATTGTGAGCCTTGAGCCTGGAATTTATGCTGCAAAGTGAGAAATTTGTTAAGTGAGTGTTTGCCCCATTTCTTGTCCCAGTTGTTAAGTGAATCACTGCTGGTGTTAAATCAGCCAGATTCATTTAACAACTGTGTGGCTAATTTAATCGCTGCAATGATTCACTTAGCAATGGAGCAAGAAAGGTCGTAAAATGACGGTTGTTAAGTCGATCTGGCTTCCCCATCGACTTTGCTAGTCAGGAGGACGCAAAAAGGGTTCAAAAAGTGGCCCCAGGATGCTGCCACTGTCATAATTGTGAGTCAGTTGTCAAGAATGTAAATCACTGGAGATGCTGCAACGGTTGTAAGTTGCATGAAAAACAGTCATTAGTCACTTTTTTAGTGCCGTCGTAACTGTTGTAAGTTGAGGACTATCTGTAATTCGCTTGAACTTTGCAAGATGTTCCTGCCTGACCATCCAGGTAGTCCTTGACTTGCAGCAGTTCATTTAGTGACCGCTTAAAGTTACGACGGCATAGAAAAAAAGTGACTTATGACTGTTTTTCGTACTTATGACCGTTGCAGCCTCGCCACACAGTCACATGATCAAAATTCAGACGCTTGGCCATCAGCTCATATTTATGACGGTCGCAGTATCCCCGAGTCACGTGATCAGCTTTTGCGACCTTCTGACAAGCAAAGTCAATGGGGAAGCCAGATTCACTTAACAGCCGTGTTACTAATTTAACAACGGCAGCGATCCACTTAACAACGGTGGCAAGAAAGGTTGTAAAGTGGGGCAAAATTCACTTAACAAATGTCTCACCCAGCAACAGAAATTTTAGGCTCAATCGTCATAAGTCGAGGACTATCTATACCGCTCATTCTCCTTTCCTCCTTCCTTCTACTGTATTTTTCTACACTTCCATATAGTCTACATACAGTGAGATCGTTAATACAGCTTCTTCCACTCTGTTGATGGTGCTTTTGGGATTGAGATGGTGTTGCGTTATCCTGCCACTTGCCCACATCTTTTCAACTGGAGATGTTGAACCAGTGGTGGGATTCAGCCAGTTCGCACCTCTTCGGGAGAACCGGTTGTTAACTTTCTGAGCAGTTTGGTGAAGTGATTGTTGGAAGAAATCGTTAGGCCAGAGATCCTTGAATTGTCCGGGTTCGTTTCAAGGTGCTGGTACTTACCTATAAAGCCCTACATGGCATAGGCCCGGGGTACTTACAGCACCACCTCTTGCCTTCCTCCCATCGTCCGGTGCGCGCCCACAGAGCGGGCCTCCTCCGGGTGCCGTCAGCCAAACAATGTCGGCTGGCGGCCCCCAGAGGGAGGGTTTTCTCTATCGGAGCCCCGACCCTCTGGAATAGTTTGCCCACCGACCTCAGGACGGCCCCCGACCTCCTCTCCTTTCACCGCGGACTAAAGACGTGGCTGTTCCAACAGTTTTCTGATCGTGGGGTTGTACAGTTTTTATAATTTTAATGGTTGTTACTGTGGATTTTAAACTTATTTTAATTATATTTATTGTGATTTTTTATTGGTGACTGTTTTATGCAAGCCGCCCTGAGTCCTCGGGGAGAATGGCGGCATATAAATCACAATAAATAAATAAATAAATAACTTAATTAATTAATTAATTAATTAATTAATTGTTAAATTCAAGGTTGTTAAATGATTTGAATCCCACCACTGGCTTGAACCCATGACCGTTGACAAGCAACACAAATGGTTCTCCCAGGGCCGGATTTAGATGAAAAGAGGCCCTAGGCTATTCCACTTATGAGGCCCTTTCACCTCCCATTTTTCTCCTTATTTTCGGTTCAGTGTTTTAGTGTTCGCTGTTTTTAGAATAGTGTAATTTTAATTTTGCTAACCATTTGAATGTAGGCCCCTCTTGATCTTGAGGCCCTAGGCTGAAGCCTAGTTAGCCTATAGGAAAATCCAGCCCTGGGTTCTCCTATAGGGTACAACCCAGAGGTGGGTTCTACTTACCTTTAATACCGGTTCGCAATGGGGTGGTGTCGGGGTCGGTGGGCGGAGCCTCCCACCAGTTTTGCTACCAGTTCTATAGAACTGGTGCGAACCGGGGGCAACCCCCCGCTGGTACAACCTGTGGGTCCTGTTTGCTTGGTGCATTTGTTGAATCCTGTTGTCAGGGTTCCAAGTAATACACCCATAGCAAACAGAACTCCGAGGCAAGCAGTTTCCTCAAAGAACAAGTTTATTGGAACTATCCAATTGGCACAGACTGGTGAAAACCGACTCTAAAGGTTCCCGTGGTTTTCATCTAATTAAAAGCTTTTCCCCCTTTCCCAAACCATCAGTCACATGGTCCAATCAAAGTGCTTTCCGGTTGCTTGGAAACTTCACTCCTCCTCTCTTCAGCCACCTGTGGGAATGTCCTTGGTTCTCAGGGGAAACTATTTTGTTTTGACTACAAAATCCCAGATATCTCTATTCCCCGCTCCCTAACCCTCAGCACCATTGTTGGCAAACACTGATGCCTCCAAGATGGGCTAGCTTCAGAGGTGACACCTGTGTCATTGAGCAGCATCTTTTTTCTTCCAGGTTGGTTCTAGAGGAACGATTAAGGATTTCGCAGGATTCAATGCTTCCAAAGATGCAGAGGCACTTAAGAAAGCAATGGAAGGACTGGGTAAGCATCCTGTTTTCTCTGGGGAAAGACAGACAGTTTCCTTAGAGCAGGTGTGTCAAACTCGATTTCATCAGGGGTTGTTGTTCAACCTTGGGGGCTCGGATGGGTGTGGCCAGGGTGGGCGTGGCCAGCTTGACATCACTCGTGTTGGGGGTGCTTGTGGCCCAAGCGCTCTGCCAGAGAAAATGGGCTCCCGAGCTCTGTTTTTAGCTAGGACGGCCTCCTGCAACCCTCTGCCAGCAAAAACGGAGCTCGGGAGGGCCCCGTTTTCATTGGCACCGCAGGCCGGTCTTTTGCTATTTCCAGGACAGACCTCAGGGCCAGATCTAAGCACCCCGTGGGCCGGATCCGTCCCCCGGGCCTTGAGTTTGACACCCCCGCCTTAGAGAGTCGATCTCCTGTAGGATTGTCGTTTTTCAGCTTCTGGCTACCGAAGTTGGATTAGTTGGTAGGCGGACCATAAACAAATGACTGTGTGCTACATGCTGAGAAGATGAAAGAACAACACGGAAGAAGGCCTGATGAGCTATTTCTGCATTTTGCAAAGAGTAATGTATCCTCGAAGTCACCCAGACCTGAGGTTGGAAGGAAGGAAATTCTGGAAGTTGAGTTGATGTTTCATATGATGACAATTTAAAATCCAAAACCTGTTATCCCCAAACCGAGCCATGTTGAATATTGAAGTTACAGAATAGAGATGTTACAACTGAAGCTAGATGGTCATCCATTGGGGGGGCTTGAACAGGAAGTTACAGGTAGTCCTTGACTTACAACAGTTTGCTTAGTGACCATTTGAAGTTACAACCGCACTGAAAAAGTGACCTATGACCATTTTCCACACTTACGACCATTGCAGCATCCCCATTCTCCTGTGATTTACATTCAGAAGCTTTAGTTGATTCACATTTATGACGTTTGCAGTACCCCAGGATCATGTGATTTCCCCTTTAAACCTTCTGATTAACAAAATCCATGGGGAAGCCAGATTCACTTAACAACCGGGTTACTAATTTAACAACTACAGCGATTCCCTTAACAGACGGGGTAAGCAAAGGCATAAAATGGGGCAAAACTCGCTTAACAACGGTCTCACTTAGCAACAGAAAGTTTGGGTTTGATTGTGGTCGTAAGTCAAGGACTATCTGTCAACAAAACCAAAATTGCTTAACCAGAAAATCCGAAGTTAAAGGAACAAGATGAATTTATCCTTCTTTTTTACCCTGTAGAACGAGTTTGGGCAGTAAGGTTATGCAAATGATGTGAGTCCTCCATGGCCTCTTCCTGTTTTTAAGAGTGAGTCCCTTCCCCACAATAGTCCATGAAACCGAGGCTTTATTGTACATAACACTTGAGAATGGGATAGAGCCGTGAGGGTGAACCTATGGCACGCGTGCCACAGGTGGCACGTGTAGCTATATCAGTGGGCACGTGAGCTCAGCTCCTGATTTTCAGGGCTTCTGGGCCCACCAGAAGTAGGGGAACAGGCTGTTTCCTGCCTCCGGAGGGCCTCGGCGGGTAGTGAGGAAGGCCATTTTCACCCTCCCCAGACTCCTAGAGAGGCTCTGGAGGCTGGGGACAGCAAAAAACGGGCCTTCCGGTCCAACCGGAAGTTGGCAAACGGGCTGTTACTGGCCTCAGGGAGGGGGGGGGGATTTGGGGAAGGCCGTTTTCGCCCTCCCCAGACTCCTAGAAAGGCTCTGGAGCCAGGTGAGAGAGAAAAAGAGGCCTACTGGGCCATCGCGTGCTAGGAGCTTGTGTGTATGTGTGCATGCGTGGGGGCGGGGCGCATAGAATTATGGGTGTGGGCACACACGTGTGCGACACCCTCCCCCCCCCCGCTCCCCCTCCTGGCATGCGTTGGCAAAAAGGTTAGCCATCACTGGGATAGAGGTTGCCCATCGCTAAAGTTTTAACACGTTTTACTCCAAGAGTCAAGATCCTTCCTCTTTCTGAGCTGATGACTCCCTTCTTAATTTTGCTTTTAGGCACGGATGAAACAACAGTCATTGAGATCCTGACAGGAAGATCAAATGCTCAACGGCAGCTGATAGCTGCAGAGTATAAATCTTACACTGGAAAGGTATGCATCCTTAGGAAATATTGTGAAAGGGGGGGAGCGTGTTAGGAGGTGAGGGGCTCCACTATCTCCAGCTACTGGTTCTTCATGGCAAATAGCATGGAAGAGCCAGTTGGATGCAGTGGTTGAGATGCTGGCCTGGAAACCAGGCACTGTGAGTTGTAGTACTGTTTTAGGCATTAAAGCTGGCTGGGTTCCTTTGGGCCAATCATCAATGATGGTGAATTCTAGTCCCGCCTTTGGCATGAAAGTTGGCTGGGTGACTTTGGCCCAATCACCAGGCGATGATCAATTCTAGTCCCGCCTTTGGCATGACAGCTAGCTGGGTGACTTTGGCCCAATCACCAGGCGATGGTGAATTCTAGTCCCGCCTTTGACATGATAGCAAGCTGGGTGACTTTGGCCCATTCACCAAGTAGCTGTGAGTTCTAGTTCCTCCTTAGTCATGACTGGGTGACCGTAACTATCTCTCAGCCAATTCACCTCACAGGGTTGTTGTTGTTGTTGTGGGAAAAAGATGAGGAGAAAAGAGTATGATATATGTTTCTCTATCTTGAGTTACTTATAAAGTCATTAAAAACGGGATAAAAATATTGTATTTCTGAAGGAGTAATTAGTGGAGTTCTCTTGGAGAAGGGATTTCCTGCTCCCCCCTAAAGAAGGGAAGAAAAGGAAGAAAAATCCAGTCAAAAAAAATGTTCAAATCCTTGAGATGAGGTCACCCCATCCCAAAAACACCTTGCAGGGGGCTTATATCAGAAGTGGTCCAGACCAGCTTAGTCTTGCAGCGTAATAGCATCTGAGATGATGATAACAGCCCAGCCAAGGCTTCCAATTTCTCACTGAGAACCAAACTAAAGGAAATAATTTTAACAAGATACACATCCTCAAAGCAGTAAAACTGAGATTCTACCAGGACAATGATGGCGATCGCATGCCAACTGATATGGCACATGGAGCCATATCAGTTGGCACGCAAACACTGCCCTAATTCAGCTGCAGCGTGCATGCGCATGCCATCCAGCTGATTTTCGGACCTTCCGGGCCCACCGGAAGTCAGAAAACAGGCTATTTCCGGCCTCCAGAGGGACTCCGGGGGGGGGGGGGGCGGGTTAGGAAGGCCTGTTTTTCACTCTCCCTAGGCTCCAGAGCCTTTCTAAGAGCCTAGGAAGGGCAAAAATGGCCTTCCCCATGCCCCCGGATGCCCTCCAGAGGCCGGAAATGGCACATTTGCCGACTTCCGGTGGGACCACACTGTGCTCCCCCTGCTTTGGCACATGATGACAAAAAGGTTAGCCATCACTATACCAGGACTTGCCCTACGGCATTCCTTAAACAGATGCCCTCCATACATGATGGGCTAAAATATTTACGATCCCCCCCTGTCGTGATTAGCTGGAGAATGTTGAATTAGAAACTATTGCTGAAGCTGCTCAGGATTCTTACAGAATTATTCATGGCCTTGTTTTATTTTCTTTTTAAAGGAGCTGAAAGATGCTTTGAAGGAAGAAACCTCAGGTGATTTTGGGCGTGTCCTGGTTAACCTGGTCACTCCCCCAGCAGAATTTGACGCGGAACAAATTAACCGAACCGTCAGAGTAAGTCGGAAAGGGTGGCCTTCCTCTTAATGCTAACCTCTAAACGTAACTCATCCTGACACATGTTTTATTTGGTTCTGCTTTGAGGAAATAGCGATTTTCCGTCGCTCTCTACCCTTCTGTGAATGCACTTTAATATAATTGCACTTTAATAAAATGTTCTGGAAGAGGAAAAATGGTATCATGTCACCCCTAAAGTGCTCCCCCCTCCCCCCAAGGGGCAACCAAACTTTCTGGTTTTTCTTCGAAGACGTTTTGCTTCTCATCCAAGCAACTTCTTCAACTCTTGGATGAAGCATCTTTAGAGCTTCTCTTTAGAGCTGAAAAAGCTTCTTGGAAGAGAAGTGAAACATCTTCAAAGAAAAACCAGAAAGTCCCTTTGCCTCTTGAAAAAAACGCAAAGCACCATTGGGACAATCATGATTTGGATGACCGAGAATCTCCATAGACATGTCACCTCCTACTCCTTCTTCCCATTAAACTAGACATACCCGATTCCTACAACTGTCCTTCATATGTTTTAGCCTCCAGGCCCCTAATCTTCTTCGTTGCTCTTCTCGGCACACTTTCTAGAGTCTCCACATCTTTTTTACGTCGTGGCGACCAAAACTGGATGCAGTATTCCAAGTGTGGCCTTACCAAGGCATTATAGAGTGGTTCAACCCTAATATACACATATACACTGTCCGTGTTTTTGATAATGTAGCTGTTCCCTTGCAGGGCCATCGGTGTCCCCATCTCATTCCTCCTGAGGACAGCTCCATTTTAAAACCCTTACTTTTAGCCAGCAGTTACGCATTGATGAATGAATTGATCGATGCTCTTTCATCTACCCCAGCTCTTGTTAGTTCACACCATTAACCAACAATTTGTCGGGCGCCTACATTAATCACTCAGGCACGGTTGACTTTCAGCGATTTCAATAAAAAAACGTTCACTCACGGAGCGCCATCGTGCTGAAATCTGTTTACATAACACTGGCCTTGAGATGAGGTCAGCCAGTTTTCTCTTCTGCCTTGGAACGAATGTTTTAGTGTTGAAATGATCTCTTTGGGGTCATTTATCTCGCGGGGGGATGTCTAACCGTCTTGTGGCAGCTTCCGCGATGGCCGGATGCAATTAAACCTAGATAAATCTTGAATGGAAAAATTGAGCATCTTTTTCGTTGTGATTCTTGCCAGGGCGTGGGAACGAATGAGACGGCGCTGATTGAGATCGTGGCGTCCCGAACCCCCAAGCAAATCAGAGAGACAGCTCAGGTGTATTATACAAGTAAGAACTACCTTGGCTGAATAGATACCTTGCCAGAAATTTGCCTCATCATTTCTCTGTAGGCTACCCTGTCTGGAATGGAAAATGGCACAGGGAGGAATCCTGTATTACAGGGAGTCCTCTGTTTGCAACTATTTGTTTGTGATTGTTCAAAGTTACAACGTTGCTGGAAAAAGTGACTTATGACCAGTTTTCACACTCATTTCACAGCATCCTTAGGGTCACACGATCAACATATAGCCGCTTGGCAGTTGGCATGTTTGCACTGTCCCAAGATTATGTGATCCACCATTTTGGATTTTCCCAGGCGGCTTCTGACAAGCAAAGTCAGTGGGGGAATTTTCAATCACAATAGAGCTGGAAGGGACCTTGGAGGTCTTCTAGTCCACCCCCCATTTCAGATAGGTGGCTTTCCAATTTCTTCTTAAAACCTTCCAGTGATGGAGCACCTTCTGAAGGCAAGCTGTTCCACTAGTTAATTGTCCTCACTGTTAGTTGAAAGGGACCCCTTGCTCAGGCAGAAAACCTTACACCATTTCAGACAGATGGTCATCCAATCTCTTCTTAAAAACTTCCAGTGTTGGAGCATTCACAACTTCTGGAGGCAAGTCGTTCCACTGATTAAATGTTGTACCTGTCAGGAATTTTCTCCTTAGTTCTAGATTGCTTTTCTCTTTGATGAGTTTCCGTCCATTGTTTCTTGTCTTCCCTTCTGGTGCTTAGGAGAATAGGTTGGCACCTTTTCTAGCCTGGTGCCTTAATCTCTACATCAGACCAGCTCTTTGGGGACAAAATGGGTAGGTTCATTTTGTTGCGCTCTAAAGTATCCTCTTAGGGATGCGGTGGCTCAGTGGTTATGACGCTGAGCTTGTCGATCGAAAGGTTGGCAGTTCAGCGGTTCGAATCCCTACCGCCGCGTAACGGGGTGAGTCCCCGTTCCTTGCCCCAGCTTCTGCCAACCTAGCAGTTCGAAAGCACGTAAAAAAATGCAAGTAGAAAAATAGGGACCACCTTTGGAGGGAAGGTAACAGCGTTCCATGCGCCTTTGGCATTGAGTCATGCTGGTCACATGACCACGGAGACATCTTCAGACAGCGCTGGCTCTTCGGCTTTGAAACGGAGATGAGCACCGCCCCCTAGAGTCGGGAACGACTAGCACATATGTGCGAGGGGAACCTTTACCTTTACCGAAAGCACCCTCTTACCCTTTAGAAGTTTTAGAAACCTTTTTTTTACATTTGGAATCGTAATTCCTGTCTTGGCGTACCACATCTGTGGCTGAAGAAATTCTTGCCTTTCTGGTCTAAAAGGTTTTGCGCAGAAGTCCACACTGGGTGGAGGCCTCCCCATCATTAAGTCAGACCCTATTGAGTTAGTATTAGCTAGAAGATCATGGCCCGTGTCCCCTCTAGCTTTTAGTTTGATAAGTGGCACTAGCCAAAGAACCTGCCGCTTGATGAATTGCCAAACTGCAGAGAGGCTGACCAAGATGGATTGGAAATTGAATGCAGCCAGCCCAGCGAAGCCTATAGCTGGAGTTGGGTGTCGTTCTTTCAGAGCCGTGGCATTGATTAATATCTGGAAGATGGATGTCTCTTCTCTGGGTGAGGGTGTAGAAAGCCCACCGGTGGGAATTAGAATCAGACGGTCCTGCTTCGCTGCATTGTAGCCTAAGCTGAGCCAAGCAAATAAAACTGGACCGGAGAACAAATTGATTGAGTCACAATGGACTGGTTGCTGACATTGCGAGTGAAGGAAGGCAGGTTCAAAGTTTGATGAGGTCCTAGCAATTGGCTGCTCCTTGGGGGGGTCTCGAGACGTCAGTTCCCAGAATTCCAGAATTTTGGAAGCTGCAAGCTGCCCAGGGTCGTTGATTGAGATGGACAGTTATCAAAAATGGATGGATGGATGGATGGATGGATGGATGGATGGATGGATGGATGGATGGATGGATGGATGAATTCCATGGTCAAGGGCAGCCTGACAATTCTGAGAATTGTAATTAGATTAGATTAACAGAGTTGGAAGGGACCTTGTAGGTCATCTAGTCCAACCCCTCCCCCAAGCAGGAGACCCTACACCATTTCTGACAAATGGCCGTCTCTTCTTGAAAGCCTCCAGTGATGAAACTCCCACAGCTTCCAAAGGCAACTTCTGTCCCATGGGTTGATTGTTCTCACTGTCAGAAAATTCCTCCTTATTTTTAAGTTGAATCTCTCCTTGATCAGTTTCCATCCATTATTCCTTGTCTGGCCTTCAGGTGCTTTGGAAAATAGCTCCTCTCTGTGGCAGCCCCTCAAATATTGGAAGACTGCTATCCTGTCTCCCCTGGTCCATCTCTTCACTAGACTAGCCATGCCCAGCTCCTGCAACTGTTCTTCATATGTTTTAGCCTCCAGTCCCCTCATCATCCTGGTTGCTCTTCTCTGCACTCTTTCTAGAGTCTCAACATCTTTTTTATAGTGAGGTGACCAAAACTGGATGCAGTACTCTAGGTGTGGTCTTACTAAGGCTTTATAGAGTGGTATTAGTACCTCCCTTGATCTTGATTGTATCCCTCTGTTAATGCAGTTTAGGATTGCATTGGCTTTTTTTGGCTGCCGCTGCACACTGCTAGCTCATAGTTCTAAACATGTTTAGCTCATAAACATGCTGGCTCATAGTCTAAACATGTTTATCTCATAAACATGCTGGCTCATAGTTCTAAACATGTTTACCTCATAAGCATGCTGGCTCATAGTTCTAAACATGTTTACCTCATAAACATGCTGGCTCATAGTTCTAAACATGTTTACCTCATAAACATGCTGGCTCATAGTTCTAAACATGTTTAGAAGTCACCACGTAAGGAAAGGCTTATGAAAAACCAAATGGGTAAAACCAGGGACAAATCAGGTGAAATTGGGCTCAATAGCAGTAACTGCAAGAGGGATCTTGGAGGGGCTACCACAAGGAAGAGGGGGGTCAACCTATTCTTCCAAAGCACCTTACGGCTTTTGCAGCATCTCCATGATCACATGATCAAAATTCAGACGCTTGGCAAGTGGTTCATATTGATGACGGTTTCAGTCATGTGATTCCCCTTTTTTCGACCTTCTAACACGCAAAGTCAACAGGGAAGCCAAATTCATATTTACAACCATGTTACTAACTTAACATGCAGCGGTTTGCTTAACGACTGCGCCCAGAAAGTTCGTAAAATACCAGTAGCGCTTAGACTTACATACCGCTTCACAGTGCTTTTACAGCCCTCTCTGAGTGGTTTTACAGAGTCAGCCTCTTGCCCCCGACAATCTGGCTCCTCATTTTACCCACCTCGGAAGGATGGAAGGCTGAGTCAACCTTGAACCGGTGAGAATCGAACTGCTGGCAGTGGGCAGAGTCGGCCTGCAATACTGCAACCTCGGAAAGATGGAAGGCTGAAATAATAATAGGGTCTCCTGCTTGAGGAGGGGGTTCGATTAAAAAACCTCCAAGGTCCCTTCCAACTTTGTTATTCTGTAAAAACTTGGTATGCTCTAAGAAAAGAGGCTATTAGGCAAGGTCAGGAATCCCCCATATCCAGGCAACCAAATGGCAGACACAGAAATTGTGAGACCACTGCTATCTTTCAAAAGTTCTGAGGCCTTCTTAGCGGCTTCCCATATTTTCATGGGATACCAACCTTGATCATTCTTTTGGGTTTCTGTTGTAATTTAAAGATGTCCTCCCCCAAAGCTCTTTCATTGTTATTGGTTGTGTTTGCTGGGAATGACAGAAGTTGGAGGCTAACATATTTGGGTTCAGTGGTGGTCGTAAGTCAAGGACTAGTTGGATCAGAAAAACCTTATGGTGCCCCTAAGCGTGACACGTAATTTGGATTACCGCTCCGCTGCTTTTTCCCACAGGTTGGCTAGAACAAATGAAAAACATGCATTCGGATGAGACCTTATTTATCTAGCTTATCAATTTCTCCTCCGGCTTAAACAGCATTTAAAAAAAAAAACAAGAAACTTGCCCTGTAGAGGCTATGCAAAATAAACCACAGATAAACCTCCTATCAGCTCTTTAGCAAAGGAACAAGATAACCGACAGGATTATTCCATGCAATCTGTGCTTATAAGCTTTGCAGATAAGAGTCAGCTTCTTCGTTGTAACGGATGTACAACTTTCATCGCAAGAGGGCTGTCTCAGAAATTGTGTAGCTGGGTTACTTCGGCGTTATTCAGATAAAGGTTGGATAACGTTTGCAGTTAAACTTTGACTTATGACCACAATTGAACCCCAAATTTCTTGTGGCTCAGCGAGGCGGCTGTTCAGTGAGTTGTGCCCCATTTTACGACCTTTCAAGCCACACTGGTTAAGTGAATCACTGCTTTTGTTAAGTTACTAGCATGTTGTTGAGTGAATCTGGATTCCCCATTGATTTTGCTTGTCAGAAGTTCGCTCCCCAAAAAAGTGATCACGTTACCCTGGGACTGTTCTGCCCCAGCTATGGACCCCAAAGAACGCAGCAAACACGAAGTCTGTACAAACCTTTGTTTACTAAAATAAAATCAGTTTTTCAAACAAAGGCTGTTAATTAACTTTCTTAACAGCCTGCAAGAATCCAAAGAATAAATAATCTTAATCTTACTGTGGTTGGCAGAAAGCCCAGAAGCAATTTTCAGAGAACTAAGATCAAGGCACGAAGGAGAGTGAACGAAGTTGTTCCCTGCAAATTGCTTCAGTCGGTGTTCCTCCTTAAATAGGCTAAGGGAGTGGCCAATTAGCCCCAAGCCTTACTCTTGAGGAAGCCTCCTCCTGAGGAGCCACTCCTGCCTTTTGGCAGCTCTGCGCGCCCGTGCATCGAGAAGAGGCTCCTCCTCTTCATCCCCTTCACTTAAAGGAGCTTCTGGAGGTTCTGAAGGCCCTGGCTGAATCCCCGCCTCTGGCACCACATCTTCTCCAATCTCCTCATTTTCCGACTCAAGTGCCAGTTATGCAGGCTGCTGGCACAGCACAACACCAGCGTCCTCGCTGTCCGAATCATCCATCAGTTGCACAGGCTGCGTACGGGCTACAACAGGGACTCTGCAACCGTCATAAATATGAGTCAGTTGCCAAGCATCTGAATTTTGATCATGCGACCATGGGGATGCTGCAACAGCCGTAAGTATGAAAAACAGTCGCCAGTCACTTATTTTCACTTTATCATTTTTATTTTAATTGTATCAAATACAAAGAAGAAAACGAAATGGGAAATTAAGGGAGGGAAAGGGAATGGGAGAAAGGGTGTGTGAGATACAAGGGGGAAGAGAAAAAAGAAAGAAAAGGAGGCATTGACTTCCAACTCTTCCTAGCACAGTACAAGATAAACACACTCCAGCCTCAACTTCTTGCTTTTGCACATTAATATATAACTAGCCATTTCTATAACACCAAATCTTTCTGATCAACAAAACCAAGATCAACATTTTTCTTCACAAGCACAAATTCCAGCAGTGATACTCAAATAAGAACATATATTCCTCTTTAAATAAAATAATCAATTTAGCCATTCCTGCTTTATCTTCCTTGCTTTGGAAATGATGTGCATTTCTATGTGTAATTTTTGTGAACGGTCGCCATTTGTATTTACAAAATTTATTGTATTCTTTCAAATTCTTTGGCCTTACTGAATGAAAGAAAGGAAGGAAGGAAAAGGGGACGAAAAACCTTTCTCTTTTTTTTTTCACTCTCCTCTTTCCTTTTTTCAGTACTGTTGTAACTTCGACTGCATGAACTGTTGTAAGTCGAGGACTATTTGCATTGACTGTATATAATCTACTTAGGCCAGGGGTGGGCCCCTGTGGCCCTTTTACAACCTGTGGACTTCAACTCCCAGAATTCCCAAGACAGCCAAGCTGGCCCAGGAATTCTGGGAGTTGAAGTCCATAGGTCATAAAGGGGCCATATTTGCCCACCTCTGACCTAGGCATTCAGATGGAGTGTTTGTTACCTTTTTCTCATCTGGACGACCGTCACTAACTCTGTTGGTTTTGGTTCCAGTTTATAGGACCATTATGAGTGAGGATGTCGGCTGGGACACGTCAGGGGACTTCAAAAGAACCCTCTTGGCCTTGCTGGATGTAAGGAAGATTTTACCAGATTTGTGTAAATGACTTCACGGTTGCCTGGTGTGACATATGTTATTGGAAGTGTGTGACGTATGTTATTGCACTACACACTATTGTGTGTAGTGCAGCTATTCACAATTAATTGAATCAGGAGGTGGACAACTGGGGGTTCGCAGGGGTTTGGGAGAACCTCTAGCTAAGATTCTGTGCAGTTCGGAGAACCCCGAAATCCCGCTCCTGTCTGGCCCCGTCCACCACACCCCGCCACTCCTAGGAGTCACCTTAAAACGACGCTATTGAGCACTGCACACCAGAACAACTAGACACAAGGACAGTTTTTTCCCGCATGCCATCAGTCTGCTTAACAATTAATTCCCTCAACACTGTCAAACTATTCACTAAGTCTGCATTACTACTAATCTTCTCATTGTTCCTATCACCCATCTCCTCCCACTTATGACTGTATGACTGTAGCCTTATTGCTGGTATCCTTAAGGTTTATATTGATTGTTTCCCTATGACTATCATTAAGTGTTGTACCTTACTATTCTTGACAAATGTATCTTTTCTTTTATGTACACCGAGAGCGTATGGACCAAGACAGATTCCTTGGGTGTCCAATCACACTTGGCCAATAAAGAATTCTATTCTATTCTATTCTATTCTATTCTATTCTATTCTATTCTATTCTATTCTATTCTATTCTATTCTATTCTATTCTATTCTATTCTATTCCATTCCATTCCATTCCATTCCATTCCATTCCATTCCATTCCATTCCATTCCATTCTATTCTATTCTATTCCATTCCATTCCATTCCATATTTTCTATTCTATTCTATTCTATTCTATTCTATTCTATTCTATTCTATTCTATTCTATTCTATTCCATTCCATTCCATTCCATTCCATTCCATTCCATTCCATTCCATATTTTCTATTCTATTCTATTCTGTTCTGTTCTGTTCTGTTCTGTTCTGTTCTGTTCTGTTCTGTTCTGTTCTGTTCTGTTCTGTTCTGTTCTGTTCTATTCTATTCTTTCCTTGAAGACATTTCACTTCTCATCCAAGAAGTGAAGAAACTTCTTGGATGAGAAGAGAAACATCTTCAAGGAAAAAAACTACTTCCAGTTCAGGAGTGAAATCCAGCAGGTTCTCTCAGGTTCTGGAGAACCGGTAGCGGACATTTTGAGTAGTTTTGAGAACTGGCAAATACCACACTTGGCCAATAAAGAATTCTGTTCTGTTCTGTTCTGTTCTGTTCTGTTCTGTTCTGTTCTGTTCTGTTCTGTTCTGTTCTGTTCTGTTCTGTTCTATTCTATTCTATTCTATTCTATTCTATTCTATTCTATTCTGAAGTAGTGTAGGGTTTCCTGCCTAAGCAGGGGGTTGGACTAGAAGACCTCCAAGGTCCCTTCCAACTCTGTTATTCTATTCTATTCTAATTTGTGTACTCATTTATAGCTCATGTTTTTCTTCTTTTCAATACTATCACAGGCCAAAAGAGATGAAAATCCACAGGCCCATGAAGAGGTAGCAAAGAGGGATGCGCAGGTAATCACAGACCAAACTTACTTAACGTACGTAGGAATTTTGGGTTGAATTGTGGTCATAAATCGAGGACTCCCTGTATTTAAAACCTGCATAAAATGTTACCTTTTTGGGGGGGGGGGGTCAGGATTAGAATAACCTCCTTTATTTTTAGATCATGGACAAGTCCCTCAAAAATTTTACCTACTTAGGCTTTTAAATTTTGGATGAGGTTTGTTGAGTTGTGCCCCTTTAAATCATGAAGGAATCTGGTGTGAACTGAAACAGAAGCAAAATTGATGGCTTGCAACTTCTGACAGTTTTTCCCCCCAAAAAACACAAGTTGGCTTGTCTACCAAACGAAGAGTCTTAGCAGCGGGATTTAATCTGACTATCTCAAAAAAGCCTTGTGTAAACAATTGGCATAATAATTGCCCTTATTTGAAATATAACAGGGGGATAGCAAAAGATCAGCCGTCTTATGCTCCTTCAATTCCGGTTTTCTAGCTCCTGTACGGTGCTGGTGAAAAGAGATTGGGAACAGATGAGACCAAATTCATCGAGATTCTGAGCTCCAGCAGCGTCGCTCAACTCAAACTCAGTAAGAAACGGATTGTCTTCTACAGTAAAACAAAACTGATTAGCTGTTCTCGCATAATTAGCCAGGGTGACGCAGTGGTTAGAATGCAGTATGACTCTGTGTTCCACTGCCAGCAGTTCGATCCTGACCAGCTCAAGGTTGACTCAGCCTTCCATCCACCCGAAGTGGATAAAATGAGGACCCAGATTGTTGGGGCCAATAAGCTGACTCAGTAAAACTGCTTAGAGAGGGCTGTGAAGCACTGTGAAGCGGTATCTAAATCTAAGTGCTATTGCTACGACAAGCAAACTCTGCCCACTGCTAGGAGTTCGATCCTGACCTGCTCAAGGTTGACTCAGCCTTCCATCCTTCCGAGGTTGGTAAAATGAGGGCCCAGATTATTGGCGTCAAAAGGCTGACTCTCTAAACCACTTAGAGTGGGCTATAAAGCCCTGTGAAGCGGTATATAAGTGCAGTTGTTATTAGATATACTGATAGAGGTGAGAGCATAATCCCACTTGCTGTAATGGGCTGTGAGAAAAACTTGGAGGAAGAGGAGAAAGAGTGACAGGTCAGATAAGAGACCTCTGAGCCCAGATGAGGAATGAGGTTGAAAAAGCATCTCATTTGAACAGTCACTAAATGAATGGGTTGTAAGTCAAGGGCTGCCAATATTTGAGTGCAGGAAGGGTTTTTTTTTTGTTAGGCATGTTTGCATTTTTTTAAAAAATCCCAAGCAAGAGAGACTAGAAAGTTTAAAAAAAGATATAGCATAGAAAATAGGATTTCGGGCTGTTACAGATTATATATTTTACAAGAGCGATGGTTTGTAGACGGAGAAGTAAAAGTGCCCCAGGCTTTTTGTTCAGGCATCTTAAAGTACGTGCAGTTTACGCCTCTGACATTGTTCTCTTTTGTCCTTTCTTAAAGCATTTGAGGAGTACAAAAAACTTAGTGGACACCGGATGGAGGAGACTGTGCTTAACGAAACATCGGGCGATTTTGCCGAACTGCTTTTGGCCGTAGGTAAGGGAAACGGGCGATGATCTCGCAAGTGTGTGCGTATTTATACCACTATTCTTCTGAACCTTCTAAATCTCAGGGCAGGTTGTTGTTGTGGCCCCATCCTCTGAGCCTATCCCATTGGAGGAAGGAAGCTCTGAGCATGAGGAAGAGGAGCCAGCCAGATCTCCCAGCCCCCCCGCCCTCTGGCACCGTCTCAGGTGCCAGCTGAAAGAGAGCAAAGTAGTGGGGAAACAGGTGTCTCAGATGAGAGTGAGGGAGAGACGTCATTCCTGGACGCACATCAACGAAGGCGAGATAAGCGCTTGCAGCAGCTGAGGAGGCGTGCGAGGGAATAGACCTGAGTCACTGGACTTGAGTCACAGGACCAATGAGTCACTGGATCACACCCCAGAGACTATATAAGAGAGGGTGGTGGTCAGTGATCCCTGTGACGAACAAAACTCAATCTGGTAGTCATTGTAGCCTGAAGCTGCTAAAAGAACGGATTTTGGCAAAGCTACGTATGTGATTTTCTTTCTGTGAACAATTAAAGCACTTGGCAGACGGTGTGAATATCGCTGCCAAGTTGGAGATAAGGACTGTGGTGTGTGCCAAGTGCTTCTTTAACCCTCGACTGGCTGTGTTTTTGTGGGTGTGTGTAGAGGGGGACAGATCAGTTGTTCTCTTTCCATATATACCATGCATATAATAGATATGGATATATAGATATAAATATTTATTTTATTTTATTTTCATAGGCTTTTATGTGCATCATTCTTTATGCCAGGTTTTTCCTATGTAAATCAAGATGTTTCACAGCCATAGTACAGTGAAATCTCATTCACTAGTTTCTAGGCTTTCTCAAACATTAAAGCAGCATTTTGCTGTCTGTTTGGAGATTTGGGAGAGACTGAGATAGATCTATTTCTGGCTTATTTGCCTTCGTCAGATAGATATAAATATAGATACTGTATGTGTTATATGTGCATCATGTATGTGTGTGTATGTACATGTATGTATAAGAGCTGCGGTGGCGCAGTGGTCAGAGTGCAGTACTGCAGGCTACTTCTGCTGACTGCCGGCTGCCTGCAATTTGGCAGTTCGAATCTCACCAGGTTCAAGGTTGACTCAGCCTTCCATCCTTCCGAGGTGGGTAAAATGAGGACCCAGATTGTTGGGGGCCATAGGCTGACCCTGTAAACTGCTTAGAGAGGGCTGGAAAGCACTGTGAAGCGGTATATAAGCTTGGTGGCACAGCAGCTTAAGTGATGCTAAAGTGACACCAGCTGCCTGCAATCTCAAAAAAAGAGCCTCAGATAGCTCAACAGGCTAATAGTCTGTTATTAAGATTCAGCTGTCTGCAATTATTTAAAGTTTGAGGCTCAAGGTTGACTCAGCCTTCCATCCTTTCTAAGGTAGGTAAATTGAGGACCCAGTTTGTGGGGGCAATAAGCTGACTTCGTATAAAAATTATACAAAAGTATGAAGGCTATTGCTTAACGCATTGTAAGCCGCCCTGAGTCTCCGGAGAAGGGCGGCATATAAATCTAATTTAAAAAAAAAAAATTACTGCAAGTTCGAATCTCACCAGGCTCAAGGTTGACTCAGCCTTCCATCCTTTCAAGGTAGGTAAAATGAGGACCCAGATTGTGGGGGCAATAAGATGACTTTGTATAAAAAAAGAACACTGCTTGGGGGTGGCCAAAAGCCCTACTAAGCAGCTATATACAAAAGTACGAAGGCTATTGCTTAACGCATTGTAAGCCGCCCTGAGTCTCCGGAGAAGGGCGGCATATAAATTAAATTAAAAAAAATAAAAATAAATGCTATTGCTAAGTGCTATGTATATGCATGTATATGTATGCACACATACACACACACAGAGTGTAGTGTCATGGCTCAGCAGTTAAAGACACTGAACTTGTCAGCTGGAAAGCTAACAGCCCCGGTTTGCAATATAAAGCCTACCCCCCAAATAAACCCCGGTTAAGATTGTCAGCCAGATGGGTGCATTTAGTACCGTATTTCCCCCAAAATAAGACCTAATCAGAAAATAAGTCCCAATGCATCTTTTGGAGCAAAAATTAATATAAGACCCAGTCTTATTTTGGGGGAAACATGGTAAATACCATGGAAAAGGTAAATGCCACTTTCCCTCTTCCTGCGAAGCCCTTGGTTTTCCCCCCAAATTGGGAATTTCATAACACAAAATAGATTTCCAACCTTCCTCTTGAGGTCTGTTTAGAAACATTTTGTCCTTGCTAGCTATTTTGAAGTGTTTATGATGGAAAAGCAAACTGCAGATTTAATCTACACCAGCCAAAGAGAAGGATACATTTCTACACTCGCCCCGCTCCAAAATGTAATTTCCAAAAAGGGGACAGTCGATTACGTTTTGATCGATGCGTTTGCTCTTTATGGGATGACAATCTGCCCAAACTACTCTGCAAATGTAAATATAAAAATGATGCACAAGAGGGTTGTGATAAGGAAACCGCGTAAATGATTGTAATCAAGTACGAGCCCTCAGGTTACGATTTTATTTATTTACGGATTTAATTGTTAATGTACTTCCCACTTCTTGTTCATGCATTTAATCCGTGGGATGATTTGCAAACGCTTCCATCATTTAACAGGATATTTTTCTGCTTTGTATTCCAATCCTGTGCAAAATATAGCCAGATAGTATAAAAGGCTTATGTTCAATTCTGTTTTTCCTCTCTTTTTATAGTGAAGTGTATAAATAATACACCTGCCTTCTTTGCTGAAAAACTGAACAGGTCCATAAAGGTAAGACTGTCATGAGGTTGTTTTGCCCAAAGTCAGGTCATTCAGAACCACCAACCACATTGCTGGTTGGTGCCTGCATTATTAGCTGACAATTATTTACAATTTCAAGAAAGGTTTCTCTCTAGGTAAGGGTGATGGAGGATTGTTCGGCAAATTGGCTGTTCTCCCAACAAACTACAGCCATCTGCTTCACTAAACCTTGAGATCCAGGGGTGAAATGCTACCGGTTCGCTCCGGGTTGGGCGAACCAGTAGTGATAAAAACTAAAAAAAGCTACCGGTTCGAGCTAACCGGTAGTTAGCTACCAGTTCATTCGAACTGGTAGTTTTTTCTAACTCCTCCGAACGGGTATTTCCGACAATCAGCTATGCCGCGCGGTTTAGCTTTGCTAAAAAGCAGGAAATCCTACTTTCTAGCGAAGCTAAATCGCGCCGCACAGCTGATTCCTCCCCCCCCCCCCCGTTGTTCTAATTACCAAGCTTCCTTTTGGCACGTACTGCACATGCGTGGCCAGCGAACCGATAACAAACCAGTTCAGATTTATCCAGCGGTGAATGTAAATGCAGAAGGCTGTTGCTTTGACTGGGGAACATGAGGTGTTCTCGAAAGAGTGCAGAGAAGAGCAACGAAGATGATAAGGAGTCCGGAGGCTAAGCCATATGATGAACAGTGGAGGGTACTAGGTGTGCCTAGTTTAATGAAGAGAAGGGGGTGATATGATAGCGGTCTTCTAGGACTTGAGGGGCTGCCACAAAGAAGAGGGCATCCTCTTATTCTCCAGAGCCCCTGAAGGCAGGACAAGAAGTAATGGATGGAAGCTTGTTAAAGAGACACCTAGAACTAGAACTAGAACTAGAACTAGAACTAGAACTAAAGCAACTCCTTATTTATTTATTTATTGGTTCGATTTATATGCCGCCCTTCTCCAGAGACTCAGGGCGGCTTACAATGTGTTAAGCAATTAATGACGCTTTTGTTTCCCACCTCCTTTGTTTACAGGGACCTGGAACTGATGAAATCACATTGAGCAGAATTCTAGTATCCAGGTCAGAAATTGATCTCCTGGATATTCGACAGGAATACAAGAACCTCTACGGAGAGTCTCTGCATTCTGCTATTAGCGTGAGTACTTTCAGTTCATGTTTTCAGGGGCTCTCCAAATTCCTAGGCGTAGGTCAGGGATGAAATGCTCCCGGTTCGGACCGGATCACCCGATCCGGTAGCGATGGTGGTGGGTGGTTCGGAGAACTGGTAGGAAAAATCCCTGCCCCAAAGGCCCAGCGGAGCCGCACAATTATGAGAGGTTCTTTTTTTTTTACTTTTAAAAGTATTTTTTCTACAACCTCTTCGGCTGAAAAAATGCCGTTAAAAGTAAAAAAAAAAAAAAGCCTCTGATGATCGCGCGGCCCAGCTGGGATTGTCAGAGGCTTTTAAAAGAAAAAAAAATTCTTTTTTTTCTTTTAAATGCCTCTGACGATCCAAGCTGAGTTGCCTGATCGGCAGAGGCTTTTTAAAAAACAGCTGGGATCGTCAGAGGCTTTTAAATGAAAAAAAATCTTTTTTTTCTTTTAAATGCCTCTGGCGATCCCAGCTGAGTTGCCTGATCGGCAGAGGCTTTTTAAAGGCAACTCAGCCTTTTGAAAGCATTTTTTACAATCTCTTCGCCAAAGAGGCTGTAGAAAAAATGGTTTTAAAAGTAAAAAAAAAAAAATTGGCCACACCCACCCAGTCACATTACCCTCACCCCCACCATCAAGCCATGCCCACAGAAACGGTAGTAACAAATTTTAGATTTCACCACTGGCGTGGGTGATCCGATTGTGAGCAGAAACGGCAAACTGTAAAGCAGGATGTTGGAGTATGCTGGCTTATTGTGAAGATTTTAAACACGGTATGTTCGTGGCTGACTAATTTAGATGTTGTTTAGATGCAACAAATCCAGATCCTTGCGTACTTCGAGTACAAGTAGTCCTCGCTTAATGACTGGTCACTTGAGGTGTGTGGGGGAGTCCTCGGTGCTCTGTGAGCTTGGTATTTTTTCTTACAGATGTTTCATTATCTAAACTAGGGAACAATATCAGTGCAAAGTTATGACAGACACACACACCCAAATATGACCCCATTTCGAATTTACAACTGGTGCAGCACGCCCGCCAACATTCGCCCTTATGAGTGACCACAGGGGTGCTGCAGCAACCCCCATCCTGTCCCACAGGGTCCATGCAGGCTTGGGCCTACTCCCCACCCATGTGGCTGTCCTCCGGGAAGCGGCCACCATTTTCAGCACGCCCATAATTCCTTGCAGTCGCACCAAAATGATGGCTGCTTCCATGTAGCGCAGGGACAAACCGCTCCTTTCTGCTTCCCTAATGCGGCACCCCCTGGTTTGTTAATCCATGTTACCAGGGAGACTAGCTTTGTGTGTTAGCGCCAATGAAGCTCATTCACACGCTGTGAAAGCAGGTTAATTTTGCTAAGCTCTGTTTTGCTCCCGTGTTTATAAATCCCAGGGAATGGAGCTCACGTGGCAAACAAAGCTGCGACGAAGCCAACCGCATTAGGGCTTAACGCGATAAGTGCTGAGGAGGGGAACCGATCATTGCGGATGTCTCTCTAAATGAAAAAGGATTTTCTGAGTTCTGCACGGAGAGATTTTGTGATATCGGTTGACAAATGATAAATTCTCTCTCCGTCTCTCTCTCTTTCTCCCTTCGCTGCATGGGTGAATGTTCAGATGATGATAAAACAAACTGCTACAGATTTCAGAATTCCTGTTACACAGAAGGATTTTGTGATAGCGTTTCCGCAACGCTGTGTGCTACGGAGTTGCGTAAGGCAGACACAAAGTTAGTGTCAGTAGGGACAGAGAAAGCACAAAGTTAGTGTCAGTAGGGACAGAGAAAATTAGTGTCAGTTGGGACAGAGAAAGCACAAAAACATTTGGGAGCACTTCTGAAATATTGACTTGGGTTAGCCACTGATGTAATTTCAGGCGACTCCTGTTTTCACCCCCGTGACTGGTATTCTTATGAAACAGGTTCAACCCTCGGTAGGTTTGAAAATATCATTGAAATTGGACAGGCGCTCCATGGATCGGTGCTTGTTCCAAACTGGAAATCAAATTTTAAATAACCAGAGGGGGGCGGGTTGATGGTGGAAACAAGCAACCTAAAACTACTAAAATAAAAACCGGAGTGCTTTTACGAAGTATGCAATAAATCTCCATCTCAGAGGCGAGGAAAATGAAGCTTGTCTGTGTAATTGTGGAAGGGGGCTGTAAGCGACTTGAAAATAATGTTACTCTTCCTCTTTTTATTACAGTCAGATAGTTCTGGGGATTATCGACGCACCTTGCTCAAGATTTGCGGTGGGGACGACTGAGGAGGCCGACTTTGGACGACAGCTCTTGTTTCCCCGTTGCTTTCACCAGTTCATAGAGCTTTTTAGATATATTTAAGCAAGGGTGCCACTTGCCACTCCTCCTTTCAATTATTTTTTAATTAGGTATCATAATAGACAATGTTTATCACACACAGTATCTTCAGGTAGTGGATGACACTGATTTCATCATACACTGGATTTGGGGTGAAATCTGTACTCACAGGCCAATAATCTGCCAGAAGTTAACCGACCCTGCAAAATTGGAATCTGGATGCAGTTAAGATACAACACAGTGTTTTGTGCACGTCCAGCGACTGTCTAGGAACAACTGTGTCTTCAATTGGGCTTTTCTTGTGCTATTCTTGAACTGCTCTTGCGTTGTTTTTGCTGTCCAGCTTTACAAAGGGGTTCCTGTATCTTACATGCAACGCGCAGCTACCTCAAATGATTTATTTGTATTCCAGATCTGAAGTGCCTTAGGAAAGGAGATGTAAAGCACACAACGGTTGTTTAAGAAATAATTTGGAAAATAGCTATGGACCACACGGGAACATGAATCTAGAACCTGCCAACAACTCTTTAAAGCAGCTGCATTGATGTAGCTGCTTTAAAGTTGCAGTCCAGTTCTAGGTTTGTCTTCTCTGCAATCTCTGGAAAGACCTTTTTTGGAATCAAATCTGAAAAGAGACTGGCTAAAATAGCATCGACGGCCCATTTCTCTTACCCTTAGAACAGGGGTCTCTAACCTTGTGGACTTCAACTCCCAACATTCCTCAGCCAGCACGTCTAACTGAGGAATGCTGGGAGTTGAAGTCCACAAGTCTTAAAAGTTGCTATGGTTGGAACCCCCAGCCTTAGAGGGCTCCAAATTAAACTCTAAAAATTTGCCTTCTAAAACAAATAATAAAAATAGCCAAAACCTTTCCAAAGACGGTAGAATAGGCATGATATCAGTGCTAATAGTGCCAAATTTCAGCTATTTTTGCCATGTTATTTTATTGAAACCATAACGTAAAGAAGTTGTGATGATAGCCAACACTTGAAAAAGACACTAACCCATGACACACTTGATATCAACACAAAAGCACACATTCGTGCTGAAGTTAAGCCATTGATGCCCTCGTTTTGGCTGTATGGAGGAGGGCCTAGTTTTGGTCTATGGCAGGGATGTCAAACTCGATTTCACTGAGGGCCACATCAGGATTATTTTTGGCCTTGGGGGGCTGGGGTGGGTGTGGCCAGTTCGACGTCACTCGTGTCGGGGGCGCCTGTGGTCGCCCAATGAAAATGGCCTCCCAAGCTCTGTTTTCAGCTGTGATGGCCTCTTGCAACCCTCTGACTGCGAAAACGGAGCTCGGGAGTGCCTCCCGCGGCCCTTGCAAGCTCCGTTTTAGGCTGTGATGGCCTCTTGCAACCCTCTGACTGTGAAAACGGAGCTCGGGAGTGCCTCCCGTGGCCCTTGCAAGCTCTGTTTTCTCTGGCAGAGGCACTGCGGGCCAGTCCGTCCAGTTTCCAGGGCATCCCCATGGGCCAGATCTAAGCATCCCCATGGGTCAGATCCAGCCCCCGAGCCTTGAGTTTGACACCCCTGGTCTATGGCATCTCCGGGTTAAATTAACGCAGTGTTGAAAGTTGCTTGGGTTGAATTGTTCTTCCCTTTCAGAAAGAGGTGTCTGTAAATTGCTGTCTTAATTCTCAGAATGTTTGAGGATTTCTCTTGGTTGCTTTGAACTGACTCGGTGGTGGGAAGCGGCAAAGGATGGGACGCGGCTGATGTGGCTTTCGCTGACTCATCTTTCTATCACTCTGACAACTCCCTTGGCAGGCTGTCCTTTCTACCGGGGCAGGCCAGCCGATGGGATTTTTCTCATGACATCCTTTCCTGGGATTGAACAAGAGATTGAGGAGTCAGCCTGGCTGCAGACTGCAGGGAAGATAAAGGCTGCAATGGAGACAGTCCACGCCTCCCTTTGATCATCAAAACGAGCACAATCTGCTGACCACGGGAAAGGCCTCTCAGATTCTTCTTTGAAATATAATGTGAAAGGAAAACTTGTGGCCTGGAATGGAATAAAAACTAGTAGAAGCAAATGCAGGAGAATGTATTTTTCGGTCCTCGGCTTACAACCGCAGCTGACCCAAAATTTCTGTTACTAAGCGAGGCAGTTCATTGGATGGAAACTAATCGAGGAAAGAACCATCCTAGAACTAAGGAGAAACTTCTTGATAGTGAGGACAATTAACCAGTGGAATGAGTTGCCTCCAGAAATTGTGAGTGAGCTTTGTCTCATTTTGTGAACTTCTTGCCACAGTTATTAAGTGAATTGCGGTCATTCTTAATAACACAGTTGTTAAGTAAATCTGGCTTCCCCCTTGACGTGGCTTGTCAAAAGGTCACAAAAAATGATCACATGATCCCGGGACACTCCAACCGTGATAAATATGAACCAGTTGCCAAAATTTTGACCATGGGAAGGCTGCAACAGTGGCATGAAAAACCATCGTAAGTCACTTTTTTCAGTGCCGTTTAGCGAATTTTGAACGGTCGCTAAATGAATGGTTTAGGGCTACCTGTATAGAGACTCTTACTTGGAAAATGTGGGCAGGTATGGTCAGGTCAAAGAAAGATGAAGAAATAAGGGGGCTGCCTTCTTTGCATGATTGTGCACAGATCTGTGCATCCCTCCACAGAGGAACAAGGTCTGTTGCTCATTCCTTCCAATCTTAATAATGACTAGCAGAAGCTCCACAGTCATAAATGGAGCAGCTGCTCAGGCAGGAGAACGCCGCTAATTCCCGTGCCAATGCTTCACATCTATGGCATATATGGGAAGTACAGGTAGTCCTTGATTTACAACCTTAACAGAGCCGGAAGGGAACTAATTTAGGAAAAGGGTTGTATGTAGCTATAGGGAAGTCCATTGCAACTCTTTCTAACTGAAGACTACCTATAAGGTTAACAGAATAACAGAGTTGGAAGGGACCTCGCGGGTCATCTAGTCCAACCCCCCATCCAAGAAAGAGACCCTACACACAATATCTGACAAATGGCAGGCCAATCTCTCCTTGAAAGCCTCCAGTGATGAAGCTCCCACAACTCCTGAAGGCAACTTCTGTTCCATGGGTTGATTGTTCTGTCGGAAAATTTCTCCTTGTTTCTAGGTTGAATCTCTCCTTGATCACTTTCCATCCATGATTCCTTGTCTGGCCTTCGGGGTCACTAAGGCCATGTAGAAGGTTCCTTACTCTCCATAAAACTCCCGGTTTGCAATTGTTTTTGTCATAAACAAAGCCCAACCAAAAGTTTCAGGACCACAAATGAGAGTTTAGCAGCAACTTATTACTTAAACCCACTCATTTGGAAGAATTCGGGACACTCTTTTCGTTAGATAAATCTTACATAGGAAGTCCTCCACTTATACCCATTTGTTTAATGACTGTTCAGAGTTACAACGGCACGGGGGAAAAAGTGACTTATGACCAGTTCTCATACTTACGACTGTGGCAGCATTCTCAGAGTCATGTGATCTAAATTGTGGGGCTTGGCAACCTGCTGGCATTTGTAATTGCTGTCACATCTTGGGGTGCTGGAATGAAGGGCCTGGTGGCTCAGCAGACTAATGCATTGTGATTAACTCCAGCTGTCTGCAATTACTGGAAGTTTGAATCTCACGGTTGACTCAGCCTTCCATCCTTTCTAAGGTAGGTAAACTGAGGACCCAGTCTGTGGGGGCAATAAGCTGACGTTGTATTAAATATACAAAAGTATGAAGGCTATTGCTTAACGCATCCTGAGTCTCCGGAGAAGGGCAGTATATAAATCAAAATTTTTTTTTTAAAAAATATCATTTGCAAACTTCTTCAGGGAGCTTCGGAAAAGCAAAGTCAACGGAGGGAAGCCAGATTGGTTTAACGACCTCCTGGTTTGCTTAACAACCGTGGCAACCCAAGGTCATAAAGTGGACTTTACAACTGCTTTGTTTAGCAATGGAAATGTGGGGCTCAGTTGTGTTCCTAAGTCGAGGGCTTCCTGGACACGTTTATGGTAATTCCTGCCTCTCCGCCTCCTCCTGGAAAGCACCACCGCTAAATTCTTCTTCCTCATCCTCTCCTGGAAGTGTGAAAAGAGAAGAAATTGCAGCTGGTTCAGCTAAACTTCTCTTTTTTTCCCCTCCCTGAGGTAAAAATAATTTGCATTTTCTTGCTTCCTGTAGTTGCAGCAGCTGGGTTACAATTGTGAATGCCAAGCACAGGTGTAAGAAGGTCTTTTCTTACAATTTCACGAAGTCCTGTTTTACCTTTTTAAATATATAGTTGTTGGTTTGGTTTGTTTTTTTTTCTTGCTTTCCGATTTCCCTGAAATGCCTCACTTCGGCAGCAAAGGGATTCCTTAACCCCCGCCCCACTTGCTGCTAATATAAAATGAATTTATTTTGGGAGGGAATTTCTTCTTTTTTCTGTATAATACCAGAAGGTGGCAGCATGCATACATAAAAGTAGAGGATCAAACTTGTTTTGTTTCTGTTATTTCTGGTTTGAGAGGGGAGCTGTGTTAGTTCGCGGTAGGCAAAAACCAGAAGGAGATCTAGTTTGGGGATTCGCCTTTGGATCAAATGTGTTGGTCTAAAAAAAAAAAAATACCACCAGGCTTATTTTGATAGAATATTTGCGGCTCAGGGTTGAAATGTTGGATCCTTGGTGTTCTCTGAGCTTGGTTGGGTAATGAAACAGTTAGAGCCTGGATAGCTCAGCAGACGAAAAGCATTGTGATTAACACCAGCTATCTGCAATTACTGTAAGTTCAAATCTCACCAGACTCAAGGTTGACTCAGCTTTCCATCCTTTCTAAGGTAGGTCAATTGAGGACCCAGTTTGTGGTGGCAATAAGATGACTTTGGATAAATATACAAAAGTATGAAGGCTATTGCTTAACGCACTGTAAGCCGCCCTGAGTCCCCGGAGAAGGGCAGCATATAAATCAAATTTAAAAAAAACAACAACTAAGTAATATCATCAGTGCTCTGCCCTAAGGATCCCAAGGATTATTTTGATTTTTTGGTTCAGAAGGGGTGTTTTCGTTTGAGAAACATGCTCCCCTCACCCAGTGTCTGAAAATAATAGTAACTTATTCATTTAGATTTATTTATTTATTTATTGGTTCGATTTATATGCCGCCCTTCTCCGGAGAGTCAGGGCGGCTTACAACGCGTTAAGCAATAGCCTTCATACTTTTGTATATACCTGCTTAGTAGGACTTTCGCTCCCCCCCCCCAAAGCGGTGTTCTTTTTTATACAAAGTCAGTTTATTGCCCCCACAATCCCAGTCCTCATTTTACCTACCTCGGAAAGATGGAAGGCTGAGTCAACCTTGAGCCTGGTGAGATTTGAATTCGCAGTAATTGCAGGCAGTTGGCTGCTAAGTGCTACTTAACAGCACTGTAGTCTGCTGTACCACCAAGGCTAGATGCTGCCCAACTCCCATTAACTCTGGGTGGCTTGCAATAACTAAAACATTAGGGGGGAAAACATGCGAAAGTAACACAGGACAGAAAAATGACAATGCCAAATATATGGATAAAGTCATAGAGGTTTCTGCAAGGTCAAAAAAAAAAATCAACACGACAACCACAATAATACAATAGAAACGCCTTGTTTTTGGATGTGATGCTAATAAAACTGCAGAGCTTCCATTGCAGCATCATGGCCATCCATGGCCATAACTGTGAGAGGGATCTTGGAGTCTTAGTGAACAGCCAGTTAAATATGAGCCAGCAATGTGTGGCAGCAGCCAAAAAAGCCAATGCAATCCTAAATTGCATTAACAGAGGGATACAACCAAGATTAAAGGTTCTCACCGCAATCTGTTTTTTTTCTTTTTATTTGATTTATATGCCACCGTTCTCCGGAGACTCAGGACGGCTTACAATGCGTTAAGCAATAGCCTTCATATTTTGTATATTTTATACAAAGTCAGCTTATTGCCCCCACAAACTGGGTCCTCAATTTACCTACCTTAGAAAGGACGGAAGGCTGAGTCAACCTTGAGCCTGGTGAGATTCCAACTTCCAGTAATTGCAGACAGCTGGTGCATAATTACAATGCTTTAGTCTGCTGAGCTATCCAGGCTCTGTTAGTTTGATGAACTTTTTGTTTGTACTTTTGTTTTAAAGAAATAAAATTAAAAATAAATAAATAAATAAACAAATAAACAAACAAACAAACCAAGGGAGGTACTAATACCACTCTATAAAGCCCTAGTAAGACCACACCTAGAGTACTGCATCCAGTTTTGGTCACCACACTGTGAAAAAAGATGTTGAGACTCTAGAATCGTGATGGTGAACCTATGGCACGCGTGCCACAGCTGGCATGGAGAGCCCTCTCTGCGGGCACACGAACCGTTGCCCAGCTCAGCTCCACCATGCATGCGCACACGGCTCCCGCCAGCCAGCTGATTTTTGGGTCTCTGCTGCGCATGTGCGGGTAGCGGGGCGGATGTGGGAGATGCGCACGCTTGCGGGGGGGTGGGGGTGTCACATACGCAGAGGTGGAGGGGAGTGCGGGCAGTGCGGTGTGCCCCCTCCCCCCCCGAGGCCCATTTTTGGTCCCAGGAGGCTGCAGGAAGGCCTACTAGGCCCAAAACGGGGGAGACGGTGGCTAGCATGCATGTGCGCATGCGTGGTAGTTGGGAGCGCAGGGGGTCATGCTCGCATGCACAGGGCATCCAGGGGGGTGTTGCATGTGCATTGTGTTACATTAGGCACACGACGACATAAAGGTTCATCATCACTGCTCTAGAAAGAGTGCAGAGAAGAGCAACCATGATGAGGAGGAGACTGGAGACTAAAACATACAATGAACGGTTCCAGGAACTGGGCACGGCTAGTCTAGTGAAGAGAAGGACCAGGGGAGACAGGATAGCAGTCTTCCAATATTTGAGGGGCTGCCACAGAGAGGAGGGGGGTCAAGCTATTTTCCAAAGCACCCAAAGGCCAGACAAGGAATAATGGATGGAAACTGATCAAGGAGAGATTCAACCTAATTTTCTGACAGTGAGAACCATCAACCCATGGAACAGAAATTGCCTTCGGAGGTTGTGGGAGTTTCATCACTGGAAGCTTTCAAGGAGAGATTGGCCTGCCATTTGTCAGAAATGGTGTAGGGTCTCCTGCTTGGGCAATGGTGAGGTTGGAGTAGATGACCTACAAGGTCTCTTCCAACTCTTAAAAGTTCTGTTAAGTGGCAGCATGGGATTGACTGCATCTATTAGCACTGATGATGTAACCTTGTTTGGCAATGAAAGGTCTACAAGAAAAAAACCAAGCTTAGAGAATACCAGGAAATTTATTTATTTATTTATATTTCAATTTATATACCGCCCTTCTCCCCGGGAGGGGGACTCAGGGCGGTGAGCAGCCAGATTAAAACACATATAATACAAATATTAAAAAAAATAAAATTAGATTAAATCGTCGGAGTTCCAATATAAAAGTCTCAAAACCAGTTAAAATACCCAATTTAAAACCCCCAAAATTAATAATACCAAAATTTTAAAACCCCATTAAAATCAATCAAGCAAGGCCGGCTTGTTGGAATAAATAAGTCTTAAGGGCCTTTCGGAAAGTGCAGAGGTCTGGGATCAAATGAATTTCAGGAGGTAGCTCGTTCCACAGGGCGGGTGCCCCCACAGAGAAGGCTCAAAAATTCCCACAGTTCAATCCTGAGTGACAAATATTCTAGGCTTACTGCCTCTTATGTAAAGATCCCAACTTTTATTAATGTGCAAGAGAGATAGGATCACTTTGGCTATGTCATGAGGGAGAATTCGCTGGAAAAAGCAGTTATGTCAGACCTGCCTCAGCTTGAATCTCTAAGGAAAAAAAATGATCCTTGGCTCCATTTGTTGAGAAAGGTATAGTTTGCTAGAAGTCAAGTGAATTACAATAATGCAAAGCCGGAACTGAAAATCGCACGCCAAAATCCCCAAGTCTAAGTTTCCCTTCTCTTAGGTGCTTCCCCTCATGTCTAATCAAATTCAAAGAAGATGTTTTGAGAATGGTCACTTCAAGTGTAGGTTGCTGTGCAGCTGCGTTCCATTCCCAGATGGTTGACCTTGAAGATTAGTTTCCCTTGAGACCTCCCCACCTCCCAACCAGTCCCCCTCCCTAGAGTTCATGTCAGACTGGCACCGAGTGCTAGTGAAACGCAAGCGTGAGGTGGCAGCTGACAAATTATGTTTGGAAGAGTTGGCGGTTAAAGGAAACCAGGCCACCGAAGAACACGGAGGCTGGATACCATCAAAGCTGACACCAGCCAGAGCATAGAAAAACTCCAAGAAGCAGTGCGAGATCGGAAGATGTGGGGAGACAACCTGGCCCATAGAATCACCAAGAGGATTTTGGAGGAGTTGACCAGGCTGAGCTCTGAGAGAGGGGTCAAATACGTCATCAGTCATGAGTCCTTGCATCTCCGCAGGAGATCTAAGTCCAGCCCACCTTGAATTTCTTTGATTCTTATCTCCCGCCAATTTGCTTTGCCCGTTAGTTGGTCAGATTCTTGTAGAGAGCTTAAACTTGCAATAAATCTTTACACTCATTTGAACTGCCTGAATCTCCTAATTTCTCTGACGATTGACAGATTTGACGGAACCAACATCTCACCAGTTGGTGCAACGTAACAGTTGGGATTATATCCATGCCCGAAGTCATGGCCTGTTTGTCACATTAGAAACTGATGGTGTATGCCCGGGGAACGCAAACCTGCCATTGCATGATAACATCCTCCAGATCAGGGGTGAAATCCAACAGGTTCTGACAGGTTCTGGAGAACCGGTAGCGGAAATTTTGAGTAGTTCGGAGAACCGGCAAATATCACCTCTGGCTGGCCCCAGAGTGGGGTGGGAATGGAGGTTTTGCAATATCCTTCCCCCAGGAGTGGGAAGAGAATGGGGATTTTGCAGTATCCTTCCCCTGGAGTGGAGTGGGAATGGGGATTTTGCAGTATCCTTCCCCTGGAGTGGAGTGGGAATGGGGATTTTGCAGTATCCTTCCCCGGGAATGGAGTGGGAATGGGGATTTTTCAGTATCCTTCCCCTGGAGTGGAGAGGGAATGGGGATTTTTCAGTATCCTTCCCCTGGAGTGGGGTGGGAATGGAGATTTTGCAGTATCCTTCCCCTGCCACGCCCACCAAGCTACACCATGCCCACCAAGCGACGCCCACAGAACCGGTAGTAAAAAAATTTGGATTTCACCACTGCTCCAGAGCCTAAGTTCTTTACATCGTCAAGTAAGGCAGCTATTCTCCTGTTGACAGCCAGATCCTCTCTGGTTTTCCCACAAAGGATTCCTGTTCTCTGCTCAATTTAGGAAAGCAGGAGAAAAAAAAATCTGCCCTAATTTGCGTGGAACTTGATCATTTGCAAATTGTTCAATCATCACAGTGACCTTTGCAAGGCACTGCAGCAAAATGCCAAAGGCCAGGAAAGGGAAGAGTCAGCTGAGTAGGAGGAATCAAAGCCCCAACAATGGAGGGCATGCCTCTCTTCACAAAGGGAGGCCAAGAGTGTTGTGGTCGAGGACGTAAAAGGTTAGCAGAGTCTTGGTCATGGTTTAGTGCTGGGAAAATGTAGCTTTATCTGTGGCCTGGGCAACCTCGTGCCAGCAGCCCCCTGCCAGAGAAAGCCCTCCGAAAGCCTCCTCCGGCCACTGAAGAAGAGAAAAGGACCGCTCGGCTTCTATGTGCTGTACCAGCAACCACAGCAGGGGCCGGAGGGACTGACGGACTGATTGTGCTGTGTGTGTGTGTGTGTGTGTGTGTGTGTGTGTGTGTGTGTGTGTGTGTGTCTCCCTGAAAATACAGCCCTTCAGTCCGCCAAAAGTGGCCAATAGGAAGAAGGAGTAGAAGCTTTCTCCTCTCACCCTCCCTCCCTCCCTTCCTTCCTCTTTCCTATCTCTCTCTCTCTTTCTCCCTATCTATCATCTCTCTCTCTCTCTCTCTTTCTTATTTCTTTCTTCCTCATTCACTTTCTAGCTTTCTTTCTCTTCCTTCCTTCCTTCCTTCCTTCCTTCCTTCCTTCCTTCCTTCCTTCCTTCCTTCCTTCCTTTGTTTCTCTCTCTTTCCATTCTCCTCCTCCCTCTCCTCTCTCTTCTTTCTTCGTTCCTCATTCTCTTTCTAGCTCTCCTTCCTTCCTTCCTTCTCTCTCCTATCTCTCCCTCTCTACCTATCTATCATCTCTCTCTCTTTCTTTTTCTTTCTTCCTCATTCACTTTCTAGCTTTCTTTTCCTTCTTCTGTTTCTCTCTTTCCATTCTCCTTCTTTCTTTCTTTCTTTCTTTCTTTCTTTCTTTCTTTCTTTCTTTCTTTCTTTCTTTCTTTCTCTTTCCTTCTTCCTTCCTTCTTTCCTTCATTTCTCTCTCTCTTTCCATTCTCCTCCTCTTCTTTTCCTTTCTTTCTTTCCTTCCTTTCTTTTTTTCTTTCTTTCTTTTTCTTTCTTTCTTTCTTTCTTTCTTTCTTTCTTTCTTTCTTCTCTCTCTCTCTCTCTCTCTCTCTCTCTCTCTCTCTCTCTCTCTCTTTCTTTCTTTCTTTCTTTCTTTCTTCTTCTTTCCTTTTCTCTCCAAAAGTCCCTTGGCTTTCTTCAAAAGTCCCTTAGCTGATTCAATTGACGCACAAAGAAGAGGTTTTTTTCATGCCAGGGGAAGAGAATCTACATTTGCCATTCCACCCACTCAGGGTTACCAAGAGGCCTGGCGTCAATACATTTGCTCCCATTCTGCACTGTGACAGCCTGGTCCGCTCGCAGCTACGCAAAGCTGAAATGACTGGAATGCACCAGCAAATGTGCATGAAAGTTGAATGATTTTTCCAAGCTGTTTAAGATCTGGGAAAGAGGAGGATACAATAAGCATAGTCTAATAGAGCGTTTTTCAACCTTGGCGACTTTAAGGTGTCCGGACTTCAACTCCCAGAGTTCCCAGCATGCTTTCTGATGTATATAATACTGCATCTAGTTTTGGTCACCACACTATAAAAAAAGAGGTTGAGACTCTAGAAAAAGTGCAGAGAAGAGCAACCAAGATGATGAGGTGACTGGAGGCTAGAACATATGATAAACAGTTGCAGGAACTGGGCATGGCTAGTCTAATGAAGAGAAGGACCAGGAGAGACATGATAAGCAGTATTCCAATATTTGAGGAGCTGCCACAGAGAGGAGGGGGGGCAAGCTATGTTCCAAGGCACCCGAAGGCCAAACAAGGAATAATGGATGGAAACTGATCGAGGAGAGATTCAACCTAGAAATAAGGAGAAATTTTCTGACAGGGAGAGAGTATTCAACCCATGGAACAGAAGTTGCCTTCAGATGTTGTGGGAGCTTCATCCCTGGAGGCTTTCAAGAAGAGACTGGACTGCCATCTGTCAGAAATGGTGTAGGTCGGGTCTCCTGCTTGGGGGGAAGGGAGTTGGATTAGACGAACTCTGTTAATCTGTCTAATCTGATATGAACTTCCACACAGGATGTGCATCAGATTGAGTGTTCAGTGGTTCTCCTGGAACACCTATGAGGATAAAATACATACAGTATAGTAATGGCCTATAATGAGGTATTTGTGTAAAGTTTCTGTAAACCATATTGGCTGGGGAACACTGGGAGTTGAACCAAATAGGTGGCTCAAGTGGCTAAGGCACGCAGCTTGTCGATCAGAAGGGTCGGCAGTTCGGCGGTTCGAATCCCTAGTACGCCTGTGTAGCGTAGAGGGCTAATGCCTCCTACTAAAGGCAGCAATTAACACCAGCTGCCTATAATTTCTCTGAGTTCAATCCTAGCCAGGCTCAAGGTCGACTCAGCCTTCCATCCTTTCCAAGGTGGGTAAATTGAGGACCCAGTTTGTGGGGGCAATAAGCTGACTTTGTATAAATATACAAAAGTATGAAGGTTATTGCTTAACGCATTGTAAGCCGCCCTGAGTCTCCGGAGAAGGGCGGCATATAAATCAAATTTAAAATAAAAAATAAAATAAAATAAATAGTACAGGTCTCCTGCGTTGAGCCCCGAGCAGGGGGTTGGACTAGATGACCTCCAAGGTCCCTTCCAACTCTGTGAGCGTTACTGTTGCATCTTCAAGGTTAAGAAACACAGACAAACACTGCTCTGTTCTTTCCAACGCTTATCCTCTCGCTACTGAGTTTGCCCGACTGTTCCAGACACTCACTCCGCCAGCCAGAAATTCCACGGTTTCTTCCAGCTTCCAGCTGTAACAAGCTGGGTTTCTACTTTTAGGGTCTTGTGGGGGTTGCGGGAAGAGAAGGGGAGATGGAGAGTCCACGTGGCTCTTTGCTTTCCAGTAGAGAAGATGAATTGCCCTTCTCCTGGCTTATAACCCTGAAGTGAAATGGGAAAAAGGAAGCCACGGAGCCTTGTCACTTTAAATAAAAAATAAAAACAATCCTCTGCCCCCCCCCCCCACAAAAACAATTGGTATTTCTTTTCTTTTCTTTTCTTTTTTAAAGAAAAACGTATGTGCATGTAAAATCCAGAAGCTTGGCTTATTTAAAACAAATGTCCTTAACCAACTTTCTATTTTAAAGTTTTTAAAAAGTGAGTTTAAGGACATGCTCATGCATATATGCTGGAATGGCAGGCAGATGCTGAATTTCTCTCTCTCTCTTCTATTATCTATCATCTATCTATCTATCTATCTCTATCTATCTATCTATCTATCTATCTATCTATCTATCTATCTATCTATCTATCTATCTATCATCTGTCTGTCTATCTATCTATCTATCTATCTATCTATCTATCTATCTATCATCTATCTATCTATCATCTGTCTGTCTATCTATCTATCATCTGTCTGTCTATCTATCTATCTATCTGTCTGTCTATCTATCTATCTATCTATCTATCTATCTATCTATCTATCTATCATCTATCATCTATCTATCATCTGTCTGTTTGTCTCTCTCTCTCTCTCTCTCTCTCTATCATCTATCTATCTATCTATCTATCTATCTATCTATCTATCTATCTATCTATCTATATCTATCTATCTATCTATCTATCTATCTATCTATCTATCTATCTATCATCTATCATCTATCTATCATCTGTCTGTTTGTCTCTCTCTCTCTCTCTCTCTCTCTCTCTCTCTCTCTCTCTCTCTATCATCTATCTATCTATCTATCTATCTATCTATCTATCTATCTATCTATCTATCTATATCTATCATCTATCATCTATCTATCATCTGTCTGTTTGTCTCTCTCTTTCTCTCTCTCTATATATATATCTATCATCTATCTATCTCTATCTATCTATCTATCATCTATCTATCTATCTATCTATCTATCTATCTATCTATCTATCTATCATCTATCATCTATCTATCATCTGTCTGTTTGTCTCTCTCTCTCTCTCTCTATCTATCTATCTATCTATCTATCTATCTATCTATCTATCTATATCTATCTCTATCTCTATCTATCTATCATCTATCTATCTATCTATCTATCTCTATCTATCATCTATATCTATCTATCTATCTATCTATCTATCTATCTATCTATCTATCTATATCTATCTATCATCTATCACAGTGGTGAAATCTAAAATTTGTTACTACCAGTTCTGTGGGTGTGGCTTGGTGGTGGTGGGTAATGTGACTGGGTGGGCATGGCCAATTTTTTTTTTACTTTTAAAACTATTTTTTCTACAACCTCTTCGGCGAAACAGAGATGAGCACTGCCCCCTAGAGTCAGGAACAACTAGCATATGTGTGTGAGGGGAACTTTTACCTTTACCTTACCCACGTTGAGTGAAAACGCTGGTCAGATGGCACCACAGGAACTCCCCCACTCCTGACCCTCATCCAGTAATGCTGAGTTTTCTTCTTTGAATCAGGCCATCGTAAACAGGAAGAGCAACTCCACAACTAACCATTGTTGGCTTAAGTGGACGGAAGACCCATGTATCTTTTGTTTTCATGTCTGTTGAGGTTCCTGGTAGAGCCATAATTCTTAACTCAATCTGCAGAAAACATCATTTTATGGATTTTTGAATACAGGCCGGGATGTGGGCGCTTCCTTCCCCCCTCTTGCCCTAAAAATGGATTTCATAAAATCTTTCAGAAAGCTCTTTAGTTAGAGTGATTGATGAGAATTACATTGATCAATTGCTGTGCCAGCAGAAACAAAGTCTTAGGCGCTGCAGATTGTCAGCGATTTCCTTCTCCAGCATATGGATAAATACACCTGGAAACATCTGCAGCAGGGGTGTCAAAGTCAAGGCCCGTGGGCCAAATCTGGCCCACGGGATGCCTAGACTTGGCCACAAAAGGTGATCACATAACCTTGGGACAGTTTCCTTCTCTCTGTCTCTGTCTCTGTCTCTCTCTCTCTCTCTGTCTCTCTGTCTCTCTCTCTATCTCTCTGTCTCTATCTCTGTCTGTCTGTCTGCCTGCCACTCACTCTCTCTCTGTCTCTCTCTCTGTCCCTCATCTATCTAGCTATGTAGCTATCAGTAGTGGGTTCCTCCCGGTTCGGCCCGGTTCTCCCGAGCCGGTAGTGGTGACAATATGACTTCATCGAACTGGTTCTGCCCCCCCGCCCCTTCCCGCGCGCCCCCACCCACCCCCTGCATTATTCTTACCTTTTATTTGGCCCCACCCCCAATCTATTGCTGCCTCCTGAGTCCTAGCTGATGGCTAGAGGGGAAAAAACTGTTTAAACTCTTGCCGCAGGGCTTCAAAGGGCTGCCCTACAGCTGATCAGTGTTAAAAGAAAACAAATGAGTAGATCAGTGCCAGCAAAAATACGTGAGTAGATCAGTGCCTGCAAAAATACATAGTAGATCAGTGCCTGCAAAAATAAATGGGTAGACCTGTGCCTGCAAAAATACATGAGTAGATCAATGTCTGCAAAAATACTTGAGTAGACCAGTTCCTGCAAGAATAAATGGGTAGATTGGTACAGCTCTGCAAGCAGTTAAAAGCCTAGTAGACCAGTACCTCTGCTAAATCCTAAAGAATTGTCACATGACCATCAAGCCACACCCACAAAATAAGCCACACCCACAGAACCGCTAGTAAAAAATTTTAGAACCCACCCCTGGTAGCTATTTAATCTATATCTAGCACCCCTCTCTCTCTCTCTCTCTCTCTCTCTCTCTCTCCATATACCTATGTGTGTATGTGTATGTGTATATTTATCTGTGTGTATACACACACACTAGCTACAGTATATTTATGCATATTTATGTGTGTCTGTGAATGTGCATAAACCTAACACCCCCCGTCCCCCAATAGACATCTTCAATATGTATGCAACTGATATCTCACATTTTCACTGTTTTTAAAAATAATTTTAAATGGAGAGATAAATTTTCATTTAAAAAAAAAAGAAACATTGCAGCTGGAGCCATTACAGTTTCAACACTCTCACGCTCAGTTTCAAATGATCAGCCCTCCCTTTGGGCTTTTCCCAAGGATTTCCCCATAATTTTCTGTTAGGGAATGTTGTTGTTTTTTTCCTTCTCTACCACCCGGGTTTAGGTGGCAGAGATGGTTCCAAGGAAAGGAACCTCACGCTGAAATGACTCAGTGCCATTTACAAACTTTTGAGGCAAACAACTGTGGGTTTCTTGATCTTATTGGTCCGTCACATCTCAACTTCCTGTGTTTTTCCTTTCTGTGGTCTGCCTAGCTCTCGCTTTTGCCTGTTTTTGCTCTCAGTTCCCATTATTCATCTGCAAATGGGTGGTTGGGGCACTTTTTCTGTGAACTTCCAAAAGACAGAAGGGAAAAAACAATAATCTTGAGGACACAGCAATCTTAACTCTTCAAGTGTGTTTTTCAGTTTCATAGTTGGAGGAGAAGGAGGAGGAGTTGGAGGAGGAAGAAAAGGGAGAAGGAAGAAGGGAGAAGGGAGAGAGGAAGGAGGAGGAAGGAGGAAGGAGGAGCGAGGAATGAGGAGGAGGAAGAAAAGGGAGAAGTGAGAAAAGGGGAGAAGGAGGGAGAAGGGAGAGAGGAAGGAGGAAGGAGGAGGAAGGAGGAAGGAGGAGCGAGGAATGAGAAGAAGGAGAAGGAGGAAGAAAAGGGAGAAGAGAGAAAAGGGGAGAAGAAGGGAGAAGGGAGGAGGAAGAAGGGAAAGAAGGAGGAAGGAGAAAGAGAAGAAGAATCATTTCCAAGCTGATTTCTGAGTGACTTGGCTTTTTTGTTTATTGTACCTTTTTATAAGATTAAAGGCCCTCACATGAGGGAGAGAACAGATTTTCCTGTGCCAATATTCCTCTAGGGTATTCCCAATATTCCTCTGGGAATATTGGCACAAAAAGCAGCTTCAGAAAATTCTCTTGAGAGTGACAATAGGAGAAATATTTTTTTAGTTCTCTCTCTCACAACCCTCCTGTCCCTCAAATCCACATTATCCAGCCGAATTTTGAGAATTTTGTTCAAGCCCAGCCTGGACACCCTTAGTAACTGTGCATCTTCAATCTTTGCTGGGTTGCCTCTGCAAAATAGCTTGTGTTTTGACCTTTTGTCCTCAGGCCCACCTTCAATCCCTCTCAATACCATGGGTGAAATGCTACCGGTTCGCTCCGGCTTGGGAACTGGTAGTGATAAAAACCAGTTTGGTGGAACCGGTATTTTAAAAAAGCTACCAGTTCATTTGAACTGGTATTTCCGACGATCAGCTGTGCCGCATGGTTTAGCTTCCCCCAGTATGCTTTTGATGTATGCTGTGCACACGTGCACAAAGAGTGCTTTCGGCGCACAATACAAATGCATGCACGCAGCCCATGTTTGGCGTGAATCGCACATGCCCAGGCAGCGAACTGGTGGCGATCTGAGGAGGATTTCACCACTGCTCAAGACCATATTTCTGGCTCTAGGTCTGGATTTTTCTCCCCATCTTCCCTGACGGTAGGTAACCCATTGCATTATTTATTTGTTTGTTTGTTTGTTTGTTTGTTTATTTGTTTATTTATTTATTTATTTGTTTGTTTGTTTGTTTATTTGTTTGTTTCAAGGTCTGGATTTTTCTCCCCATCTTCCCTGACAGTAGGTAACCCATTGTGTTATTTATTTATTTGTTTGTTTGTTTGTTTGTTTCAAGGTCTGGATTTTTCTCCCCATCTTCCCTGACAGTAGATAACCCATTGTGTTATTTATTTATTTATTTATTTAATTTATTTGTTTGTTTGTTTCAATTTATAAACCACCCTTCTCCTTGCGGACTCAGGGCGGTGAACAGCCAAGATAAAACATGGTATACAAAAGTTAAAACAATTTAAAAATATTAAATATTTTCAGCCAACAATTAAAACAGTCCAATTAAAATCAGTTTCAATTTAAAGCAGGGGATGTGATCAAGCCAGCCCGGCTAGATGAAACAAGTGGGTTTTAAGGGCCCGACGAAAAGTCCAGAGGTCTGATATCCTGCATATCTCCGGGGGTAGGTCATTCCAGAGGGTGGGTGCCGCCACAGAGAAGGCTCTCCCCCTGGGGGTCGCCAGGCGACATTGTCTGGCCGAGGGCACCCTGAGGAGGCCCCCGCTGTGCGAGCGTACTGGCCGGTGGGAGGTTATTGGTGGCAGAAGGCAGTCTCGCAAATACCTCGGCCTAAGCCATGGAGCGCTTTAAAAGTGGTCACCAACACCTTGAAGCGCACCCGGAAGACCACCGGGAGCCAGTGCCGCTCGCGCAGGAGAGGTGTCATATGGGAGCGCCCCGTCGCTCCCATAATCCCCTGCACGGCCGCATTCTGGACCAGTTGGAGCCTCCGGGTGCACCCCAACGGGACCCCCATGTAGAGAGCGTTGCAGTAGTCCAGGCGGGAAGTCACAAGAGCATGAGTGACCATGCGTAGGGAGTCCCGATCCAGAAAGGGCAATCCTCCAATGAGGACCGTAATTGAGACTTAGGATCATAAGACATGATGGTTGCTAAGTGGATCACCATGGGACCACACCTGATTTATGATCAGATTTGCAGAAGTTGTTAATTGAACCCATTGTACTCAGGGGACAGAAACTGGAAATAAATCCTGGTTTCCAGCAAAAAATGTCATAATACTAATAAATCACGATCGTGTGACCATGAAACATTGCAAAATGGGGTCGGTTGCTAGGTGCCCAAAATGGGATCACATGACTATGAGGAGAACAGCCATCAGAACTTTGAAATCCGGTCATATGTAGCTCTGAGGAGATCCTTCATAACTCTGAATGGTCGCTAAGGGACCCGTTATAAGTGGTGGACTACGTGTAATAGCTTGACTCAGAGCTATTAAACAAAGGGATGTTCAGGAAAGTATAAGAGGAATGGTGCCGTGGCCTAGAGGTGGAGCTCTCGCCTAACAATCAGGAGGCTGTGAGTTCGATCCTAGGTAGAGGCAGATATTCCTCTCTCTGGGCACACTGAGAATATATCTGCTGAACAAAACTCCGCATTGGCGACAAGAAGGGCATCTGGCCAGTAAACACTCTGCTAGCTCCATTCAGTTGCTCAGACTCCACCCTGCAAGGGATTATAGGGTCATTAAAAGAAGATGATGATGATGTTCAGGAAAGTATAAGAAAGCTGGAAAAAAGCACTTTCCATTCCCTCATATCAGGAGTTTATCAAGCAAAATGGGGACATTTCAGAGGTGGGTTTCAGCAGATTCTGACCAGTTCTGGAGAACCGGTAGCGGATGTTTCGAGTAGTTTGGAGAACCGGTAGTAAAAATTCTGACTGGCCCTGCCCCCATCTATTCTCTGCCTCCCAAGTCCCAGCTGATCGGAAGTAAATGGGGATTTTGCAGTAACCTTCCCCTGGAGTGGGGTGGGAATGGAGATTTTACAGTATCCTTCCCCTGCCTCGTCCACCAAGCCACACCCACCAAGCCATGCAATGCCTACAGAACCCTAGTAAAAAAAATTGAAACCCACCACTAGGACATTTGATTTTTCTCCTTAGAAGAATAATTTGGGGTTCCAACTCGAGCTGGGTTTTTGTGCAAGAATAAATATAAATGAAATCAAGGCAGCTGTGTAGAAAGGAAAAATATTTATTCCCCAAAGCGAAGAGGTTTGGGGGCAGCTGCAGAGAAAACTGGATACAGTGACACTGTTCCATAGGGGAACTTATTCTCAGTGTGAAAGTGTGTGTACCAGGGGTGAAATCCAGCAGATTCTGACAGGTTCTGGAGAACTGGTAGCTGAAATTTTGAGTAGTTTGGAGAACCGGCAAATACCACCTCTGGCTGGTCTCAGAGTGGGGTGGGAATAGAGATTTTGCAATATCCTTCCCCTGGAGTGGGGTGGGAATGGAGATTTTGCAGTATCCATCCCCTGCCATGCCCCCCAAACCACGCCCACCAAGCCACACCAAGCCCACTAAGCCACGCCCACATAACCGGTAGAAAAAAAATTGGATTTCACTGCTGGTGTGTACGCGCTGATTCTAGGGTGACACTTTTTTTTATTAAAAAGTTTTTAAAAATTTTACACATATTTTCCCACTCCACCCCCCTCCTATCCCAACCCCCCCTCCGGACTTCCCAGAGCAAATACAGGGTATAGCACTTAAAACACACACACACACACAAAACCACACACTAACTATCTATAGATTTATTTCCCTCTTGCACTTTAACTCCCCTTGTTCATATCTAAATATAACTGTTTAAACCAGTTCTTTCTTGAAAGTAGTTAATCCCATTTCATTCTTGTCCATTCTTCAATAATAAGCAGGTCTTATTTCTTCCAGTATTACATAATCAAAGCCGAATTACAATTAACCATCACATCTCCAACCCTTACATATGTTAACACATTAACAAAATATTTCAACCAGTCTCAAGTAAAATGTATTGTAAAAAACCTCATTTTACTTTTCATCCCGTAAATTTATATTGAACATAAACTTATTCATCTTATTCTCTACAAATCCACTACATAACATCAATGTAACTTAAAGCAAAATGTAGAAGTTTAAATAATATCCTTCTTGTAACCCATGAATTTGTGTTGAGAGATCTACACTGACCTTAACTTTAACAGCCACTTGAGGGGTGTGGGTGTGCGTAAGTACCGTATTTTCCGACGTATAAGACGACTGGGCGTATAAGACGACCCTCCTCAGAGCCATTTAAGGCTCGTCAGAGCCTTATGGGCTGGTCTGCCTGGTTACAGGAGAATGAGACCCGGCGTATAAGATGACCCTTGACTTTTGAGAAGATTTTTGTGTGTTAGAAAGTAGTCTTATACGCAGGAAAATACAGTATATGTTATCTATAATGTTTATTCTTGTGAACATGCAGTTCCACTAGGAGACCATTGTAATTGATTCTATTTGTGTTTACAGACCTTCTCCTTTGATATGTGGATTAGGTCTGGGTAAATTATTTGGGGGTTTGAGGAAGTTTGAGTAAAAGATTCCTGCCCCCCCCCCCCCGACTTGACTATCCAGTTACTTGATTAACTTAGTTTCAACTTGACTATCAATTATCTAGCGGAGAGGTTGATTCTCAATCCATTGCAGATTCTGTTAATGTTTAAGGGAAGATGGAGACAGCATAAAGAATACAATATTCATATTCATAAGTTTATTTGTCAAGCATAGGTAAAAGTATAAACATAATTTGAATACATGAAAAGAGTATGTAAAAAGGAATATTAGGACAGGGCGTGCATAAGTGCACACTAGTGCACTTATGCACGCCCCTTACAGACCTCTTAGGAATTGGGTGAGGTCAACAGTAGACAGTTTAAGGTTAAAGTTTTGGGGGTTTGGGGGAAGAAACCCCAGAGTCAGGTAGTGCATTCCAGGCATTGACCACTCTGTTACCGAAGTCATATTTTCTACAATCGAGTTTGGAGCGGTTTCCCTTGAGTTTGTAGCTACTATTTGCTCGTGTATTGTTGTGGTTGAAGCTGAAGTAGTCATTGACAGGAAGGACATTGTGGCAGATGATTTTATGTACTATGCTTAGGTCATACCGAAGGCGGCGTAGTTCTAAATTTTCTAAGCCCAAAATTTCAAGTCTGGTGGCATAAGGTATTTTGTTGCAAGCAGAGGAGTGGAGAACTCTTCTCGTGAAATATCTCTGGACTCGTTCGATTGTATTTATGTCCGATATGCAGTGCGGGTTCCAGATAGATGAGCTGTATTCAAGAATTGGTATTCAAAAATATATTTTGGTATAAAACGTCCTACACTACTCCGAACAACAATGACAAAAATATGTAAAATACCGCCGTGTTTTTCTCCGCAAAATAAGATGCTTCTGTTTTTTTCTATTTCTATCCAGATAGGACGAACAGGAAATGAACGGCAGTCTCCTAACCAGTCGCTTGTAGAATCTGTTTCAATGAATTCTTGACTTCTAGTATTGTAAACTTGTGGGAAAATACCTTAAATTGCAAGGGAAAACAAAATTTCTTCCCTCAGTAACTTCAGATGGTCGCTTATCTCCCAGACTCAGGGTGGCTTGTTCATTTTATTTATAAAATAAAAGTACTTAAAAAGTTTCCTGCCAGCAACTCTGCTCCTCAATCTACAGCAGTGGCCAAAATTGTGGAAATGTTTTGGGAAAAGTGTATTTTTGAGGTTTGATGGCTAATAACACCACTTTTTTGGGGGGGAGTTCCAAGATAATCGTATTCCACTGCTGAAATGGCCTGGGAATAGCCCAGATCTTAACTCGATTGAAAATCTATGGAGTAAAGAACTAAAGAAACTTGTTAGTCAGAAGCGACCCAGCAATAAAACCCAGTTAATAGAAGCCATCCTTCAAACTTGGTTTCACATGATAACAGCTGCAGAACTAAAAGATTTGGTTCACTCCATGGGAAGAAATTGTAAGGCCATAATTCATGTTAAAGATTACCCAACTAAGTATTAACTGACATGGTGATAATTTTTGTATATCTCGTCTTTTCTATGGTGATCATTTTTGTATATCTCATTTTTTCTACGTGTTTCATTTGTCTTCTTTATACCGTAACTGCTATTCTAATAGCACATCCTTCATAAAAGTTATTGCATTACATTCTTGATTAAATTTTCTCTCCATTGATATATAATTTTATGGTATACTACTACTACAAAAAAGTGGTGTTGTTAGCTAGTTTTAGAAAATACACTTTCTCCAAAAGGTTCCCACAATTTTGGCAACTACTGTATTTAGCTTAGTGTCTGATCCCTTGGCTTCCTGCACATCGATTGGTATTTTCAACTGTTTAAAATCCTGCTCTTCAGCCAAATGTTTTCCTAAAGCAACTAGCAGAGAATCAGGAAAACAATACCATTCCTGTCCAAAAGATTACGCAGCAAAGGAAAAAAACAGCATGGGAATCATAAAACTAAAAAAGAGTTCTCCAAATAGTCCATCAGAATAGGAATATTTAAAGGAAAAGGAAAAGGAAAAAAAAAAACACAACATGATGAAACTGGGAGGGGGGTTTTTTTGGCAAAAAAAATGAGCTGGAACTAATGCACATTTTAGCACAAACCTCACCACAGATTCCACCCTAAAGCACAATTTTGTCTTTGCATCTCATTGAAAATTATCTTGCTCTTGACTTAGCACAACCTCGATGTGTGTGTGTGTGTGTGTGTTTGTGTGTGTTTTGTTCTTTTTGGGGGCTTTTTCTCTAATCTCTTTCACTGGTTTGTGATGAGCACGGGGTTGTGGAAAAAAATGGAATTATGGATCAACGTTGAAACAGAAAATTCATTCTCCTTCAAATGCTTTACAAACCAGAGAATGGGGGGGGGGGGGGAGATTTTCAAACAAGTCAGAATGATACCCATTTCTGTGCAATCAAAGATTTTTTTTTTTTAAATTTGATTTATATGCCGCCCTTCTCCGGAGACTCAGGGCGGCTTACAATGCGTTAAGCAATAGCCTTCATACTTTTGTATATTTATACAAAGTCAGCTTATTGCCTCCACAAACTGGGTCCTCAATTTACCCAGTTTAAAAGATCCTGATCCTTTAAATATAGGGTGGGTGGGTGATGCAGCTTAAAAAAATGGGTGGGTTGGGATCTATCACACTGGTCCAATGTTAGCATTAGCAATAGCACTTAGACTTATATACCGCTTCATGGTACTTTTACAGCCCTCTCTAAGCAGTTTACAGAGTCAGCATATTGCCCCCACAACAATCTGGATCCTCAGCAGCGTCGCTCAACTCAAACTCAGTAAGAAACGGATTGTCTTCTACAGTAAAGCAAAACTGATTTAGCTGTTCTCGCATAATTAGCCAGGGTGGCGCAATGGTTAGAATGCAGTATGACTCTGTGTTCCACTGCCAGCAGTTCGATCCTGACCAGCTCAAGGTTGACTCAGCCTTCCATCCACTCGAGGTGGATAAAATAAGGACCCAGATTGTTGGTGGCAATAGGCTGACTCAGTAAACTGCTTAGAGAGGGCTGTAAAAGCACTATGAAGCGGTATATAAGTCTAAGTGCTATTGCTATTGCTTACCTTTCCTACTGGTTCACTGATGTGTGTGCAACGTCATCTGTGCACGTGCAAATGGTCAAAACCGGGATGTGACGATGTCCTGGTTTGAAGGGGGGCAGAGCCTCCCACTACCGGCTCTCCGAACTGCCCACTGTTGGTGTTACTGGCTCCCGTCAGCCAGATAGAGCTGGAAGCATTTCAACCCTGCTTGGAAGGATGGAAGGCTGAGTCAACCTTGAGCCTGGTGAGATTCGAACTGCCAAAATGGCAGGTAGCTGGCAGTCAATAAAAGTAGCCTGCAGTACTGCACTCTAACCACTGCACCATCGTGGCTCAATGTTGGCTTTTTTTGGCTTATTGTTTTATTAAAGTTTATTATAAGGCAGGAATACTAAAAGAAACCAAAGTTGGAAAGTACAACGAGAACAAAAGGAAAGAAAAAGTGGTGACTTCTGACTGTTTTTAGCATTGTGTAATACAAAAAAAATAATAATAATCTGCCCCAAAGTTTTGCTTTTATTTTATTTATCTGTTAAATTTATTCAGCAATAGCAATAGCTCTCATAGAGAGGGGCTCCTCCGGGTGCCGTCAGCCAAACAGTGTTGGCTGGCGACCCCCAGGGGGAGAGCTTTCTCTGTGGGGGCACCTACTATCTGAAATGAGCGACCCCCGGAGACACGGAGGGTCCCGGATCTGTGCACCTTCCGCTGCACTCTTAAGACCTTTCTATTTCACCAGGCGGGCCTGGCCTAACCTCTCTTCTTTTAGTGTTGAATTTTAATTTGTTTTAAATTGTGTGGGGTGTTTTAATTCCGTCTGGGCCAAATTTATTTAATTTGATTTTATTTGAGTTTTAAATTTTGTATATATGTATTTTTATTGTTGGCTGTTCACCGCCCTGAGTCCTCCGGGAATAGGGCGGTATATAAATCTAATAAAGCAAAACAAACGTAAAACGAAACAAACTTGGATTTATATTCCGCTTCATGGTGCCTTGAAGCCCTCTCTAAGCCGTTTACAGAGTCAGCCTATTGGCCCCCAACAATCTGGGTTCTCATTTTACCCACCTCGGAAGGATGGAAAACTGAGTCAACCTTGAGCCTGGTGAGATTCAAACTGCCAAATTGCAGGCAGCCGGCAGGTAGCAGAAGTAGCCTGCAGTACTGCACTCTGACCACTGTGCCACCTTGACTCATTTTCTGCCTATCTCTCCATGAGGCCACACTGGGCGGCTTATAACGATAAAAAGGAAGAACTGAAAAGAGTGTAAATAGAAAAGAAGTAAGATGATAGAACAATAAAACAAACAATGAAAAAGAAAAGAACGGGAAGACACCGGTATGATAACAAAAGATGGATGGGTGGAGAGCAGAGAGCATTGGAGGAAGAGGTGGGGTCTGCCATAAATCTAGCTGCCATCTTCAGCATGGAACTCCCATATTTGGACCCCAGGCCAACAAGCAGAGGCAGGTCTTCAGACTTCTGCTGAAGGATAGAGAGTAGGGACCAGAGGTGATATTCAGTTACTTTCCCTACCAGTTTGCAAATGTGAGCACGCACACGTGCACGCTTCATTGGCATGGGCCATCTCCACGCATGCACACGGCCTTCTACACATGTGCTGTGCTCACGGGTGCGACTTGCACCCATGTGTGCGGCTTCAAAATGTGCCTAAATAGGACGGCATAGCGCCAGGGCGGAAGGGCAGGTGGGTGGACCCACCTGTGATTTCCGCTACCGGTTTGGGTGAATCGGTCCGAACCGGCTGAGTACCACTTCTGGTAGGGACACTGTTTCAAGCCAATTCATATAACAACAATTTCATTCTAGACACCCAAAAGGTAAAAATAAAGATAAAAATAATGTTTTTCCTATGCAGTCATATTTGACTCTAGGGCATTGTTGCTCATCTCTGTTTCTTGGCCAAGGGAGCCAGCATTGTCTGAAGGAGCTTCCATGGTCATGTGGCCAGCATGTCTATGTGCTAAAGGCACACAGAATGCTGTTACTTTCCCACCAAAGTGGTACCTATATATCTACTTGCATTTGCATGCTTTTGAACTGCTCAGTGGGCAGGAGCTGGAGCAAATAACGGGAGCTCACCCTGTCACAGGGCGCTCAGATCTCAAACTTCGGGTGTCTGCTTTCCAGTGGACAAGCTCAGTGTCTTTAACTGCTGCCCTCCCCATCATCCAAACCTAAAATCAAAGTTTCATTTTTTTTCCAATTTTGACCAAAAACAGAGTTTCTATAACAATGAGATAAGGACATACACATTGAATAAACAACAAACAATCTGAAACAGGTTTTTCAAGTAGACACAACACTAAATAGGTTCTTCTCTTTAATTAAAACGGTCTGTTTTGCCAATGCCGTGAAATCTTGACCTTTTTGGACCTTCTGAGCCACAGTGACACAGTGGTTAGAATGCAGTACTGCAGTCTGCTGACTGCTGACTGCCAGGAGTTTGGCAATTCGGGTCTCTCTGGCTCAAGATTGATCAGCCTTCCATCCTTCCTTGGTCGATTAAATGAGGACCCGGATTGTTGGGGACAAGAGGCTGACTCTGTAAACTGCTTAGAGAGAGCACTGTAAAGCAGTATATAAGTCTATTGCTATTCATCTGCCTTACAAACATCCCTGTGGATTGCTCCTCTGAGCGCCACACTTTTCACAATCTCAAGGTCTTCCCCATCTATATGAGTTCTCCTTACAGTTTTTTATAGGTCAGTGATGGTGAACCTTTTCAGCACCAAGTGCCCAAACCGGAATGTGCATACATGTGCGTACATGTGCGCGGGCCGAATCACAGGAAACCTGAAGACCAGCTGGACAGTTTATGCATTCCTGGTTTTGGGCTGTTTTTTGGCCGTTTTCAGGCCATAGGTTCACCATCACGGTTATAGGTAATGCAGTTATACTTCAGTCTTTTCTCATTTGCTCCTTTCTCCTTCTAACTGGATTGGAAGAAAATCTGAAAGCTATGCCGTTATAATATTGGCTGCCCTTACCGCTGATCCTTATCCTGTCTCTATTGTTTGTGTTTCCAGACACTGCCAGTCACCTGACTTCCATTCAAAATAATAGGGGACAAAGTCGAACAGATTTTTTATATACCTTGGATCATGTCAGAACGAGAGGAAAACGCAACAGTGACACAGTTCAAATTGGAAGGAAAGAAAGTAGGAAGGAAAAGAAAAAAAGCAAGGTGGAATGGACTCAGCTTATTTTTTAAAAAATTCAGCTAGTCTTCAACTTACAACAGTTCACTTCGTTGTTCACATTTATGACTGTTGCAGCAACCCCAGGGTCACATGATAAAAATTAGCACGGTTGGCAATTGGCATGTACTTATAATAATCGCAGTGTCTTGGGGTCACGTGATCCCTTTTTTGCGACTGTCTGACCCGCCACGTCGATGGGGAAGCCAGATTCACTTAACAACCGTGTAGCTAACTTAACACCTGCAGTGATTCCCTTAACACTTGTGGCCCAAAAAAGGCTGTGAAATGGAGCAAAAGCTCGCGGAGCAATTGTCTCACTTTGCAAGAGAAATGTTGGGCTCATGGTCGTAAGTCGAGGAATGTAGGAAAGAGGAGCAGAAGGAATAGAGACGGAGGTGGTATTCAGCCGGTTCGGACTGGTTCAAGCGAACCGGTAGTAGCGACCTGCGGGCGACCCGCCCCGGCGCTATGCTGCCTTATTTAGCCATGTTTTCTAAGCCGCACATATGCGTGCAAGCCGCATGCACGAGCAAAGCTCACATTTTCGCACTCACATTTTCAGTGCACGGCGAACCGGTGGTAAAATTATATGAAACCCACCTCTTTAATAGAGGGCAAGGTAGGCCAGCATAGGATAGAGTCGAGAACTTGTTTAAAAATACTCACACTATGTATGCACGAATGATGATCTTGTTCTGTATGCATGAATATTTACAAGACCGCCTGCTGCCACCGATAGCCTCCCACCGGCCGGTACGCTCCCACAGAGAGGACCTCCTCAGGGTGCCGTCGGTCAAATTATGTCGACTGGTGACCCCCAGGGGGAGTGCTTTCTCTGTGGGGCCCCTGCCCTATGGAACGAACTGCCCCCGGAAATACTTAGGATCCCCGACCTCCGTGCCTTTCGCCGTGCCCTTAAGACCCTATTATTCCAGCAAGCTGGTTTGACGGAATGAGAAATTTTTAATGGGTATTTTAATTTTGGGGTTTTAATAATTCGGCCTTAATAACTCAGGGTTTAATAACTATGGAATCTGTTTTAAATTGTTTTAATTTTTGTGTCTATGTTGGTTTTATTATTGGCTGTACACCGCCCTGAGTCCCTCGGGAGAAGGGCGGTATAGAAGTTTGATTAATAAATAATAAATAAAATAAATGAATGATGATCTTCGTTCTGTATGCGGAGTTAGAAGATAACTAGCCATTTCTGATTTCACCCCCCAAAAACCACTTGTGCATTTGAGGCTGAACTGCGACACTCCGCTTGAGAATTGCCATCTTCGCAAGCAGGGAGGAAAATAATTGTTAGGTTTGTCTGCTGCTTTCCTCCCTCCTTCCATCCTTATTGCAGTCATCTAAGAATCTGGGCTACTTCAAGGATGCCCACACAGCCACCATCCCTCTTGCGATGTCTTTCAGAGAGCACTTAAGATGCCACTGCAGAATTTGCTGAATTCGCACTGGATCTCCAACTGCTGCCCTGTTTTCTAGTGCTCCCCCACCCCCCGCCCCCCAGAAGAATCTGCTGACATTCTTCTTTAGGGACTCTTTTCTTTCTAGCCGATTCCTTCTGATGGAAGGGCTGCTTTTTGCTCCATCACAAATGGGTCAGCGTTAATGTCTCCAACAATCAGCCAACATGTCTGTGGAGATTGTCAGTCATCTAGGTCATGGTTGTCCCAAGAGGCAACTGGGCTTTCTGGGGGTTGTTTTCTTTGAAGACGTTTCGCTTCTCATCCAAGAAGCTTCTTGAGAGTTGAAGAAGCTTCTCTTGGGTGAGAAGCAAAACGTCTTCAAAGAAAAAAGAGAAAGTCCAGTTGCCTCTTGAAAAAGCACCTTTGGGACTGTCAGCTAACATGATCGTTGATTGGCGTCTTGGAGGTCTACTGGTCCAACCCCCTGCCCAAGCAGGAGACCCTGTACAAGTCCAGATAAATGGCTATACAGTATCTTCTTGAAATCTTCCAGTGTTGGAGCACCCATAACTTCTAGAGGCAAGTCATTCTACTGGTGGGTTGTTCTTACTGTTAGGAAATTGCTCCTTAGTTGTAGGTTGCTTCTCTCCTTGGTTAGTTTCCATCCATTGTTTCTTGTTTTGCCTCATGGTGCTTTTTGGAAAATGACTTCCTCTCCATTGAGGTAGCCCCTCAAAAATTGGACCACTGGTAGACTAGACCAGTAGACTAGACTTTTCACTAGACTAGACATACCCAGTTCCTGCAACCGTTCTTCATATGTTTCAGCCTTCAGACCCCTAATCACCTTTGTTGCTCTTCCCTGCATTCTTTCCAGAGTCTCAACATTTTTTTTTTGCCCCTGGTGATTGAGATGCTCCAGGGGGGTTGTGCAATGTAGTGAGCCTTGTGTCTTTTGCTATTCTAATGGTGGTGGGTAAATCTTATTATCTACACTATCCACTTTACTAAAAATAAAAATAATAAAAGCTGGTTTTAAAAAATCTAAAAAAGAAGACAGGGAGGCAGATACAGTGTCTTTTACATAGTTTCTAAAAGTTCAGACAGTATACTTAGTAAGATGAAGCCCAAAACAACTGAAAACCACTAAATGTCAAAGGCCGAACTGTCCTGTGATCTTAAGCAGAACTGCTATTTTTTAAAGAGCATAAAATAAAGGATGAAAGAAATGGGAAGTGGAAGAAAGGATAATTTCCCTTACTTGAGATTTGTACGCTTTGGGATTTCATGAAGTTCAGGCCTCCCCAGTGACTTTTTGATAACAGAATAACAGACTTGGAAGGGACTTTAGAGGTCTTCCAGTCAACCCCCTGTTCAAGCAGGTGACTGTGGGAAGAAAAATCCGGTCCGGTTCCAAACCAGAAGAAAGGTGCTGGAAATAAAATGGAGGATAAATACAAGGAAAGAAAGTTTCTCTGGTTTTCAGAAACTTCAGTGACAGCAGCAATGTTTCTGGGGTGGCTGACAAAATGGCTGAGTGAATTGATAGATTTTTATAGAGTTCTGGGGTTTGGTGATTGAGATGCTCCAGGGAGGTTGTACAATGTAGTGAGCCTTGTGTCTTTTGCTATTCTAATGGTGGTGGGTAAATCTTATTATGTCCTAAAAGGTCATGCCCTGTCCTTATAATTTGGGTGGGGGAATGTAAATTCTTAATCCCATCAGCTCCAGCCTTCTGTGGAAGCTGTTGGCTGAAGGCGTTTTGTTTATGAATAGATTGGACCAATCTTTCTTAATAGGTACAAAATATCCATCTCTACAGAATTGAGGCCTCTGCTTGAGGCCATGGCAGGAAGACTGGGGCTGTTTTCTGCCTTTGTTAAGATTTTTCTTCATTTCTCCTTTGGGGAAATATAATATTCTACCTCTATTAATATTCCGCAAAATATTTTATTCTTGGTGGGGGGTAGGGCGGCTTCCCACAAGACCTTATACCATTCGGGACAAAATGGCTGACCAACCTCTTCTTAAAAACCTCCAGTGATGCCATTCCGCTGGTTAATTGTTTTCATTGTCAGAACATTTCTCCTTTATTCTAGATTGGCTCTCTGTCTTTGATACATTTTCGTCTGTTATTTCTTGTCTTGCCCTCAGGCTTTTGGAGAATAGTTCGACCTCCGCTCCCCCCCCCCCCCCGCCTCTTCTCTTTGACGGCCTCTCAAATATTGGGAGTCCGCTATCATGTCACCCCTCGTCTTTCTCTTCATTAGACTTAAAAAGGCGAAGAAGATTTTTCCATTCACAGCATATTTCAAAATGATTTACGCAGATGGTCTGAAGCCTTGAAGGTTGGCATGAAAATGCAATATTCTCCAGCCTTTGGAGATCACTCAAAAAACCCTTCCCTGGGCTATATTAACTCAGACCCATTTCTGGTTTGATGTTTCAAAGCCACTGAGCTCTCGGGAGGCCAGAAGAAATCCAGACTGCCAGAATTCACAAAAGGTTGGAGAAAAACAAAGCCGGTCCATTAAGTCCTTTGCGTTCTGCTTTCTTTCCTAGGTTGGCATCCCTGTGATAAGGCCACATCTGTAACCTTTCCAGCTTAGCCCACAGATAACAGGAAAGCTCTCGGATCTGTTTGTGTTCACTCAATGGAAAGTATCGTGGGAGATAGAAAAAAAAAGAAAGAAAGAAAGAAAGAAAGGAAATTCATCAGAATGGCTTTGGGAGACAGTCATGTCCAGTTTAATAGAATGTAAAAAACTGGCCTTTGTATTCATTTCCTGTGGTGTTATTTTGTTAACTCGCTGCAGATCAAAACAGCCACACCGTAAAAGGAGGGCTTAGAAGGAGACATCTGATCTTCCCAGCACAAGCTTCAAGTGCCAAAACTTGTGGTTTTAAAAAGCTACAATCAGAAAAGAAAAAAGCTGGATTGAAATGGAAGACAAATTACAGCATGACTGTGAGAAAGATCGACTGCTCTTGTTTTACAACCCTTTCTGCTTCTTTCTCATTTTCTCATCTTTCTTACTGGTGTCAGAGTTCGTTGCACAAATCAAATCCAGAAACACACACAGATAACTTATTCAGCTGGATTCATTAACTTCTTTATATACATAATAACAGATGAAGTATTTACAGTACCAATATAGATTCTTCTTCAACGCAGTAGCAGTTACAACACAAGGCAGGAGAGAACAGTTAGTTTCATTTCAGCAGAGCAGATCAGCATGCACACACTGCTTAGATTCGGTTACCATTCTCTGCAGAGAATCAGAAGCTGCAGACTAAAACACACCCTAGTTCTGGTCTGCCTCAGCTCCCAATTGGCTGACTTAGTTGCTATGCCTATTCATTGGCTGACCTTGTTACTATGTCTCTGCCAGTTCATGAATAATCTGACTATCTTATGATTAATGATTGTAACTATGATCTATGTTATAAGACCCATCACTTTGTTGTTTGTATGTACACTGAGAGTTTATGCACTGGGGACAAATTCCTTGTGTGTCCAATCACACTTGGCCAATAAAAAATTGTACGGTACGGTACGGTATGGTATGGTATGGTATGGTATGGTATGGTATGGTATTCCTATCCTATCCTATCCTATCCTATCCTATCCTATCCTATCCTATCCTATCCTATCCTATCCTATCCTATCCTATCCTATCCTATCCTATCCTATCCTATCCTATCCTCCATTCCCTATGTTCCACTCCACTCCACTCCTCTCCACTCCACTCCACTCTACTGTACACTCTACTCTACTCTACTCTATTATTATCATCACCTGAGGGCAATAAATCCATAAACCAATTTTGTACATGACTTTAAGCCACTGTTTCTCAGTCTTAGCCATTTTAGGATACAATGGACTTCAACTCCCAGAATACCCCAGCCAGCATGGTTTCCTATGCCTAAAGTTGGGAAAAACTGCCCTAACTATCATATAATTCGTTTGGTTTGGGTATATAGAGTGTCATGTGAATCTAGCCATGATGGCTTGTTAACCATAGTTGATGGCAACTTTCCTTAACTTGGATACATTCCATTGTGCCCTTCAGTATGGCTTGTGGTGGTACATGATGGTTCACTTAACCATCATAACAACAAAGGTTGTAAAATCGTTGCTTAGCAACAGAAGTTCTGGTTCCAGTTGCAGAAATAGGTCAAGCACTACTTATGTATAGTTTTTTTTCTTTCTCAATGTGGTGAAGGCAGTGATTGGGCTATAACAGTGAGGCCCCCGTGCCTCGTTTTGGGCCTGGAAAGCTTTCTGCACCAACCTGGAAGCCAAAACGGGGGTGGGGGTGCCGCGTGAGGCCCCCCCGCGCCCCGTTTTGGGCCTGGAAAGCCTCCTGCATCAACCTGCACTCCCATGCATGCGCCCCGCCCCATACATGTGCCCCACCCCTGTGCATGCACCCCTCCACCTGCGTATGCACGGCAGAGATCTGAAGACCAGCTGGCTGGCGGGAGGTGGGCGTGCATGCATGGTGGAGCTGGGCTGGAGCGCCCACAGAGGGGCTATAACCTGGATTGCCGTTGAAGAGGTCTAATGTTCTTTGGAAGGACAGATACTGAAGCTGAAGCTCAAATACAGGTAGTCCTCATCTTACAGCCGTTCATTTAGTGACCGCTCAAAGTGACAATGAAAAAAGTGGCTTTTGACCGTTTTTCACCGTTGCGAACATTGAAGACTCGTACTTATGAGGGTTGCTGTGTCCCAAGCTCACGTGATCCCCTTTTGCGACCTTCTGACCAGCAAAGTCAATGGGGAAGCCAGATTCACTTAACGACCATTGGCATCCTTCACTCTCGAAAGACTATGGTATCGTGCTCTGGAAAGAGGTCCTAAAATAGCATCTGGTATGACTATAAAGGCCAATTCGAGAGTGGCCATCCCTTCCACACTGAGGGCAGATACATTCTGTCCCCTGCCCAGCCCCCGGATTTCGCTGGTTCCGGGACTGCCTCTTTTCCTTGGTCTGCCGAACAAGTGTCTCTTCGAATTGGAGATGGCCATGCTGCGTCTTTAGCCTCCAAGCTGAACGATCGGAGGTCAAGGTTTCCCAGTTGTTAATGTCCATTCCCAGGGCCAGGTTACTAACTTATCAACTGCAGTGGATCACTTAACAGCCGTGGCAAGGAAGGTCGTAACATGGGGCATTGATCAAATGTCTCACTTAGCAACAGAAATGTTGAGCTCAGTTGTGGTAGTAAGTCGAGGACTACCTGTTCTTTGGCCACCAAATGAGGAAAGATTGAAAGGAAAAAAAAAAGGAGAAGGGGACGGCAGAGGATGAGAGGGTTAAATAGGGTCATTGATGCAATGAAGATTAGATTAGATTAGATTAGAGTAGATTAGATGAGATTAGAGTTGGAAGGGATCTTGTAGGTCATCTAGTCCAATCCTCCACCCAAGGAGGAGACGCTACACCATTTCTGACAAATGGGCAAACCTGAGGAGACAGTGGAGGCAGAGGTGGTATTCAGCTGGTTCAGATAGGTTCGCCCGAACTGGTAGTGGAAATCGTGGGTGGGGCCATCCGTCCACCCCGGCTCTATGCCATCCTATTTTGGCTTGTTTTTGAGGCCGAGTACATGCGGGGAAGGTATGCGCGAGAGCAAAGCATATGCACGGAAGGCTGGGCGCATGTATGGAAGTCAGACGCACTCACAAACCGGGCACACGTGTGCATGAAGCAAGTGTGTAAACTGGTAGTAACATAATGTGAAACCCACCGCCGAGTGGAGGATGAAGGGAGACCTAGCATGCTATGATCCATGGAGTGGCAAAGAGTCGGACACAACTTAGTGACTGAACAACGACAAAATCCTCAATTCCTCCAGTTTTTTTTTCTAAGCATTCCATTATCCCTCCCTCAAAAACATCTCTAGAAGGACTCTTGGGCTGCTAAGTTACTGTTCTAAACTACCATACTCAGCTTCTGTAATGTTCTCTTCTCCAGAGGCTCAGGATTTAGAGCTTATTACTGATCTGAGCTGGGAATTGAGGGACCAACTAACTCCCTTCTCTGGAAGATGCTCCGGGAGGGAGTTTGCGTTGTCAAAAAAGAAAGAAAGAAAGAAAGAAAACAAGAATCAGCATTCGTCGGCAACTTAGCTCAAAATTAGCTGGCAAAGCACGACCAGTTTCATAGCAAACTCCAAAGCTGTTTTTCTGCTTTTGTGCTCCAGAGAAATCCACCACCACCAGCAGCAGAAGAGGAAAACAGAAGATTTCTAAAGACTTTTGCAAAAATGGGTCTTGAGTCACCTCATTAAAAGAGGCAGAGAGGAAATCCGGGGGGCGGGGGGATGGGAGAGGGGGGCTTTAAAAGGATTATTATTATTTTTTAATGATCTTGTTCTCCTTAAAGTAACTCCAAGAATAGTAGAGGTTTCGTTGCAGCTGGAGAACGCAAAAGATAGGTTTTACTCATCGTGCCACGGTGTGGTTGATTCGTTGCTTGGCATGTCACACGATCCCCGTCATTGTGGCTAGCCAAACGTGGCTAATAACAGTGGGTTTTGTTTGAAGTGCTATCATCTGCGGTTCAGTCAACATTTATGAGGAATAAGACGATAGCAGGCCCAGCAAAATGTAGGTGGCCTCAGTTTATGGCCATAACTGAGCCTGGAATTACAGCCATAAGTCATGCCAATCGTTAAGTGGGTCATCATGTGACCAATGTAATGAACCTTTCTGCAGTGGTCATTAAATGAATGCCATGGTTCTAAAGTGAACACCACAGTTGTAAAGCAAAGCTGCAGTTGTTAAATGAAGCCATACTAACTTCACAGTTAGGGAAATCCCTTCCTTCCTTCCTTCCTTCCTTCCTTCCTTCCTTCCTTCCTTCCTTCCTTCCTCCCTCCCTCCCTCCCTCCCTCCCTCCCTTCCTCCCTTCCTCTGAATTAAAATTAAAGAATTTTCTAGTCCTGAATATTTAATGGTAGATCCATTGGCTACTTAAATTAATAAACTGAATTAAGTCTACTTGAAAACATAAAAAATTAAATGCAGCATTTAAAAAGGGGAGGGGTAAATAGCAAGAGGGAAGCCAGAATATGAAGGGAAATAATGTAGAGTGAGAGAATTTAGATTTCTCTCAGGATTGGTATAAAATCATGGCTAAGGTGGGACTAGAACCAGGGGTGGGTTCTAAATTTTTTTACTACCAGTTCTGTGGGCGGGGCTTATTTTGTGGGCGTGGTTTGATGGTCATGTGACAATTATTTGGGATTTAGCAGAGGTACTGGTCTACCAGGCTTTTAACTCCTTGCAGAGCTGTACCGGTCTACCCATTTATTTATTTTTTGCAGGCATTGGTCTGCCCATTTATTTTTGCAGGCACTGATCTACTCATGTATTTTTGCAGGCACTAGTCTACTCATATGTTTTTGCAAGTACCGGTCTACTCATTTGTTTTCTTTTAACACTGATCAGCTGTAGGGCGGCCCTTTGAAGCCCCGCTGCAAGAGTTTAAACAGTTTTTTCCCCTCTAGCCATCAGCTGGGACTGAGGAGGCAGAAATAGATTGGGGGTGGGGCCAAATAAAAGGTAAGAATAACGCGGGGGAGGGTTGGGGAGGTGGGGTGGGGGCGCAGAACCAATTTGGTGACGTCATATCATCACTGCTACCGGCTTGGGAGAACCAGGCTGAACGGGGAGGAACCCACCACTGACTAGAACTCTCCATCTCCTGGTGATTGGCCCAGTGTCAACCAACCAGTTTTCATGAATAAGGTGGGACTAGAACTCTCAGTCGCCTGGTGATTGGCCCAGTGTCAACCAACCAGCTTTCATGACTAAGGTGGGACTAGAACTCTCAGTCACCTAGTGATTGGCCTAGTGTCAACCAACCAGCTTTCATGACTAACGTGGGACTAGAACTCTCTGTAACTTGGTGATTGCCTAGTGTCAACCAACCAACTTTCAGGACTAAGGTGGGACTAGAACTCTCAGTCGCCTTGTGATTGGCCTAGTGTCAACCAACCAATTTTCATGACTAAGGTGGGACTAGAACTCTAAGTCTCCTGGTGATTGGCCCAGTGTCAGCCAACCAACTTTTACAACTAAGATGGGACTAGAACTCTCAGTCTCCTGGCGATTGGCCTAGTGTCAACCAATCAACTTTCATGGCTAAGGTGGGACTTGAACTCACGGTCTCCCACTTTCTAGCTGGTTCACCAGTAGACCAAACTGGACAGACAACAGAATTTATAGTCTCTGTGCTTTCTGTGGATTTTACAACTCCACTGAACCTTGTCCACTAATAGTAGACTGACTGAGCCAATCTCATTTGTCAGCACTGCTCTAGGGGTTTAAATTCTTGGCAACAAGCGTGCTCAGAATCACTGAAGGAGTATGTGAAAATTTTGTCGTTATTTCATGACACTTTTGGATCTGTCAAGCTGACAACACCGTTTCCTACTCCGGCAATTTCCTTCCTCCTTTACAAGAAATCACCCATGTTTCAATTTACAGTTAGGACTTGGAGCTTAAGTTGTTGTTTTTATTTGAAAGAGGATAGAAAAAGTTTTGATCCTGAGGTTTTTGTGGCCTCATTCACTCATGACGTTGTGGTCCGACAGTTGGACGAATTAGATCATCAAGTTTCAGTAGGCTTTCAAAATCCAACACAATCTGCTTGACAGGAGATAGTCATGCAACAAGGAAAATCCTCGTGACTGGCACTGTTTCGGCATCCTACTGTATGAAGTAGGAAAACAATAAGCACCCAACCCCATTCAAAATGTTGTCTTCTAACATTTCTGTAATATTTCCAGCCTGTACAGAATCGTATTGTCAGAACTGCCATAAGACGCCTGAGCTTCGCATTGGCTAGCTGTCAGTCTGCCATGAACTATGGGAGGAGTGAGCTGGGTGGGAGAGGGGAAAGCTACAGTTTTATCCTACCTTCCAGAGACACCATCTCAAGGTCAAAACTCTGGGAAAGGAATGTAATGGCTCAACAACCAGCCCGCTATTGAAGAGACCATTCACAATTTATTCAAATATAATTGGACAATAAGGGACCGGCAGAGGAGAGGAACTGGATGGGGAAAGTTAATTGGGAAACTTTGGTGCGCAAACATCAGTTCCGGCTTTGCTATGTTGTATTCCACTTGGTCTGCACGGAGGCTCTGGGAGGGCAAAAAAATGGGCGTACCGGAAGTTCCAGAAGTCCAGAAATGGGCCCGTTTCCGGCCTCTGGAAGGCCTCTGGAGCCTGAGGGAGGCCGCTTTCACTCACCCAAAAATTCGAGGAAAGCCTCCGGAGCCTGGGGAGGGCTAACCCCCGCCCTCCATGGTGCAGGAGGCCGAGTAGGCCAAGCCAACCATGGCCATGCCCACCCAGCAAGCAGGCAGAGAATCCCACCCCTGGAAGCAACCGACCTCTTTAAGCCTTTTGTTTCTCTTATTTTTTCCAAATCCTTTAGGACTCTTGGCTCAGAAAGCCACCCCGATGATTTCAGAACAAACTCTGTTCCAGAAAGCAGAAAGAAACTTACTACCCAAATCCCTGCTTGTGCAAAAGGGGGAAAAAAAGCAAAGAAACGTTGCGTCATCTTTTGACACAGCCTTTCGCTGACTCAGAAGGCAAAGGCATTCTACGCGGAGAGGATGGTTCCCGCTCTGCAGTTGTTTTTCCAATTATGAAACTTTCTGGCTAGCTGCCTCTGGATAATTAAATCTTGGGGATTGGCCTGGGCTCCTCTTGGTAAGGGCAGCTCGAAAGAGGAAGCCAGGGATGGGTGAAGTAAGTTGCTCCCCGCGTGTCGTTGATGAGGAAGGGCATTGGGAAATGCAGAGGTGGGAATCTTCACGCAGAAAGAGCAGGATGGAAAACGTATTTGGTCCAGGGGTGAACTCAAGGCTGGTGAAATCAGAGCTGTGGTAAACAGGGACATTCAGAATCGGGCGTTGTAGGAAGAGTGTGTCAGGCTCTAAAAACCAAGGAAGACACATAGAATTACTAAGCTCAGCAGTTTCCTTTATTGTTCCTCATCTACAGGCGGAAATCTTGCCAAATGAACTACTTGCATCGTGAAAGAGATACTCTTTCATAGAATACAGCTGGGAGGGACCTTGGAGGTCTTCTAGTCCAGCCCCCAATACCATTTTAGATAAGCAGTTGTCTAGTCTCTTCTTAAAAACCTCCAGTGATGGAACACCCACGACTTCTGAAGGCCAGCTGTTCCACTGGTTAATTGTCCTTGCTTTTAGGAAGTTTCTCCTTAATTCCAGGTTGCTTCTCTCCTTGATTAGTTTCCATCCATTGTTTCTTGCCCTGCTTTCAGGTGCTTTGGAGAACAATTTGACCCCCCTCTTCTTTGTGGCATCCCTTCAAATACTGGAATACTACTATGATGTCACCCCTAATTCTTCTTTTCTTTAGATTAGCCAAACCCAGATCCTGCAGCCGTTCTTCATATGTTTTAATCTCCAGGCTCTTTGATCATCTTAGTTGCTCTTCGCTGAACTTTTTCCAAGGTCTCAATGTCTTTTTTGTAGTATGATACCGTGTTTTCCCAAAAATAAGACCGCCCTGGATAATAAGCCCTCCCCTGAAAAATAAGCCCTCCGGAAAATATTTAAATGTATGTGCAGCCAGTCCCCGCCATTTCTTATGGTTAGGGTTAGGGAGACAGAGCTGGAAATCAGGTAAGACGGCAAGAGGATCCCTATTTTGCTCCATGCGCCCCAAAATAATAAAACCTGCCCGAAAATAAGGCCAAGTGCTTATTTTGGGGTTCAAAAATATGTAAGACAGGGTCTTATTTTTGGGGAAAATCTTTTAGGGAGAAGTAGTTGCCTTTACTCTCTTCCTCCCAACAAAACTATCTTAATCAAGAATATGCAACCTTGGTAACCTATGGACTTCAACTCCCAGAATTCCTCAGCCAGCCATGCTGCCATGCTGCCTGAGGAATTCTGGGAGTTGAAGTCCACAAGTCTTAGTTGCCACGGTGGATTGCCCTGATCTAAACTTTGCTGCCACTTGGTTCTCCTGGGAATCCAGACTACATTCTACCACAGAGAGCCACATCCTATGGAGGCAAATGCCAGAAGGGATCTGGGGCAAGTAGTCCTCGACTTACGACTGCCATCGAGCCCAGCATTTCTGTTACTAAGTGAGTCATTTGTTAAGTGAGTTTTGCCCCATTTTACGACCTTTCTCGCCACCGTTGTTAAGCAAATCACTGCAGTTGTTAAGTAACTAACCCGGTTGTTAAATGAATCTGGTGTCTCCATATCAGAAGGTTGCAAAAGGGGATCACATGACCCTGGGACATTGCAACCGTCATAAATATGATTCGGTTGCAAGTGTACGAATTTTGATCACGTGGCCGTGGGGATACTGCAACAGTCGTATGTGTGAAAAACATCCACAACTCCCTTTTTTCATTGCTGTGGTAACTTTGGTCACTAAATGAAGTGTAAGTCGAGAATTATTTGTACCGTAAAAATCCCTTTCGTGCCTCTTGTTGAGCCAGTTTTCAGCTCTAATTAGCCAACAGTTGCTAATTAAAGAATACAGACAATTTACCTGCACCTGTGTCTTTTACGTACTCCTTTCCGTATCTTTCGGTCTGCTTTCCACTTCCACTCCCACGGTGTTATGTTCACACTCGGAGGATCAGCAGCCTCAGAGCTCTTTGGTGGGTGGACAGTTACAATGTGCCTTTACAACCCAGGAACAAAGTGTAATTGTTGCTTTTGAAGTAAACACAAGGCAAACAAAGACTCTGCTGATGTGAGTGTGTGTGTGTTTATTTTCCAGAAGCCCTAAACTTGGTGTACTTACCACATCTTTGTACGGTTGATGAAAGAAGAAAAAAACCCCACCAAAAACAGGTCTAGGCAGAGATCTGCTCAGCTCCTGGATGTTTTGTTACCAAACTAAGTAACATTTTCAGTGGAGTTTGGAGGGAAGCGTCTAGTTTTTATAGGTCCTGGCTGGTCGTTTGGCCTCGTGATCACCAGACTGACTGAGTCACAAGACTGGTTGAATCACAAGACCACTTTTTTCACGATGTAAAAAAGATGTGGAGACTCTAGAAAGAGTGCAGAGAAGAGCATCAAAGATGTATAGGGGACTGGAGGTTAAAACATATGAAGAACGATTACAGGAACTGGGCATGGCTAGTCTAGTGAAGAGAAGGACTAGGGGAGACACGATAGCAGTCTTCCAATATTTGAGGGGCTACCACAGAGAAGAGGGGGTCAAGCTATTTTCCAAGGTACCCAAAGGTCAGACAAGGAATAATGGATGGAAACTGAACAAGGAGAGATTCAGCCTGGAAATAAGTAGAAATTTCCTGACAGTTAGAACAATTAATTAGTGGAACAACTTGCCTCCAGAAGTTGTAAATGCTCCAACACTGGATGTTTTTAAGAAGAGGTTGGACAACCATTTATCTGAAGTGGTGTAGGGTTTCCTGCCTAAACAGGGGTTAGACTAGAAGACCTCCAAGGTCCTTTCCAACTCTGTTATTCTATTCTAGGTTGCTTCTCTCCTTTATTAGTTTCCACCCATTGCTTCTTGTTCTGCCTTTAGGTGCTTTGGAGAATAGCTTGGCTCCCTCTTCTTTGGGGCAGCCCCTGAGAGATCGGAACACTGCTATTATCTCACCCCCTAGTCTTTCTTTTCATTAACCGATCACACAATTCATTTAACAACTGCATTGATTCGCTTAACAACTCTGGCAAAAGGGACAAAACTAAGCTGACAACTGCCTTGCTTAACAACAGATATTTTGGACTCAGTTGTGGTCATAAGCCAAGGACTACCTGTACTATTTAAACTTCAAGAAAAACTGAGGAGTTGGGAGGGGAGGGGATAACAACCTCACAGGCATGTAATAGAAGAGAGAATTTGTCACTCAAAGCTGGTGTCCTGCTCACCATTGACAGGCATGGACAAATGCTCAGTGCAATTTTGAGCCATTGCTGGTTCTGGGCTAGTCACAGGAACGCTGTGTCCTGACCTCAAGGGGCACGATGAACTTGATGTGGGTGGAGAAGAGGACTCAGTTATTTGTAGACCCAGAGAGAACATTTTCATGTTGGCAGCTGTTTTGCTGCCCGCTTTTAGATTCGCAAGGGAGAGAATTTTCTTTAGGAAAGAGATCCTTTTAGGCCAGGGGTGTCAAACTCGATTTCATTGAGGGCCGCATCAGAGTTGTGTTTGACATCGAGGGGCTGGGGGTGGGCATGGCCAAGGTGGGCATGGCCAGCTTGATGTCCCTCATGTCGGGGGTGCCTGTGGCGGCCTGAGCACTCTGCCGACCAAAACGGGCTCCCAAGCTCCGTTTTTGGCTACGATGGCCTCCTGCAACCCCCTGCCAGGGAATACATCTTGCGAGCTCTGTTTTCACTGGCATAAGCACAGGCCAGTCCTTCACTGTTTCCAGGATGGCCCTGTGGGCAGGGGTGAAATTTGATTGGTTAAGACCAGTTCGAGCGAACTGGTAGGGACGATTTGAATTGGTTTGCTGAACTGGTAAAAACCACCCTTGGTTGGCCCCACACACGCCCGCCAGTTGCCCGGTCGCCGCTCACCCCTTCCGGTTGCTCGACCCATTCAACATTAAATGCTGCAGAAGAGAGAATCGGAATTTTTCTCCCTCCATTCACAGTGGAGCTGCTGCAGCCTGTCCCTTTAAGGTACTTCGACCCCCGGGAGGAAGGGACCGGGGGGGGGCATAAAGAGAGCAGAAGCTCCGCTGTGAATGGAGGGAGAAAAGTTCGGTTTCTCTCTGCCACTATGAGCCCTTCTGGTGCTCATACATACATTTTTTCCTACCGGGTTCTGTGGGTGTGGCTTGGTGAGGGGGGGATCATGTGACTGAGTGGCCATGGCCATGAGTGACATTGAGATGACCCCCACCCCCACCACCAAGCCACGCCCACAGAACCGGTAGGGAAAAAAATTGAATGTCACCACTGCCCACAGGTCAGATCTAAGTACCCTGCCGGCTGGATCTGGCCCCCGGGCCTTGAGTTTGACACCCCTGCTTTAGGCAAACTGGAAAACAGCTCGTTAAAATTCAGTTGGGTAGAACTAAGAAAGCAGCTGAAGAAGCAAACATCCCAACCAAAGCAGAAGGTTTGAGAGAAAGACTGGCCCAAAGTCACCAGTAAGTTTTCATGGCTGAAAGAGGAACCAGGATCTCTCCAGTTCTGGTCTAGCAACTTAACCCACAATGGCTCTCCCTTCACCTCTGCATTCTCAGCATTCTGCATTCTCAGACTATAAGCACCTGGTTCTCAGTTACTAGGGCTAATGCCATTTTAAGGCCATAGTTTAAAAAAACCCACTAAGTTCAAGAACAGTAACAAATCTGCAACCTGAAGAAGCTTTTTGGGTGAGAAGGATGAGCAACGCTTTCAAGGAAACACCCCCCCCCCAAGAAAGTCCAATTTTGATCACCACACTATAAAAAGGATGTTGAGACTCTAGAAAGAGTGCAGAGAAAAGCAACTAGGATGATGAGGGGACTGGAGACTAAAACATATAAAGAATGGTTACGGGAACTGGGCATGGCTAGTCTAGTGAAGAGAAGGACCAATATTTGAGGGGCTGCCTCAGAGAGGAGCGGGTCAAGCTATTTTCCAAAGCACCTGAAGGCCAAACAAGAAATAATGGATGGAAACTGATCAAGGAGAGATTCAACTTAGAAATAAGGAGGAATTTTCTGACAGTGAGAACAATCAGCCCATGGAACAGAAGTTGTCTTCAGAAGTTGTGGGAGCTTCATCACTGGAGGCTTTCAAGAAGAGATTGGATGGCCATTTGTCACAAATGGTGTAGGGTCTCCTGCTTGGGTGGGGGGTTGGACTAGATGACCTACAAGGTCCCTTCCAACTCTGTTAATCTGTATTTCATGGGAATAAGTTGCCTTTGGCAACGTTTGGGAAAATCCATTAGTCCTGTGGAACAGAAATTTCCATGATGTTCAGACCACTTTCATTCACAAAGTTGTGGCTGTTGCAGCATCTTTGTGATCACAGGTTTGTGATTTCTGACGGTCCCTGCCAGTTTTCCATGGGCAAAGTCAATGGGGAAGCTGGCAGGAAGTCAAACTTTGCTCCGATTCCCACTGCTTTTTTTGCCTACCTCTGGTCATTTTGTTCATCTATTTAGCTAATGAAATACTGATTTATAAGTTGAAGAGTCTTTGTGTGTGCATAATATGAATACATATGAAGTTCATTTGGCACTAGAGTTATTTTCCTATTTGTGATACCGTGTCTCCCCAAAAATAAGACCCTCTTATATTTTTTTCAACGCTGAGATAAGAGCTTGGCTTTATTGCCATGTGATCAAAAGCTCAATTGGGCTTATTATCAGGGGATGTCTTATTTTGGGGAAAACAGGGTGTGTATGATATATATATATATGTAGGTCTTTGGATATTTGGGTCTTCTCCCGCATAAAATTGGAAGTGTCTTGACGACATTTCAACGAAGTCTCATTCGTCATCTTCAGGCTGGTGTTCTCGGCTTCGTGTTTTGTGCTTTCAGGAGCACTTTGCTCCTGAAAGCACGAAGCCGAGAACACCAGCCTGAAGATGACGAATGAGACTTGGTCGAAACGTCGCCAAGATACTTCCAACTCTACGTGGGAGAAGACCCGAATAACCAAAGACCTACATACAAACACCCGCGAAAACCTCAGAAAACACACACACACACACACACACACACACACACACAATCATGATATTCAACATCGGAGGAAAAAAAAACCCTCATCCTAAAATGTAATGTTTATTCTGGTTACCTCAGACTGCACTGCCTTTTTCTCAAACGATGACACAAGAGGTCACAAGATTGTTTAGTAAGGAGCTACTGTGTTTCCCCCAAAATAAGACCGGGTCTTATATTATTTTTTGCTCCAAAAGATACATTATGGTTTATTTTTCAGTTAGGTTTTATTTTGGGGGAAATACAGTACTAAACACCTCCATCTGGTTGACTATCTTAACTGGGTCTTATTTTGGGGGTAAGGCTTATATTACGAGCATCCTGGAAAATCATGCTAGGCCTTATTTTCCGGTTGGGTCTTATTTTCGGGGAAACAGGGTATAAGTGTGTATTCATTTACTTGGAATGTCCTTAACGATTCTGCATACCCTACAAGGTACCGTAATTGTATCTGTAAAAACAACCATAAATGCAAGAAGGACAAAAAGTGCCATTACTGTAAAAGGCCTGGCAAAAATCAATATGTTTTCCACCTCTTCCTGAACTGTAAAACAAATAGGTTTGCTTCACCTCCAGTGAGAATTTATTGGAGAAAGCGAAATTTGTGATTGATGTGACACATAAACGGATATAGAGGAAACAAACATAAATTTACAGCCTAGAAATGCTGTGCAATCACGACCAACACATAAACTGCCTTTCAGAATTGTATCAGGTCAGTTTTATTTAGTGCAGTGTCTTTCAAACTTGTCAATGTCAGGATCTGTGGACTTCAATTCCCAGAATTCTTCACTGTCAGGCTGGGAAATTCTGGGAATTGAAGTCCACGGATGGTGGACTTCAAACATTGCCAAGTTTGAAAAAACACCGATTTAAGGATTGGAGGTCATTAATAAACACAAAACAGTTCTGGAGAGGATTTTCTCACCTAATTGTAATTTCTCTGACTCCTGGGTTTTTTCTTTCTTTCTTCATACCTTTTTACACATCTGGATTGAATGCTACTGTTGGAAGAAATATCCATCTGGTTCAGTTCCAAGCCGGGAGAAAGGCACTGGAGACAAAATGGAGGCTGGAAGCTGATTGGAAAGAGGGTCCATTTATGGATGAAGCAGAACCATCAAGCCCATGCAATTCTGACCACATGGAGTTGAGAGTGAGGGGTTTTTATACCTTCTCGGGCTTTGCACTTGAACTTCCTGTTCCTGTGCAGGAACGTGTATTCTGTTGGCTGTTATCAGACTCTCATGGTGCCATGTACAAATCCTAGGAGCTTGTCTGAGCTAAGCTTGGTTGAAGTTTGGGCTGATGCAATGAAGGGGCTTGTTGGGCAATTCCTATTGTGGCTGAGGGCTAATCCTACATTTGCTTATGAATAGAGCTATTTATCTCTTTATCTCTTAAGTGCTGACATCTGCTGAGGGCTATTAAGAAAGGTGGGAGCTGATTTTCAAGAGCATGGTTCTCCATTTCTCATCCAGGGAAATATAATATTCTGCTTTTGAAATATTTCTTAAAATATTTCATTCTTCTAGGAGAGGGGTGGGTGCTAACCAGAAGTGGGATTCTGGTTACTGTGTTTAATTTAATTTACTTACCGGTTCATTCAGCACCGAAAATGTGAGTGTGCGCACCACATTTTTCAGTTTGCTCGTGCGCACCATCTCCAAGCATGCGCTTTGTTCACGAGCTCGCCTTCTGGGCATGTGCCCGGCCTCAAAAAGGTGCCTAACTAGGACAGCATAGAGCCGGGGCAGTGGGGGAGAGGGCAGTGGGGGCCGGGGAGGGGCAGGCCCACCCGCAATTTCCGCTACTGTTTCGAACCAGTCTGAACCGGCTGGATACCACCTCTGGTGCTAACTTTCTACATTGCAGTGAATGTTTATGTTGCAAGTTCCAAAAAGAAGAGGGAGAATCTGGGGATTTTTTTGTTTGTTAGTTTGTTTCTTCCTCCAGTCGTTAGTCAAGGCCTTTTTGCGTTAAGGCCCGGTAAAGAAATTAAGAATTTCATGAGAAAAAGTAGAATGGAGAGCAGAAGAGAAAGAGGTGCCAGGGGGAGGGGGAAGGGGGAGATTAGGGGAGGAAAGCAGGATTTGGACTCAATGGCAAATGGATTGTCATGGTTTCCTAGCAACCTCTTACAAGTGTGCAAAAAAAAAAAAAGAAGCACAAAGGAACTTGCTTGGAAGAAAATGCCCGTGTCCATTTCGGGGGGGGGGCAGGGGGGGAGGGGAGAGGAGATACTTGTGATACCTTTGCTGCAAATCTACTGACTTATTATTGTAATATTTTATTTATTTTATTTTATTAAATTTATAAATCGCCCTACTCCTGGGGGACTCAGGGCGGTGTACAGCCATAAATAAAACATATAAATACAAAAGTTTAAAATAGAATAAAACGAATTAAATAATTTGGCTGATAATTAAAACCCCAATAATTTAAAACAAATTAAAATTCATAATTAAAAGGGGAAAATAACTTAGGTCAGGCCGGCTTGTTGGAATAAGTGAGTCTTGAGCGCGCGACGGAAGGTGCGCAGGTCCGGGATCCTCCGTATATCCGGGGGGAGCTTGTTCCAGATGGTAGGTACTCCCACAGAGAAGGCTCTCCCCCTGGGGGCCGCCAGTCGACATTGTTTGGCCGACGGCACCTGAAGGAGCCCCTCTCTACAGGCCAGTGGGAGGCTATTGGTGGTAGTAGGCGGTCCCGTAAATAATAATGCTTGCTTCGAGTCTTTTTTGGTTGAATCCAAAGTGATAAAAGCAAAATGGGTGTAAAGTAATGGTGGCCCCACAGAAATGCGGAATAAAAGCACACCCCAACAATTGCAGGCTGTTCCAGTTGTTGGAGGGGAATCAGGAAGGCTTCATTGAAATATCTTCTAGTCCCTCCTAGTCCTGGTTCTCTAGTTCTAGTTGAAATATCTTCTGGCCTTGGCTTTCAACCTTTGCAGGAATTAAGGCCGGGGTGGGATTCACATACTGTAGCAACCGGTTTGCCCAGTACTAGAAATGTGACAGCGTGCGCACCATCCGTGCATGGTGGGTTGCCCCTGGTTCGTACCGGTTCGTAAGAACCGGTAGTAAAACTGGCGGGAGGCCCTGCCCACTGTCCCGGATGTTGTCATTGGCGATCTGCGTATGCGTAGAAGCTTCTGCGCATGTGAGTGAAGTGAATGTGCATGCACGATCCTGTTCCGAACCGGTAGTAAAGGTAAGTAGAACCCACCCCTGGTGCGGCATCACAAAACACGGCAATTCGCTCATGCACGCCATCCGCACATGTGTGTGATGTCAAACAATGTGGCAATTCTCTCACGAGCGCTGTTCACCCGTACGTGTGGTGTAAAAAACACAGCAATATAGGACAAGATTGCGCCAGGGTGGGCCACCCACAGGTCGCCACTACCAGTTCGCACGAACCGGTTGGCCCAAACCAGTCTGAACCAGCTGAATACCACCTTTAATTAAGCCCACTCAAATGTTATATGTACAGGTAGACCTCGACTCAACAATGGTTCATTTAGTGACCGTTCAAAGTTACAATGGAACTGAAAAAAAGTAATTTATGACCGTTTTTCACAATCATGACCCCTTGAAGTATATCCCCATGTTCAGGTGATCAAAATTCAGACGCTTGACTCTTATTTATGATGTTTGCAGTGTCCCGAGGTCATGTGTCTCCCGTTTTGCAACCTTCTGACAAGTAATGTCAATGGGGAAGCTAGATTCACTTAGCAACCACACAAACTCACTTAACAACTGCAGTGATTCACTTAACAAGTGTGGCAAGAAGGGTCGTAAAATGGGACAAAACTTACTTAGCAAATGTCTCACTTAGCAACAGGAATTATGGGCTCAATTGTGGCCGTAAGTCGAGGGCTACCTGTATGGGACTCTTGCCACAGATAAAACATGAATATACAAACCAGATGTAATATTAGCATTCGGTTTGCCTGAACCGGTCCGAATCGGATGAATCCCATCCCTGGTGAAATGTATACACAGCAGAAGGCACTAACCTAGGCACAAGAGCAACAGGAATGTTAAAAGATTTTCATTTGAAAGGTTTTCAAGAAAAGATCGGACAATTATTTTATCCAGGATGGAATAAGGACTCCTGCGTTACTGAGGGGAGGACTAGAACTGTGATGGCGAACCTCTGGCACGCGTGCCACAGGTGGCACGCGGAGCCATATTAGTGGGCATGCTGGCTCAGCTCTGGGGCGCATGTGCACGCCGGTCAGCTGATTTTCGGGCCTTCTGGGCCCACCAGAAGTAGGGAAACAGGCTGTTTCCTGCCTCTGGAGGGCCTGGGGCGGGGGAAGGCCCATTTTTCTTTCTTACCTGGATCCAGATCCTCTCTATTTATCTGTTAAAGGTGAAAACAGCCTTTCCCACTCCCTTGGAGGATCTACAGAGGCTGAAAGGGCCCATTTCCTGACGTTTTTTGCTGTCCTCAGCCTCCAGAGACTCCTAGAGAGGCTCCTAGAGACTCAGGCTCTGGAGGCTGGGGACAGCAAAAAATGTGACTTCCCGTCCCACCGGGAGTTGGGAAACGGGCCATTTCAGGCCTTTGGAGGGCCTCCGAGGGAGTGGGAAAGGTTGTTTTTGCCCTTCCCAGATAAATAGAGAGGATCTGGAACCAGGTAAGAAAGAAAAACGGGCCTACCAGGCCATCATGTGCCAGGAGCGGGGGGGGGGGGCGGTTGCATACCCATGTGCATGGGCACATGCGTGTGCAACCCTCCCCCGCCACCCCCTCTTCTGGCACGCGATGACAAAAAGGTTAGCCATCACTGGACTAGAAGATCTCCAAGGCCCCTTCCAGACCTGTGATTCTATGTTTCCATATGGTCTGGACCAGAGGGTGAATGGAGTTGGCAGAGATAGTGAATCTGACGGCTTTGATTAAAGCAAATACTTTGTCCCAGCTTCATTTTTTGGGGAGGGAGGGGGAGAGGGGGAGAATCACTTTTGTTGGACTTTTGGCTTGAAACCGAAAGAAAGGACATTTTAACCTTGGGATTTGATGACTAAAAGTCTTTATGACTACAGAAGTGCTGTGTTTTATGTTTTACTCTGGTTCGAAAGGTCATTGTGCTGCATGCTTGCATTTGTGCTGGAGAAAGTTAGAAGTTTCTCTCTTCTAGAGTTTATTTTCCCCTTCTTGTCTGCACCTCCCATTCTTTTTCCTTAGTCCCGTGATGGCGAACCTATGGTACACGTAGGCCCATCACTGGGCACGCAAGCTCAGCTCTGCCAGCTGATTTTCGGGTCTTCTGGGCCCAACAGAAGTAGGGAAACGGGCTGTTTTCAGCCTCCGGAGAACCTCCAGGGGGATGGGGAAGGCCGTTTTCGCCCTCCCCAGACTCCTAGAGAGGTCCTGGAGCCAGGTGAGAAAGAAAAATGGGCCTACTGGGCCATCACATGCCAGGAGTGGCGGGAGTGGGGGGGGGCGTGTGCGCTAGGTCAGGGCGCATAGAATTATGGGTGTGGGCACACATGCATGCAACACCCCCTCCCGCTCTCCCCTCCTGGCACGCGATGGCAGAAAGGTTAGCCATCACTGCCTTAGTCCATCCCTTTTCGTTTCAAACTTTTTGCTTTGTTCTTTTGTACAGGTAGTCCTCGAGTTACGATAGTTTATTTAGTTACTGTTCAAAGTTACAACAGCACTGAAAAAAGTAACCGATGACCGTTTTTTATACTTATGACCGTTGCGGCATCCCTATGGTCACATGATTTGCATTCAGATGCTTGACAACTGCCTCACATTTATGACGGTTGCAGTGTCGGGGGGGGGGGGGGAGGTGTCAGGTGATTTTGAGACCTTCTGACAAGCAAACTCAGTGGAGGGACCAGATTCACTTAACAATCATGTTACTACTGAGTCTATCAAGGTTGACTCAGCCTTCCATCCTTCCGAGGTAGGTAAAATGAGGACCTGGATTGTGGGGGCAATAAGCTGACTTTGTATAAAAAAGGACACCGCTTGGGGGGGCCGAAAGCCATACTAAGCAGGTGTATACAAAAAGTATGAAGGCTACTGCTTAATGCATTGTAAGCCGCTCTGAATCTCCGGAAAAGGGCGGCATATAAATCAAACCAATAAATAAATAATAATAAATAAATACTAAGAATTGCGGTGATTCACTTAACAAATGTGGGGAGAAATTTCGCAAAATGGGGCAAACTCACTTAACAAATTTCTAACTTAACGACATACATTTTTGGCCCAATTGTGGTTGTAAATGGAGGACTACCTTTACTTTATATTCTTTTGAAATTCAATAACATTTTGCAGGTGGAAAAAGATGATATGGTCCATAACAAGCATGTCCAGAGCTTTGAGATTGAATGAAAAGGCCCATGAAAAGGCTTGTTCCTCTAACTCAGTGTTTCCCAAACTTGACAACCTTAAGACATATGGACTTCAACTCCCAGAATTCTGTCTTAAAGTTGAGAAGGTTGGGGAACTCTGCTCTTATTGAACCAAGGACTAGAGTTTTTTTAGTTTATCGTTTGGTTTCCAGAATGAAAGATAGGTAGAGAATCCTGAAGATATCCCCCCACTTCATCACTGACCACCTGAAACAAGTCCAGAGACTTCACTTGATCTTGATCCAGAGACTTCACTTGATCTTTCTCCCTCGCTTCTTCCGCCGAGAAGCGAGGGAAAAAAGATTTTGGCAAAAACTGTAATTGAGCAAAATGTATTTGAATTTGATTAATCGTATAAGATAAGATATGGCCAATACTCTGTTCAAAAAAGATATGGGTATATGTGGGGAAAAAACCCAATAAAACTTGGTTTTTTTAAAAAAAAAACAAGTCCAGAGACTTGTAGGGTAGTAAAATTTGGACTTCTCTCTTTCTTTCTTTCGTAAAATCAGTGGTGGGATTCATCTGGTTCAGGCCAGTTCAGTCGAACCAGTAGTTAAATTGCTGGATGGCCTCAACCCTCCCCACCCCTTCCAGAAATTCCAACGCGCCCGATTTTGGCTCCCAGGTAAGTGCAGGGAGGCCTACTGGCCCAAAAAGGGGCACCGGGCCAAGGTGTGTCCTGCCCCCACGATCTGTTTTTGCTCCCAGGGGGATGCAGGAGACCAAGTGCTGCCTGTCACACACCCTGGCCATGCCCACCCTGGCCACGCCCACCCAGCCAGTCATTAGGGCAGAGAACCGGTTGTTAAATTATTTGAATCCCACCACTGGGTAGAATGCAACCCAAGCAGTGTTTCTCCTTTTATAAAGGAAATTTGCTATGGATCATTTTGATATTTCCTCAGTGAAAGATCCATCTGGACTACTATGGTTTAAGTAAGTGGTACTCCATAGCTTATCCTGTTCCTTCTCTGTGTTCAGCTAGGCTTCTAAGTAGTTCTCGTCAAAACATTTGATTCCAAAACCAAACCTTTTTTTTTTTATGTGGATTTTGGTTTTCTGAGCACCGTTTCCAGTAAGTGCTGAATATTCTGGTTTCACCACCACAGTGACAATTAGGTGGTAACTGTGAGTCAAGAACTGTTCGGAATAAGATGGAAAATTTGGGGGCCTGAAAGGGAAGCAGGCCAGAAAACAGGATGAAGTGAAAGAAACGGGGCAGGAGAGGAGAAACCTCACAAAGTTCCTGAAGTTTCGCTTGAAGAAGGATTACATAAAGGATAACCCTATACACTACGCAAATTGACAGATACCATAGAAATTTTCTTTTCTCCCTTGAGTGTGGAGATCTGCAATGCTCAGGCTCTTTGCAATTTTTACTGTACTTAACGGTCAGTAGACCATTTGGAAGGAGCAAAATTGTTAGATGCAAAGAATCAGGGTCATTCGTAAAGTTGTAGCATGGAAGATTTATTCAAACCTTTACACAAGAATCTGCTGAACCAACGGCCAGCACTAAATTGTGCTAGATAAGGGTCAACAGAATTCAAGGGAGATTGAACTTGGATCCCTTGTGGCAATGAAAGTACTCTGAACTAATGACTCGTTTAACTCTACTGCCTAGCTTTGCTTGTCTTCTCACACACACAAAAACTAGATTTGACAATGTTGGATATTGGTTTGTTTTTATACTTTTGCTTAATTCAATTCAATTCAAATCCAGTTCAAGTCAGTGCACAACATATGTACAATGAGATGGGTTGGGCTCCCTCAGTGCACCCCGCCCCCCCAACACAATACAACTCACAGTGAAGACAGAAAATCCCTAAACCAATAAATCATATTAACAAAACAACTCAGTCCTATTGCACCAGTGTGAACATGTTACAGATTGTACCGGCCCTGGAAGTCCATCATACTACGTAGTTATGATGTTATTTCTCATTCAGGAGTCTGACAGTCCACGGGTAAAAACTGGCTATACTTCTATATCTCCTTTCTGATGATAGGAGGGTAAAGAAGTGGTGACCAGGGTGAGAGTCGTCCCTGAGAATTTTCCTCACTCTTCTAAGGCAGCGAGCCCTAGCAATCTCATCTAGTGATATCAGGGGACAGCCCACAATGTTTTGTGCTGTACTGACCCCACTCTGTAATGTTTTTCTATCCGCGGCTGTCAGACCAGCATGCCATACCGTGATGCAATAAATGAGGATGCTTTCTATTGTGGACCAGTAAAAGGAGGTCATCAATTGTTATTCTACTCTGTTTTTACACCAGACCCTAAGGAAATGGAGTCTCTGTTGGGTCTTTCTGGCCACCTGGATCGAGTTGTTTTTCCAGGTGAGGTCTTCGCTGAGATGGACTCCCAGGAATTTAAAAAAGGAAACTCTCTCTATACAGCCCCCTCAGTGTAAAGTGGGGCAAGTTCCTCCCTCTTCCTCCAGAAGTCCAACACCATCTTCTTGGTCATGCTGATGTTCAGGTGCAGGTTGTTTTTTAAGCATCATGTGGAAAGTTTTTGAACCTCGCCCCCCATCCCCCCCCCCCGTACAGTTTCATCTCCATATTGGTTTGTTTTTAGACTTTTGCTTATTCATATAACTGTCAGGGTTCCAAGTAATTAATCCATTGCAAGCAAGTCTCCGAGGCAATTGAATTCCTCAAAGATTACTTCTATTGGAAATATCATATTGGCACATATCTGGGGAAAACCGACTCTGAAAACTCCTGTGGTTTTCATCATATTAAAAGTAAAAGTTTTTCTACTTTCTCAAAACATTCAGTCACCTGGTCCAATCACTGTGCAGTCTGACACCTGAGGGGCATCACTCTGCCTTCTTCCGACCAGGTTCCCAAGATAAAGTATTTTGTTTTGGCTACAAAAATCCCTCTATGTCAAATCCCCCTTTCTTGACTCTCAGCTCCAGTGTGAAGCTGACAAAATGACTTCAGTCAGGACAGCTTCAGTGTTGACAATAACATTGGGAGGGGAGAGTCTCTGACAATAAAGAAATAGCAAAGAAATGGTCATTGTATCATTTCATACTTCATGATTTGTTTACACGGGTGTATTCTATACATTTTCGTTTCCCCAAAACAATTCTGGGATCTGTTGAACTGAGAAAGGGTGACTGTCAGGCACAAAGGGTCAGGACCATACATGAAATTGCAGCACAGAAGATTTATTTAAGCCTATATATAAGAATCTAAAGGGACACGGTGGCTCGGTGGCTAAGACGGTTCGAATCCCTAGTGCCGTGTAACGGGATGAGCTCCCGTTACTTGTCCCAGCTTCTGCCAACCTGGCAGTTCGAAAGCAGGTAAAAAATGCAAGTAGAAAAATAGGGACCACCTTTGGTGGGAAGGTAACAGCGTTCCGTGCACCTTTGGCACTTAGTCATGCCGGCCACATGACCACGGAGATGTCTTTGGACAGCACTGGCTGTTTGGCTTTGAAACAGAGATAAGCACCACTCCCTAGAGTTGGGAACGACTACCACATATGTGCGAGGGGAACCTTTACCTTTACTTTATAAGAATCTAACCAACTAAATTGTCACTAGATATGGGTCAATAGATTCAAGGGGGGATTGATCGTTTGTAGCAATGTAAGAACTCTAAGTTAATGACACATTTAACCCCATCCTCCGTCTCTACCTATTCTTCTCCTACAGTGACTGCCCAAGTCAGCCAGTAAATTCCATAGTCATCTGGAGACATGTTGTCAGCCCTTCAACAGGCTTTAAATGGCCCATTTCTTACACAAATTCACACTTAACATAGGGGGTAGGTTCTACTTACCTTTACTACCGGTTTGTAGTTGGAGTATACGTGCATGTGCAGAAGGTTCTACGAATGCGCAGATCACCCATGATGAAGTCGTGGCGGGTGGGCAGAGCATCCCGCCAGTTTTACTATCGGTTCTATAGAACTGGACCGAACCGGGAGCAACCTACCACTACTTAATATGTGTGAACCAACTCAGGTGGGTGCTACAAAGACACGCAACTGACCAAACTTTTTACCGATTTCTTCACAATTGTAGTTTGCAATCCTTAAGTGAAAATATCATGACCTTTTGCATTTTGTTCCTCGCCCAGCACGTGTTAAAAAGCTGAACTCAAAGTGTAGGTGGGGGTTAGAGGGTTATGGAACATAGCAGCCGTAAAATGTAATTTTAGCTGTCAAAGTAAACCAAGACTCATATTTTGGAAACTTTCATGCCTCTTAAAGTGGAACTGTTTCTTCCCGCTTTCTGATTAACAGCTGTCCCTGGCCACAATTTAAATTTTTCAGGATGCTATTTTCAGACCTTGGGTATTCCCCCTCTCGCCATGTCATGGTGACAACTGAAGATACCCCAGATTATGAGGCCTGGAAAGAGTTGGGTTCCAGTACAGAAGAATAATAATATTTGAAACCACTTAGCTGACTGCAAGATGCTGGTCAAGAAAGAGGAAAAAGGACTTCTGCTTTTGCACTTTCTTTGTGGCTAATGAAAGGGTGTTGCTTAAGCCACAACCACCGGCCAGCTGATGCTTTCATAAGAATGCACAAAGAATTATATAGAATCATAGGGCTAAAAGGGACTTTGGAGGTCTTCTAGTCCAACTTCCTAACCAAGGTTCCTTATATCATCCCAGACAAATGGTTATCTAATCTTTTCTTGAAAACTCCCAGTGATGGAGCACCCACAACTTCTGAAGGCAAGCCATTCCATTGGTTAATTGTTCTCATTGTCGGGAAATCTCTCTTTGATTCTAGGTTGGTTCTCTCCTTGATAAACTTCCCTCTGTTACTTCTTGTCCTGTCTTTAGGTACTTTAGAGAATAGGTTGACCCCCTCTTCTCTGTGGCAGACCTTCAAATATTGGAAGATAGCTATCATGTGTCCCCTGAGCCTTCTCTTCATTAGGCTAAACATAACTAGGGCCCTTAGCTGTTCATCTATGGCTTAGTCTCCAGAACACTTACCATCTTTCTTGCTCTTCTCTGCACTTGTTGTGACCTAGGCCCAAGTAGTTATTACCAGACACAATCAGTCCTAAACAAACATATTTTATTAGAACAGCTTACTTCATTCTCAGCTTAGTCCAAATTAATTCCAAAACAAAGTCTTTCAGAAAAAGTCCTTCGGCCTTATCACAAACCTTTGTCTTCTTTGGCACCCTGCTAAAGGCTTTTCTTGGCAAAGCCCCATGAAATTCAGAAACAAGAGATGCCGACAAGAAACAAATGTAGCAACATTGCTTTCCTACAAAGAGCCCAAGTGCTGTTGCTGCTCTTTTAAGCCTTATGGGAAGGGCCAATCATCTCCTGGCCTTACCCCTGAGTTGTCCTTTTTGCTTTAGCTGCTTTTGCCTTCTGGCAGCTCTTCACATGCATGCATTAGGAACAGGCTCCTCCTGTTTCTCTGCTGTCTGCCTCTGGAGGCTCCAGAGTCTGTGCATCGCTCCCAGATGGCCTTGGTGCCATCTCTGCCTCCGACTCAGAGCCCTTGTCCAGGCCTTCCCCAGACTCCAGGACTGGCCCATTGTCTTCCCCAGCCTCCTCACTGTCTTACTCCGCTGCCAGCTCCGCAGGCTGTTGGTGGACCACAACAGCACTGTTTACAGCGTCTCAACATCTTTCTTGCATAATGATGACTAGAATTGGACACTTGCTGATGTGCTTATTTACAGCATTTAAATATCACTAATTCATCATTCTATGAAATACATAGTCCTTTTAAATTTGGATCTCCATCCCTAAATTATAGATCAAGAGACGATGATTTGTTTGGGTCTGTGAAAACTGGAGCCTTAGCTGAGTCAGGAAAATAAGTCTTTCATGAAGAGCATCTAATGCTTACAAAATTGTACGCGACGTTCAGAGCAGCGGTGAAATCTGGCCGGTTCTATCCGGCTCATGCAAAGTGGTAGCACCAGCGGTGGGAGGCTCTTCCCACCTGCCAGGGTGTCATTACATCCTATTATTGACCCTCTGCACATGCGCAGAAGAGGCACGTGCGCTCACACTCCTGAACTAGTAGCGAAGGTAAGTGCTGATTCAGAGAAGTCTTTAAAATTGGCATATTAATTTGTGAATATTGGTGGGCTCTAGGAAGTTAAAAAGCAACTTTATCAATAAAAAAATTGAATTCAGATGATATTTTCCTTGGGGATGAATTTTGTAGATTCTGTGGCTAGATATAAAATTCCGAAAGTAAGCTTTTTGGCTGTATTTGGCCGTTCCTGCCATGGGAACACCCTCCCGCCCCAAAGTAACACGGTGATTAAGTGAATCTGGCTTCCTCACTGACTTTGCTTGTCAAAGGTTTGCAAAAGTTGATCACACAACCCTGGGACACTGTAACCATGATAAATACGAACCAGTTGCCAAGTGTCTGAATTTTGATCATGTGACCAGGGGTGGGATTCAGCCGGTTCGGGCCAGATCGGGCGAACCAGTTATTAAATTGCTGGCTGGCTCCGCCCCTCCTTTCCCCGTCCTTCCACGAGTCCCCCTGCGGCCTGTTTTTGCTCCCAGGTGGCTGCAGGGAGGCCCATAGTCCCAAAATAGGGCATGGGGACAGTGGTGCACCCCTCCTCTCCCGCGGCCCATTTTTGCTCCCCGGGGGTACAGGAGGCCGAGTGCTGCTTATCACATCCCCTAGCCATGCCCACCCAGCCAGTCATTAGGGCAGAGAACCGGTTGTTAAATTATTTGAATCCCACCACTGCATGTGACCAGGGGGATGCCGCAACAGACCTCGGTGTGAAAAATGGTCATAATTAACATTTTTTCAATGCTATTCTAACTTTGGTTACTAAGTAAACTGTTGTAAGTCAAGGATACCTGTATTCCAGTAATGTTGCTGTAACAATGAGACAGGCATAATATAAATTTAATAAATAAATGTAGGCTACGAATAGAAATTGGAGATTTAAGAATTCAAGATGAATCCAAATGGTTTAGGTGAAAAGGTCACCCCAACCAGCATTCAGAAAGGAAAGAGAAATTAATTTTTGCATGCTATTAATACTCTGCTATGGGAACAGGATATCGGAGAATCTTTTCATAATGTAAAGTTATTTTTTTAAAGGAATAGGTCAATGGCCAGGGAAAACGGCAATTTTTTAGTTACTAGAAAGTAAATCTGATTGAATGTGGTTGAGATATTTTGAGTAAATATTCAAGGATTTTTCTTGGTATTTGCTATCTGATGGATATTTATTGGGGTGTAAACAACATTCAATGCTAATTCCAGATAATGAATTAAACCAAACAAAAGCCAAGGTCAAAAAATTGCACATGAGCAAGCTAAAAATGAAACATATGTACATGTAATATTTTTTTTATTTTGTTTACATGAAATTGTTCAACTTCAAGGTCACATTTTAAGAATAAATGAGTTTTTGAAAAAAAATGTTTAACTTGGGTGTTACTGTCAAAAGAGTTTAGAAAGTTACATTTACTCTCGAAGTCTATTCCCACTCAAAACTGAAATCTAGATTGTTACAGAGTTTGGTTCTGCAACCCAACAAGACAGACACGGACATCAGAGGATAATTAGAACTGAAAAAAAATAAATAATGGCTGCCAACCTGCCTTCCATTGAGGACCTGTATACTGCACGAGTCAAAAAGAGAGCTGTGAAAATATCTACAGACCCCTCACATCCTGGATATAAGTTGTTTCAACTCCTACCCTCAAAACAAGGCTATAGGACACTCCACACCAGAACAAGACACAACAGTTTTTTCTCGAATACCATCACTGCTACACAACTAATTCCCACAACACTGTCAAGTTAACTACTATTATGTACACTGAGAGTGTATGCACCAAGGACAAATTTCCTTATGTGTCCAACCACACTTGGCCAATAAAGAATCCTATCCTATCCTATCCTATCCTATCCTATCCTATCCTATCCTATCCTACCCTACCCTACCCTATTCTACATTCTATTCTATTCTATTCTATTCTATTCTATTCTATTCTATTCTATTCTATTCTATTCTATTCTATTCACTCTACTCTACTCTCATTCTATTCTATTCTATTCTATTCTATTCTATTCTATTCTATTCTATTCTATTCTATTCTATTCTATTCTATTCTACTCTACTCTACTCTACTCTACTCTACTCTACTCTACTCTACTCTACTCTACTCTACTCTATTCTATTCTAACCATTTGTTTCCTGTCTGTTCCAAGTTACAAGAGCATTGAAAAAAGTGACTTATAGCCATTTTTCACACTTAATGGCCTTTGCAGCAACCCTGCGGTCACATGATTAAAATCCAGATGCTTGGCAACTGGCATGTATTTATGACGGCTGCAGTGTCCAGGGATCATGTGATCTCCTTTGGTGATCCTCTGACAAGCAAACTCAATGGGGAAGACGGATTATGCTGCAAACTCAATGGGGAAGACGGATTATAACATATTGCTAAATTAACAATTTCAGGGATACACTTAACCAGTGTGGCCAGAAAGGTTGTAAAACGGAGCAAAACCCATTTAACAACCGTCTTGCGTAGCCTCAGAAATTTTGGGCTCCATCGTGGCCGTAAGTCGAGGACTCCCTCCCTGTGTAGTAGTTTGCTATTGCTATTGAGTAGTTCAAGGGCCTTTTCAAGTGATTAAGAACTATAGATTAGACGACACATGAAGAGGATGCAAGTGGCTTCTGCTCTCAAATTAGATCCATTAGTATGAAGATCTGAACAGAGTATATAAATATTTCCCTTGGCATCCATCAGTTGCCAGCTTTCCGCTTTTAAGGAGTGCTTCTCCTTTTTTTTTTTTTGAAGTACTGCAAAATAAAGTGCCATCCTCCAACGGTATATTTATTTCTGATAATGCCTTAATGGGTAGCTCTTAGAAAACGAGAAAGAGCGGCTAGCTGCCACACAATACTTTATTTGGAAATGTGCCTCCTGCAAAAAAAAAAGATTGTTTGGCGAGTGAGAGTTTGTCACTGGGCCTCTCCATGATGTGCCCACTTCATGCTCATCAGATCAAAAACACTGATGCTCACAGCCGTGTGAGCTTGTTTCTTTCTTCACACATAGATTATCCCACTTTTTTTAAATGTTTCAGATCAATGACCATAAGTCTGGTTTCTGGGTTGAGGCCTGGACATTTATTTATTATTAAACCAATTTGTACAGCCACCCAACTTACACGTAGGTGACTCCAGGTGGCTTAAAAATCCATCATATAATAAAAACCTGTAAGAACCCCACTCCTCCTCCCATCCGGGGCAGCAACATTATAATCAAATCAGCCACTTGATTGATTCCATCTCCATTTGAGGTCCCCAGGCCCGCTGACAAACCATGTTTTAGGGCTGTTCAGTCTTGGGGCCAGTGGTACCTCGAGTTGAATGATGTTCTATAAAGAAGGTGCCATCACCGAAAAGGCCCTTTTTAATAACAACAACAACAACAACAACTTTATTGTCATTGTACGTGTATACACCAGTGGTGGGTTTCAATTTTTTTTACTACCAGTTCTGTTGGTGCGGCTGGGTGGGCGTGGTATGGCATGGCATGGCATGGCTTGGTGGGCGTGGCTTGGTGGGCGTGGCAGGGGAAGGATACTGTAAAATCCCCATTTCCTCCGGATCATCTGGGACTTGGGAGGCAGAGAATAGATGGGGGTGGGGCCAGGCAGAATTTTTACTACCGGTTCTCTGAACTACTCAAAATCTCCGCTACCGGTTCTCCAGAACTGGTCAGAACCTGCTGAAACCCATCTCTGGTATACATAGTATACCCAGTGGTGGGTTTTAAATTTTTTTACTACTGGTTCTGTGGGTGTGGCTTGGTGGGCGTGGCATGGCATGGCTTGGTGGGTGTGGCAGGGGAAGGCTACTGCAAAATCTCCATTTCCTCCCAATCAGCTGGGACTCGGGAGGAAGAGAATAGATGGGAGCGGGGCCAGTCAGAGGTGGTATTTACCGGTTCTCCGAACTACTCAAAATTTCCACTACCAGTTCTCTAAACTACTCAAAATGTCCACTACCGGTTTCTCCAGAACTGATCAGAACCTGCTGAAACGCACCTCTGAGTATACCCATACAACGAAATTCACTTAACACCCAAAGACCAGGTCCAACATACATAACAATCCCCAAACACACTCCCACCTTCTCCTCAGATAATGGAATGGATGTACAGATGAGGCCCTGAGGATCAGAGGAAGGGTCCTATAAGGAGATAGGACCCAGATATGGATAGAATGGACCTCAGAGCAAGGAATATGAATTCTGATTAAAACTTTTTCTCTGATCTTCATTTCTTTGCCTTACAACAAACAGATAAGAGCTTTGCTCTTTCCTGTCTTCTCTCACTGCAGAAGGAGGCAGAGGGAAGTAGGGGGTGCTGCCTCTGACAAAACTGTTTGTTCTTTTATTCTGCTCTGCAATTGACAGAAGTTAGCACCATAACTATTAGAAAACCACTCACCAGGATATTAGACACAAGGATAGCTCGCTTATAAGAAAAAAACCCAAAATCCACATAGCTGGCAAGGGCCTGGTGGCTCAGCAGACTAAAAGCATTGTGATTAACACCAGCTGTCTGCAATTACTGTAAGTTCGAATCTCACCAGGCTCAAGGTTGACTCAGCCTTCCATCCTTTCTAAGGTAGGTAAATTGAGGACCCAGTTTGCGGGGTCAATAAGCTGACTTTGTATAAATATACAGAAGTATGAAGGCTATTGCTTAACGCACTGTAAGCCGCCCTGAGTCTCCGGAGAAGGGCGGCATATAAATCAATTTTTTTTTTAAAAAAGGAAGACCTGGGTGAACAGGTGATGCGATTTAGCTATTAGCATAAGAAGCATAGGACTTTTAGGGTGTTGTAAACAGTAGTGGGTTGCCCCTGGTTCAGACCGGTTCTAGAGAACCGGTAGTAAAACCGATGGGAGGAACCGCCCATTGACCCTGACATCATCAGAAGCGACCTGTGCATGCGCAAAAGGCGCGTGCATGAGCGAAGTGAGCAAACCGGTAGTAAAGGTAAGTAGAACCCACTCAATATTATATGTTATGCATGCATTATTAGGGGAAGGGCAAAGGGCTGTATGGGACCACCCTTTGACTATAAGAATTGTTGTATGACCTTGCTCAATGCCCTTGGTTAGCTTTTCGAACCAGGGTCCTTCCTTATATCTTGGTACCAAAATAAAAGTATAATTTTGTATCACACTTTGTGTCCGGTGACTTATCCGTTTCGACACCAAGCAAGAGCCCGGTTTCGGGGACAACAGTCCCACCAGATGTACATCCCTTAATTGATGAGACCAGTAACATGCCCTGCTCTCCCCCTATTATATCTATCTGACCCACCAGGATGGAGAGGCAGGGCATGTTACTGGTCTCATGTAATAATTACATAGCCTAGCTCCAAGCCAGTGGTGAAATTCAATTTTTTTTACTACAGGTTCTGTGGGCGTGGCTTGTTGGGCGTGGCATGGTAGCTATTTATTTAGAATAAATTCTTCAGTGTCTCATATTGTATTGCAACAAACCTTACTTCATTCTTTCTGGCGTTAGATTGTCCTGGGCAGTGGGGGACATCAATATGCAGCATTTTATATTGGCTTGTTCTTATTGTTGAACATTATTGTTTAAATTATATGTTGCGTGCCTTGTTTTGTTTATTTTTTAGATTTTTATTATTTATTTATTTCAATAAAACAAAATAAGTAATCACATACAGATCGCGACGGGAACTTTACACAATAGTTGAATAATAAAATTAAAAAAGGTTAAGGATAATGTAGATTTTTTCTTTTATATGTAATTTTTGATTGAAGTGAATATATTGTGTAAAGCCTTGTTGACATGATATTGCTTTCAGGTGTACTTCTATTATCTGTTTTGAATGTCTTGCTGTGATTTAAGACTGGATGGGCAGATCTCTTGGGTTTGCCAGGATTGTCCCTGTTTTAAGAGAGGCATAGTAGATACAGGTCTACAACCCCCCAACCTGGAAAATTAAATTTAGTAGCTGAAACAATAAAGTATACAATGGGCCAGAACACACCATTGTAGTTGATGAGTTAGAGCAGGGCTGTCAAACTCACGGCCCATGGGCCAGATGCGTAGTGTGTTGGCCACACCCATGCCCTGTTTAGCAAAGGGGGAAAAAGTCCCGATATGTCATGTGAGGCTGCCGTGACGACGCGAGTTTGACACCCCTGAGTTAGAGAGTGCTGACTCATGCATGAGGCAATCAACGCTGTGATTGGTTGCTGTGGATGTAAAGGGGCAGTTCCCCCTTTTCCCGCCTTTTTTCTTTTGTGTTATGCTGTTTGAATTTACCTCATGATATTCCTGCGTCCCTGACTATCTTGTCTGCTGTAAATGTAAATGTAAAATATATTTATTTATATAAAACTACAACTTTGTGTCAGTGTTTTTCAATTCATTTGGACAGTTGCTACACTATTCCCTGACAGAAAGATGCCAAACATTTGAGAAGCTGTCCCAAGGGAAGATAACCAGGGAAGGCAATGAACTCAAGGGCTTATTTAGCCTGTCAGAAGAGGAAACAGAATAAGATAATGTGACGGTTTTATTTATCTTATCCCACCGTTGTTATTTTTACAAATAACTCAAGGCAGTGAAGACATTTTCCTCCTAGTTTTCCCACAACAACTATCCTGTGAGGGGAGTTGGGCTGAGAGAGAGAGTGACTGACCCAAAGTCACACAGCCAGTTTTCATGCCTAAAGTGGGATTAGAATTCTCAGTCTCTTGATGATTGGCCCAACGTCAACCAATTGGCTTTCATGCGTAAGGTGGGATTAGAATTCTCAATCACCTGGTGATTGGTACAATGTCAACCAACTGGCTTTCATGCCTAAAGTGGGATTAGAACTCTCAGTCTCCTGATGATTGGCCCAACATCAACCAACTGGCTTTCTTGCGTAAGGTGGGATTAGAACTCTCAGTCTCCTGGTGATTGGCTCAACATCGACCAACCTGCTTTTTTGACTTAAGTGGGATTAGAATTCATGTTCCCCCAGTTTCTATAACTCAACAACTATTTATATTTATTAATGTCTCAGTTTTTATGCTCAGACATCACTAACTTGGGAGATGGGGTTCTAATGGTAGAGCCTAGAATAGATGCTTTTGTAGTTTTTACCCACTTCAATTTGCCTAAGGATAAATTCCCAGAGTTGTATTTAACAAAGCCTTAAGTAGCAACTGCTAAAATAAATATAACTTCTTTGCTTAGTTATTAAGATCGTATCATTAGGAATCTCATTAAGGCTTGTTATGCAACAGATTCCAACACTTACTGTTAATTGCAGGGACCTGCCAATAATACTCGTTGTTCTTTTGTTTTATCTCCCTGTCTCTTCCTTCCCAACTTATCAGCAGCAGCAAAAATGATTTATTGGCCTCTTTGCTTTAGCCTGAATGTTTTTCTCATCATTTGAATCCTGTGGTTTAGCCAGTAATATGTTCCCCATACCAGCAATGTGTTGGTTCCAAAATGACTTTAGAAGTGGAATGCCACATGGTACTGAATGTATATACTGTATTTTTTTGACTATAAGACGCACCTGACTGTAAGACGCACCAAAATTTAGAAGAGGAAAGCAACAACGACAAAAAAAAGATTTTGGCCTCTGCACGTCCCATTTTCAGCCCTTTTTTCAGCCCCTTTTTTGGCCTATTTTCGAGGCTTTCTTCAGCCCATTTTTGAGGCTTTTTTCGGCCTGTTTTTCTGAAAAAGCCTCAAAAATGGCTCCCAAAAGCCTCCAAAATGGGTCAAAAAGTCTCAAAAATGGGCCAAAATAAGCCTAAAAAATGGGGGCAAAAAGCTTCAAAAAGAGGCTGAAAAAAGCCTCAAAAATGGGCCGAAAAAAGTCTTGAGAATGAGGCTGAAAAAACCCTCAAAAATGGGACCAAAAAGCCGAAAAATGGGCTGAAAAAAGCCTAGAAAGTGGGCTGAAAAAAGCCTCAAAAACTGGCCAAAAATAGCCTCAAAAACTGGCTGAAAAAAACCCTCAAAAACAGGCTGAAAAATCCCCAAAATGGGCCAAAAAAAGCCTCAAAAATGGAAGCCAAAAAACCATTGGCAGGTGGGTGGTGCTTTGGCAATATTCGGTCTATAAGACGCACAGACATTTTCACCCCCTTTTGGGAGACAAAAAAGTGCATCTTATAGTCCGAAAAATATGGTAAATCATAGAATTGAGAGCCAGCTGAGTCTAGTGGGTAAGGCACCAGGCTAGAAACTGGGAGACCATGAGTTCTAGTCCCACTTAGTCATGAAAGTTGGTTGGTTGATGTTGGGCCAATCACCAGGAGACTGAGAGTTCTAGTCCCACTTAGTCATGAAAGTTGGTTGGTTGATGTTGGGCCAATCACCAGGAGACTGAGAGTTCTAGTCCCATTTTAGGCATGAAAATTGATTAGTTGATGTTGGGCCAATCACCAAGAGACTGACAGTTCTAGTTCCATTTTAGGTATGAAAGCTGGTTGGCTGACATTGGACACATCACCAGAAGGCTGAGAGTTCTAGTTCCATTTTAGGCATAAGATACAACTCCGAGGGACTCCAAAAATGAAAGTACTTGCATGAGTCAAGGATGGAAGAAATGAAACAGATAAGAGATGCCAAAAAGCTGTGTTGGGAGTTGTCTGTATATTTTATTTTTCTTTATTAATTAATTTATGCCACCCATCTCCCCTACAGGGTGACCCTGGGCAACTATAAATGTCTATGTGTAATTTAGTTAAGCCACTCTGTCTGCTGAATTGGAAGTAGGTTGAATTATTTAGCTAAAACATTTTAACCTTAAGTACAGCATACAGGTAACTGGCAAACTCTTCTCCTTTTTTCCCCACCCTCCAACGATATTGCTTTCCTTGTTAATGCCTTTAGGCAGAAGGTGCGAGGGCAGGGGGTTGGACTAGATGACCTCCAAGGTCCCTTACAACTCTGTTACTGTTACTGTAACTTCAAGAAGGAAGGAAGGAAGGAAGGAAGGAAGGAAGGAAGGAAGGAAGGAAGGAAGGAAGGAAGGAAGGAAGGAAGGGAAGGTTCTTTCCAAAAGTTTAGTTTCCGCATTAAGTAACCAGCATACTTGATGCATCACTTTCCAACATTTTGAGTTCCCACAGATTAATAATAGTAATGCAACTCTCCCAGTTCCGACTCTTCGTTCTGATTTTAAAAAGCCCCACAGCAATCCACAAAACTTTCGGTTCACACGCTCTCACTAATTGGCAGAGACCTGTTTTAGCAAGATGTATGGGGACCTGGAATGCCCAGGTGTTTACACAATTCACCTATTCTGTTTATTGTTTCTAAGGAGACAATCAGGAAGTTAATGGGCTAAGTAAGAAGAAATTCTCAGGTGGCCTTTGGCCAAGGCTGCTGTGTAAAGCTAGAAATCGTGTGAAAATTGCAAGTTAAATCAGTTTATGGGTACAATTCAGTCCTCTCTGTGCACGGCAGAAGCAGGGCAACCTTTCAGCTGTTGAGGGCCCTCAAGGTTGATCTGTTGGGGGCTGTATGGCAAATACAGTTAAAACCAAGACAGGACATTATCTTTCTGCCCATTTCCTTAATTATGCTTTATAGCAGGGGTGACAAACTCGATTTCATTGAGGGTCGCATCAGGGTTGTGTTTGAACTGGGGGACCTGGAGTTGGCGTGGCCAGGGTGGGCGTGGCCAGCTCGATGTCACTTATGTCAGGGGCACTTATGATTGCCCGGGCACTCTGCCAGAGAAAATGGGCACCCAACAGAGGTGGGTTTCAACAGGTTCTGACCAGTTCTGGAGAACCGATTGTGGAAATTTGGAGTAGTTGGGAGAACCGGTAGTAAAAATTCTGACTGGCCCCTCCCCCATCTATTCTCTGCCTCCCAAGTCCCAGATGTTCGGGAAGAAATGGGGATTTTGCAGTAACCTTCCCTTGGAGTGGGGTGGGAATGGAGATTTTACAGTATCCTTCTCCTGCCATGCCCACCAAGCCACGCCACACCACGCCCACCAAGCCACACCCATAGAACCAGTAGTAAAACAATTTGAAACCCATCACTGGCTCCCAAGCTTCATTTTCAGCTGGGACAGCTTCCTGCAACTCTCTGCCAGAGAAAACAGAGCTCGGGAGGGCTGCGAGCTCTATTTTTGCTGGCAGAGATACCCCAGGCCAGTCCTTCACTGTTTCCAGGGTGGCTTCATGGGCCAGATCTAAGCACCCCGCAATCCGGGTCCGGCCCCCGGGCCTTGAGTTTGACACCCCTCTTTTATAGCATCTTCTGGCATCATCCAGTCATCTTGGAAGCCATATAAACTCTGTCCTTCTTAAAGGAGGACAGTCATTTCTCTGTTGAAATGACAGATTGGTTGGACGATGCTACAGGACGCTATTAATTACTATACAGGTAATCCTTGATTTACGACCACAATTGAACTTAAAATTTCTGTTCCCAAGGGAGAATTTGTTAAGTGAATTTTGTCCCATTTTACGCCCTTTCTTGCCACACTTAAGTGAATCACTGTGGTTGTAAAATTAATAACATGGTTGTTAAGGGAAACTGGCTTCGCCCTTGACTTTGCTTTGTCAGAAGGTGGCAATCAGTGGTCATGTGACCCAGGGACACTGTGACCGTCATAAATATGAGTCAGTTGCCAAGCATCTGAATTTAGATCACGTGGTAATGGGGATGCTGCAACGATCATAAGTGTGAAAAATGGTTGCAAGTTATTTTTTTTCCCAGGACTGCTGTAGCTTTCAGCAGTCACTAAATGAACTGTTGTAAGTCAAGGACTATCTGTACATGGAGAGACGTGGCTGGTTTTTTTTTCTTTTTTTCACTTGGGAGAAGAAGAAAGAAGCTCACAGCAAAGACATCAATGTATTTCAAGAAGACCAAAATTAAAACAGAATGTGCAATTCCAGTTGAGGATTTTACGTACTGTAAACTTTTATGCCACCATGTCCACTTCTGAGCATGAATTCGTCTGGGGATCCAACCAGGGGTGAAATGCTCCCAGTTTGGACTGGATCGCCCGATCTGGTAGTGATGGAGGCAGGTGGTTCGGAGAACCGGTAGCAAAAATCCCTGCTCCCCCCCCCCCCGATGCCCAGCTGAGCCGTGCGATCATCAGAGGCTTTTTTTTTTACTTTTAAAAGCATTTTTTCTACCACCTCTTCAGCTGAAAAAATGCTTTTAAAAATTAAAAAAAAAGCCTCTGATGATCGCACGGCTCAGCTGGGATCGTCAGAGGCTTTTCAAAGCGTTTTTTCTACAATCTCTTCGGCCAAAGAGGTTGTAGAAAAAAATGCTTTTAAAAGCCTCTGACGATCCCAGCTGAGTTGCCTGATCGTCTGAAGTTTTTAAAAGCATTTTTTTTCCTGCAATTTCTTCGGCCGAAGAAGTTGTAGAAAAAATGCTTTTAAAAGTTAAAAAAAAAAAAAGTTGGCCACACCCACCAAGTCACATTACTCCCACCCCCACCAAGCCAAACTCACAGAACCGGTAGTAACAAATTTTACATTTCACCACTGGATCCATCATATTCGTGTCCTCAGCCAGATCTACAAACTACTCAAGACTTTTGGAGCCTAAAGTAAAGTGCAAATTTTTTTTCCTTCTCTTCCATGGACAGATCTGAATTGGATGTCTATGGAGATTCTCAGTCATCCAGGTCATGGTTGTCCCAAGAGGCAACTGGACTTTCTGGTTTTTTTCTTTTGAAGACATTTTGCTTCTCATCCGAGAAGCTTCTTCAGCTCTGACTGAAATTCCCCACCATCCAAGAAGCCGAAGAAGCTTCTTGAATGAGAAGCGAAATGTCTTCCAAGAAAAACAAGGAAGCCGAGTTGCTTCTTTAAAAAAGCACCTTTGGGACACCTGAACTGAATGGACAGTTGAATTCCGGAGTTGTTGTGGCCCGTACGCGGCCTGTGCAGCTGGTGGCTGATTCGGACAGCGAGGAGGCTGGTGTGATGCTGCGCTAGCAGCTTGTGCAGCTGGCACTTGAGTTGGAAAATGAGGAGGCTGGAGAAGATGTGGTGCCAGAGACGGGGATTCAGCCAGGACCTTCAGAACCTCCAGAAGCTCCCTTAAGTGAAGAGCATGAAGAGGAGGAGCCTCTTCTCGATGCCCGGCCGCGCAGAGCTGCCAAAGGGCAGGAGTGGCTCCTTAGGAGGAAGTCTCCTCAAGAGTAGGGCTTGGGGCTAATTGGCCACTCCCTTAGCCTATTTAAGGAGGAACACCAACTGAAGCAATTTGCAGGGAACAACTTCGTTCACTCTCCTTCGTGCCTTGATCTTAGTTCTCTGAAAATTGCTTCTGGGCTTTCTGCCAACAATAGTAAGATTAAGATTACTTATTCTTTGGATTCTTGCAGGCTGTTAAGAAAGTTAATTAATAGCCTTTGTTTGAAAAAAAAACCTGATTTTATTTTAGTAAACTAATGTTTGTACAGACTTTTTGTGTGCTGCGTTCTTTGGGGTCCATAGCTGGGATAGAACAAGAGTGTACCTTACATCATACCTGAAGACTAGTTGAGGAGATGCCAAGGGGAACCAGAAGCCGCTGCTGTCTTCTACCAATTATCAATCGTGAGTTTGCATCACTTTGCCTAGAAGTGGACTATAGGTAGTCCTCGACTTACAACAGTTCATTTAGTGACCATTCAAACTTACAACGGGACTGAAAAAAAATGACTTGTGTCCCCTTTTCACGCTTACGATTTTTGCAGCATCCCCATGGTCACGTGACCCAAATTCAGACGCTTGGCGACTGGCTCATATTTATGACGGTTGCGGTGTCCCTGGGTCATGGGATCCCGTTTTGTGACCTTCTGACAAGCCAAGTCAATGGGGAAGCCAGATTCACTTAACAACGGTGTTGTTAAACTTAACAACTGCAGCGATTCACTTAACAACTCTGACAAGAAAGAGACAGAACTCACTTAACAACTGTCTTGCTTAGCAAAGGAAATTTTAGACTCAATTGTGGTCGTAAATCGAGGACTACATGTAACCCGTACACAAAAATGAAAAATTTACACATTTCTTAAGTTTTTCCATGTTATTATTTTTGTTTTCCTCTTTTTTGATCCACCTGGGAAATGAACGGCTTATACCGATCATCCTGTTCTCCCTTTTTCAAGGACACAGATAAAACTACTTTGATGACTGTAGATGGCTTTAAAGATAAATGGGGTTGTGTTATGTGTTTGGTAGCTTTATTTAGCCGATACCTGCTTGAACCAGCGGTGATGTAAGTCCCACAGATGACTTCTCGGGGACTGCTGGAGTCAGTCAAGAAATGATAATAAAATGGCTGCTATTTTAAAGAAAAACAGGGAAGGTGGGTGATGAGATTCTTTTATTTATATCCCTGATGACCATTCTGGATGCCTTTCATATGCAACTCCAGGGTTAATTTTCCAGATGAATACTTCTAAGAGGTAATTGAAATGGATTTCTCTAGGCAGAGTTTAATATCTGGACTTCGAGCATTTCTATTAGTTTGTTCTCGTCAGCTTTTTTCTGTATTATAGATCTAAAATTCTTGATCAATGTATCCTTTATTTTATGTATACTGAGTCCATATACACCGAAGACAAATTCCTTGTGTGTCCAATAAAAATTCTATTCTATTCTGTTCTGTTCTGTTCTACTCTATTCTATTCTACTCTATTAATGTTCTATTCCATATTCTATTTTCTGCTATTCCATTTTAATTTTCTATTCTATATTCTATTCTAATCTAATTTTCTACTATATTCTATCCAGGGGTAGGCTTCAAAAATTTTAGCAAAGGGCTCTCTGCCCAGTTGCTGGGTGGGCGTGGCCATGGTGGGCGTGGCCTAGTCAGCCTCCTGCACCATGGTGGGCGGGGTGGTGGTGGTTTGCCCTCCCTGGGCTCCGTAGGCTTTCCTTGAGCCTCAGGGAGGGCGAAAATGGCCTCCCCAGGCTCCGGAGGCCAGAAACAGGCTGAATGTCTATTAGGCCCGTTTTTTGCCCTCCCCAAGCCTCCTCACGCACCCTGCACTTACCTGCAGTGGGCCACATGGGGACTCCTGGGAGGGGAAGAGAGGGCGGGGCCAGCCAAGAGAGGGATTTGGGGGTTCTCCAAACTGCACAGAATCTTAGCTAGAGGATCTCCCGAACCCCTTCGAACCCCCAGCAGCCCAGCCTATTCTATTCTATTCTATTCTATTCTATTCTATTCTATTCTATTCTATTCTATTCTATTCTATTCTATTCTATTCTATTCTATTCTATTCTATTCTATTCTATTCTATTCTATTCTATTCTATTCTATTCTTCCATTCCCTCTATTCCACTCCACTCCACTCCACTATTCTATTTTAAAAAAGTTATCAGTGTGAGGATTGGTTGCGGTTATGTTTTTCATTACCGTTGTAACTCAGGGGTCCCCAAACTTGGCAACTTTAAGACGTGTTGGAGGGTTTAAGACTTCAACTCCCAGAATTCCTCAGACAGCGATGAACATGTTTTCTCAGATTCTGGCTGAGGAATTCTGGGAGTTGAAGTCCACAAGTCTTAAAAGCTGCCAAGTTTGGAGACCCCTCGCTCTAAATGGTTGCTTTATGAGACAGTTGCTAAATGAGGACTACTTGTAAATGTAATTCTTCCCAGCCTGATTTTTGTGTGGACTAATCAAGATCTGTCTTTTTCTTTAAACGCTTCATCCCTCATTAATATCTGTGCTTTTTCTTTAATTCCCCAGATATTTCCACAGATAACCTGTTTTTCCCAAAATAAGACATCCCCTGATAATAAGCCCAATTGGCCTTTTGAGCACATGGCAATAAGGCCGAGTGCTTATTTCAGGGTTAAAAAAATATAAGACGGGGTCTTATTTTCGGTAGATGCCTTCACCCCATTCCATTCTTCCCCATTTGTCTTCTCTAACGTTTCCAGAAACTCTATTTTTGCTTCCTCTCTTCCCCCCCACCCTAGTACCATCGTATTTCTGATGCCACAATAATCAAAGTAATAGCGAACAGGTTGTTCTTTCATTCCTACTGTCTTGAACTCAGAATTATTAAGTACGTCATCCCCCCCATAATCTATTAAGAAAGTAAACAAATGAGATCAAGGGAGTTGAGCAGTGCTTGTTCTTGGCAAATCCTTGCTGGTTTCTGAAAATGACTGCAATGTTTTTCAAGGTGCTTATAAAGGGATAATGATTTCTTTTTGATCTATTCACAGACGTTTCCGGGGAATTGGTACCAGGCTGAATCAAGTTTGTAGCTGCGAGATTTCACTTTCCTTGTCCCTCCCTTTTAAGATAAAGACACTTGCTTTCCTTTGGTTAGCTAATTCTCTCCTAATTTTCTCAGAGATAATAGGCAAGACTTTGGCCAGACCATCAGTATATGTAGTTCCTTGACTTCCAATTATTTGTTTAGCGATGGTTCAAAGTGGCATTGAAAAAAACGACTTAATAGAATAGAATAACAGAGTTGGAAGGGACCTTGGAGGTCTTCTAGTCCAACTCTTGCCCAGGTAGGAAACCCTACACCACTTCAGACAAATGGTTATCCAACATCTTCTTAAAAATTTCCAGTGTTGGGGCATTCACAACTTCTGCAGGCAAGTTGTTCCACTTATTAATTGTTCTGTCAGGAAATTTCTCCTTAGCTCTAAATTGCTTTTCTCCTTGATTAGTTTCTACCCATTGCTTCTCGTTCTACCCTCAGGTGCTTTGAAAAACAGCTTGACTCCCTCTTCTTTGTGGCAACCCCTGAGATATTGGAACACTGCTATCGTGTCTCCCCCTAGTCCTTCTCTTCATCAAACTAGACATACCCAGTTCCTGCAACCGTTCTTCATATGTTTTAGCCTCCAGTCCCCTAATCATCTTCGTTGCTCTTCTCTGCACTCTTTCTAGAGTCTGCACATCTTTTTTACATCGTGGCAACCAAAACTGAATGGAATATTCCAAGTGTGGCCTTACCAAGGCATTATAAAGTGGTATTAACTCTTCACGTGATCTTGATTCTATCCCTCTGTTTATGCAGCCTAGAACTGTGTTGGCTTTTTTGGCAACTGCTGCACACGGCTGGCTCATATCAAATGGTTGTCCACTAGGACTCCAAGATCCCTCTCACAGTTACTGCTATTGAGCAAGGTACCACCTATACTGTACCTGTGCATTTTGTTTTTCTTCCCTAAATGTAGAACCTTGACGTAGTAATAATAGTTCTTGACATACAACTGTTGCATCCCCACAGTCACATAATAATAACAGTAACAGTTGGAAGGGATCTTGGAGGCCATTTAGTCCAACTCCCCATGCTCACGCAGGAGACCTATACTAGGGATTCGAACCGCAGAACTGCTGACCTTTCTAATCGACAAAGCTCAGAGTCTTAGCCACTGACAGTTGCAGCATCCGGGAGTCCTGTGACTCACCGTTTGTGACATTCATAGCCGGCTTCCCTCAAAGTCAAATCCAGGAAAGCTGGATTTTATGACTGCCCAATTCACTTAAGAAACTGCAATGATTTACTTAACCACCATGGCAAAAAAAAAGCTTGTAAAACTGGGTGTAACTCAATTTATCAATCACCTTGCTTAGCAAAAAGAAAGTCTGATTCTAATTAATAATAATAATAATAATTGTATTTCTATACCGCCCTTCTCCCGAAGGACTCAGGGCGGTGTACAGCCTATTAAAAGCACAAAAAACAGACATCAATTAAAAATAATTAAAATTATTAAATAATTTTGGCTCAGATTTAAAACCCACAATTTAGAACACCCAATTTAAACTCATTAGATTGATAGCTCGGCCTGGCGGAACAGCAGGGTTGAGAGGGCACAGCGAAATACACGGAGGTCGGAGATCTTACGCATTTCCGGGGGCAGTTCATTCCACAGGGCAGAGGCTCCCACAGAGAAGGCCCGCCCCTGGGTGTCGCCAGCTGACATAACTTGGCCAATGGCACCCCGAGGAGACCCTCTCTGTGGGAGTGGACTGGCTGGTGGGAGGCTATTGGTGGCAGAAGTCGGTCTCGAAGGGAACAGAAATGACTCTGTTTTCCCAAAAATAAGACCTCCCTGGATAATAAGCCTAATCGGGCTTTTGATCTCATGTGCTAAAATAAGTCTTCCCCCCAAATAAGCCCTCCCCCCAGATATTTAAATGCATGTGCAGCTGGTCTCCACCATTTCTTCTGGTTAGGGTTAGGGAGACAGAGCTGGAAATCATATAAGATGGCAAGAGGAGCCCCGTCTTGCTCCACACGCCCCAAAATAATAAAATCTCCTTGAAAATAAGGTCAAGAGCTTATTTCAGGGTTCAAAAAAATATAAGACAGGGTCTTATTTTCGGGAAAACATGGTATGGTTATAAACTGAGGATTTATCTGTATTGGACAAGCACCAAATGTTGTTTTGGGAATTGAGACATGTAATGGCTTAACATTTTTTAGGGTCTGAATCATACTTGTCAATGCAGTAGGATAGTTTCAAAGGACTTCTATGATACCATGACTCACTCATGGGCAGGTAGTCCTTGACTTACAACAGTTCATTTACTGGCCGTCCGAAGTTACAACAATGCTGAAAAAAAGCGACTTATGATTGTTTTTCAACACTTAAGACCATTGTAGCATCCCCAGGGTCAACGTGATTTACATTCAGATGGTTGACAATTGATTCACATTTATGGCGGTTGCAGTGTCCCGGGGTCGTGTGATCCCCTTTTGCAACCTTCTAACAAGCAAAGTCAATGGGGGAGCCAGATTCACTTAATGACGTTACTCACTTTAACAATTGCAGTGATTCACTTAACAACAACGGCACAAAAAGTCATACAGGGGGGGGGGTGCAAAACTCACTTAACAAATGTTTCACTTAACATAAATTTTGGGCTCTATTGAGGTCGTAGGTTGAGGACTACCTGTATGATTGGCTATTCCCTATAAAGAGCCTCTTTCCTGTTATTCCAACTTTCATGACAGAAGAGAGAGGCTTTTGAAACCATGTAGGATAATAAAATTATATAGTCAGGTAACATGACTTTAATCTATTGATGGCAGAGATATTCATCACTTCAGAGAAAATCTGTATATAAAGTGCAATCCCAGACAGACCTTTCTGACTGGTTATTCCATTTCCATTTTGGTTATTTCCATTCTAATTTGCATGTCCTTATGCACCCACCTTGTGGCCTGCCAGCTGCCAGCAGAGCTGGCAGCAGACTCGAATGATGAAGAGGTTGGGGAGGCAGTGCTGGAGTCTGGGTGTTCTGTCCCCCTTCCCCACACAGGCAAACACACAACCAGGCATGCCTGCCAAGATTTTATTAAGCAATCAGACTAGAAATTCTTGCAGATAAGAGTTTTGGCAGTAAACTGCGAAATGCCTGCCAAGTCAGTTTTCACTCACAGTCAGCAAGAGAGAGTTTATCCTCAGTCCGGTTCAGTAGCAAAAAGTAATCCACGAAGCAAGAGTTAGCCAAGGTCCAATCCAAATATGCACAAGCCAGATTTCAGGTAATGCGATGTGACTCTCACGTTTTTAACTTTGACCGTCACAAAGCCTGAAGAGCAATCACACCCACTTTTATTCCTTGTGGGGTGTAGCTCAGTGATTTAGCTCAATCTCTGGCCCTCCCACGCCTCTTTTGTTGCTGCGCACGCTTCTCCCTCCGATGCTGCCTAGGATCAAGCCAGGATTCATCATCCTCGCTCCCTATCTGTTGTTGTTCCGATATGCTTTCCTCCTGGCCTATCTCAGGCTGTTCCTCTTGGCCTTCGGATGGAACCTGAGGCATTGCCAGAGAGGAGGGTCCTGGAGAGAGAGGCCTTGTCAGTTTCTCCCCATCACCTTCTGAGTCCTCTTCCTCTGTTAGGACAGGCTTGGGAGTCGGGGTCACAACACTGGGGAAGGCTCTGATGGATGCTTTGCGTCGGACGCAGAGATAGAGCCAGGGCTGTCTGACATTTCCCAGCCACCTGAGAGGCAGCTGCCTTTGGAGGCTGAGATAAGTGAGGAGGAAGAACAGCTGAGGCCTGTTCCAGATGCACGTATGCACACAGCAGTTAGGAGAGGAGAACAATGGAGGACAAGGAGTTGACCCGGGAAGCAAAACACACCTGGATGCTAAATGGCCCCTCCCTGGCTGGGGAATAAATAGAAGGAAAGGGGAGTGGTTTTCGTAGGAGACCACAGTTCGTATTTCTGAAGATTTTGCTCATTGTGATTTGTGCCACAGACTGCTTGCCAGAACTTAATTTGTAGCCTTTCAGCTGGGAGCTCACGGCCTTGCAATTATCACAAGTGTTCTGTCCCCGCCTCACACACCCACACCCACAGATGGCCAAGAGTTAATAAACCAACACATGAAAGATTCTTTGATGACAAAGTTGGCAGCAACCCAGTAGCTGGCTGCCAATACTCACAAGGAAGGAGTTTCCCCTTCGTTCGGAACACCAAAACAAAATCACAATAACAAAGAGATTAGTCTGAATTCAGTCCGATAAGTCAGGCAAAGTTCCAGCAACACAGAGAGGATGAGTTATTTCCAGTTTTTGCTCGTCACTGAGCTTGAACAGCCACCACATCCCCTTTTATACCCTGTGGGGTGTGGTCCAGTGACTCAGCCTAATCCCTGGCACGCCTCTTCCTCTGCTGCGTGCGCTTATCTCTGCGACACTGTCGAGGGTCCAGCCAAGACTCATTTTCCTCATTACTGTCCACCTGTGGCTGTGTGGACGTGCTTGCCCCGGGCCTATCTCTTGGCCTTCGGTGTCCTCCGAAGACATTGCCAGAGAGGAGGGTCCTGGAGAGGGAGGCCTTGCCAACTCCTCTCCTTCACTCTCGGAATCCTCTCCTGCTGTTAATCCAGGCTCAGGGAATGGAGCCACAACAACAAGGAATTGATAAGGTCTGTACTTCAGTTAACTCCTTGAAGGACTATTGCCTGGACTTTTCGGTGGGTGAATGCAATTAATTCACAAGAGGAAAACCGGTTCTCTGCCCTAATGATTTTTTCCAACAATCAGTTTATCAAACTGCTCAGAAAGTTAACAACCGGTTCTCCCGGAGTGGTGCAAACTGGCTGAATCCCACAAAAAATGACTTAGTTTTCACACTGCAGCATCCCTAGGGTCATGTGATCAAAATCCGGCTGCTTGGCAACTAGCATGTATTTATGGCAGGTGCACTATCTCGGGATCATGTGATCCCCAGTTGTAACCTTCCCAGCTGCCTTCTGCCTAGCAAAGTCAATGGGGAAAACCAGATCGGCTAAACAATAGTATGATTAACTATTACAGTGATTCACTTAACTATGGCAAAAAGGTCATAAAATGTGGCATGACCCACTTTAACAAGTGCCTGGCACAGCAATCGAAATCTGGGCCTCAATTAAGAGCCTCAGATAGCTCAACAGGCTAGATAGCCTGTTATTAACACCCAGCTGTCTGCAATTGTGCAAGTTCGAGGCTCAAGGTTGACTCAGCCTTCCATCCTTTCTAAGGTAGGTAAATTGAGGACCCAGTTTGTGGAGGCAATAAGTTGACTTTGTATAAAAATATACAAAAGTATGAAGGCTATTGCTTAACGCCTTGTAAGCTGCCCTGAGTCTCTGGAGAAGGGCGACATATAAATCTAATTTAAAAAAAAATTGTGGTAGTAAGTCCACGGCTAGCTGTAACTCTGTAGTCCCACAGGTGTTTTTTCAAGAGGCAACTGGACTTTCTTGTTTTTTCTTTGAAGACATTTCGCTTCTCATCCAAGAAGCTTCTTCAGCTTTGACTAGATGGTGGGGAATGGAAGGATTTATATTCCCAACAACAACAACAACAGAGTTGGAAGGGATCTTGTAGGTCATCTAGTCCAACCCTCACCACCTCCCATGCAGGAGACCCTACACCATTTCTGACAGATGGCAGTCGAGTCTCTCCTTCAAAGCTTCCAGTGACGAAGCTCCCACAACTTCTGAAGGCAACTTCTGTTCCATTGGCTGATTGCTTGCACTGCCAAAAAATTTATCATTTCGAGGTTGAATCTCTCCTTGATCAGTTTCCATCCTTTTATTTCTTGTCTGGCCTTCAGGTGCCTTGGAAAATAGCTTGACCCCTCCTCTCTGTGGCAGCCCGTCAAATATTGGAAGACTGCTATCCTGTCTCCCCTGGTCCTTCTCTTCACTAGACTAGCCATGCCCAGTTCCTGCAACTGTTCTTCATTTGTTTTAGCCTCTAGTCCTCTAATCATCTCTGTTGCTCTTCTCTACACTCCCTCTAGAGCAGGGGTGTCAAATTCACGGCTCGTGGGCTTGATGCGTCATGTGCTGGCCACGCTCACCTGTTTTAGCAAAGGGGGGAAAAAGTCATGATATGTCACATGATGACAATGTGAGTTGAACACCCTTGCTGTAGAGTAGGGGTGTCAAACTCAAGGCCCAGGGGCCAGATCCGGCTCACGGGGTGCTTAGATCTGGCCCGCGGGGCCACTCTGGAAACTGGCCCAAGGTCCCTGTGCCAGCGTTAATGGAACTGGCGAGGGGCACGGGTGGCACTTCCAACCTGTTTTCACTGGTAGAGAGTTGCAACCAAAAACAGTGCTTGGGAGCCCGTTTTCTCTAGCAGATCTCTCGGGCCACCACAGGCGCCCCCAACATGAGTGATGTCGAACTGCCCATGCCCACCTCCAGGTCAAACACAACCCTGATACAGCCCTCAATGAAATAGTTTGCTCTAGAGTCTCAACATTCCTTGCAGACAGCTGGCCATTTGCATTTTTTTAGCGAGTTTTAGCGAGTTGAGGTTTATCTGTGCCCTCAGGGTCATCTGAGTGGTGCAAATGGGTGTGGAGCCTTCTTGGAACTTCTGAAAGGACCGTGTTGTAGACTGGAGATAGATGATGTCTTATCCCTCCCCCTCTGTTGAGAGAGGGCTGTTCAATTTTGACATAGATGGCCTCTTGACCCCTTTCCTGTAACTCTGCACTATTCATGCAGAAAAGTTTTTTACAGAACTGTCCTCGGTCCAGCGAGTTCTGCAAATCTACTTTGCATGCATATAAAGTGTTGCTTAATCATCAATTTTGGCACTAAACCTCAAACAGATGTTGCAGAAATCTTGCCCCAAGAAAGGCAGAGCTTCAATCTTGAGCCTTTTCCAGCTTGGTGCTCTCCAGTTGCAAAGAACACGCATGCTTTATTTATTTGGTATCCTGAGCTGAGGATGCATATACATGTATCTTATCTTTGATGGTGGTTCCCCCTCTCCCCCTTTAGAACCAGGTTGGATTCAGAGCCTCACACCACACAGTGAGCCAAGGACAGACTTGAGCCAAGTATTTTGAGCCAAAGAAGAGGTTCAACCCTTTAAGGCACAGTGGGGAAGGTAATGGGAACTGTGGTCCCCTTGCACATGGGAAAATGATGGGAACTGTGGTCCTCCTGCAGGGGGGAAGAAGATGGGAACTACCAGTCCCTTTGCAGGGGAAAACATTATGGGAACTGTGGTCCCCTTGCAGGGGGGAACATTATGGGAATTGTGGTCCCCTTGCAGGGGGGAACATTATGGGAACTGTGGTCCCCTTGCACAGGGGAAAATGATGGGAACTGCCAGTCCCTTTGCAGGGGAAAACATTATGGGAACTGTGGTCCCCTTGCAGGGGGGAACATTATGGGAACTGTGGTCCCCTTGCACAGAAGAAAATGATGGGAACTGCCAGTCCCTTTGCAGGGAAAACTATTGGAACTGTGGTCCCCTTGTAGAGGGGAACATTATGGGAACTGTGGTCCTCTTGCAGGGGGGGAAGAGGATGGGAATTGAAGTCCCTTGGCACAGGGGGAAGATGATGGGAAATATGGTCTCCTTAAATGGGGAAAGATGGGGTTCCCTTGCATTGGGGAAGGTGATGGGAATTGCAGTCCCCTTGCACATGGGAAAATGATGGGAACTGCAGTCCCCCTGCACAGGGGAAGATGATGGGAACTGTGGTCTCCTTGAATGGGGGACGATGAGACCTGGGGTCCCCTTGCACGAGGGAATGTGATGGGAACTGAAGTCCCTTGGTATAGGGGGAAGATGATGGGAACTGTGGTCTCCTTGAATGGGGGAAGATGGGAACTGGGGTCCTCTTGCACGGAGGAAGCCGATGGGAACTGCAGTCCCTTGGCACAGGGGGAAGGATGATGGTTACTGCGGTCTCCTTGCATGGGGGAAATAGGGAACTGGGGTCCCCTTGCACGAGGTAAAAAGAATCAAGCGGGAGGGGGGGGGGGACGACCTCCAGTCGACACTCAAGACCTCCGCCTTCCCCAAGAAGAGCAGCTCTAACCAGCCGCCCCGCCTCTACCGCCCTCCTCCTCCAGCCCCTCTAGCACGTGCTCCTCCGGGCACCGCAAACCTCACTTCCGGCAGCGGGGAAATAGGAGGAAGAGAAGAGACGGCGGGGAAGGTGTTGGGGGGGGGGGGAAGTAAAAGAGAGAGAGAGAGCGGGAGAGGAGGAAGAACCAGCAGCGCGCCTGCGCGAACTTTCCTCTCAAGCTGGGGGGCATACTTTTTATTTTTTTAACCCCCAATCCATCTCGCGCCATATATATATACACACTCTCAAAAAAAAAAAAGACACGCCCACCTCTTCTCCCCTTGCTTGGCCCCGCCCCTCCCCCCGAAGCTCGCCAACCAGCGAGCGAGCCATTTAGGCAGGCGCGCGCGCGCGCACACAAGCACACACGCGCGCGCGCGCACCACTCAGCGGAACGCCAGCGCCCTCGTGGGCTCGCGGCGCGCGCCCGTCCGAGGGGCGGAGGGAGAGGCGGGGGAGCCGACTCCTTTCCCCTCAGCGCCCGTGAGGCGGGTCCGGGGCGTGAGGGCGGCGCTGCTATTGCCGCCGCTGGTTGGGAAGCGGGGGCGTCCGCCGCCGGGCTTTGGGTTCGTCTTCCCTCACAGAGGGACCCTTTCGGCTGGGGGAATGTGAGGCGAGAAAAGCGGCTGCGAAGAAAATATATAAATTTAAAAAAAAAAAAAAAGGCGGGGCGGGGGTGGGGGGGGGGCGCGGCGGTCGCCTCAGGCTTCTCCAGTGCGGGGACGGGCGGTGCGGCGGTCCCCTCAGGGGAGGAAAGAACGGGCGGCGCCTCCTCCTCCTCGTCCTCCTCGGTCGCTTCCTCGCCTCTCTTCCCGCCATGAAGAAGTTTTCTCGGATGCCCAAGTCTGACGGCACCGGCGGCAGCCCCGGAGGCATCGGTGGTGGCGGGGCACCGGCGGCTGGAGGCGGCGGCGGTCTCGGAGGCGGCGGCTCGGGATCCTTGGCGGTGGGCAGCAGCAGGGTCTTCGCCGTGGGGCGCTTCCAGGTCACGGTGGAGGAGGTGCTGGCCGAAGGTGAGCGGGGCGGCAGCAGAAGGCTTACCCACCACCGCCGGGGCCTGAAGAAAAAAAAAAAACAGCCCGACGCCGCTTTCATTTCCTCCCGTCCTCGCTTTTTCTGCTGACCCGAATCAACTCCCGGTTATGACAGGCGGGGAGAAGGGGGTGGGGTGGGGGGACCCTTACCTCGCTTCTATCCCCGGACGAAAGGCAGAAGTTGCCGACTGTATGGGCTTCCTTTCCACCTCCTCCTCCTCCCATCCCGCTTCTCCTTTTGCTCTCCCGGCGCTGCCGTAGGAAAAGCCGGGGTTGCTGAGGCGCAAAGCCTTGGTTCCCCCCCCCCCACACACACACTCCCGAAGGGTTGGCCTAGGGGGGTGTGTGTGTGTGTGTGTGAGACTCCCTGGGAACCGAGCACAAACCCCAAGCATTGGGGTGGGGGCTTAGGGGAGGGGGATAGTAGGGAGGCGTGGGTAGGGATTGGGGGAGGGGTGTTCGAGGCCCGGTGCGGGGATGGGTTGGGGTGGGGTCGGTTCCCCCAAAGGGGGAAACGATTCGGCTGGAATCGAATGGATGTCTTTATTAACACTTGATTTAGCGTTGGGGTAAACTGAAATGTTGGTTTATTGTAGTGTTTGAACGGGTCTCTCCCTCTCTGTGCTTCCTGCAAGTGATGTGGGTCCTGAGGATGGAAAAAAGATGCTCTTTTGGAAGGGGGAGGACGGGTAAAGGGTGGAGGAATCTATCTATCTATCTATCTATCTATCTATCTATCTATCTATCTATCTATCTATCTATCTATCTATCTATCTATCTATCTACTTACCTACCTACCTACCTACCTACCTGCCTATCATCAATCTATAGTAATCAGATGTTTAGATTGGGTTTGGCATTTTTATCCACAACTTAGGCTATCAAGGATCTGACATAGGCAGTTTGTTATATTCAATTTTAAGCTGTCTGTCTGTCTCATCTATCTCATCTCGCTTTCATCTCTCTCTCTCTCTTTTTCTCTCTCTTCTATTTCATCTCTCCTTCCTTCCTTCCTTCCTTCCTTCCTTCCTTCCTTCCTTCCTTCCTTCCTTCCTTCCTTCCTTCCTTCCTTCCTTCCTTCCTTCCTTCCTTCCTTCCTTCCTTCCTTCCTTCCTTCCTCTATCTATCTATCTATCTATCTATCTATCTATCTATCTATCTATCTATCTATCTATCTATCTATCTATCTATCTATCTATCTATCTATCATCTATCTGTCACTTATGTTATCACAAGGCAATGGACATATGTAATACTTCCGTCTCTTGTTTTCCCCACAGGAAAAACCCCTGTGAGGTGGGTTGGGCTGAGAGAGAGAGAGAGTGACTGGCCCAAAGTCACCATTAAGCCTGTCGATCAAATAAATATAAAAGCTTGTCTTCTTTTTGTTTGACATGGTCAGAGGCTGTCAAGGTCCACTTTAATGGTTTACATTCATCATGTGAACCTCTGTACATAGGGGTTAAGGGTATTGTAAATCCATTGGTAATCAGCTCAAGATTCTGGGCGCATAACTATTATTGTCCAGAGTGGTTATAACTTATAAGTGACTTATAGGGTCTGTTTCTTCCAGAATGGTGTATAGAGATGCAGATACAAGATAACAAATTAAGCACTGGTGATAGGTATATGAAAATATAGCTAAGCAAAATGACTGAGCTGTTTGCATTCTAAAGTTAAGAAATTCATTTTCATGCTCATCAAGATAGTCAAACACTGAATAACAGCAGAAAGATTATATACTTATGGGCCTATTACTTGCAGAAAGGTCCTTGTCATATTTGTATATATAAATAATTGTATTCAGAGGGCACTTGGTCAATGTCACTGTAAAGATCTATACAGGGATGCTGGTAACATAAGAATAAGTCATTTGTTAACAATACAATGAACTTGGCCTGAAAGCAGGTTTGTAACTAATACAATTAGTTCAGAAGTGTTACATGTTCAGATTCCCCAGCCTCCGGATGGTCACATGCTGCACCAATTTAAATTTCCAAGCCTTCTTCAAAGGCAAATGTACATGAAGTACATTATAATTGTTTTGTTTGGCTGAAAATGATTCCTACTGTTGAACTTTTGCATGTTTAAAATAAAACTGTGTTTTGGGAAAGGGGGATTTCTGCTGCGGGAAGGGGAATTCTTGCTGTAGGTTAAAGTGGTATTCAAAACAAATTTAGTATTTTTAAGGAAACAGCATGACTTTATATGGTATAGTAGTTGAATGCAAAGGAGAAATATTTTCCACATTTATGAGTTTCACTAATGACTGTTTTCTATTCATATTTGTAATTAAAATAATGAAAAGATTTGTCCTGAAAGAATGGCTTGCTTTTCCTATAAATAAAAACATGACAGATTGCTTCTAGTTTGTAGTGTGATTAATACATTTGTAAGATAACTGGGAATTTTAAGGAATTGTAAAAACTACAGCCCCAAATCTGATGTTCTTCAAGGGTCACAAAGTACTTTTATTTTTGTTTTTGTTGAAACTGAATAAGGAAGCTTTCACTTTGGAAAGTTTTGCATACAGCACTGTAGATGATTTCAGATATAAAGTTGACAGTGGAAAAAAGATGTACAAGGTGATTTGTGGGCATAGGTTAATGATATATTTGATAAAAAGGGAGAGGGGGAGAGAGAAAGAAGGTGCCTTGCAGTCAGATACATTGTGCCTGGATTTTTTTCTCAGAGGTAAAATTTGCAGATGTATTTAATTATTAGGATATACTGGTTAGTTTATATATGCTGAAAACCTAAGTGTTTTTGGTATTTCTTCTAAATATTTAGAAGTAAATTATGATTCTTATGGAATAGGTACCCCCTTTCCCCATAAGGCAAATTGTAAGTGTAATCCTTTTCTCAACTGTGTAAAATAACCACAACAATGCTGCCATTAAAAACTGCATTCTTCAGAGGTTTGTCTTATTGATCTTCCCCTAGAATGTTCAAGAGTCTTTATAAACAGTATTTATCTGGAGCATAAATTCATTATTAGATAACTTCTAATACTTGTTATAATCTAGTGGTCACATTGAGAATTTTGAAGTGAACTGAAATTGCAAAATGGTTGCTGGGAGGCATTGCCTACTCATAATGTGGATCATAAGGGTCATAATGGGATACAAAACATTATATAGAATATTACTGCCACTCATTTTGTGCTGTTCTTGTTTGTTCTTGCCCTTTTTCAGAGGAAGGGGGTATAATAAAAAGAAATACTAAATTGCTGCCATACCATAAAATGTATGTGGGTCCATGAGGGGACTGAAAACGCTTCTGGAAATAAAGATGATGTTGGAGGCTAGCACTTCACTTTGCAGCCTGGTAACCTCTTTTATAATTCAAATAAATGTACATACATACCCATCATACTATGATAGTGTGATGCAAAGTGTACAATATGAGTGAGAAGTTATAGTTTTGGTTAATCAAGTCTTTCACATAGTACTTTTGAATAAGATAACAAATAGAGATGATGAACTTAAGTTATACTCCGTCTGAATGCAGCATTTTATACTAATTATAAGAGCATACTACCAATCAAAACTGATTGGTAGTATGCTCTTATAAATAGTAAAGAATACTGCATTCAGATGGAGTATAACTTAAGTGGTATGTTTTAGGCAGTATGCCAGAAGCAGAACCAAAACCCAATTTACTAAACTGTCCTTGCACTTTTCTATGCAAGGTAAGTATTGCCTGCATCCTGCTAACAAAGTGAGTACAGTGTATCTGGTTAGAAAGTCATAGAGGCTGCATCTGTGAGTCTATTGTTTCCATTGGACTGTTGGAATTAGATAATCTTTTTAATAGAGTAAATATGTTATCTTAGGTAACCTGCTCCAACTTTGAATTCTGTGTGTGTGTTGCATGTGTGCATATGTGCGTGTGCACGTGCCTTTGAGTCAGTATTGACTCCTTGTGACTTCTTGGACAAGTCTGCAGTTTTCTTGGCAAGATTTCAGAAGTGGCTTGCTACTGGCTCCTTCCTAGGATTGAGAGAGAAGGATTGGCCCAAAGTCACCCAATTGCCTATATGCTTAGAGTAGAACTAGAACTCCTGGTCTCCCATTTTCTACTTTGGTGTCTTAGCCAGTACATCACACCTACTCTCTAGCATGTTTATTTTTCCTTACTTCGATCAGGTACCAATTCTTGGAAACTGCATGGACAAATCCTTGCAGTTTTCCTGGCAAAGGAAGTTTTCAGAAGTTGTTTACCATTGCCTCCTTCTTAGGGGCTGAGAGAAGAAGATGGTCCGAAGATCATCCAGCTGGTTTTGTGACTAAAGTGGACTAGGACTCATGATCCCCTGATTTCTAGCTTGATGCCTTAATCACTAAACTAACTGAAGAATCCTTTGGAACTGATGAATTAAAGTTGAGCCAATCCCATTCTCTCAGCCCTACTTGTCTCAAGAGTGATAGTTGTGGGAAATAAAATGAAAGAGGAAACAATGGCTTAAGCTTCTGGAGTAAAAGCAAGATATAAATGTCTGTAATCCATAAGTAGTTGAACAATATATTTGAGAAGGCATATATTGAGAAAAAGCTTATCTGTAGCTATTCATTTAGCGATACCAAAAAGGCAGTTGTTACTAGAGAATGATGTTGAAGGTAGTAACTCCCATATTTTTCTCATGCTTGCTGTTTGAAAAAAAGACATGTATTATTGGCCTGAGTTACAAGGAACTGAATGACTGTTAGTGCATTTTAGAACATTTATTTGCCAAGCTGGAATGTAACAGGCTGGGGTAAACTGATTCAGCGTATGTATGAATTTAGTTATTTAAATTGACCTGGGGCAGTCACTCTCTCTCAGCCCAACTCACCACACAGGATTGTTGTGAGGAAAATAGGAGGAGGAAGGTATGTTGGATATATTCATTACTTTGAGTTATTTAATTGAGATATAAATAAATAAAGTAAATGATAAGACAAATTTTCAAGTAAATATGCTGGATGGAAGGTGTTTAGCTATACATGTCAGTAAATACAACTCAGCTGCAGTCAACCTTGCAAGCCGTTAAGTGACAAACACTATTTGCACAGAAGAAAGTACTTTTGCTATGTACACATCAATGTATTCTATGAACATATCAATAATTTCCGTATTTCACTGTCCACAGTTTTGTTGTTGCATTAGTGAGTTTGATGTTATCAGTCACAGGAAATGGAAAGCTGTTGATAACTAGGGTGTGTGGTTTTTCACTCCTAAAGGTAGGGGTTCTCTGGCTTTCTGGTATTGTATCTCACTAAAATAATATATTTGTGTGATTCCTAAATAGTGCTAGTGACAACAGCAAAAGCAATGATAAGATACAACAGTAATAGCTGTTGAAAGAATGAGGACTTTTTGCTCTGCATTCTAGAAGCTCAAGTTGCTGTCTTTGACTTCCTTGATCAGCTGGTTAGGATGGTGGGATTTGAGCTTTTCCCTGGTCAGATTGGGAGGAATGTTGTTGCGGAAGTCTCTGAGGCATGGCAGCTGAGAAATGATGCACTTTATGTGCGTGTGCCTCATTGAGTGAAAATGTCCCGAGGGGCAGTTGGCTCGGCTTTCCTTCCACCAAGTTTCTGCTTGGCAACTTTGAGATTATTGTACCAAGAAGCAAGGAGGGGAAGGTAGGAGGATGGAGCAAGCATCATGAAAAGGAAGAGTTGAAGGGGGGTGAGTGGGTGGGGGGGTGGGGGTGGGGGAGAGAGAGAGAGGTCAAAAGAAAAAGTGGAAAAAGCCTCTCTGGAAAGTGAGAATTCACCACTTGCTATCCTATGGGAATTTCTTGCTATCTAGATGCCCTAGTCAGTCCTTCTGCTAATTTCAGCCTGGTGACCAATAGCTCTGGCAATCCTCTTGCTATAAAATGGATTTTAGAATAACCTTCTAGTCCACAGGAGCAAGTTTAGTGGGTGTGTATGTGTGAAGGTACTTCTGGAATCTGGATTTGGATGCCCTTTGCCATAGGAGGAAGGTAACTTGTCAGTTTTTGGTGCATTCAAGGTGCTTGAATAACGTGACAACTTGTATGGCTAGCAGAGAGATATGGCAGAGAGACTAGAAACTCACAGAGATGACATTGAAGAAACAATGGCGACAGCTACAAAAATACAATAGAGTCCAACATTGTGGTAGAGTCTGTTTTCTGACCTTATCTTAAAGGGCTGCGGAGGAAGTGGCAGGAAGGAAGATGGGACTTCTGAAATGTTGGATATCTGGCTTTATAGTAAAATGGAGACTGAAGAGCAAGGGGCTCTGTAGCAAATGCTTCCAGATACCTGAATCCTTTTATTAGCAGCAGTAGCTGCCAAGCAGTAGTGGTAGAAATAGCCATATGAACGTGCCATTTTTACAGTCACTATTCATAGTGATGTGTTTGGCGCCACGGTTTTTCTCAGAGGTGCCTTTGAGAAAGCACATGGCCTGAACCCTAGTCTGTGCTTCTGTAGCTTATCACCAGTCATCTTTTCTATATTCTCCACAAGTTAGAACACCTATGCTCCCTGCTCACTCATCCTTGAACCTTCAGGCCACCCAGAAAGTTTGCTATAACACCGAGGGTATTGTGGCTCCTTGTTCTCAGCATGAAACTAAGTATAATGGTGACCCATCTTAAATGGATTTTTAATGGTATCAGAAAAAAGTACAGTAATAGCAATACATGGCTTTTCCCAACAGACTGATGTATTTGGTTTTTCACTTTTCTCACGCTGTTCTTTGTTTATAAAAGGGGATTTTTTTGGATCCAAAGCATTGTACCACACACACCCTGTCCATTCGGATAAATTACGGGCTCAGACTGTGCATTCTTTATGTGAGCAAAATAAGTTTGTCCTTTTGGATGGGATTTAATCTTTGCAAAAACCACAGCTATAGATACATTTCTTGGTCATTCCAGGAACAAAATATAAATCCTGGAATGAATCTTTACGATTTCCTAAGCAGTAGATAGGAAACTCAGATAGGAAGGATAGAAATACAGGCATTTAAGGATTTTGGGGATTGAAGTTTAGTGTATCTGGAGAACAAGCTTGCCAGGCTGGCTATAACTTTCCCGTTTGTATAAGGAGTTATTCTGCTAATGTTGACTGCTACTGTCACTGCAATTTTTGTAACTTGTCAGCAACATGACCTGATATAATAGTGAAAGCTAAGCAGCATTGCATTTTATATTGATCTGGTTGGAAGCTGATACTCAGTTATTTAGACAAAACATTTAGACAGGCTTATTGATAAGTTGATGATATTTGCATAAGGCACTATAATAAGTCATTTGGGTTATAGACGGTAGGTAAGGGTTAATGTGATATTCCAAAAATTAAGACTCAGCAGATACCATGACTATAAATGCAACATTAGATGTATTTCTTTAAGATCAAAGCAGCTCTTTGTGTATATTTAGTTGGGGAAAGAGGTTTAAAATTTCCCCAGAGTGCCACATTTTTAAAAATTACTTCATGGTCTACAGTACTATTTTTAGGAGGGCATATGTAGGCATAATATCTATTTTCCTTATCATTAATGGGTAAATTTATATAGGGCAATGATTTTAAGTTTGAAAAGAAATGGCATTCCCGATCTATTTACCTCACCTCTTGCAATTGCTTGTTTGAAAAAAAAAATGTGATTTATCAAGAAGAAAAATGCAAAATGCCTATTTAACATGGCTATATTATTCTAAGGCACTGGTTGGATTTGCCTCTGTTTCTCATGATAAAAAAATACAGGCTAGGAGATTTTAGGCTTATTTGCGCAATCACCTTTCCTCCTTGAGAAATGTATTTATCCATTTTACATTATTTATATGCTGCCAGTACTTTGACTAACTCAAAATAATAAAAACTTCACTAACACAATGTCAATAAAAATTACTGTAGCAATTAAATTTTCAGTCCTGTTTTGAATGATTTAGCATTACGCATAATTTAAACCATTCATCCCAAATATCTTTGCTTCAGTGGCGCCAACGTGCCACCCTTTGCTTGAAAGTCTATGGAGATTCTCAGTCATCTAGGTCATGGTTGTCCCAAAGGTGCTTTCTCAAGAGGCAGCTGGAATTTCTGTTTTTTTTCTTTTCTTTGAAGACGTTTTGCTTCTCATCCAAAAAGCTTCTTCAGATCTGAGCTGAAGAAGCTTCTTGGATGAGAAGTGAAATGTCTTCAAAGAAAACACCAGAAAGTCCAGTTGCCTCTTGGAAAAGCCTCTTTGGGATCTTTGCTTGAAAGTTGATTTCCACTTTTAGGCATGGATAAAATGACTGTCTATAGCTAATAAAAAATAGCCCCATAGCTGAACTCTTCGTAGTGTGATGGAGGAAGACGGGAAGGGAAATTTAAATCTGTGGCTGTGTTCTATTTCTGCCCATCACATGGCTTATTCTGATGATTTGCATGTAAGTGATTTATTATTATTATGAAGGTCCAGATATTGATATAATAAAATACTTCCCAGTAGTGAGTCATTGCCATCTTAAATGTTCTTTAATCAAATTCCCTCAATCGGATGGTTAATTTAATTAAGCAATGCACTCTCTGTTCATGAATACGTTATGACCTGTATCTTATTTTTGATTTAATATATTTTTATAACACATTCCTGTGTTAATAATATTTTTGCTTTTTAAATTTATTTCGTTTTTGATTCCACCCCCACTTGAACTGAATCTGGATAGCTCAAAGTAAAATGACAACAACAACATGAAACAAGTAACCAGAGCAAAGAAGGCCCGCTTCCTGGGTCCTTATAGATCAGGGGTCTTCGCTGGATGAGGAATTCTGGGAGTTGAAGACCACAGTTCTTAGAGTTGACAAGGTTGGAGACCCCTTTTATAGATGACATTGTTTAATCAAAGAGTCTGAGTTCTCCTCTTCTGGCTGGGCATATCTTGAATAAATGTACAGGTAGTCCTCAATTTACAACAGTTCATTTAGTGACCATTCAAAGTTATAACAGCACTGAAAAAAGTGGCTTATGACCATTTTTCACTGTTACAATTGTTGCAGCATCTCCATGTGATTAAAATTCAGACACTTGCCAACTGATTCATATTTATGACGGTTGTAGTATCCCAGCTTTATATGGTCATCTTTTGCGCCCTTTTGACAGCAAAGTCAATGGGGAAGCCAGATTGACTTAATAACTGTGTTACTAATTTAACAACTGCAGTGATTCATTTAACAACTGTGGCAAGAAAGGTTGTAAAACTCACTTAACAACTAACTCACTTAGCAACATAAATTTAGAGCTCCATTGTGGCCGTAAGTCGAGGACTACCTGTATCTAAAATAGAAAAGCAGGGAAAAAAACTATTAAATTACCGTATTTTCCGACGTATAAGACGACCCTCCTCAGAGCCATTTAAGGCTCGTCAGAGCCTTATGGGCTGGTCTGCCTGGTTACAGGAGAATGAGACCCGGCGTATAAGACGACCCCTGACTTTTGAGAAGATTTTTGTGTGTTAGAAAGTAGTCTTATATGCAGGAAAATACAGTAGTTTAAATTAAAAAATTACGTATAAATTAAAAGACAGGTAGAAGAACACCTCACTCCCTGAATCATGCAAGAAAGGTTTTAGTGAAGAGATCATCATAATATTGATTGTATCAGAGTATCACACTATTTTTGTTTTAACTTGTTTGGGCTTAAGAGTGCATGTTTACACTACATAGCTGAGTAAACATCTACAGGTGTGTTTGGTTGGGGCTTCCTTTTCCCAGTCAGGAAACCACATTATGTTAAAGGTTCTCTAGCTTGAAAAAGAATAGGAGGAACTCCTCCTCCCCCCTACATTTAACTACCTTTCTGGCTTCTTCAGAAGAACCATTGCTGTGTACATGGAAAAGACATGTTAATATTTTTTTAATGAATCAATATAAATTCAGTTCAAAGTGGTAATTGAGGTGTACAGATGTGTTATTGTATCTGATTCATTCATATAACTGCTTTAACGAAACTGCTTCTTATCCTTGAAGTAAAGTTGGTTTTTGGTGGGAATTGTCTATAATGCTTATGAAAATATACAAAAACATAACCAAGGAAATTGTGAGCACGTTTTCTTAGATATTTGTAGAGGATGAGACAGCTGCTGGCTATTATTAGTCATTAGGGAAACTGTTCTGAAAATGATAACATGAACTCTTTTGGATGTATACTGCTTACTTCATGGGGGATTATTTTATAACACATGGAGAAAATTCTACTAAATAACTTTTATGTTGTGGAAAGAATGACCCAGTGAGGATGTTTGGAAATTCATGAAATAAAAAATATAGGAGTTAGGGAGGGATTATTTTTAAGAATGGTAATGAAGAATCTCCTAGAAATGAGAGAAAACTTTGGGAATTGGTAGAATTTATAGTGTAACTTTATTGCTATATTTGTGTATAACCATCATTTAAAACATAAAAGTATTTTGAAACTTTTAAGGAATTTTGCAGTGTCCCCGTATAGGATTGCCCTACATTAAAATTCCTTGTTTTAGTTATTAGAGGTGGAAGAATGTCAACAACAGCAATATAGCATTTAGATTCAAATCTTGAAGTCAGTTCCATGTCTGATTTCCTATACCCATGATGCCGAATCTATGGTATGCATGCCGGAAGCAGCACTCAGAGCCATCTCTCAGGGCACATGAGCCATTGCCCATTGCTCTTCTGGGTTCCAGCACACTGGCCAGCTGGTCTTCCGGCATGGGAATGCAAGCATACTGGCCACCTGATCTTCCGGTGCACATGCATGCTTGAAGACCAGCTGTCTGGGGCGCATGCATGTGCCGGAAATCAGAAGATCATCTTCCTGGCGCACGCAAACACACCGGGTGGCTGCTCTTCCAGTTTCTGGTGCGCATTCCCATTTCGGCACTTGGTGCCAAAAAGGTTCACCAACACTGTCCTATAGCATCATAGGAAAGCAAGAAAGACTTAAGAATGTAGAAAAGAAGGAGATTTGGCATTTTCTGAATATTTTGGTCTATAGCTCCTATCATCCTGACCATTAATGACATTGTTTTTCTGACAAGTTTTTCTGGGTGTTTGGTAATTGTCTTCAGCCATCAAGGAGGGACTCCGATTGCATTTCAGTTTAAAATGATAGTGGGGGAGGGTATTCAGGGAATAATATCCCATTAAGGTAGTTATGATTTTTGAGATACCTCTCTATATGTCGCCACACCTTTTCCTTAAGATTTGTGACCTTTTCAGAATATGAGTGTTTGCTGTATGATGAAATAGTCTTTCTATACCATGGTGAAATATTAATTAGCCAGAGTGCAAATCTGACTGCTTTGTTACAAAAACATCTAACTGAGAATCATGAGTCTGTAGTGGGATTAAAATTGAATAAATAAATCTATGAGACAAAGAACTCATAGACTTAATTCGAAATATACTGCTTAGTATACTGTATCAGCTCTGTGCTTTGTTACAGAAATCAATTGGCATGCTTGTTCAGAAAACGTATGAATTAAAGGAAAATATGTTACTATTTTGGGTGGTGATTTTGAATCATTTTTGCTGTGCTGATTCCACGTAGCCAGGCTTTCTTATGCCCTTTTTGTATTACTTACTTTAGGAAAAAGTAAATTATATATGTATGCAGTTTTGTGAATTAAAGAATAGTTTCAATTATATTTTCTTTCAAAAAAATCTGTAGAAGCTTGATTTAGTCAAATATTTTGCTCTGCCTCATGATAGTTGCTTTCAAAATTACCATATTAGTGAAATTTACACATGATGTTTTAGTAGCTAATTTTTTTCAGTCTGACAAAATAATACATGAATAAGCTATGTATACACCGGCTGCCATTTATTTACACAAACTAATTGCTGCTTGGAGAAATGAATTCAGATGCTTTGTCTAATGATATACCAGTGGTTTCTTCTTGCCACTTTTTTGTTATGGATACCTTTTTGTTTATACAGTTTGAAGTTGTAGACAGAATTCTTAGTTGTTGGAGACCAATATGTACAGACAGTTCTTCACTTATGATTGGTCACTTAGAGACCATTTGAAGTTATGTCCTATCTGAAAAAGGGGACTTATGACCTGGATATGAAGTTCTGACAGTTCCTCCTGGTCATATGACTGCACTTTGGGTGCTTGGCAACACAACCACATTTACTGCTGTTTGCAGCATCCCACGGTCATGCAACTGCATTTTACAACAGTTTTGCTGAAAATCAGCAATTCCATTTTTCAGTAAAACCATTCCGTAGTGAACAATGGGTTCACTTAATGCTTAACAACCGCAACATTCATTTTACTACTGTGATGTTCACTTAATGACCACTGCAAACATTTATAAAATCGGCTATTATGATTTATGACCATAATGGACAGGCTCCAATTTATGACCTTAATGGAAAGGCTTCATTATGGTTGTAATATAAGGACTACCTATACATATGTCACCCAAGCTGTTCCTGAGTGATCAATGTAAAGAGAGGCTGGATAGAGAAGGTGTAGGTGTATTAATAATAATGGCATACTTGGAAATCTTTAATAAAAAAAATTGTGATATCTAAAAAGTATTGGGAAAGTTTTTCAGCAGTCTTCAATTTACTGTCCCAAAGGTACTTTTACAAAAGGTAACCAGTATTGAAGAAGCTTCTTGGATGACAAGCAAAACGTCTCCAAGGTTGTTAAGTCCAGTTGCCTTTTGAAAAAAAAGCACTTTTGGGACAACCATGACCTGGATGACTGAGAATTTCCATAGACATCTTCAATTTTTTGGTTCTTGGGCAAGTGCGTTAGCATTTGGTGATACCTTAGATTCTTGAGCGGGATTGTCTGGCTCCATTTTACTTTACTTCAGATCTAGATTTGGATCTGAAATAGTTTTTATTATAGTGGTTGATTATTTATGCAGGAAATTGGAACTGTTCCTTGAAATCAACAATAAACTCCTTTTAGACTAGTACTGCATAGAACATTCAGGTTTCCCACATTATAGGTAGACCTCCACTCACAACTATTTGTTTAGTGAGTGTTTAAAGTTACAACAGCAGTGACAAAACCTTTGAAGTATCTTTGTAAACTATGATTGGTTCATACTGTGACAGTGAGAATTTTAATGTATTTTCAGCAGCAAGATCGCACTACGCTGGGCCTGTGTGGATTGTTCTCATGACCAGTTTGTTTCTAGCACTGTTCAGAAGGTTTTTCATGACCAAGATATTGTAAAGTGTCAGTCTGATAAGATCAGCAAACAGATGCCACTTAGGCCTAAAACTAATTTTATTAGAATGGCTATACAACAGTAACAGAAACTTGCAAGTTTCAATGTGCTTTTCCTTGTTCTCCTTTTGTCTTCATGTGAATTAGGGAGGTGCCTGTTTTAAACATTTTCTAAATATCTTTGTATTGGCGTAACTAAGTTTGTATGATCATTGCCTTGCCCTCTCTCCATCAGGACCATCTTCTGCATTCTCTACACAAAGACTGCTTTGTCCATGTCAGTGTTTCTGTAGCTTAAGATCTGATGGAATTGGCCCTTCCCTGTGTCCCCAATTATTGTGAAGTTATAGTGGAGATAAAGAGAAAGTAACTTACGAGTAGCTATTCCTAAATGATGGGACTCTCTTCCCTCAGAGACACAGTTGCATTTTTAGGCCATCTTTTGCTAGGGGGCAGGGACCTTCCTGTTTAGAAAGCTGCAGCTTACATTTTATTCTGTGATTTCTGTCTGCTTTACAGTAACACATTCAATCTGCAGCATTTCTAAGCTGCCCTAATTCCAGTCAGTGAGTGCTCAAAAATAACAAGACAACTAAACAATTAACATTCCTTTTAAAAACTAGAGTGATGCCCCTATTCAATTTGGGTCAAAGACACAGTATAGTAAGACAATTTTGAATAGCTTATGAAAACCCAAGAGAATGGGTGAGGTATCTTCTCTCTGGGAAAAGAGCATTCCATACAAGTATTCTGAATTTTTAGTTCTTTTTGTACTTTAAAATGATTTTAAAGTTCTATTTTCAAGCTCTTGAAAAGAGATATGTATAGACAGACGGGTATACTCTAAATTTTTAAGATAAAAAGAAAAACATAGTGTAAGATTTTGAAAAATGCCTTTCTGCCAATATGACTTTTCCAGTTTTTCAAAAATGTACTCCTGTGAATTAAGGCAGCAAAATTAAAAAAGAAACGGGAATGACATGAAAAGAAAGAAGGAAGGTATAAGTTGAAAGATTTAGAATACATTCACTTATAGAAAACTACATGCTATGGTACATTTTAACAATTGTATAAGATTTTATGAACTGGAACCCACTGCACATAAAGTGGACCTCTGATAACAAAAGTTTGAATAAAATAAAACTTAGTATATTAAAGCTCTATAAGTCCTTTCTTTCTGTAAAAGATCTAAGTAGTTATTTCTCTAGAAATTATTCATAGGAATTCTATTTTGGAATGCAATATAGATGAGAGAACACTGGTGGGGTTGTAGGGAACAATAATTTTGGGGGATAACTCTTTATAAACTTAAGACTTAAGAAAACTTAAGAAAAATGTCCACATAGCTTGAATTTACTAGCATTCATAAGCTATTTCTGTTAAAGCCAGTTTGCAGTAGTAGTTGAGGCATCAAGTTAGACACCGGGAGACACTGAGTTCTAGTTCCACCTTGGGCATGAAGCCAGCTGAATGACCTTGGGCCAGTCACTTTCTCTCAGCCCCTAGGAAGGAGGCAGTGACAAACCACTTCTAAAAAACTTTGCCAAGAAAGCTGCAGAGATTTGTCCATAACCTCTGTATTATACTCTAAATATATTGTACTTCAAAAAAGTGTTTTGAAATACATGATTACGACTACTATCTTGTGTTGTTTTTAGGATTGCATGATAGTCGTGCCATTTCAGAAGGAGATGCATCTGCTTTAAAAGATTGCAGATAGGTGCTTCGTTCCCATTCCAGTCTGCTCCAAAGCAACTTTTTGGAATCTTACCTAAAATATTATATAATCTTAATGTGAAGAAAATGTGTTCGAATTTTTTTTAGGCTGTGAAAAATTGATTGTTAAGACATTTTTTTCTCCAGAACTCCAGGGTTCAAGAGAGTGCAGAGAAACTCTCTGAAGGGACCAAGAGAAAAAGGATATGAAACACAATACACTCCACCATCTTCAACTTATTCTTCAGGAGTGTCTGTAACAATTTTATTATGCAGAGATTTTTCCCCTTATTTTTTTTAATTCTTACTAAAGTTGGGTGGAGGAACCTCTTCACAACAGACTACGGGGGGGGGTGGGGAGGGAGTCCTTTCTACATGGGAGTACAGTATGCCTCCCCACCCCATAGTTCCTTGCAGAGAGTGTCCCCCCCCCATTAATTATATTGAACCCATTTAAGTCCTTGTAGAATCCTAGATTTTTGTAGAATGCAGTTTCAAAATCCCACTGTTGAGGATGTGGTTTTTGAAACTTGTTTCCTATGGTCACTGTCTAACCGGACCAGTTTTAGTTAATGACGCTTCCTGAAACTTTATTCATATGGAATTGGAATAAAACATATTGGTGCTTTGGCTATTTCTAAGGCTGTGCAGTGCAAACTATTCTTCAGATTCTCTGGAATATAGCATCTGTCTGCAACTCAGATGCTTTTTCCCCTCCAAATCACACTTCTACTTGTGCTTGATAATAGAAGAACATATTTGGTTTAAGGAGTTGTAGAGAGGTGCAATGTTTGAATCCCCACGTACACTGAAACACTTTTTTGCCTTTAAAGCCAAAGTTCTGCAAAGCGCTATTTGCTGCTGTAAAGATATTTAATAAAAAGAATCGCTTAAAAATGTAAGAGCTTTAAATAGCATAGTACTAACATGACGTCTTGAGTCTCAGAATTTGTTATGGAGAAAGCAGTAGCTAGGGAGAGGGTTGCATACTTTGTGTGTACTTGAACCAATATTTTAAACAGATTAAGGGTGGCTATGTGGTTTCTACATAAAACATGGCATTTTTGTCAAGGTTTTATAGTGAGAAGGATGTAAGGGTCTGAACATGCCCACATATGCTTAGTGAGGACTTTTGTGGAATAGAAGACTTGCAAGTCTTATTCTCACATTTTGCTTTATCCAGTCAACAATTTTTCTTATATAATTCTGTAAATAATTGGTCTGTTAATCATAAAAAATCTTGAATAAATATGATGTTGGAAATAATCAAACATCAATACAGTGACATTCTTCAGGATATTACAGTTTACTATCTGGAACAGATTTAAAAGATTTTAGGATATGTTGCCATCTAATGGCAAAAGAATACTTGCTTGAATCTGTGTTTCGGTAGTTTCAGACTTAGTTTAATAGGAACTTGTTGGTTTCTCAGTGGTGGTGAAAATAGTGATCCAGGGTTTTTAAAATATGCAGTATTGATTGTTTTAATTGAAAAGCTATGGGAGAACATACAAACTTGACTTATCCAGGCCTCTGTACTGCTGGACTACTCTTTTCCTACAAAGTCAGTTCTTAGAAAAGATCGTGTTTATTGCAAAAGTACTTTAGAAGAATAATTAGGTGTTTTAGCATATGTGTTAGTGTTAATATAATCTGCATTCTGACACGTGTCACAAAATGACAGCTAGTTTGGTATACAGTGTTTAAGATGCTGACCAGAAGTTTAGGCTTTCCTTAGTCATGAAAGCTCCTTCAGGCTCCCCCTGAAGAGCACTTGGAGGCTCCAACTGGTCTAGAATGCGGCCACGCGGATGATTATGGTAGCCACATGACGCACCCATGTAACACCTCTCCTGCGTGAGCTGCACTGGCTCCTGTTGGTTTTCCGGGTGCGATTCAAGGTGTTGGTGACCATCTTTAAAGCGCTCCATGGCTTAGGACCTGGGTACTTATGAGATCGCCTTCTGCTACCGATAGCCTCCCACCGGCTAATATGCTCCCACAGAGAGGGACTCCTTAGTGTGCACATATCTTCAAACAATCACTGAGCCATGAGAAGTTGCTCATCTTATAAGTGATGTTGTACCTCTGGAACTCCATCCATCCATCCATCCATCCATCCATCCATCCATCCATCCATCCATCCCATTTCTACACAGCCTATCTCATCTAAGTGACTATGGATGATTTACAGTTAAGAAAACATTCAGGATATATTCAGAAAGGATTTGTTTTTGATGGTGAGAAAACTGGATGAAGTATTTAAAAGATGGTTTACAAGGCAATATTGAACTAGATAAATATTTAAAACTGGTCATTGTATAAAAGCTATATTGTAGAACAAAAATTTGAAACTTAAAGTTGTTGAGTATGCTATGTCAGGATTTCATATGAAATTTATTTTTCTAGTTTGTATTAACTTCAGCTGCATCATAAAATGTTTCTAAAATCGTTTGCCCCTGTATAAACCATTCTGTGAAGCAAAGTTCTGACATTTCCTACAATGTTTGCAGAAGTTTCTATGAAGTTACAGAGTTTACAATAATAGTTACTTTTTGAATAAAATTTCCTTCTCTGATTATTTTGATATATTGGCTTTCCAAGTTTGGATTCAATTGACTGCTTCAACCTAATTCTTTCTTTCTAAATAAATGAATTTCTGAAATGTGAAAACAATAGGCATTTGTCCTATACTGCAAATTCTTTTCGAAGATTTTCACATAGTTTTATTAAATGGAATTATTCAAGAATATTAGTAATCATTTGAATTATTTTTTAAGAAATAAACTTTAATTTCTTAAGTTAAAAAGATGAACTTATTCATAGCACTGTTGTTCTTGTAGGTGGCTTTTCCACGGTACTCCTTGTGCGTACTCATGGTGGAGTTCGATGTGCATTGAAAAGAATGTATGTAAATAATGTGCCTGACCTCAATATCTGCAAAAGGGAAATAACAATAATGGTAAGTTAATATAAGTTTTGTGTTGTACATACAGTATATATGTGTGGGTGTGTATAGTTTAGAAATGATGCATTAGTTTGTGATCTAACGTTTGAATTTATTTTCATTGTGTTTAAATGTGGTTCTTTGATATGAGGAAACCACTGTGGTTAAATTATGGAAATGTATTGTAAAAATAGTTTATTTGTGGGTTGTAGCATTCCACATTTTATTTCAACAGTTAATTTTGTCTAAGGGGGTTGGACAATTTGCTTTTGTAGAGTTGGAGATAAGTACTCTGTGCTTGAATGTACTTTAAAACAACTTTTTTGAGTCAATGTTGAAATGCTGCACATTCCTAATTATTAGATCACTTTCAGAAAGAATAAAGGAAATACAGTTTAATTTGTATAAGAGCTTCAATATTTATGCGACTTGTTTCCCCTTTAACCTGGCTTTCTATATAAAACCTCAAATTCATGTTTTGTTGAATTGCTAGATCATGTTAGATAAGCTTTAAATCAGGGGTGCTTAAATCTGACCTGCGGGGCCAGCCTGGAAATAGCAAAAGACCGGCCTGCGGTGCCTCTGGCAGCCAAAATGGGGTGCGGGGGGGGGGGGGGGGCGCAGCTGCATGTAGTACTTTGCTGGCCAAAATGGGGTGCGGGGGGGGGGAGTGAGGTTCTCTGGTTTTGGCCAGCAGGGTGCTGCAGGAGGCATCTGTCCCATCTGCCCATCCCCACCCCCCTCCAGCCGGTCCATGGAGAACTACAATGCTGATCCGGCCCTCGAAGAAATCCAGTTTGACACTCCTGCTTTAAATAATTTGATTCTAAACTAATAGATAACACAAAGAGAGTTTCATAGGCTTATTTAGAAGAGATTAATAGTTTGCATTGAATGATAGTTTGTAAAAGAATTTTGTTTTTGATCTTAAAAGTTAGCATATTCTTTTTTTCTTTTATACTTAAGAATGTTTCTCTTTTTACAGAAAGAACTGTCTGGGCACAAGAACATTGTAGGGTATTTGGATTGTGCTGTCAATTCTGTTAGTGATAATGTGTGGGAAGTGCTTATCTTAATGGAATATTGTCGTGGTAAGTACATTTTTTGTCATCTTAATAACAAAAATAGTTGGCTAGCATGCAGTGTTTTGAATGAAATTACAGCAGCTTTGGAGATAGTTACTGCAAGGTGAAATAGACTATCCAAAGCTAACATTACTTGCCTCCATTTTGTTGCTTCTTATTAGAAAGCAAAAACGGTCCAAAAATGACAATGATCACTTGTATGTTAGGGCTATATGAAATATTCAGAGCACATTTCATATAGAATCAGTGTTTTAGGTTGATCTGCAGAAGATACTTTCTCCAATGCGGTGCAATTAATTTTGTTATTTGTGCTTGGACTGCAGTTTATTATCCCTAAATGGAGACTTATTTTGATCAGGCTAATTTGTCATTTAAAATTAAATAAAAAGTGTTTTGATTCAATTTGTTATTGTGAAATGCTTATGTTAATTGTATTCTTAATATTTATCTCCAATCAATAATAGATGAAATCTAAACTCTTACTTTGAAAAGCAGCATTGTGTTAAATGTTTCAGGGTTTTGAATATTTAATGTTTCCAATCTTACAGAATTGAATCCAATCTGCTATATAGCATTATTTTTTATTCCTTCTTTGTAGCGGGGCAAATAGTGAATCAGATGAACCAGAGATTACAAACGGGCTTTACTGAATTAGAAGTGCTACGAATTTTTTGTGATGCCTGTGAAGCTGTTGCTAGGCTGCACCAATGCAAAACTCCCATTGTTCATAGAGATTTAAAGGTGAGAAAAATTGTGACCGAAATCCATGCTGTTCCTGTCTGTGAATGAATAATTGTATGGCGTAGTTTGTTTATTCATTATCTTTGCCTTAAACTGTTTATGGCATTATTTAATATGGGTTTTTTTAGCTTTTACTATCAATATTTTAATTCTTGTATAAAATGGGTGACTATATAAATGTTTCAAACAATCAAAGTATATTTGTCCTCATGCAATTTATCTATTAGGTTGCTTATGTCCATGTCTTCTTCCTAAGTTCAAAGTCTTAATCGAGTTTAGATAGATGGTGCCTTAAAAAAACCTGTTGTTACTACATCAATTTTGGTTGCTTTGATTTGAGAATATGCTGTACTTGCTGGATGAGATCTAAGAACTTATCTGAATAATTAATTCTTTTTCATCTTGGCTCCTTAAGTTGAGCTGGAAGTTCAATTGAATGGAGGTGGAAAATGATGGCCAAATGTATTGAAAAAAATTGCTGTCTTGCTAAAAGAAAGAATAGTTTGAAATGCTGTTTTGAAATTGCTAGTAATGATATTATCAACTAGGAAAGTCTTGTGGAAATATTATAACCACTATTTAACACTTGTTTCAGGTTATGTTCTTTTTGTGTAAAATGCTTGAAAATGTTGGGTTTACTCTAATGGAATACTTATGGGATAAGACTTCACTGTTTTTTTAACTGACAGTAAACTTTAATCTCAACCCTGATTTCTTTCTTCAGTAGTTTAATAGATTGGAGGCCAACTAATAATAAATTGGGTATGATTGTATTTGCGGGGTTACTGTTAAACAATAGTATTCAGATAAATTGCTGGCTTCTGAAATAGCTATATTTTAAGCATGTCAAGTTCTGGGAATTTGGAGTAATGTATCCTAATATGCCTATGATAGTTTTGGCTTTCAGCTTGTATCAACTGAGCGAGGATAGATGGTATTTAAGGATTGTCTTATTAAGTAATGGAATAAACTAAAGGCAGTAAGGTAAAGCCATATGTTGACAAGAAGCTGGATAATTTCTGATCTGGAAGATTGATCCTTATTGCGTTCCAGTCCAGATAGTTTTCCCTTTGAAGAAACAGGAATACTTTTTTTTTTCAGTTTGTGTCTCTAGAAAATGGTCCAGTATTTTTTAGAGACATAAACAATTCTGGCAATCTAGGACACTTTTAGCAGTCTTGATTTTTCCTGAACAGGATTTTACTAATCACAGAGGAAGCTACTTTTTAATAATATCTACATTACTTTACCCTATCATAGGACTTGACAATAGACTTAGAATAACTTTATTGTCACTTTGAATGTATACATATATTAAAATGAAATTTTGTTGCATATAGCGCTGAAAAGGTCACCACCTCCAATAAACACTGCATAAACATGACTAAATAAATAAATACAAAATTATGCATATACCCACATATATTATATGACACAAAGAAACAACACAGTCTAGTTTGGATGTTTACATGTACATGGCGAGAAAAAAGAATCTTGCAAGTTTACCAGACAGATGGCATAGGGAACAAAGCTGTTACAGAATCTGGTAATCCTGCTAGACTTCCTAGACAATCTAGGAAGTCCTCAGGTGTTTGGTATAGAAAAGGCATAATTCCTAATTAGATAACATGGAAGTGGTGGTTTACATAAGTTGTACTCTTAAACATATAAGTTGTCCTTAGAAATAGTTAAAAACGCCTACTACTTTAAAATTAGGGAGTCCTGGTGGCACAGTGGTTAAAGCGCGGTATTGCTGCTAACTCTGCCCATTGCCAGGAGTTTGATCCTGACTGGCTCAAAGTTGACTCAATCTTCCATCCTTCTGAGGTTGGTAACATGAGGACACAGATTGTTGGAGAAAATATGCCAATAATGGTTACGTTATAAACCACCTGGAGAGTGCTGTAAAGTGCTGTAGGGCCTTATATAAGATTAAATGCTATTGCTATTATTTGTCTGGTAGGAGTTTTCCTAGTTTGCATCAAATTACTTGCATTCTTAAGTTATTTGATTATTTTTGTAAAGCAGGTATCTGGACTGATAACTGACTTAGACAGAATCTTTCTCCCATCACTCTTTATTATATTATTTATTTGCCACTGAGATTCAAGTGCATTTTAGTCACATGACTCTATAAGCAGGATATACAATCCAATACAGTACAATCTAAATATAAAATATTAGACATATAATGAACCAAATAGGTACATCAATAAATAGCTAAATAATCCAAGGCTAATACAGTGCCTTCCTTTTGTTCACTAAGACATTCTTCATTCTCTTAGTTGTAAAAACTCTGTGAAAAGCAGTTTTAGCCAGTTTTGCTTCCTTTGCTTATATTTTATGCCCTTCCATTTCACTTATTAGGCTTCTATAGAAAAGATGAATAGTTCTTGATCGAGATCTCCAGAAAGCTTCACTTCATGCTTAAAATGTTCATAGAATTATAAAATGTTATGGTCAGAAGGGACTGTAGAGGTCATCTAATCCAGCAAGGATATATTATGAAACCTAAGGCATCCTTCTCTTTTTTCCCACTGAAATTTATCACTTTCTGGGGCAGCCTATTTCAAGATCTCTTATTGTTAGTAAAAAAATTTTTTTGTACTGTGATAGTATCAAGTATCCTCTCCACACACATATGAATTGCGTTCAGCAACAACCCTATCAGATGCTGATGTGAAAATGCTTCCTTGTAACTTAAACTCACAATTTAGTCTTCTGTAAGCTGGAACAACACAGTTAAATCTACTCAAATCCTTTATAACAATCTTGTAAACAGTTTCAGAGTTACTTGGAAAGTCCCACAATCAAAAGGATTAAAGAACATACACAGATGTACGTACACATGTACCGTATTTTCTGGCGTATAAGACGACCCTCCTCAGAGCCATTTAAGGCTCGTCAGAGCCTTATGGGCTGGTCTGCCTGGTTACAGGAGAATGAGACGACCCCCAACTTTTGAGAAAATTTTTGTGTGTTAGAAAGTAGTCTTATATACAGGAAAATACAGTACTTCTAATCTTTGCAAATAATCAATACCATAAACTTTAATCTCAAAATCTCTACTGATTTGGTTTAGTTTGGCTGGCTCTTCTGCAGTGTTTGAGTTTGAGATCATTTGAAAACAAAAGACTTAAATTATTTGGATTTGCTAAAATTTTATTTTTTTGGTGTTACACTCTGCTCTTAATTCTCTTTTATGTTCTTGAGTAGCTCTCAGTGCGTTTAAAACATGCAAATGTAGGACATACTATTTGGGCAGCTAAACTTAGATAATAGCATTGGTTGCACTGTCTTTGATAAGAAGTATAAAAGTACTATCTTTAGTACAGTATGTACTATCTTTAGTAAGGCAGCAGACAATTAAGAGCTTATATATAGGGACAGAGATATTAATCTGTGTTCAAACAGATTAATAAATAACAGAGATAAACCAACTTATACTTTTTAAAGCACAGCCTCAGGCTGGCTGTGGTTTGTGGAAATTGTTATTCAATATTTATTTTATTTCATAGAATAATACAGTTTGGAATGGACTTTGGAGGTCCTCTAATCCAGTCCTCTCTGCCCACAGCAGGAATCCTTATGTCATCTTGCACTGTCCAACATTGCTTGGAAACCTTCAATAATGGGGCATCCATAACTTCAGAAGACAGGCTATTCCACTGGTTAATAGTTATTGTAGTCAGGACATTTCTAGTTATTTTAAGTTTGTATCTACCACTGTATCTCCCTCCATTTATTTACAAACTTTATAAACTGCTCAAATCGGATTGACTGTGGGTAGCATGCATCTCAGTAGTTCAACAGTACAAGAATTTAAATAAATCAGGATAATAATGATAGGTGAACAGCTGAATCACTGAAGGCTCTGAAATAGTGCTGAGAAAGGATAGCATTCTAAGGGAGTGTAGGGTAGAGGGCAATCATGCTTCCAGGAAGAGCGTATTCAGCAGGGGCTTCTTCTGGAAAGTTCTTCTTCCTGATATAGCCAGCCTTCTTTATTTCTTTTGGGGGCAGAATGTTTGGCAAGCTGATTGCAAGCCGCTTGTTAACTCTTAATTATATGGAGCTTTACTCTTGAGGTGTGAACTGCAGTGCATGTCATAATACAGTATACAAATCTTTACTTGGGGGAATTAAAGTAATCATAACATTTAGTTCTTCGTTCTTACTCAAACAGCTAAGTGAAAGTGCTTGAAAATTATTAGAACTGTTTTAGAAGTTTGCATGTGAATTTGTTGTAAACTGATTTTTGTTTTCTTTTAGGTTGAAAACCTTTTATTGAATGACAGTGGGAACTATGTGCTTTGTGACTTCGGCAGTGCCACTAATAAATTCCTTAACCCTCAGAAAGATGGTGTCAGTGGAGTTGAAGAAGAAATTAAAAAGTAAGTTGCACATCTTAAGGCAGTAGTTTTCTGCATTCTAACAATAACGAAATACATTTTTAAAATATTTGGAAATCTCAATGCCTGCTTTAAAGTCACAATGTTTTAAAAAGAAATAATGTGTCCAAAGGCTCAGTTCTTTAATTGGATGAATTTCTACATTTAAAAATCTGTTATAGGTAGTCCTCCTTTAATGACTATTCATAGTTACAGTGATGCTAAATAAATACAGATAGTCCTCAACTTATGACCACAATTGAGCCCAAAATTTGTTAATGGGTTTTGCCCTATTTTACTACATTTTTTGCCATAAAGTGAATCATTGCAGTTGATAAGGTAGTAACATGGTTGTGAAGGGAATCTGGCTTCCCCCTTGACTTTGCTTCTCAGAACATGACCCTGGGATGCTGCAACTGTCATAAATATAAACCAGTTGCCAAACATTGAATTTTGATCATATAATCATGGGAATGCTGCAAAGGTTGTAACTGTGAAAAATGGTCATAAGTCACTTTTTCCAGTGCCGTTGTACCTTTGAACGGTCGGTAAATAAACTGTTGTAAATCAAAAACTACCTGTAGTTATGTTTTTCAAAGTTACAGCCACTGTAGCACTCAGCTCCCGGTAGTCACATGATCAAAATTCAGGTGCTTAGCTCCCTGTCTGCATTTACAATTCCAGCATGCACTTCAGCTCCTCCCCCCACCCCGCTGGCCTCTCTGTGCCATCTCTATCCCTTTGGCCACTCTGCATTCTGTGACATTCCCCCCCCCCCGCCACTCCTACTGCCCCCAGCTGACCTTTGGTATCTTTTTCCTTCTGCTGTTGATGCGGAGTGCCTTTGCTCTTTGCTATTGTGTGCATTCCTAAATTGCAAAAAGTTAAGCAAAACCATCAGTAATCAAGACATTTTATGTGCATATCCAAGTCTGATTTCCTTATCAACCATCCTGAGAAAAATGTGGTATCAAAGAGTGCCATTAAAGAATAATAATAATACCCCACCCTAAAGTACTTTCATTAGTGCAATAGCTGTATAGTTTGGGTTTGTAAAACAGGTCGCAGTAGTCATATGTGTGTTTGATTAACTTTTATTCTAAATTATTTGCTTTAAGGTATACCACATTGTCATATAGAGCTCCTGAAATGATCAATCTTTATGGAGGGAAAACAATTACAACCAAGGCAGATATCTGGGTAAGATAAAATGTTTTGTAAGAATTAATAAGAAAGGTGTTGACCAAATCAGTATATCAGAGGAATCCAGACTCAGGTTTATTGTAATATTTCTTAATTTCTGTGAGTCTGCTGCATAAGTGTCTGAATCCAACTCTATACAATTTATAAAAATTTATAAAAATGAAATGTGTGACATTTTTATCTATACAATTTATCTATCTATACAATTTATAAACATGAAATGGGTGACATTTTTAATCTGCCAAATTCAACATAGAACATAATTTAAAAAGAATCATGTTTATTTTGGGTTGTTTTTTTTGTTCTAGTGACTAAATTTATAGAAACAACTGATTGGATTTAATCCATTACATTTTGAAACTATTTACCACAAAAGCACTTTTACTAGGACAACTACATTTTGAAGATGTGGAGGTGAAATAAGCAACCATCAGAATCAATTGTCATAATGCCACAAACAACAAAAAAAATCAAGAAAAACATTTGTTAAATGAGCAAATGTGACAGAATTATTGTTTAGGAAAAGTTGCTGCTAAATAGTACTAAATGATCTAAGTAACACAACATGTTTTAACAGATTTATTATATCTACCGTGTTTCTCAAAAGACGACCCATTTGAAAAGAAGCCCTATTACGTTTTTGAGTACATGCGATCAAATTAAGCTCCACCTACAAAATTAGCCCTAACTAAGACCCTGGCCACCCCAGGGCACATGGTGTGGGGCGAGGCATGCAAGTAAAAAATAAGCTAGGATGGGGATGGGAGGGTGGACCTACCCTACTTACCAGGCCTCACACACTGCCTTGCCTTCTTCTGTGACTGCTTGCTGCCACTCGCATGCATCGTCCTGGCCTCCATTTTGCCTTCAGATGTCTGCCAACATCTGTTATCTGCAGCCGATAACAGAGCTCTAAATCGGTCTGGAGCTCTATTATCGACTATAGATGCCTTCTGGCAGGCATCTGAAAGCAAAATGGAGCCTGGGGCAATGCGTGCGAGTGGTGGCAAGCGGCCGCAGAAGAACACTGGGTCAACAGTGGCCTAGTCATTTTTTCTGGGGTCAGAAGAAAATAAGACCCAGCCTTCTTTTTGGAGAAAGATGGTAGCAATTGTTCAAACAATATGAAATTGTGGTAACAAAATTTATTGCAACTTTTGAAATAGTCTGCTGTTTTTATGGTTCAGTTACTACTATAATGATGTGCTTTTTTAAACAGGCCCTTGGCTGCTTGCTGTATAAACTTTGCTTTTTCACACTTCCCTTTGGTGAGAGTCAGGTTGCTATTTGTGATGGAAGCTTTACCATCCCAGACAATTCGCGTTATTCTCACAGTATGCACTGTTTGATAAGTAAGTAACTGGTACATTTTACCAACTAAACTTTGTATGTGAAACTAAATTGCTACATGTAGGCATAACGAAAACTGATTTCTTTGGTTATTGCATATTTCCTTATGCAGACTTCCAATGTAGCCAAAGAAATAATGTACATTGTAATACTATAAAATATTGGAGTAAATATTATTTATGAATTGGAATAATATTTTGGAAAATGAGTTTTATGTATATTTTATGAGTTTTTTTCATTAAAAATATATAATCTTTTTTTATTACAATGGATACACAATTTTTTTTAAAAAAATCAAGACTTGCTCTTTCTCTTTATTATTAACTACTTTATATTTATATAAAAATATTTTTATATAAAAATAAAATTTCCAATGTTCTGGGACGCAATTCAGGTATATATTGGAATATTCCTTTTAAATACAGATTAGCATCACTGTATATATCAGGGGTGTTAAACTGGTGGCCCACGGCCCAGATGCGTCACGCACAGGCCACGCCCACCCCAGCTCTGCAAAGGGGAAAAACGTCACAATATGTCACAAGATGGCAATGTTACGTGATACTGTGAATTTGACACCTGTGGTATAGATAATCCTTTTAGATTGTTTGTTTCCCTCCAAAAAGCTTTAAAGGGTGAAACATTTCCTTAAAACTGCTTTTATTTATTCCCTTGTTTTCTGAGAAAAAAGCAAAATATAAAAAATATTGCTAGGCAAGAAACTCGGTGTTTTCCATACAAAATAACACTGTTGCTTCTTTATGGTCTTTATATTATATAAAAGTTTTTTATTTTTTAATAAATTTACAGACACTTCTAAAATTCTGTTTCCACTTTGTCATTATGGGGTATTGAATTTAGATTAATAAGGGAAAAAAAAGAATTTCAACAACCGTAGAATCAGGTGCAGCGTAACAAAATTGACAAAAGCGAAGGACATCTGAATACTACATATTAGTTGTAGTTGTAGTGAAGCTGATAGTTCTGGAAAACAGAATAGGGAAAATATCCAATTTCCTTTCTTCTTCAGCATTTCTGTAGAGAGGGTGCTAAACTTAAGATGTGCTTTTATTTATATATATTATTTTATTTATTATTTACATATATTTTATTTATATTATTCAAAGCTAACAGATCTTGTTATATCATATTTTGTTTCCCAGCTTCCTTCTTCACCCCCTTCATTCTTATCTTTACATGAGCATTCTAATTTATACTTATATTTCAATGGCTATTTGTATATAATCAGGCTTCTTTCCTATTAATACCTTCTTTTCTCTTCCCCCTCCCTTTCTAGGGAAAGTTATTGTTGCAAATATAAATAGAATCTTTTTTTTTACAGTTTTGTAAAATCCACCCATAAAATAAATTTAGAAAGTTCAAGCCACTTTTCTTCTTTAAAAAATTCCATTAATTTATAAACTGAAAAAAATACAGATATATGAAAAGTGATACTTCATTTTTGTGTAGGCTCACTTTGCTTTCAAACTAAAAATACATTCACCTAGAGTGTTTATACAGGGAATGATACTAAAATTTTTGATTGTCGGTAGCTTAATCCTGGCCAGTACAGATGAGGCTCTTTTCGGAATCTAAAAAATAATAGAGTTAAGAAGTAAAGAATCTCAAGGAAAATTGCTTCATTATCATGCAGTCATGAAATATACATTGTGATGATTTTCTAGGTAGAATTGATGTGGTGTTTTATTTGCTTGAGAATGAAAAAAAAAACCTGTAGTTTTGTTGCTAGATTAAACCGGTAAAAAGTTCACAGTGTGGCTTATGGATGGATGTAAGAATATTACATAAAATAATGTAATGACAATTAAAAGGAATCAATCCAGTCACTCTATTCTCTTAACACCCATACCTGGCTATAGTACTTCCTTAATCTGTAGAAAATAATGTAATTAGAACTCAGAGGTAACTATAAAATCAATTTATTCAGTCTTAATAAACTTGGTTGCCTTAACGATTTCTCACTTTTATGTTAATAATTTAATTTGCTGTACTCAACAGGATACATGCTTGAACCAGATCAAGAGCGAAGACCTGATATCTTTCAAGTATCTTATTTTGCCTTTAAACTCGCCAAAAAGGATTGCCCAATTTTAAACATGAATGTAAGTAGATCTGTATTTGTGCTTGTTTTGACACAGTAAATCTTGTTCAGAATAATTAGTAGGACTGGTAATCAGGCTTACTTAAAAAAAAAATTAATTCATCTTCCTCTGTTGAAAAAAAACCCCATATCTTTTAACAAATGTAAAAGGAAGAGTTTATTTTTAAAAGTTACTGAATAAGATAATGTATGCTTGTATTGATCATAGCAAACATGATATGCATTTTTAATGCACTTGATATAGTGCATTATACAACATCATGGCCTCATTTCCAAGATACGCTTGTGTCATTAAATAATTGACCAAGTTAAGAGCTATTCACCTGACCTTGTTTCTTAACAACAAAAACAAAGTTAAAAATGCAGAATACAACTGTACAGGTGGGCTTTGAATTACAATCGTAATTGGGACTGGAATTTCCTTCACTAAGCAATGTGATCCTAAAGCCACCATTATAAAGCCACCTCCTTTGCTCTGCACTCTGCAAGCAGGGGTGGGCTGCTGGGGGTTCGCAGGGTTTGGGAGAACTTCTAGCTAAGATTCTGTGCAGTTCGGAGAACCCCCAAATCCCATTCCTGGCTGGCCCATCCCACCCCACCCCTCCCAGGAGTCCCCAAGCGGCCCATTTTGGACGCAGGTAAGTGCAGGGCATGCGTGGAGGCTTGGGGAGGGTGAAAAACAGGCCTACTGGAAGTTCAGGAAGGCCGGAAATGGGCCCGTTTCTGGCCTTCAGAGGGCCTCCGGAGCCTGGGGAGGCTGTTTTTGCCCTCCCGGAGGCTCGAGAAAAGCCTCTGGAGCCTGGGGAGGGCAAAAACGCCCCTCTGCCGTGGTGCCAAGGCCACGCCCACCATGGCCACGCCCACCTAGCAACCGGGCAGAGAACTCCTTGCTAAAATTTTTGAAGCCCACCCCTTGCTGCTCTCAGGTGACTTCCGCCATCTTTCCACTATTGACAAGGGGTATCTGGCCTCTCCTTATGTGAGGCAGCTGATAGCCACACCAAGACTGTTCCCCAAATCTGCTTTTATGTCATTCTTTAAATAGCACATACTGTTCCTGTGATACTTTAGAACAGAGGTGTCAAGCCCACGGCCTGGATGCATCACACGCTGGCTACGTCAACCCCCTGTTTAGCAAAGGGGGAAAAAGTCACTATATGTCATGTGATGACATGACACTGTGACTTTGACACCCCTGCTTTATAGAAGGTTTCGGAGGCCTTCTGAAACCTCACAAGGAGGCTGCAGCCCCAGTTCTCCAAATAGAACAGATAATACCGTATATGGGTTTCTTTGTTTATTGTTGATATGCAATGTGATTATGTTCAAGTTGGTATGATATAACACTTTTCTATTACTATCTTTATTTCCCCAAGAATTCTCCTCTTCCTTCAACTCTTCCTGAGCCCTTGACAGCTAGTGAGGCTGCTGCTAAGAAAAGCCAAATAAAAGCTAGGTGAGTGCAATATTTTTATTAATAATTCAGTGCACATTTTGGCATAGTATTAAACTTCATTATGCAAAGCTTTGTCCTGTGGTCACAGATGCTCCCTCCTGAGCACAATTTCTCCTGGCACTGCTGTGAGTCCAGGAAAGCTCCTAGTTACATGTAGAACATAGTTCTATTGAGAATCAGAATTGGTACAAGACTATGGTCAGCCAGCTGCTGAATGAATAGCCTCTTGCTCTTGCTTGGGTTGAATCCAAGCTGGTTTCTCCACATATGTTCCTTCCACAGCAGTTCCCATTTCCCACTGGCTTCATGCAGATTTTAAAGGGAATGAAGGGAAAGCTGAAGCCTAGAATCCCCCATGATGAATTGACTCCCTCTCCTTTACAACAGTTGATGGACAGAATCTTCCCACTCAGGAGCTGTGTTGTTATTGTGCAGTGCTTTCAATCCTTGTGGGTGACCCTGAAGGATAGTGTAGCTAACAGTACCAAAGGTTGCCAAAAGGTCCAGTAAAATGAGGGTGGCCATGCTCCCTCCATCTTGGCTTGAATCTACACTTGCGATAGTTCTGGATCATATGCTCCTTCCAGAATGTTTTTGTTGGTCCACTGCTTTCTTTTTTAACATTAATTATATGAAAAGTTTTTTAAGGAGCAGATTAAAATCAACAAAAACTTAATATAAAGGGTGGAAAAAAGCTTCCAATTTTCTTTCCAGATATGATTACAAAGCCATCTCATACTTTGTGCTTACAAAAAAAAGAAAAACTCACGTTTTATCTATTTTTTCCTAATCATCGATACCACAAATCGTTTGCATTTTTTTCTGCGCCATACAAAAAGTCTACAAGGGGGATTTTCAGACAGCCATAAATGTAGAATACTGTTTTTTTTTTCTGTAGTCAAGGAAGTCAATTTAGCCTTTTCTGCAAGTTCCATCCTCTTCACAATCATTCCTCCATTGTGGGTGGTGTTGAATCTTTCCACTTTAGAGCATATAGTAATCTCACTGCAGTGGTCAAATAGGTTGCTGCACCACGTTCTCTTCAAAGTGAAAGTTGGAAATTGGATGAAATATTTATATCCATTAGCATGTCCAACATTAGTGTATTTAGAGCAAATCTCTTAAGAGGGGGATGGATCAACCTCTTGTTAAGACTGCTGGAATTCACCCGTCTCACAGAGAGACATTGACAGTTCCTTGAATTTTGGCTGTTTAACCTGGCAGGAGATATCAGGGTAGATATCAAATCTACAAACGGGAGAGCTCAAACTGCAAGGAACCCTATCCCGTTTTTGTGCATTCCATTGGTTTTAGAACTTTCCAGGTAATATTACCAAATTAGATGAACTTTTGGCTGCCAAGCTTCCAGCTCAGAGTGAATATGAGTGATTTTATTTATAAAACTGCTACTCACTAAAGTAGAAAGACATAATTTCAGCCAGCAAACATTCTGCAGATGCAATAGGGGAAGAAAATAAATTCTACTTCACCATCCCTAATGTCGCCGAGTAGCAGGCTTGTATTTAAGGGCATCCCTGTGCCCAGACATGTTCTCTCCTCATCTACCAACACAGTATTGCTCCAAGCATCTTGGAGCTCCCATATTTTCCTCAGCCTTTCACTCTTGTTCTCTTGCATATATGTAAGAGAAAGGGTCCTTGAGACAAGGATCTTCCATTTAAAGAGAATAATCCAGTATATTTATAAAATCAAATATTTGCTCTTGAATGGTTTACATTGTTAATCATCTGATTTTGCTTTTTTTCCCCCCTGCAATGGTTTATTATTGTAAAAACTCAATTTGCACACACTGGGGTACATTTGAAGTTAAACCGAGTGGCACAATCAGGAGTTTGAGTCATTACAGCATGTTACACAGGCGCCCCCTTGTGATAATTGTGAAGAATAAACATATATGATGTATGTATATGTATACACACATACTCTTAAATACACACGTGTACATGCACACAGACACACTGCCTCCCAATGCACAATTTTGAAGGCATAGAAAAAATATGAAAATGTTTATGTATTGCATAATTTAACTAAATTAAGCAGAGATATTTCTAACTTGTGCTTTTTATGATTTTTTTTTGTTTTTTTGCATAATAAGGAATAGGGGTAGAAGCCAGAACGTTTTCCTATTTTAAAACTCTCTTTCAAACTGGTCAGAGTAAAAAATTCAATATATTTTTAAAGAAAACAAGCAGTAGTAAAGAATTCTCTTTGTCTCTTGCTGTGCTTCTTAACTAGACATGATGCATATTAATATAACAGGATGCTGAAAAAAAGGATATAGAGATGAAATTACCTATACTTCCACTGCCAGACTACTAGGCTCTTATTGTGAAACAAGGCCTGGTGACAAGGATTATTCTACCCTTTCAACTGTAACATGTTGTTGTTGTCATTGCTCAGCATTGAGACACAATAGGGTAGTTATGGGGTGAAGAAACACTATTTCCATTCATGCTCTCTTGGTCTCATAGCTGGGAAGAGGAAAAGCTGGTTTTATTTTTATTTGTTTGAAATGTATAAGCTGCCTCAATCAGCACAGAAACTCTAGGCAATGTGCCACAAAATATACTTTGAAAACAATGTCAAAATGCACAAGCGAAATGGCATAATAATTAGATAATTACAATGCAGCTGTTAGTCAATTAGTAAAAGCGGGGTCACAAATCACCTTGGCCAGGACCTGCTGAAAAAAATCAGGTCTTTAAGGGTTCCTTAAAGGACAGCAAGATTGTAGCTTCTGGACGTTGGGCAATATACTTCCAGCAAGTAAGGGTAAGGGTGGCTACAGAGAAGGCCTTTGTTGAAGTACTGTTGCCTCTGGTGCCTGTGATCTTGCTGGGTCTTACCAGACAGATAGAAAAAGATAGAAAAAGGTGATCCCATAGATATCCAGACCCCCAGCCAAGCAGGACTTAATAGGTCCTTGAATTGTAGCCAGTAGCAAACCAGCAACCAATGCAGTTTGTGTCGTAGAGGTATCACATAGATGGAATTAAGTCACCCCTGCCTTGGGACCAACTATAGTTTTTGGGTGGTCTTTAAGGGAAACTCTGCATTCAGCATATTGCAGCAGTCCAAATAAGATGCAACTACCTATTTCACTCCCCCACACTCCTGGCCTTCTGGAATAGCCTTAAAAACTCTGCTTGGAGGTCTGTGGCCCCAATAGGGGCTGTTTATGCAGGGGGTAGCTGATGGGTTAGAGAATAGATCCCCACCCCCATGTTGTCCATCTTCTTGGTTTTTTAGTCTTCATTTAATCTTTCTTAATTTGTAATTGTTTTGTATTATCTTTTTATTATGCCGTAAGACACCCAGAGTTGCTATAACTGTGAGATATGTGGCATATAAAATACATAACTAACAGACTAACTAAATTAGAAACATTCTGAGTTGGGGAGCTGTATCTGTCAGCTCAGTAATCTTTGTGAAATTCTTAGACATCTTTACCACCCATATTATTCTGTACATTGGTTAAAAAAAGATTATAACAAAGTTCCTTCTTAATTTCTTTTGTTAGAATAACAGATGCCATTGGACCAACAGAAACCTCAATAGCACCACGTCAGAGACCAAAGGCCAATACGAGCACTGCCACTTCTAGTGTACTTACAATTCAGAGCTCAGCCACACCAGTAAAAGTGCCAGTTCCTGGTGATTTTAACAATGAACACAAAGGTAATTTCTCAAACTAATGCAGTGAACTGGAAGGAGCTTCTTTTGGTAACGAGTAGGAATCACTGTTACTTTATTCCAGAATTAGAAGGCACCAGCAGTTGTAAATGTGTAAGAATCAAGCAATTGTGGGGTTTCCCTGTGCTTAAATGGATTTTAGCACAGTATGAGGGGAATTGCTACCACAGAGTTGTGAAAACATGTTATTATTTTGAAAAGCAATGCATCTAGTTAAAAAATTTTTTTGTAGCAAACAGTTCACTCATCCCAAAATAAATGTAGTCTTGTTAATATTTCAGGAGATAATGTTACATTTCAAATAATATTTTGGAGTTCTTCGCAAAAACAGGGTTATGTTTACAGGAAATATTCGATATTCTGTATTAAGATGTAAAATTTACTGGGTTAGGATAGTTGAAAATTGTACCTGCACCCCAAAATATAAATAATTCATTAGTGTTTGTCAAGGCTTAGCTGAAGGGGAAATAAACAAAGCAGAGCAAGTAAAATATTCTGTAGAAAAGTGCAGCTGGAAAGGTTTGTTATTCCTATGCTAAGAGTATTATGGAACTTGGGGATGGGCCATTGGAGTCATCAGGAAAACACGTGTTAAATAAATCCATTAATGTGCATTTTAAAATGTTCTAGGAGCCTCAAAGGTTGGAAATGGTCACGAGAGCATGTTGTCGCCGGGAACCCCACAGCAAAACAGAGTATTGCAACAGCTGCAGCAAGGTGACTGGAGACTACAGCAGTTGCATCATTTACATCAGCAACAGCAGCAACAACAATTGCTCCGTGATTCATATGTGCAGCAGGTAACGTTGTGGTTGAGCAGTGACATGTAATCCCGCTTTAATTTTGCCTCTTCTACTTTCTTTAAAACTTAAATCTTGTAACCTGTCTGTCTTCTTTGCCATTTTGCAGAATGCTTGTTGATTCGTAATGCTCTGAATTTGGGATGTGCCTGTTTGCTATTTCTAGCATTTTTATGTGGGGTACAGAGCGTAGAGAATGTGAAACTCGGGGGGGGGTGGTTAGAGGGAATAGCCCTCTAACCCCCCCAAACTACTGTGTTTCCCCAAAAATATGACCTACCCCAAATGTAAGTCCTATCTTGTACGCCCAATATAACCCCTATCCCAAAATAAGCCCTACTTAAGAGCCTGCCCATTCCAGGGTGCATGAGTAAACATTAAGCTACGGTGGGGATGAGGGGGATGGAGCTACCCTACTGCTTACCTTCAGACAGTTGCAGCCAGGCCTTGCACACCCCGACACCTGCCTTGCCGGCCCATTTCTTCTGCCTTAAGGCTTTCCTGAAGACCTCTGCAACAGAGCTCTGGATCGATCCAGAGCTCTCTTATCGGCTGCAAAGGCCTTCAGGAAAGCCTTGCTGGCCGCAGAAGAAGTTTCTGAAGGACTCGGACAGTGAAAAGGAGGCTGGGGATGATGTACGCAAGTGAGTTGAGTCAGTGGACGACATCCCCCCCCAAAATAAGACTTGGTGCCTTTTTTGGTGGCAAAAAAAAAAAAAAAGTAAAACCCGGTCTTATTTCCGGGGAATCACAGTAGCTTACCTTGAGACTGTTTTGTTCACAATAAAGATTTTAGCAATTACTAGAAAATTCCTCTGTGGCTTCCCCTGATTTTTTTCCGAATTGCCAAAAACGATTTTGTTTGTGGGTAAATTTCACTTGATTGAGCAGCATTTGTGATTTATGCAAATGTTTTCTTTTTCAGTTACAGTATCAGCAAGCAATGCAGCAGCATGTCGTTCAACAGCAGCTTTTGATACGCTCTGGGTATCAGCAGCAGCCCCCTCCTTCTACATATCCTGCTATGGTAAATCACTTTGGGAACCCAAATAAAACCCATCTAGCTAAGAAAGGGAAGTTTGGACTGTAAAATAGTTTGATTACGCTGATTAACTTCATCTAATTTATTAGACTTCACTTAAAGTAAAATCATTTTGTAAAACCATTTCTTGTTCACTATAGCAAATCAATGAGAGTGAATTTAACAGTATTATGTAAATAAATGAAACTCAGAATATATAAATCTAGTGGCTTTTAGCGGCGCCTCATGTTAAAGATACATATTCTCTTCCAGTTCCTTATTTTTCTGTGCTGCCATTTTTTTTTACCTTGGTTTACGAAACAGTGAATATATGTGAAGAAAATGATACATCTTCAGTTTTCAATCCCTTCCATATTATTTAATTTCATAATATTTAATTATAGAAGAAAAACTTTACTTCCTGAAAAACAAATTGTCTGTAAGGCTTTTTTGGTCAAAATAAATAGAAATAATCCTTGACTTAAAACTGGAATTGAATCTGGAATTATGGTCGTAAGTTGTTGCAGTTGTAAGTCGTGTGACTAGACAAGTCTTCTTGGCAAATTTTTTTGGGGGGGGCCCATTAAGTGAATCCAATGGGCATTTTTTTGCTGGAAAGCAGAAGTAAATATAACAGGAAAAATACCCATTAAAAAGAGCAATTTTTGTTCAATATTGCATGTTTTTGATGAAGATTTCTCCCCCACCCCCAGAATGTCCTGTTACATCAATTTATGTTCATCATAACGTGGAACTAGATGAATAGACATATTTTAATTGTGCTAATTATGTAACTATAAATTAACTGGTTTCATTTCCTACCATTTAACTTATTTTATCCGTTTGTTTGTTTTTTAATGCCAGCATAGATTCCAGATGTTTGTGTTTTTGTGTTAATTCAGTTAAGATGTTCATTTTCTGTGCAAGGTATGATTGGGATTATTTGTTTAAGACTTACATGAGGTAGAGTTTTTCAGTTCTGACATTCTTCTCCTTCTCCTTTGAGATGCAGCAGTACCAACAAGCTCTTCTACAGCAACAGGTCCTTGGGAATCAGTTGCCACCACCGAAACGTTCTCCTGAATTTCTTACCTCTCCTCAGGAGTTTTCACCAGCCTTAATCTCTCATTCTAAATCCTTTCCAGCTCATGTTGGTGCAGCTCTGGATGCTCCTTATTCCACAAACAGGCAAGCTTCCTCAACTCATGTTTTCAGTAACTATACTTAAAGAACCATCTCACTCCCATGGGATTGGCCAACCCCACTCAATCCAGCAGAAGGGGCAAGCTATGGATCCTGTTAGCCAAGGAATTGCAGTTGGCGGGGTCTAGGAAAAGAGCTTTTCTGCCATGGTTTCTACCTTCTGGGATATCTTGCCCCTCGAGGTGAGATCCACTCTTATCTTCTTGGCCTTCTGGAAAATCTTGACAACCTGTCTATGGAGATTCTCAGTCATCCAGGTCCTGGTTGTCCCAAAGGTGCTTTTTCAAGAGGCAACTGGACTTTCTTGCGTTTTCTTTACAAAAGCAGAAAGAAAAACCAGAAAGTCCAGTTGCCTCTTGAAAAAGCATCTTTGGGACAACGTGACAACCTGTTTTTGCCAACAGGCCTGGGGTCTCAATGGGGGCATCCCATTTTGGAGGCAGTTAATAGATTAGTAGAAGATCCCATTTCCACACCAACTATGTACTGGTTCTTTTTATCATCTTGAATAATAATATTGATGTTTTTAACTTTTAATACCCAATGTTTTGATCTTTCAATTGTGTTATTCTCTTATTTATGGCATTGTAAATGTCTGTGGAGATTCTCAGTCATCCAGGTCACAATTATGGCATTATAAACCACCCAGAATTGCTTGATAGTGAGATGGAAGGTGTACAAATTTAATAAATAAACCAAGTTATGTAGGCATACTTTTATGGTTGCATTTCCTCTTGCATTATTTATAGGACATCACTCCATTTTAATGGGGTGTGTTATTCTAAAATAAATTATTTTGTAATACTTCAAATTCTAAAGGGTCTTGTTCTGCATCGTGTCAGGGTCCCAAGTAATAGACCTAGAGCAAGCAAAAGTCCGAGGCAGGTAGATTCCTCAAAACCTAGCTTTATTGGATATATCATATTGGCACAGATCAGGTGAAAACTGGGGGAATCTTCAGAATCTGTTTTCACCTACTTAAAATTAAATTAAAAGTGTTTCACTTTCTCAAAACAACCCGTCACATGGTGCAATGACAGTTCTGTCTGGTTGCCTGGTGATATCACTCCTCCTTCCTCCGACCAGGTGTGAGAATGTCCTTGGTTCCCAAAAGAAAGTATTTTATTTTGGCTACAAAACTCCAGCTATCTCTACCCCCCCCCCCCCATGCCTCAGCTTCAATGTGGCAACACTGAAGCTCCAAGATGGTACTTAATGTTCTACATTGTGTTTGATGACATTCAATGTGAGTTAAAATAACCTGAAGAGTGCCTGAAGTCATTTTTTTCACTCAATTCCTACAGATCATCTTCCTCTGACATGGAGTCTGTTTCCAGCTACCCAAAACAAAACATCAGCAGCCCCCCTGATATGTCTGGGTGGAACCCTTTTGGAGAAGACAACTTCTCCAACCTGACAGAGGAGGAGCTGTTGGACAGGGAGTTTGACCTTCTGAGATCAAGTAAGGGACGCTTGAAGGCTTATTTCGCTTCACAATAAGTAAAAAAGCGCTTTAGGTACAGATGGCAGTGCTGGAGACTGTTTTGTTCAAGGGCCACACAGTCTGTTGTAGAGAGAACTCTTTCTGAGCATTTGAGGGCAAAACTAGACCCGCCGTGTGACTTGTCTTATTGATGCAAAAATGAAAAATAAATAAAATGTGTGCAATAGAAATAATTTTAACATTTTGCAAAAACCATAGAAAACGTCAGGGTCGTATGTTGAATAATTACTTGAATGTTAAACACGAATGCAAAAATAAAAATAAAAATGCTTGTGTAACCCTGCAGAATACCAGTTAGCACTGTGCATTGCTTCACTTGGCAGTTTTGTTCTTTTGCACACTGGAAGAGGAGATTCTGTGGGTCTGAAAATGCCTTTTGAAAGTGCCTGAAAGAGGGGAAATGACCCAGTACATTATGTTAATGTTTTGTAATGTATTTTGAGTAGCTTAATGTTATAGGCTGCTTTATTGTTCTGAATAACAATATTTGAATAAAATATCAAGTCAAAAAGCCAGTGTGTTTACTTGAAGTTGCTTCCCCTTACTATATTACCTATATTGTTCATTTTTGCGGAGATGAATTGTGGAGAAAACACAGAATGCTGTGAAGAATAAATCGATTCTAAACTTGGTAAAAGGCAACCTAACCAAAATAACTAAGAATGCAGCTTACTGTTTTAATTGGAAGGGTTACTGTCATGAAAGGCTCGTGGTTCAATTTAGACATGTAGCATCCCAGAATTAACACAAACTTCAACTAAGGTTCTCTCTTATGCCCTTCATATGTGAACTAAGAAGCTTAAATCTGGGCTTTTTTGTTACGTGGCTAAAATAATGGATAATGTCATTGATTGTCATTGAAACATTGCCATCTTATGAGCTGTAGTTTTGATAGGCATATTATTAACACGATGGGCTGACTTCTGAAAGATTACAGTTAAACTGAATCCTTAAATATGAATAAGTTTAATTCATATTGCCAATTGTCTTTTATTCTCTGTTTTAACACTTTGTTAAAATATAACGTTTACTGTATTGCTGTATATTTAACACATGTAACTGAATTCAGGAAGGCTACAGAGAAACTGTTACAGGACCTTTGATAGATGCCAGTATTAAATGAATGTTGAGTTTTACTTGGTTTACCAAACAATTATTTGATTAAAAATGAATCATTTATAATATCTATTCCATCTTCCACAAAGTTATAAATGTAAAGGAGTAATTTTATTCCTTAAGCAACTTGCTAAAATTGGATAACTTCATATGATGAGGATCAACCATAATTGGATTTTAAATTACTTTGTGTTTTATGGTTAATTTTTTTTTTCAAATGTTTTCTTGTAAATTTAATGGGAATTTTTTTAGTGTTTTGCAAAAGTACAAGAAAGTCGAACAGAAAGCTTTAAACATTTAGTAATTTATTAAAAACCTATGTATTAAGTTGAAAGCAGTAGTTTTATAATTCATAGTTTTGCACTGTTTTGCAGTTTATTTGGAATGTATTTACTCTGTAAATTTTCAAAATGCTTCCCTTTGAAGGAGCCATGATAAAACATTTGTTTTCCTCTTCTCTGAATAAATGTTTCAATTTCTTCTCAAATGCTTTTTGTTATGTACTGGAATGTCCTTTTCATAGCATTGAAAATTTATAACATTTTGATATCTGTTTTGGAGCTGCTTACCTAAAAAGCACGCAATAAAAATTCAGTATTGTTAATAAAGTATTTAATCACCCTGGAAGAAATCTATGATAAATGTGTAAATAAATATGTAAGAGTTGAAAGGATTTCACAAAATTTCTTGCTTCTCAAACCACAATTGGATCTAGAATTACTTTCTGGGCCCTACTTACTGATATTAACTGAAGATCATTCCCCAAACTGTATTTCAGCCATTGGAAGTTGTGCTGTTAGTAACTGAATTGCAATTCTGACCTGAAGCAAGAATTGGATTTAAAATAGACCAAATAGATTTATAGCATTCTTGTTGCACTTTGTACAGTTCCAGCAATCTCCACAGTAAAAAACTGATAATGAATATAATATGAGGGTCAGAGATGTGGGAAAACCCAGTTTTTTTCTTCCAAAGTACTTGTTTTCCCCTTAATTATTTAAATAACTGAAGAAACAAATGCAACTTACTCCATTTTGATAAACAAGTGAACTGGATTACTGGTTGAAAAATTTGGATTGTGAACAGTATAAGGATCTGAGGCTTCCCGTAGTTACAGAATTGAAATATATAAATGTAAAGTTTTTTTCTTTATTCATGAGAATTTTGTCTTCTAAACTCACTTTTTGTACCTATAAGTACATCTACTAAGATAAAATTCCAGTATTTATCCTGTAATGTTGTACTGCAAAGGTCTCTAAATTTACTTTTGTATAATTAATAGTAGATTCAATCAAAAATGCAGAATAAACTATCTGGTAGGATGTTTTGATTATCCATTCTTGCATATCCTGAATGAACAAAAGATAATACAGTAATTATGATTTAGTTATTATACTGTTTTAAAATCTGTATGTAGCAGAGAAACATTTTTGAACTAAATAGAAACTCTTGGAATATGCCAATTCTTTTTCAGTTTCCTTTCTTGTAGAAAAGGAGAAATAATACCAAAGGACCCTTAAGTATAATTCATTTTTCCCAGACTTGACTTAGGTAAAAAAAAGAAAGAAAAAAAAAGAAAAAATCTTGCATGAAGAATATTCTTTTGCTGTGATTGAAGGCTGAAAGTTAAACGTTTTATGTTATTCTTTGTAATGTGTATTTTAATTACAATTGTCTTTTGCTTTCTATATCCCTACATGGTGTCGATTCTGTGAATATTTTATTTTTTAATTTGTTTGACTCTTGTACAGGCTAGCTGGCTTTGATCACTGGGGTCCAGAGAAAAACTTATATTGTTTTAAATTGCTTTAAATTGCTTTAAAAACTGATATAGCTGTCTTCTTGAATGACATTTATATGGAAAGTTTTAAATTGATTATAAAAATTCTACCTTTACTTCTCAGTGAAATTTCATTCACAAAAGGATCCTGTCCAAAAAAAAAAAGCAGATACAATTTTATTGTTTGAAAAGTTAGGCTTTAGCAAGTAGCCATGCAGGCAAAACTGATCCTTTGTTAGTTTTCAATTGTTTCAGAAAGAAATGGGTCTCTTTGATTTATACAAGAGATCCGTATCCAGCTAATGGCTCAGATCTACATAGGAAAGAAATTCTCACATTTTGGGCTCTTCTGAAAAAAACGATTCTTGCACTTTAAGAAATGACCAGGGTCTAGCCAGAAAGGGAACGGGCTGAGGCAGTTTGCACAAGCTGGAATTAAGCCTTAAAAATAAGCAAAGTGGAATATACTGTTCTTGGCAGCTTTACCCAAAAGAATTTCTTAATCGGAATGTAAAAATAAAATTTCAAAAACAATACAGATTTCTGAAAAAGAGCTGAAGAGCAGGTGCAATGCAGCTTTCATATATGATAAATTACATAGCCTTTCATCGCTAAACAGTTGCTGTAAGTATGCAGTTCACCTGTGCTTTATATTTAATTTTAACAGGTGTTTCTCATGCATGGCTAGGACAGTGAATAGTTCTGTGGGAGAACGATGAAAGAGTTAAGCCATTGTTTTTAAATTAATGAAACATGAAACCTTACAGAATTCTGAATTAGTATTCAGAGCCTAGCTTTTAAAGTATTTGAACCTGACTAATAAGTAATTCTGGAAAAACTCAGAAATTAAACAATCATTATTTTGATTTCTTGAATTTCCTTACCCTTTTATTAATGCATGTTATCCTGTGGCTGCTGCACAACTTGTGAGGTCTCCTTGGCTTGGATATTTATTAAATTCCAGACAATTTTTTGGAAGCAATAATTAAATTTGTCCTTTAGTTCAACTAAATGTTTGGGTTAAAAATTGAGGTCTTTTTTTTTGTTCATTTGTTTGTTTCTGTTTGTTCCCCTTCTGCAATTTATCTCAGAAGGGTTGCAGGAAGAATTTTTGGATATTATTTCCACGAATGAAAAGAACTTTTATTAAATACAAACGTTAAACCGGCTTAAAAGTTGCCATTTTTGTTTTACTTTTGTTTTTGTTTCTGTTTCGTTTTTATTTTTGCAGACAGGCTGGTGGAGAAGAGAACTTCCTTAGATAAGCCAGTGGAGTCACATTCTGCTCCACTGACCCATCCTCCAGAAGATCCCTTTGGTTCTGTTCCTTTCATTTCACATGCAGGCAAGTCACATAGTATACCATGACTTTATTTTTTTTTATTTTTTTCTTTCGTGTAAATTTATCTTGATAGAAAGGAAATGGGGCTGGTTCCGTGGTATAAGTTCTTCCCTATGATCAATTAGAGAACCAAATAGATCAGGGGTGTCAAAGTCGATTTCATTGAGGGCCACATCAGAGTTGTATTTGACTTTGGGGGCCGGGGTGGGCATGGCCAGCTCAATGTCATTTGTGTCGGGGGTGTCTGAGGTGGCCCGATTGCTCTGTCAGTGAAAGTGGGCTCCCAAGCTCCGTTTTCACCTGCGATGGCCTCCTGCAACCTTCTGCCAGTGAAAACGGAGCTCTGGAGGGCTACCCGCGGTCTTCGTGAGCTCTGTTTTCAGCTGTGATGGCCTCCTGAAACCCGTTGCCAGTGAAAAGAGAGCTCGGGAGGGCCACCCATGGCCCATGACCACTGCGGGCTGGTCCTTCCCTGTTTCCAGGGTGGCCCCGTGGGGCAGGACCGGATCCAGCTCCTGGGCTTTGAGTTTGACACCCCTGAAATAGATTATTCCCACTGTTTTCTCCCTGAGCACATTCGATAGACTATTTTTTTCTTTTTTGGGCAAGTCAACTCACAGGGAGCCCTTGACGTAAGAGCCCAAAATTTCTGTTGCTAAGCAAGACAGTTGTTAAGGGGCAGCCCATGTGACACCCTTTTTGCCACAGTGGTTGTGAATCACTTAAGTTGTTAAGTGAGTCATGCAGACGTTAAGTGAATCCGGCTTCCCCATTGTCTTTGCTTGTCAGAAGCCGGCTTGGAAGGTTACCATTGTTGGTCACATGACCCTGGGCATGAGTACATGCCAGTTGCCAAGCGCCTGAATTTTAATCACGTGACCATGGGATTGCTGCAATAGTCATAAGTGTAAAAAAAAACCCCAGACATAAGTCACTTTTTTTCAGTGCTTTTATAACTTCAAATGGTCACTAAATGAATGGTCGTAAGTCAAGGACTACCTATATCCCACTGAGTGATAAATGCAGTGTTCAGACACACATTCAGGAGGCAGTCTACTGATTTTGTGGTTTATTATAAGAGCCGTGGTGGCGCAGTGGTTAGAATGCAGTTCTGATGACTGCTGGCTGCCTGCAATTTGGCAGTTCGAATCTCATCAGACTCAAAGTTGACTCAGCTTTCTGTCTTTCTGAGGTTGGTAAAATGAGGACTCAGATTGTTGGGGGCAATAAGTGGACTCCACAAGCTGCTTAGAGAGGGCTTTAAAGCACTGTGAAGCATTATATAAGTCTAAATGCTATTATTATCGTAAGCATCTTTTCTGATTAGGCTTAGGCAAAAGAATGCAAAAAAAGAAAGGGAAATGGAGAAATAATATTGGTCAGCCTGAGGGGTAAACCAACATTTATATCCAAATTGGCTCTACTAGTGGAGAAATAACCTACCCCAATGTTTCTCAACCTTTAAGGTGTTCGGACGTCAATTCCCAGAATTCCCCAGCCAGCATGGGGAATTCTGGGAATTGAAGTCCGCACACCTTAAAGTGGCCAAAGCTGAGAAATACTGACCTCTACCCAGTAACCCCGAGGCACAAATATCAAAAAGTGCTGACTTTTCAGCCCGAGGTTAAATAATCTCCTGATAGTTCTGCGTTCTCTGCCCGATTATTTGGCTCTTCTTTTTGTCAGATGTACATTTTGGGAGGTAGCTGATAAAATCTCCCGGGATCTCTTCAGTACAGTGGTGAAGGCCCAATTATGCATTGTTGCAAATTCCCCAGGTGAAAAGAAAAGGAAATTGCTAACATGGTGTCTGAATAAATCATACATATATTTCTGTGCAATTAACGTCCCCCTGGCAAAACTAACCCCCAAACAAAAGTGTTTTTGCGTGTTCCTTTTTATGCTAAATCAGTTTCTAATTCAACATCGGTTTGATAATGTAATTTGAATTGATGACTTTATTATTTATTTATTTATTTATTTATCGGTTCGATTTATATGCCGCCCTTCTCTGGAGACTCAGGGCGGCTTACAATGCGTTAAGCAATAGCCTTCATACTTTTGTATATACCTGCTTAGTATGAACACTTAGGGGTGTTCGTTTGTGTATAAAAAAGAACACCCCTAAGCGGTGTTCTTTTTTATACAAAGTCAGCTTATTGCCCCCACAATCCGGGTCCTCATTTCACCTACCTCGAAAGGATGGAAGGCTGAGTCAACCTTGAGCCTGGTGAGATTCGAACTTACAGTAATTGCAGGCGGCTGGCAACTAAGTGCTACTTTAACAGCACTTAGTCCACTGCGCCATCAGGCTCTAGTACCAAACAGGATTGCAGATAGTCCTGTTTTAGCAACTGTCTAATTTAGCAACTGTTTTCAGTTATAATGATGAAAAAGTAATTTTTTGATGAATCCCCACATTGCAAGTTTGTAAAACAATGGAAAGATGAAGTGAGGTCATAAATGTTTTCCCTTAGGGACCACTTCACTTAACAACTGAATAGCTGGTCCCCATTGTGAACCCTAAACAAGGACTGTACTTTTTCTTGAATGTTTTTTGCACTGTCTTATAAAAAAATAATAAAAGAGAAAAAGAAAGAAAATAATTTCTAAGAATCACAGCGCAACAATAAAAGGATAAATTTATTAGATACAATATGATTCTTAAAATTACAGGTAGTCCTCCATTTATGACCACAACTGAGCCCAACATTTCTGTTGCTAAGTGAGATACTTAAGTGAGTTTTGGCCCATTTAACCACCTTTCTTGCCACGGCTGTTAAGTGAATCACTGCAGTTGTTTAAGTGATTTAACACGGTTGTAAAATGAATCTGGCTTCCCCCATTGACTTTGCTTGTCAGAAGGTCGCAAAAGGTGATCACCTGATCCCGGGACACTTCCGCCGTCGTAAATATGAGTCAATTGCCAAGTGTTTGAATTTTGATCACGTGACCATAGGGATGCTGCAATGGTTGCAAGTGTGAAAAACAGTCAAAAATCAACTTTTTCAGTGGGGTTATAACTTTGGTCACTAAATTAACCGTTGTAAGTTGAAAGCTACCCGTACAACGTTCTTACAAATCTTCTACAGTTTGAGGGAATAGCTGGCTCTAAGAAGAAACTGACAGAGCTGGATTCCTGGAGGGGGTCATATAAACAAATCCATTACAGTGTGCAGTATTACATAGGAAGGTTAGCCAATATGTACAGGAAGTCCTCGATTTACAACAGTTCATTTAGTGACCACTCAGAATTACAACATCCCTGAAAAAAGTGACTTACGACCGTTTTTCACACTTATGATCATTTCTTACCTCGTGAATGGGGAGACCCTGCCCTCTTCTGTAAGATGGGAGTTTGAAGAAAGAGCAGAGCCTATTTTCCTTGAAAAACAAGTTTAGAAGCAATGGATTTGCATAAGCTGACTAGGACAAGTTGAACAAAGGAGAGCTTTCTTCATTCATGAACACAATGGGTGTTTCTATCGATGGTAGAATGAGGTTTTATATTATATGGAAATCTGCACAACCTCATAAACAATATCATGAACACTTTGTCCAAATATTGACTTGATTACTTTCTATAATTCTACCTTTAAAATATGTGGCTTATTAACTGGGACTAAATATTTTATATGTCTTTACAGTAAGCTTACAAATCCAAATGTTGTCTGAATTATTTTCAATAGAAAGAACTCAATTAATCAGCAAAATGTAACACAGGCCAGAGTTTACTTCCTCTAGCAAAGTATCCTTTTTTCCTCCTCATTCCTGAACATTACTACCAAGCACTGAGAAAATTGAGAAAACCGATAACACCCTTGCTGTTTTTCTTCTAAAAAAGTGAATGATTGGGGAATGTGCCTAAAAAGCCTCTCTTCCCTGGTTTGAAACTGGACTTCAAGCCTCTGAATTATTTGTTCATAATTTAGTCTGTTTCATAATTTAGAGTAATATTCGGCTAGTAATAACTACCCTTCTGAGCCATTTAGAAATGGAGGAGTAGTTAAATACAATCAAAAGCCAGCTGGAGAACATATGTCATCTAAACTATGATTGTCCTATGATTGCCAGGACTTGCTTTGAGTGAGGAGGAATTAACATACTTCCTTTTTAAAAGTATTTTTTATTATCTTAAAGGGCTGCATTACTAGTTGACCAAGGTTACATGCGACCCTTGGACCACAGGCTGGGCACACCTGGTTTAGGCCAAAGATTCTTATACATAAACTGGGGATTATTGCTTATTATTCTATATAGAATTCATCCTGAGACCGATTTTTTCCCTTTAAAGGCAGGTTTGAAATGCTTGAAATAAATACCAGTGCTTTATACAGGTAATCCTTGATTTACAACGGTTCATTTAGTGACCTATTGAAGTTACAACATCGCTGAAAAAAGCGATTAACGACTGTTTTTCACACGTATGACTGTTGCAGCATCCCCATGGTCACATGATCAGAATTTGAATGCTTGGCAAGTGGTTCATATTTATGACGGTTGCAGGATCCCGAGATCATGTGGTTGCCTTTTGCCACCTTCTGACAAGCAAAGTCAGTGGGGAAGCCAGACTCACTTAACGACCATGTTACTAACTTACCAACCGCAGCAATTTACTTAACAAGTGTGGCACGAAAGGTCGTAAAATGGTGCAAAATTCACTCAACAAATTCTCTTCTTAGCAACATAAATTTTGGGCTCAGTTATGGTCATACCTTGAGGACGACCTGTACCTAGATCAGCGATTTGTTCTGCCATTCATTCCCTGTTTGAAAAAAAGAGAGATAATTTTCTCAAAAATATTTCTCCTCGATGATTAACAGTTACCAGGATTGAGAACTCAGAATGGAAAAGATTCCATATGTCAGTATTCCAAGCACTGCAATATAGGAAGCGGGTGAATAGAATGAGGGAAATGTAGTTTCACTGTCCCTTAAGTTAAAAACACTAAGCAAACTGCGAAATTTCTTGACAGCGTTCAACATCTGCCTCTCTCTCTGTTGTTGAAGACTGCAGATTTAGCTGACATCTCTGCAATCCTTGAGCTAACATGTGGCGGATTGCTGGGGAATGATGACAGCAGTATGTTCCCAATTCAGGAAGAGCTTTAAAAATGGTTATGCCCATGGGTTTCTCCCAGTTTTTGAAATGATGAACTAGCAGAAGGCATGTAATTACTACAGTTGTTACAAGCATTCATCCTCTTATAATCGGATGTCTAGAAAATGAACACAGGAACAGAATTCTTTTTTTTCCCTTGAAGATTGGGATCTTAATGATTAAAGATGTTCTACCTGCATTGGATTTGAGGGCAGAATTACAGCTTGGTACAAGAGGCAAACCTGATTAGAAGTGATATAATCTGCACATTTTCTTGCGAACAGATGTTATACTGCCCAGTTCTGAGCTGTTCATAAATACAGATTTGAAATGTCCATTGGAGCAGTTTTGAGATTACTTTGATCAAATCTTTTTCTACATGTTGTGTATTACAACATTATTATGGCATTAATTTAAAAGTGAATTTGAAATTTCTCTCTCTCGGGCTTTTGATAAATGTAAGAATATTAAATGGGGGGAAGGTTGACATAGGAAGTTGAATTGGGTTAAGATATGGATTTGGTACTTCTTGTGTGCATATATTTAAAGTAGCATTATGCTAGAACTGCTGTTGAGTTAATATCTGCATTCATTTGGGCTTAACTGTTTTTTTTTCTGTGAACCGAATACTCAAAACAGAGAGGTAGTTTTAGAGCAATTTATGAGTTACCTGATTTATATGTTATCTCAACCAAGCAAATGTTACATGTAACGAATTATCTTCCTGATATAAAGGGAAAGTACGTCATCTTTTAAGATAAGCATTTATATAGATAGATAGATAGATATAAATATATGAATTTAGCTGTTTTCAGTTATACAAATAGAAGTATGCCCATATTACCAACAGTTTTAAAGTTGGTATTTAAACAAAAATAATTATGCTTATTTTAAAATAATAAGTTTTTAATTTGAAAGAATAAGTTTTTAATTTGAAAGAAAATTGCTTAATTCTGTAAGCAATTTTAGCATATAAGGATACGTTGAAATGGATTTCTGAAAGTTCTTTATTATGACTGTTACTTTGGGGGAATACTCTTATCACATCAAGAAAGTGAATCTACATATTCATATGACTATAAAGTCCAGTGTATGAAATGTAGCACAACATATTACAGTATTACACTTGAAAAACAGTTATTAATGTTTTTCCATTTTTAAAAAATGGGTGATTCTCCCCCCCCCCCAAATTATTTTTATGACTATTTGCGGGATTGGATTATTACTATAGCAGTATGCTCCTATACCTTTTTCCCTGTTACTTCCTTAGTTTTGGATATTGTTGAAGTGTAACTTTTGTGGTAGAGTATATTAATATTCATTTGTTGTCAGTAAATGTTTTAGTGCTTGTCAGGGAGCTGAAAGAAACTTTAGATCAAATCAATGTAATATTGTAAGGGGAACTTTTTCTTTTAATGTAAAGGAGAACAATCTTAGCAGAAAGGGAAAGTAATAGAAATATGCTTACTTTCAAAACACCTTGATTAAAAAATACATTTCTTTGATTAATTACTGTACTGGGTGGAATGAATTCTAATCCCACTCTTGAATATTTTATGAACAATATATTATTACTAGGATTTCTTTCCCTTGCTCTTTTGTTTTGGAAGGTTCCCCACATAGTATATTACAAACAGCAATAATTACAGGCTTACAAAATATGCAATACTGTGCAAAAATAAGAGGAAAAGGAACGGGAAGGCAGAAGAATGAAAAATGAAAATAGGTACCGTTTTCTACAGTTCACAGGCTAGAAGGAATAGTTAAAATACTTTGCTTTGATGGTTGATCGATGACTTATAGGCATGAATAGAGCAGGTTGTATCCACATCAAAGGCAGCAGCTAAGGGTTAAACATGTACTGTATATGTTTGATATATCTATGGTACATGTGGATATTAATCTTAGAAAACCATGGATAGAAAATTATCCCCCAAAATGCTGATAAAATATTGGATGCAACAAAAATAATCAGTATTGGCTATTTAATACTTAGAGCAGGGATTTCCCAACCCCCGGGCCGTGGTTCGGCAACAGGCCACGAAACCGGGCCATACAAACAAGTGAAGCCCCATTCGGGCAGCATGTGAAATCATACCTTTTCCGGTCCATGGAACCGGTACCTGGTACCCAAATATTTGGGGGGCGCTGACTTAGAGAACAAAAACAGTTCTAATGTTGTGCAGAGAGTAAAGAATAAGATAGGTTTTGTCTCAAAAGACTTGTAATCTAATGGATATACTACAAAAGAAAACAGGAAGAATTGATGCCTGGTACTTTCTTTGCTTCACAGTGGCATTGTTACAGATTTTGGTCAGTTAGATGGATCCAGATGTACTAATCTGCTGCTCTTTCGACTCAAAAAGCAATCACAGCAGTTAATCCAAAGCTCCATTTATAGGAAACCAATAACTGGGAAGCGCGGTTTAAATACAAAGATACAGTTTTCCATATTGTAAGGAAAATAATTTCTCCTTAACAACAGTTTGATGAGTGAAATGAGACAGAAAGTTTCCTTGATGTGTTGAGATAAATAATGCTAGCTTCACATGTAAACGGATCAAAGCTAAATCGGTCACTAATACCCTAGGGGAAAAAAATACAGTATATAGTTGATTCAAAATGTTAATATCAGCCTGGTATACTTTGTGGGAATATTAAGAGGACAAATAAAATTGATCAATAAACGGATATATTTTATTACATAAAGATTTAGGTGGAATCTGAAACACATTTGCTAGGTATTAAATTGTATGGATTCTTAATAATGGATTCTTAATAAACAGGTACAGAGCTGTATTTCTAGAATGCTGCATGCCAAACTCCAATTAGCTCCAAAGAAGTGTGTTTTCAGAGAAAAAGAGAGTGAAATATATCATGAAGGAAATGTCAGCTGCAGATTGTTTATCTTCAGTGTGTGAAAATAAGTGGTGCCGGGATGTGGGACAATCAGAACTAGAAAAAACGATTCAACAATGAAATAGAAACATTTCTAAATAAGCATGTGATCAGGAATGGCATTACAAGCATAATTAAGTACAGTACTTCAGTACATTTCCTTTCAAAACTGTTTGACTTACTGTAAATAAATAAGAAGATAAGAGAAAGTGCTGACCTCCATTATAAAGTCCCTATTCAGAGAACGGGCAAATATCACCTTTGGCTGGCCCCAGAGTGGGGAGGGAATGGGGATTTTGCCGTATCCTTCCCCTGCCATGCACACCAAGCCACGCACACAGAACCAGTAGGGAAAATTTTTGAATTTCACCCCTGTTGTAAGGCTGAAGAATTAAGATTCTAGTTTCTGCTTTTTTTGTGAGTCTAAGAATCGTAGCTTGTCTAATTGTACAGTATAATGTAAAAGAATGTATTATATGTATGTGTGTGTGTGTGGAGGTGTGAAACACTGATTTGAAATTGAAGTTCTTTTGCCTCTTCTTCATCGTTTCAGGCTCCCCAGGAAATGAAATTAATAACCCAGCCAGCAATCTAGAAAACACATTAGAGAGTCTTTCTAAGTATGAGAGGTCAAGCCAGGTTCTTAAGGACCAGGATGCTGGAAAGAAGGCCACGGAAGCACCTGCTAAGAAAGGAAACGATGAATCGGAGAGTGATTTTGAATCTGATCCCCCTTCTCCAAAGAGTAGTGAGGAAGAGGAAGAACAAGAGGATGAAGAAGTCTTGCAGGGTGAGACTGGAGACTTCATTGACGACAACGATACAGAGCCAGAAAACTTAGGCCAGCATCCCCTTCTCATGGATTCTGAAGAAGATGTAGAAGATGACGATAAGCACAGTTCTGACTCTGACTGTCACCATTTTAGGCCTGCAGAAGGAGTACCGTGCGGCAGATACAGAGAAGGGCCTGGCAATATAGAAAGCAGAGAGACGATTCTTCCTTGTCCTTCATTGACCGAGTTCCCGGCTTCCAATTTGAGCCCTAAACAAGAATTCGATGTCTTTGGAGCGGTTCCGTTCTTTGTTTTGCAGCCCCAGGAACAAAAGGATACTTCTTCCCACGTCGCCCATGCAGAACAAGACCAGGACGACTTCGATGTCTTCACCAAAGCCCCCTTCAGCAGAAGAATATCTCAACAAGAGGATTCGATCCCAGGCTCGGAACCTCAAACGTCCCCTATTTCCCCCAAAAGCGTGGACGTTTTTGGCTGCATCCCGTTCCAGCCTGTTTCCATCCAAAGCTTCCACGGCGAAGCTAGAGAGGATCTGTTCGGGCTCGTCCCGTTCGAGGAGATCACCGGGAGCCAGCAGCAACACAAGGCGAAACAGCAACAACGGAATCTGCAGAAACTCTCTTCCCGTCAGAGGCGCATGAAGCAAGAGGGGTCCAAGAGCAACGGCAAGCGCCATCATGGAACCCCCACCAGCACCAAGAAGACCCTGAAGCCCAGTTACCGGACGCCGGAGAGAGCCCGGAGGCACAAAAAGGCCGGACGCCGAGATTCCCAAAGCAGCAACGAATTTCTGACCATTTCTGATTCCAAGGAAAACATAAGTATTAGCCTGTCGGATAGTAAGGACAGAGTCAATCCCCTGCAGGGTGATGATAATCTCCTGGATCCCTTTGGAGCCAGGCCTTTCCATCCTGCTGAAGGGCTACGTCTCCCCCAACACCAAGGATTGGCTGACAATCGCGGGGATCACAACACGGCAATGCTTGGGAGACCTAGGCAGAGCTCCTTACTTGGCAGCATTCATTCTGGCGACAGCGTAAAATTAACAGATGATTTTGGAGCAGTTCCTTTCACCGAACTCGTGCCAAGTGTGAAGTCTCAACAGAGCCAGCAGCAACAGGCAGTAGAATTAGATCCATTTGGGGCAGCTCCGTTTCCTTCCAAACCGTAGACACTCTTTTAGGAACATCTGAATTCTCTTTTTTTTTTAAAAAAAACAACCTTGGATTTAATATGCCACTCTAATCCATTTACTTCAGTTGAGAAACAAATGTTTTTGTTTTTTTAAATCTGCTTATTTCTCTGCTGTGACTCGATGAGATTTTAACATCCACAATCTTAAAGATGCAAGGTCGGGATGATACAACAGTGAGAAAAGTTTTGAGTAGAGAAAATCTTTCCAAAAGTTAGATCCGAAGATAGCTATCACTGAGGATATCGGCTACGACTAGAACAGGGGTCTCCAACCTTGGCAACTTTAAGACTTGCGGACTTCAACTCCCAGAATTGGACTTGTGGACTTCAATTCCCAAAAGCAAAGCTGGCTGAGGAATTCTGGGAGTTGAAGCCTACAAGTCTTGAAGTTGCCAAGCTTGGAGACCCCTGGACTAGAACATTCAGAATTGTATCCTTTATAGAATGCAATTACACTTGAATTGATGGAAGCATCAGACCGAACGAATGAAATTGGACCTTATCAGTCAAAAATCAAGAAAACATCTGAAAAAAACCAGGTTTATTTAGAACTGCTTCATTGTACCTGTTCTAAAGGGTGTTTTTTTTATTAAGAAAAACACTCTCCTCTTAACATCTCTGAAAATCAGAGCTTGCGGTCTTGATACTGGTTCCTAAACTTACATGAAGAAACCCAAATCTTTCTATCTCTATCTGCCTGAACTCTGCTTTTCCACAGTAAGTGCCATTAATATAAAACAGGGATCGTTGTAATTTTTAGGATTTCAAGAACTTAGTTGGGGATGTTGGAAGTGGGAATGGAACGAGAAAGCAGCAGCACTAACAGTTAGCTTCTTGCAGCACTTTGAAGATTGCCATTTCAAGAAGAGAGCGTGGTTTAGTTGCATACCATACCAATCCAGAGAGAAGATGGGGAAAACAGCCAGAAAATTGTAGCAAATTCAGACCTATAAAGAGTTTAAATCAGAGTTTTTACCCCATGTCTGCTCGCTTTACTGGGGTTTTATATTTCATATAAACTGTATGTACCCCACAAGGTTTTTAATCTTCTAAAAGGGTTCTCACCTGATTTTTGAATGCTTTCTGTATTACATGATTGTACTTTTGTAAGACTTTATACAAAACACACCGATCAGTTTTCAACAAAAGGAGGTTTAGAATGGAAGGCTTAAAAATGATGCTCTTTTGAGTCTCTTACCATTACTGCATAGTAAAACCAGCAACGCCTTAACAGCCAGGACCACGTCCTGATATAAATTTACCTCTTGAGCCAATTGGTGCCCTTGAGACACAGATTGTAACATTTGTAGAACTTCGGTGAGTGGACAGTACATTTTTGGAACTTTCAATCTGAGCAAAGGAATTCCTAATATCTTCATTCGCTGTTAGTCATTCTAAGAGCAGTTGTGTTTGTTCAAAATAGCCATTTTGATGTCCTCCAGTTCCTTTTCGCTTTCGTGAAAATGGGTGTCTTTGAAGTGAACATAGTAAAACATTTTGTCACAAAGAATGGCCAGGATCCAGAGATCGTGGCAGGATCTTTATGAAGTATGCGTGTGTGTGTGTGAATCAAAAATTGCTAAATGTCTAGCACAGGGGTGTCAAACTCAGTTTCATTGAGGGCCGCGTCAGGTTTGTGTTTGACTTTGGGAGGCCGTGGCCGGGGTGAGTGTGGCCAGCTCAACCTCACTCGGCACGTCTGGAGGCCCGAGCGCTCTGCCAGTGAAAACGGGCTCCTGAGCTCCATTTTCAACTGCGATGGCTTCCTGCAATCCTCTGCCAGTGAAAACATAGGGAGGGAGGGCCGCACTCAGCCCTCCTGAGTTCCGTTTTCACTGGCAGAGCACCATGGTCCTTCGCTGTTTCCAGGCCAGATGTAATCACCCCATGGACCAGATCCAGCCCCAAGGCCTTGAGTTTGACACCCCTGGTCTAGCAGAATGCTTGATGACAAAGAGGAATCCATTCTTAAAATGTGAAAAGTTTCAGTAACCATTTCTCTCATTAAACGAATGATCCTTGCATAGACATTCACACATATATGAATTGGACTGTAGAAGCTACGTGACCTTAACTATAGCTGTGTCTGGGTACTATTTACATAATTTGAATATCATTGTGGGGGGAAAAAGATTTCCAAGGGGGAAGAATTGAATGAATTTCCTTAAAAGATACCAAGTAGTTGGTTTTTGCTATCCAGTTACTTTATTGAAACGTGAAGAAAATACAGTAACTTTTGGATAATTTGCAAACATAATAAATGTGAAGATAGAGGTTTAAGACCCTTTAACTGTACTTCAGAGTTTTGAAACAATATGTAGCGTTTTAATCATTCTTTGGTTATAATTTCAAGTTCTTGCTAAATGTGCTTCTAGAACTGAAGTCATCTCTTTGCATAGTTTGAAACCCATATTCCCCCCAAAATTAGATGGCTGTCTTATTACACTAAATATTGTGTAAAGATTAGTTAAAAATCAGCTGTGCATGTGCCTCAGAAGGCCTGTTCCTTTATTTTTGTGCCAAAGCCTCAAGACATAATGTGTATAAAATAACTCTTTTCAAAGGCCACTTCAATCATGGTAGGCTTCTGAGCAAGAAGGGTTATAAGCTGTCCAAAATCAAGTCATTAAGAACCTGCTAATTAAATGTACTGTATTTGACTTTCATGGTGGAAGGTTTTCTGTGTAGGCGCTACGTTCATATGGGTTGCAGTCCCAGATTGAACAGAGATGATTTTTAATATGGTCTCATTGTGATAACCTCATTTTATTTAAAAAGATGTACGTGCTTCAGGTGGTATAAAAGGAATGCAGTAGTTTGGATTCCTCACTCCAAGGTTGCCACCACTTACTAAAATTAATGGGACAAAAAGGTAAATTGCAGCTAATCCACCTAATTAGTTTGGTAACGTTTTTTTTTTTTTGCTTTTGAATGTTATCTGTATGATTACACCTGACATCTGATTTTTTTAAAATATCTCCATCCAAGCCCTTTTCATCAGAAAATCCTGATGAAATCAGATTGCTGTAAGTTGTTTCCAGTAAGCAGTTAAGAAGATGATGATGTATATGCCATGAGAAATGACATTTTAGAGTAATTGGGTCACTCCATTTTCTGTCTTCAGAATCCCAAGTTGTGGTTGCAATTTGCCAGAAGGATATCCTTTGTACCAGTTATGGTTAGTTTTAATCTGTACATTATGCACATCTGAATTTATACTACATGGATATATGAATTCCTGTACTTAAAGATCAAAAATGGCACCAATCTATTTAGTGATGGGAAGAGCTGAAATAGCATAACTTCGGAATTTGCATCTGTTTGTATATTTCTCAGATAATTCTTCCCAAATCTGATCTATGCTAGAAATCGCATGAGGTTATCTTGGCCATTGTCTCTGGTTGCTAGGACATATTTTTCATTAGACAATGTTGGGGTACCCCTACATGGCTCCAGCTCGGGGGTGAAATCTACTTACTTTCCTTACCGGTTCAGAAGTGCATGTGCCATACACACACGTTCACTTCGCTTGCGCATGCACCCATCATATCTGCGCAGACGCTCTGCGCTTGTGCAAAACCTTCTGCACATGCGCAGAGTATAAAAAAAAACATTACTTCCTGATTAAAATCAAGAAGTAACGACACCCAGGAGGGTGGGCGGAGTCTTGTGCCACCACCGCTACTGGCTCTCTGAACCACTGGCCACAATTGCTACCGGATCGCCTGATCCGGTGTGAACTGGGAAGATTTCACTCCTGCTCCAGCTATATAATTGGTAGATAAGGATGAAGAGAGGAAAGTTATATAGAGCTCTGCAGGATTGGGGCTGAGGAGAACCCTCTATCATTCATGGCTGTTCATTTGTTTCATCAACATTTTTTATTTTATTTTTTTTGCTTTTGAATAATATCTTTAATCTCCCAGCTTTCTGCACCTTTGATCAATCAGACTTTTAAAAGAATTCGATTTCCTAGCTTATTGTAAATGAGATTCGTACACTGATCTTTGTGTGTGTGTGTGTGTGTCTTTGGTGGCTGAACTGGATGAACTATTGGCAGTTCCCACAAAGTTGATTTCTATTGCTTTGCCAAATAAGCTTAACCATTGAATTCTGTGCTTCACTGAGAAAGCTGTTTATTTTTTTGGGTGGGGCGGTTGGGATAGCCTTGCTCGCTTGATGGATGTATTTATCCACATATCTGAAGTTCACTCTGTTTCGGTCTTTCCTCCAATAGTAAGAAGATTGAGAGGCATTGATTCAGAACTGGAGATGGTTATCCAGTTTCCATTTTCATGAAACGTGTAGACCTTCTCATTACTGCGTAGGGAAATCTGAGCCTTCCTTTTACTAATCAGCTGCGTACTTCATCTTGAGGCCCATGTAGCTTTGGACAGGATAATTTACTGGTAAAAATATGGTACTGTTTATATTTAATTTGAATATATAATTTCTATCTGTGAGGTCGAAGATAGAAATCAAGGTGCTTCAGGGGAAATATCACTTACCCCCTTACGGACTGCATTTGTTACCTGAATGTGTTCAGAAGGTACAACTTGTGAGCTTTGTAATCGAGATTGAATCTCTCGCCACAAATCTTGTAGATTGAAATAATCAATTCGGGGCTACTTCCCTGGCGTGTTCTACCCAGATATACTCTGTGAAGATGATCCTTCAACATTGAAATTCAGTAGCAAGCACCCTTGTGGTAGGGCTGCCCAAAAGTCCTCAGTTTTCTCCTAACAATAAGAAGAAGAAAAGAAAAAAAAAACCTACTGTGAGAATAAAAGGAGATAGCTACTACTGTGAGAATAGCAATTAGAGTTTATCGGAATATTTTTTTATATGATAGTGTATTTTTATAGAGAGATGTATATAAAGCATACACGCACACTCGTCCTGTAGTCTCTTGGGAGTCTGTGATTTAAAATATAGCATTGCAGTCACAATCATTTTCATGGCATTGGAAGACGAAACGGAGCCAAAAGCTGCTAAAAGAGTTAACAAGAAAATGCAAAAACATTTGTCTGTCTGATTATTTTTCTAGAGCGCTTTGAAGAGAATATTGTAAACCGTTGCCTAGATTAGTTTCTGGGATAAGAACATCACTTAAGAATAAAAAAATGTTACATTCTAATTGCTGGCGAACAGCGTTCAAGTGCACTTTTCAAAATTACACTTCCATATCTTTTTTTTTTTGTTTATAGACTTGAAATTTCTAAAGCGTCGTGCGATGTGTGCATGTATGTGTTTGGGTAACCACTAATACAGACCTTTTTGTGCAAAAACAATGTACATAAAACAACTTCCAGTTGTTAATCAGCCAGATGTCATGTTTCTGTAACACCAACCACTGTGTGTGAATTTGCAACGGGGCTAGGGTGTTACGAGTAAAACCTGTCATTCCAGTACTGTATGAAGATTTTTCCAATGTGTAAGATCTCATTTACATCTCCTTTAGATTAATCTTGTTCCATCCAATGCCAGCTGTTATAATAAAGTCTTATTGTACCATTTTCAAAGAAAGCATGTTTACTAAGATGTGTTAATAACCACCGAGTGAAATTTCAGTTATCTAGCTATTTAAGAAGTGTTTCTTTTTCATGCTTTGTGGAAAAAACCACCCCCCCCCCCAACAATTGGATACCTGTAATATGTTCTTTTAATCAGGGATGTGCAGATTTAAAAAGATCAGGAGTCATAACTCAGCCTGCCCCTTTTTGAGCTCTTGAAGAATGTAGAATCCCCCCCATCCATTTGGTGGTGACATGAGGGGCCTTTTGTGAGGCTGGGGTTAGATACTGGAAGCTTTCCCTTATCTTGCTATGGCCAAATGTGTGAACAATTGTGTGAAATCACATCACAAAAATATATTTTTATTACATTTTTGCTAGCAAATCTGCTAATTTACTATAAATTGATTTCTACCAAACTTTCACAGTAGATTAGCCCACCACAAAGACTAAATTATTCTCATATTAAGCTATAAAATGGCATGTGTGCTTGGTCTTAAGGAATTGTGTGAACCCAGCTGCTCTTCAACTTTTCATGGATTATATGGGAGGCAAAGCCACAACATATCAAGACTCAGAACTTTCTGAGGGCAGCACAACAGTATGGCTAGTTGTTTCAAACTAGTTTGATCTATATCCTACTGAAAGCCTCATGTTGCAATACTTGTCTTAAAAACTTATGAATAAAGAGGCATAAGGGAATGTAAAGCTGCCTATTTTGTCCTCTTCGAATTTGCTAATACCTCATAACTTAAGATTACTTAAGATTTTCTTTAACATTTCTTTAACTGGTCCAGAATGCAGCTGCGTGGGTGGTGATGGGAGTGATGTGGGTGGTGATGGGAGCGATGTGGCGCTCCCATGTGACCCTCCCTCCTGCGCGAGCTGCACTGGTTCCCTGTGGTCTTCCGGGTGCGCTTCAAGGTTTTGGTTACCACCTTTAGAGCGCTCCATGGCTTAGGACCAGGGTACTTACGGGACCGCCTTCTGCCACCAGTAGCCTCTCATCGACTAGTTCGCTCCCATAGAGGGGCTCCTCAGGGTGCCGTCGGCCAAACAGTGCCGGCTGGCGGCCCCCAGGGGGAGAGCCTTCTCTGTGGGGGCACCTGCCATCTGGAACGAGCTCCCCCCGGAGATGAGGATTCAAGACCTACGCGCTTTCCGCCACGCCTTAAAAACGTTTTTATTTCAACAGGCGGGGTTGGCCTAACTCTCCCTCTTTAAATTGGGTTTTAAATGTTTTATTTAAATTGGATGTTTTAAATTCTTTTGGAGCCCAAATTATTTAATCTATTTTAATAGTTTTTAACTTTTCTATGTTATTGGTATCTTATTTTGGCTGTTCACCGCCCTGAGTCCCTCTGGGAGTAGGGTGGTATATAAATTTGATAATAAATAAATAAATAAACAAACATGCTTTTGAGCAGGCAAAGTAATGGCAGGACAATCCAGGCATCTCAAGGTTTACAGCCTTGCCACGCTGGGTTTTTCAGGCCTCCTTACCTAATTATTTGTTATATGCAGCACACCAAATCATACGTTTTGGCAAATCATTTATTGAAGCACTATTTACACAACACGTACAGCGCAACCTGATAAAATCGCCTTTATACTTGTACAGTATAAATAAACTATAGTGCAAATAAACATCACCTGTAGTGAACTGTGAATGTACAGTTAGAGGCCCCTCCAGGTTTTTCTGTAACAGTTCTCCTAGACTAGAGAAGTAAATCTGAAATAAAGCTGTTGCTTTCATTTTAGTGTCAGACAAATAAACAACAATAAAGCATGAAACCAATGAAAGGCGTAGGAGATGGATAAAGATGTTGGAGAAGAATCTGTTATAGAAGAATTGGTTGCATTCACAATAAACCATAAAACTTCTTCCAGAAGTGCCTGGTGATTCCTCTATGGCCATGCTTGCAGCTTCTATGGCAGATCATGGCACGTATCAACTTTGCTGATAGTCCTAAGGCGGTTACGACCTTCAGAGGTGGAAATCTGGTATTGCTGTTTCTTGTGTTTAGCTTCCTGAAAGTGTCCAGAAAACGTACGTTAGAGCAGCATAATGCTTTTAAAATAAAAAAAGAGTGAAAATTATCACTGGAATCTATGGAGGAAAAAAATTCATCTGCCATTTCAGATGTTACTTTAAAACGTCTTTCTCAACTGAAATAATCAAAATTGAAGCAAGGCAGGAAGAGCATACATAGAGAAATTATTTCAGTAAGCTTTCCAAATTTAAAATTTTGCTTCTAGCAATGGCCCCGTGGTAATAGTCTCCATTTTTAATTTCAGCAAATTAAAAATCGCTGGAGATTCTTTTAAATTACTTCTTAAATGAAAAGGAGGTATTTATTTGAAGAACCTTCTGCTACAAGTACATCTTGAAGAAGGCTCTGGAAAGCCCTTTAACTATCACCAATATCTGCTTTTTCTGCATAAGAATTTCCACTTGGGTTTTCATTTTTTTTTTAAAAAACATAGAATCAAATATACTTGCTTCTGTACCTTGTACAAAATGTAACAAAACACGTCCTTACATAAACAAACTAAAAACTGTTTTCAACCATGTTAAAATACACTTTGCCTGAGTAGCCAAATTTACTTTTAAGGAGGTTCATTTCCATCTTGGCATTAGTTCTACGTTTTGTTCTCTATTGCATAAACACTCAGCTTGTTATATTATCACATACAGGGTATGAGAGGAAGAAGTTATAGGGGCCATGGCACACTATGAATAACCACAATAAAGCCATTAATTCTATTTTTCAGTATTTCTTGCACCAGTGAAACTTAAAAGAATTGTAAGTTACGAGACAAAAATCCAGTACCAGTTTTTAAAGGATAAGACTGGAAACCAAAGGCAAAGTTTGATCTCGCAGAAGACAAAATGCATTTGTTTAGAGGATGTTTTACACTGGTTAATATTGAAGTCTGATTTTGCCTATTTATTGAACAATTGATGCTTTGTCCATGGTTTTTCTATTATTATTTTGCTTTATAACAAACCCGGGCACTCATCATGTTAGATCATTCCAAACCTAGGGAATTTTGCACCTTACAGGTGCGTACTGTAAATACCTGGAAAAACCCAATGCCTTCCAAGCACTATAACAGAACTGCAATATGCGGGAAGACTTACTGTATTTTCCTGCGTATAAGACTACTTTCTAACACACAAAAATCTTCTCAAAAGTCGGGGGTCGTCTTATACTCCAGGTCTCATTCTCCTGTAACCAGGCAGACCAACCCATAAGGCTCTGACGAGCCTTAAATGGTTCTGAGGAGGGTCGCCTTATATGCCCAGTCGTCTTATACACTGGAAAATACGGTAATTTTACCCTCTCCAATTATAACTGCTTGAGGGAAATCGCTAGTAGTCATCAGACTTAAAAGAGAGGTTCCACTGGCAGCTTAAGTCCAACCGCTGTAGAGGCTGAAAGGTTCTACAAGGCATTCCTTTCCCATTTGTGTCGTAAAGTCTGAGGGTGTGTGTGTACAGGGCAAAATCTTACCCTGCTTTCAGACAGAGAAAATAAGCAAGACTTTCCCCATTATGTGACTTTTATGGACTCCGTATTCTGAAAGTTAATGTTGCACTGCGGCACAATTTTCAAAATGGGAAGAACTGCTGAAAAGAACTTGGAAGCATACATGAAAATTACCCCAAACACTTAGACGAAGACACATTAAAAACAGAATTACATGGGGGGTTTTTCTGAAACTTCCTCAGGGCAAGATCAGACAATATGATCAGAAAATAAAGAGGGGGAAGTTACAGAGAGAAAATAAAGAGAGGGAACTGTGGTTCTCCAGGGGTTTTCAAGCAGATTTTTAGTAACTTAAGTTTTGTTGCATGTTAAATGCTATTTTTCCCTCCCTCTCCAATTCTGTACCAGTATTTGCAACCGACAGACTGTAACTCAAATGCCTCTTACCTTCCTTCATTCTTCTCTGCAAATCCCTTTTTGGCACCAGGTTGTGAAGACATGGCTGCTGGAATCTCAAAACCCAAGATGGCCACATTGCTAGTCAGATATTTTTTTTCTGCATTGGCTGAATTTACCTCTTTCTTCCAAAATTTCCAGGGCAGCAGGAAGTGCTGTCAAGGCACAAGCAAGCACTTTGCATTTGGCATTAGGCAGGTACTATCCTGAAGAATGGCTCAGAAGCATTCCACTTATCCAAGTAGTACCAAGAAGGTCACGTTTGTGGCGAGTGTTACTTGCAGCAATTTGTAGTCGAGTCTAAAATCTTTTGACCCTTGTCACATTTGACCCATTGACTTCAAGCTCCCAAAATTAGAAAACGATGGTTTAATTCTAAATTGGCTGATGGGTCCAACTCTTGGTTTGAAGATAAAAGTCACTCTGCGATAATCTATGGAGACTCTTTTATTGAAAGGAAAAGGAACTCCAATAAAAAAAAAATCTGTATTATATGTGATTTTTTTTTTCAAATGAAACGTCAGCGCAACAACACAGAGCACATTAAAAAGGTACAGTTAACATGGATTTTCAAGTCAGATCCCGGCATGCAAATGTCATAAGAACGTCACATGCATGCATTTTGGAGAACTTTTCTTGTGGATAACATAAACAGTCCCCACATCCAAGTTTTGTTATAATTTATATTATAACAGTAGTTCAAAGAAAAGTTGTTTATATATGACGGAGTTATCTGCAGTTCTTTCAAAGCTCCTTAAGTGGACAAAGTTACTCAGCCGATGGAGATCAATGATATCAGGAGTGCCTATTAACATACTATTCCTAAAAGAAAGAGGATTCAACAAGAACTGTGGCTGTTGCTCCTGAAATCAGCATGAAATGCAGACATTCAATGTCCAAACTTCTGTACAAGGATGAAGTTCTGAAAAATGACACAAAACTCATTTTAAATTCTTGCAAGCAGAATTTAGCAAGGTACTTCGGCTAAGAGAGCGTTCCTAGTAGGGGGCAACCTCCCCCAACAAAATAAAAAAAAAAGATGGCTGAAAAGCATTGCTTTTCTCAAATCTATTTTATATTATCGATCTCTGCATATTGAAAATAGAAACCATTACACAAATGAGCTCTGTTACCGGCTGCAAAGGCCTTCAGGACTCTGGATAGTGAAAAAGAGGCCAGGGGTGACATGCACAAGTGAGGCGAGTCAGTGGATGACACCTCCCCTGAAAATAAGACCTGGTGCCTTTTTTTGGGTGGCAAAAATATATACCGTGTTTCCCCGAAAATAAGACCCTGTCTTATATTTTTTTGAACCCTGAAATGAGCGCTTGGCCTTATTTTTGGGGAGGCCTTATTATTTTGGGGTGCTTGGAGCAAAACGGGGCTCCCTTTGCCGTCTTACCTGATTTCCAGCTCTGTCTCCCTAACCCTAACCAGAGAAATGGCGGGGACTGGCTGTGCATGCGTTTAAATATTTTCAGAGAGGGCTTATTTTTGGGGAAACACGAAATACATTACAGCTGTGCAATGATAATTTAGCTCACTTCATGATCTCAACCTCAAACTCAGTATCTTAGTTTGTTCCTGATTCACTAATTTTGGACATTCAGAGCTCAGGTTTCCCATGATCTAAATTGGAGAAACATAGACTAATACCTTTGATCGCCTTTGGTCGTATAACTTGTTTAGAGTATGAAAGAGTTTGCATGAAAAATAGAATCTTAAACACAAAGGGATCTAAATATTCCCCCATTATCATCCTCCCTGGTTTTAAAAAACAACAACAGTATATCCTCCTTATAAAGACAATATTTCAATACACTCTGGCAACCTTTTCCTCTGGAGCGTCTATCTGACTTACAGCAATTGCAAGCCAACAAGATTAGGGCACAATTTCTGGAATCAATTTCAAATCTCCGGGCTGCTAGAAGAACGTGATGTTTGAAGAGTTGGCCTGGGAGGAATTGTAAGAATGGAAGAATGGCGGTTCAACCCCATCCTTAAGCCAAGAAACTCTGTGTCACTTCACTGGCTGAGGAATAGGTTGTGAAGAAAAACAGAAAGGAACACTAGGCAGGTAGTCTTTGCCTTACAACAGTTTGTTTAGTGATTATTCAAAGTTGATTATTCAATACTGACTTGGAATAATGAGGGAAACACTGAAGGAACGAGAGGAGAAATGTGCTGACTACTGAAACAAGTAATTTGATAGATCTGGGATTCACTGCGAAGGGAAATTCCAGGCTAGGAATTAAGCACTTGCTCTCCAAGAGATCAAATTCATTGCAGTGATGGGATTTCCCACCCTAGAAAAATTAGTGGACCAGAGAAATGCTGTTGATATAATTTACTTGGACTTCAGTAAAGCATTTGATAAAGTAGAACATAACCTACTACTAGATAAAGTAGAAAAATGTGGAGTAGACAGCATCACCACCAGATGGATTCGTAACCGGCTGACCAACCGCACTCAACGTGTAGTCCTCAATGGAACTGCATCTACATGGAGGGAAGTATGCAGTGGAGTACCCCAGGGCTCTGTTTTAGGCCAGTGCTTTTCAATATCTTCATCAATGACTTGGACGAGGGGATAGATGGGGAACTCATCAAATTTGCAGATGGCACCAAGCTGGCAGGAATAGCCAACACTTCAGAAGATAGGCTCAAGATACGGAAGGATCTTGACGGACTTGAACATTGGGCGCTATCTAACAAAATGAAATTCAACAGTGAAAAAAGCAAGGTTCTACATTTAGGGAAGAAAACCAAAATGCACAGGTACCGTATATGTGGTACCTTGCTCAATAGCAGTAACTATGAGAGGGATCTTGGGAGTCCTAGTGGACAACCATTTAAATAAGAGCCAGCTGTGTGCAGCAGCTGCCAAAAAAGCCAACACAGTTCTGGGCTGCATAAACAGAGGGATAGAATCAAGATCACATGAAGTGTTAATACCACTTTATAATGCCTTGGTAAGGCCACACTTGGAATATTGCATCCAGTTTTGGTCGCCACAATGGAAAAAAGATGTGGAGACTCTAGAAAGAGTGCAGAAAAGAGGAACAAAGATGATTAGGGGACTGGAGGCTAAATCATATGAAGAACGGTTGCAGGAACTGGGTATGTCTAGTTTGATGCAGAGAAGGACTAGGGGAGACATGATAGCAGTGTTCCAATATCTCGGGGTTGCCACAAAGAAGAGGGAGTCAAACTATTCTTCAAAGCACTTGAGAGCAGGACAAGAAGCAATTTAGAACTAAGGAGAAATTTCCTGACAGTTAGAACAATGAATAAGTGGAACAACTTGCCTGCAGAAGTTGTGAATGCCCCAATACTGGAAAGTTTTAAGAAGATGTTGGATAACTGTTTGTCTGAAGTGGTGTAGGGTTTCCTGCCTAAGCAGGGGGTTGGATTAGAAGACCTCCAAGGTCCCTTCCAACTCTGTTATTCTATTCTGTTCTGTTCTGTTGTCCCTATCCCTATCCCTATCCCTATCCCTATCCTAGAACAGGCTCAAACCGTGATGGCGAACCTATGGCATATATGTCACAGGTGGCACATGGAGCCATATCTGCATGCATGCGAGCTGTTGCCCTAGCTCAGCTCCAGCCTGCATGCACATGCCGGCCAGCTGATTTTTGGCTGGCCCCGCCCACGCCACCCCTCCCCTTCTAGGAGTCTCCACGTGGCCCGCTTTGGATGCCAGGTAAGTACAGGGCTCGTGCGGAGGTTCTGGGAGGGCGTTTTTGGCCTCCGGAGGGATGGGAGAGGCTGTTTTTGCCCTCCCCGGACTCCAAGAAAGCCCTCTGGAGCCTGGGGAGGGCGAAAAAACGGGTGTACCAGGCCCACTGGAAGTCAGGAAACGGTCCGTTTCCAGCCTCTGGAGGCTTCAGGGAGGCCTGCTAGGCCCAAAACGGGGCATGTGTGTGGGGGGGGGATGTCGTACGAGCATGCGCGGAGTGTGTGGGGGTTGTGCACATATGCGCAGGGCAGCACAGAGGGGTCACGCATGCATGCACAGGAGAGCGGGCCACAGGGGAGCACTAAATTATGGGTGTGGGTACACGGAAGTGCAATTTCGCGCGTGCAGCCATGCTTTCGGCACCCGAGGAAAAAAAGGTTTGCCATCACTGGGCTAGAAGATCTTCAGTTCTCTGATACCGAGAGCGCCTTACCTTGATGCACTTTGGGTGCATTACTCTAATCCAGGCAAGGCTTGCTGTGTCGGTACTGCATGATGTACATGGTTGATTGGTGCCACCAATATAACATCACTACAGCCAGAACGTGCCAAAGTTGGTGGCTGGAGCCGAGGTAGTTTAGCTGTCCTGTGGAAGAAGAGAAAACCAATTTAATCAGAAGGGAGTCAAGGAACATGCTTTTTGTTCGCCCAGAGGAAGATGAGTGCACAACCATTCAAATATATTTTTTTTCCTCTGGCTGATCTGGAAATGTAGGATCTTTTTCGGCCCAGAAAGTGAGAGAATATTGCATTTTTTTTTTTTGGTCAGGAAAGGATCGTCTCACTTATGCCTGGCTCTTGAGCGTCCAGGTTATGTCTGGCTGGCTACTGTTAACTGTCAATTTTTGGTTAGAGTGCAGTACTGCAGGCTAATTCTGCTGACTGCCGGCTGCCTGCAATTTGGCAGATCGATTCTCACCAGGCTCAAGGTTGACTCAGCCTTCCATCCTTCTGAGGTTGATAAAATGAGGACCCAGATTGTTGGGGGCAAGAGGCAGACTCTGTCAACTGCTTAGAGAGGGTTGTAAAAGCACTGTGGAGCAGTATATAAAGAATTGTGTGTGGCAATGTGGATACTATTTTTCAAGTTATAGAAATGCATAGTGTGTTAAGATGCATATCATGCTAAATATTCTCATAACCCTGAATATTGCTCTATGCCTCTGCAGATTTAAAGACACCTGCCTTAATTACAATACTTAATAATTTAGGTCCTGAACTGGGGAGTTTTCGATATTTCCTCCAATATTCACTCTAAAACAAGATCACAACAGTAGCCCAAACTACAACGTGCACCTTTTATCCAGCTAGCAAACAATCAGGAATATCTTTACCTGGAAAATACCTTTCTGGGACTTTAGAAATATAGAAGAGAAATGCTGTGACGGCTATTAAGTACATCACAATCACTCGGGGAGCAAATTCCTGAGAAAGGAAAACAAAACATAAACTGCAGTCACTGAAAGCATTCAAGTTTCAGATCTCTGACACATGAGAAAGAAGATGGTAACCCTTTTCAACAAATTTCAAGTAAATTTAAAAAAAGCTGGATGACTTGCAAAATCTACCCAGTTCGTTTTCTCATGTTTTATGCATTTCATTCAAATGAGCCTGGTGGCGCAGTGGACTAAGTGCTGTCAAAGTAGCACTTAGTTGCCAGCTGCCTGCAATTACTGCAAGTTCGAATCTCACCAGACTCAAGGTTGACTCAGCCTTCCATCCTTTCGAGGTAGGTAAAATGAGGACCCAGATTGTGGGGGCAATAAGCTCACTTTGTATAAAAAAGAACATCACTTAGGAGGGCCCCTACTAAACAGGTATATACAAAAGTATGAAGGCTATTGCTTAATGCATTGTAAACTGCCCTGAATCTCCGGAGAAGGGCGGCATATAAATCTAACTAATAAATAAATAAAATAAATAAAACAAAGAATTAAATATGGATTACAGTGTGGATTACTTGGCTTTCCCTAAGCAAAAACATTTTTTAAAAGAAAAAAGCACTTGATTTTTCAAGAAATGGCTATTGCTTTGCAGTAGCACCCTGACAATCAATGTATTCACTCACAACTTTGTTAAGTGAATATTTCCACGTTCTCCAGATATCCTGATTTCAATTCAAAGCCCGCCTCCCCCCCAAAAGTGAGAGTTTAAAAATGGAAAGCAAGTTTAAATACCCAATGTCCTCATGCTTGACGTTTTAAGAAAATGGGTATCATAAAAATGCCCTCATGCCCAACTCAACTGATAAATGGCATCAGTGCAGTTATGAAAACAAATTATGTTCTCCCCCAGATTGTTTTTTTAAAAATAATTTTAATAGTTTGTATTTTTATATTTTGATGACTTTAGTAGATATACTTGGGAGTGGTGGTGGTGGAGGGGGGAATAGCATTTTAAAATTTGTAAGCTGCCCAGAACATGAGACAGACAGCTATAAAATAAACAAGCATACAAAACGCAGTTTCTAGGCAGTGTTTTGAAAGTATCTTCTCTTTGTGGTTTTCCAAGATTTCCCCCCCCACAATTTCCTAGTTTAGCCAAATCCCAAATGGTCCTGTATCCTAGTACTAACCGAAGCCAACCCTGTAAAGTCTCCACGATTAACCAAGGCTGGCTAGGTGCTAAGCCCTGCCCTCAACCAATAATAATGGGGAACAGGCCTCCATAAGGTCCACAGAACCATCTTTTGAGCAACTGAAGCAGAGCAGGTAACTGTTCTAGATTTACCTGCACAATAGATGCCGTGATGCCTCCGTTCAGCCAAATCCAGTGGATGGTGGGAATAATGCCATAGCCTGACACAGAGCAGAAGATGGCCAAGCGCAGCCGATGCCATTGCTGAGTGAGGTAATTGGGGTGAATCTGAGCGAAGAATACTGCCAAGATCATAGCCAGCACCGTGATCAAGTATACTTGACGCCAGTACTGGAATGGGGGGAGCAAAAATGGAGGAGAGATCTGCGTGAAGAAACCTGGGTACTTGCATGCAAATACCGCCCTGAGTCCGCAAGGAGAAGGGCGGTATATAAATCTAATTAATAATAATAATTCCAGCCAATGCTGGAATATCTATTTAAGCTGCTTTTCCAAAACACAGGGAACAACTATATAAATGAGGGCGGTACTATTTGCATTTCCAAATATTGATAGAATAATTTTAACAGAAAAAACAGAACAACAGAGTTGGAAGGGACCTTGCGGGTCATCTAGTCCAACCCCCTGCCCAAGCAGGAAACCCTACGCCATTTCTGACAAATGGCAGTCCAGTCTCTTTTTGGAGGAATGGCGTTGGCCCACAGAGGAAAAAATTAGCAGAGCTTCGGCGAATAGCTTCCTTCCCAGTTTATGCTTGCTCGCCTAGACCCAACATTTTCAATGGGGCTAATATTGAAGACCCAAATGACACCTGCATCATTTTTAGAGAGCAACATTATCCTTGGTTGCATTGGTAAATTATCATGGACTCTGAGAAATTATAATTAAATCATAAAGGTTTATTCAGGATTCGCGTCTGCTTAGATGGAATAGCAGATTGGATTTTGAATCGGTTTCTTTTAGAGAGATTATACTACAGATTGGAATTTTGAATAAATGATGTATGTAATTATTTGGGAGACGACAATCCCAGGAGAATTTAAGGTATACAACAGCTAGCATTGTGCCCAACTTACGTTACTACAGTAAAATGCATAAAAGACTCCAGACACATAGCAGCCCAGGATCCCAATCGAAATTCCTGCATAATCCAATGCCATCCATCTTCGACTGGTCTTTTCTGAGCGATGACAGCAGAAGAGGTGATACCCTACTGAGCAAAGCATACAGACCTACCAAAAACATTGAAACAAATTCACTTTAATTTTATGCAACTGATTTTTTTTTTTTTTAGATTTTAGCACGCAGCAGTCTAAGGAGCTTGTGCGTTTCTAGTTGAAAACTATAAAATGAGCGCAACAGAAACATCTGGCTTTACTCAACCTGCTTACAATATGAAAAGAGATGGAAACATTTACTTATTTATTACACTACTACCTTCCAATACAAAGAGGATCCTAGAGGAAGGCTAACAATAATTTGCAACTAAAGGAAAATACTAATAGACTAAGCAGAAAAATTGAAAACTAGTCAAATTAGGATTTACACGATCCCCTAAAATTCTATTACTATGTACTAATTCTACCAGCGAATAAAATTCCTAATGAAATACAAATGCATTGAGACTAGGAAGGAGGGGAGAAGATCAATTGGAGATGCTACCTTGATTTCAGAATAAGATGATAACATTGTTCCATGAAGTCTACAATTAAAGGATGTTTTGATTAAAATAAATGAGGCAAAAAAGCTTCACTTTGGAAGAGAATGCAAGCTTTATTCTATATCACTCCTTCCGACATACCCATCCCTTGCAAAATTTGGTTGCCGTAGGTAAAAGAACTTACCTGAAAGCAAAAAAGACAAATAGAACAAATAACAAAGTCTTCTCTAGAAGCTTTCGCAGAAGGCAACACAGAAGTCATGTCGTATATGCCCAAAGTGAAGAAGAGAAAGAAGCCCAGCAAATGACTCCAGATATTGATTGTCTCATTGGACAAAACGAACAGACTGGGGGGGGAAAAAAAGAGATAAAAACAATAATGTCTGAACTAGTTTTAAATAATTTTGACTAATAGCAGTGTAAGTATGTGATTCAACTCAGCTAGTAGTGTATTTTTTTCCATGCAATCTGATCACCATTCTGTCCTTTAGTCTGTCTGTCTATCAGAAAGGGGTACTTTATGCTGAACCTGAATAAGCGTTATTAGCTTCGGACAATGCCTAGATCTAATCAGGGATTCCAGTCCTAAAACAATGGACTGCATGCAAATTAGTCTCACTGCTCCTGCATTAATAGGAGACCCATTTACTTCTGCTATTGTATAGATATACCGTGTTTCCCCAAAAATAAGACCCTGTTTTATATTTTTTTTTGAACCCTGAAATAAGCGCTTGGCCTTATTTTCGGGAAGGTCTTACTATTTTGGGGCTCGTGGAGTAAGACGGGGCTCCTCTTGCTGTCTTACTTGATTTCCAGCTCTGTCTCCCTAACCCTAACCAGAGAAAATGGCAGGGATCGGCTGTGCATGCGTTTAAATATTTTCGGGGAGGTCTTATTTTCAGGGTGGGGGGCTTATTTTCGGGAGAAACACAGTACAAGGCCAGAGAAATTGCAGGGTGGAGTTTGTCTATTTAGATTCTAGAAAAAGGGACTGACAAGGAGAGACTTGTGCCTCAAAAGTTTCAAAGGATAAATCAGCAAGACAGAATTACCGTATTTTTCGGAGTATAAGATGCACCTTTTTCACCCCTAAAAGAGGGTGAAAATTTAGGTATGTCTTATACACCGAATGTAGCCCTGCCCACCCACTGGCCTCTACCCTTTGGCCTCTGCCTCCCAGCAGTTACTTCCTTGAAAGCAAGCAAGCAGCAAGAAAAAACAGCTTTCAGCTTCAGCACAGCCTAATTAGCACATTTTGATTAGATCCGCCTCCCGACTCTCAGCTGTTCTGCTCTCAGCTGTTTTGCGCAGGACTCTGCTGCTTGCTGCAAAGAGGTAAATTGCTGGCAGCAGATTTTTTGTTTCTCCTTGTGCTAATCAAGCTATGCTGAAAACGAAACTGAAAGTAAAGCAGGCTGTTTGCTGCAACGAGGCAAAATTGCTCAGAGGCAGAGGGAGATTTCTTTTTCTTCTTTTCCTCACCAAAAAAGGTAGGTGTGTCTTATACTCCGGTGTGTTTTGTACTCCGAAAAATACGGTAAGTTGTATTTCACACAGAGAAAAGAACATTTCAATTAAGTCAATGCACCTTGCTTTCTTAGTCGCTTTGGTTATAATTTGCAGATAGCAGGATATATATATATACATAAACCAAGCAGTTTCAAAATAAAAACATTTCACTGTTTCTTATAGGCACTGCTTCAATCCAGGCTAGTTGATTAATTTCACTTTGAACCATTTCGATCAACTCCAAACCTTTTTAAACACAGCCTAGAAGGCAGGTATGCTCTGTAGCCATCAGTGATGTAAGGATTATCCTTAAGGAACACAGGAATCTGTTCATAGGTGTATAAACGAATTCCTCGAGGAACAAGAACAGGCCAATACTGATAACTTCCCAGCTCAATGTAATGAGAGCTCTTCAAGAGTTTCTGGTGCATTTTAGTAATGCTTCAAGTCATCAACCCAGGCAAGAGTAAACATGGAGCAATACACAAGGCTTTTGACTTCTGTTATAAGTTATCTGAAAAATACGAGGACAAAATATTCAGAGGTTTAAGTTCTAAAATAAGACAAATATGGAACATCTAAGCTTTCCCCTTGTTCGCTTGTCACAAAACAATTTGCATTTTTCTATATAGGAAAAACATACTGAAAAAGCAACAGTAGCAAATATATATATATATTATCAACAGCAGACACTTCTAAGACTAGTCATTAACAATGTAGGGCAAGAAGCAATGTAGGGTTTATAAACACAGGTCTGTTTAATATTCTTTCCCCTTAAAAAAAGCTTTGTCAGCGGTATTTTGACAAGAGAAACAGGCCTAAAGGCAGCCCTCCCAGAAACTGCTCCCTGTTATTACAACAGTCTTAAAAGCTGTGCTCTGCATACAAGGAATACAGGTAGACCTCGACTTACAACCAACAATTTAATGACCATTCAAAGTTACAACAGCGCTGGAAATAAAAAAAATGACTTATGACAGATTCCCTACGGTCACATGATCAAACTTCAGACACTTGGAAACTGGCATGTATTTGTGATGGTTGCAGTGTCCTGGGGTCCTGGGATCACTTTTTGCAACCTTCTGACATGCAACCACTGTGGCAAGTTCATAAAATGGGGCAAAACTCACTTAACTGTTGCTTAGCAACAGAAATTCGGGGGTTGTGATGTAAGTTGAGGACTACCTATATACAGAGGGAGAAACAGAGATGAGTACTTTCTAAATCTGATTAACAATAAACCCTAATAATTTCTTCTTTTCCCTAGTTCCCCATCTAGACTGGTTTTCTTCATGATTATTGTTTCATGTTTCTCATCAACTTCTTTTATAATCTATAAACTTTTTTTCAGTAACTTAAATCAGGCACATTATGAACAAGTTGCCTGTCTGTATAGATTTTAAAGTCCCATAAGATTTTAGCCAGCTCATTTTCCAAAACCTTCCAAAAAATCCTTTTCGATGTTTTTAATTAAAGTTCTGTGTGAAACCCTCCAGTTGCCTCTCCAAAGGAACAGGAAGCTGGGCAGTATATAAATTTAATTATTAAAATGTATATATTATCTAAACGTATAAATGTAATCATCATTATTAAAAAGTTTACATTTAAATATCACATTATGTGTGTTGCAAGGTTAGCCAGATGTTCAGATCAGATATGGCATTTTTTCCTACCTATTGAGTCCTTCCCAAAGACCTGGGATGGGCAGATGTGAATGTATGACGGTGTTACAGTTATCGTCTCAGGATGTAAGCTGTTCTGAGTAATGCCACCTTTTGCAATTTATTGACGGTGAACTTGTCAATGCCACGGTGATCAAGGGATGCCCCAAGTATTTTGGGATTGCACCCAAGGCACCTTTCACTATTGGTATTACCTTGGCTTGCTTTTGCTACAACTGTCCTATTTCTATTTGCTGTATTTTGTTCTCTTCTCCAGTTCTTTCTCTTCTACAGGTAGTCCTCAACTTACAGCCATTTGTAAGTCCAATCGGGCTTTTGAGCACATGGCAATAAGGCCAAGCGCTTATTTCAGGGTTCAAAAAAAATATAAGACAGGGTCTTATTTTCGGGGAAACACAGGTAGTCACCTAACTTATACTAACGGGTAAGTTAGTAACTTAGTAACCCAATGGGTGTACTAATTTACCAACTGCAGTGATTCACTTAACAACGGTGGCAAGAAAGGTCGTAAAATGGGGGCAAACCTCACTTAACACGTTTCTCATAACCACAGAAATTTGCCCCAACCGTCCATTGTGGTCGTAAGTCAAGGACTACCTGTATTATGCTCTCTCTCTCTCTCTCTCTCTCTCTCTCTCTCTCTCTCCAGGTCTTGCCAAGTTCCACCATCCAGCCTTTTCTTTTCATCTTTCTTATCGGCAGTTGTTAAGCCTGGGGCTGTTGCGTGGCAGGTGCCTGTCTCTCTGTAGCCTGAAGTCCCAGCGTTTGTTTTGTTTTGTTTATTTATTTTATAATTAAATAAATTAAATAATTAAATTAATTAAATTAAATTAAATTATTAAATTAAATTAAAAAATTAAATTAATTAAATTAAATTAATAAAATAATATGCCACCCTATCTCCAACGGCCTCAGGGCGGATCACAACAATAAAATCCACAATAACCACAGTACCAAGTTTAAAATACCCAACTAACCCAGATAAAAGTTAAAAACCCATATAAAACCTTTTTAAGCTTATGAAATGCCTCCAACGGCCGCTCTCTCATCCTCCTCCCCTGGGAAGGGCCCAGAAGCCAAACCAGAGAAAGCGAGCCCAGAGAAAGCCACGGCCTCAGCTTCCCCGCCCCTTCAGGCACCACCAACAGGCTGAGAGCCCCCACAACGCAAGCGGCGGTCTTGGACCTCGCTCACCCCGGTCGCTGCTGCTGCTGCCGCCGCCGTCGCTGCCGCCACCTGAGCAGCTGAAGCCGCCTCAGCCCTTCAAGCATCCTGGCGGCAAAAGAGGCTCCCTCTCTCGTCCTTCGCCTCCTTCTCCTCGGCCAGAAAACAGCCGCCTCCGTCTCTCAGCGGTCCCTAAGCGGCCATTGCGTCGCTCCCTCACGCCGCTGGTCGCCTAGGCCCGCTCGGATGACGCTAAAGCTTCGCGACGGTCGCGCGGGTAGCGTCACGGCGAAAAGCCGACAGCGCACCAATAGGAACGGCCCTTCCTCATTTACTCTTCCCCCTCTTTAGCCTGCCAACGGAGCACGTGCAGGGGGCGTGGCCCAAGACACATAAACAGAGTGAAGCGCGGGCGGGGGGGGGGAGGAGTGGGAGGAGCTAGAGGGGATTGGCATGGTAGTGAATGACGGCTTTGCTGTGGAGTATTATTTCTGGAACCGATTTTAAACGCTTTTCCGTTTTAAAAAATATTGAAATTGTAACTAAGAGGATTGGAAGGAATTAAGGCTACCTAGTTGGGATGCTTGCTTATCCTTTGCTGTTTAGGGCAGGGGTCTCCAACCTGAATACTGTTCACCTGCCTCCTCACTGTATTTCAGACACCAATACATTAAAGAGGGTCCAGAGATATTTTACTAGAAGAGTACTCAGATCTTCTGCTCTAAATAAAATTCATCAGGCTTGAAATTTTAGGTCTGGATAGCCTCGAACTACGCCGTCTACGTTCAGACCTCTGCTTAGTTCATAAGATTATTTTCCAAAAAGTCCTACCTGTAAATGAGTATTTTAATTTCAACCGTAATAACACAAGGGTTATCCATAGATTCAAACTCAATGTCATTCGCTCTAATCTTGATGATAGGAAATAGGACTTCTGCAATAGAGTGGTAAATGTCTGGAACACTCGACCTGATCCTGTTGTTAGTCTCGCTAACCCTCATACCTTTTGCCTTAAACTGTCTACCGTGGATCTTTCGTGTTTCTCAAGATGTCCCTCTGGGGTGTGCATAAGCGCACCAGCGTGCCTACCATCCCTGTCCTACTGTCCCCATTGATATGTAATCTATGTGTTTATATGTTTTGCCTGTTTATATCCTTTTATTTGTGTCAATTTTTTTTTTCATGTGTTTATTTATTTATTTATTTCAATTTATATACCACCCTTCTCCCCGGGAGGGGGACTCAGGGCAGTGAACAACCAAATTTAAAACACATATAATACAAACATTAAAAGAATTTTAAAATTGAATTAAATCATTGGCGTTCCAAATAAAAGTCTCAACCCCATTAAAATACCCAATTTAAAACCCCAGAAATCAATAATGGCGAATTTTTTTTTGTTAAAACCCCATTAAAATCAATGTCTATGTCTCTGCTGTTACGTGTTTCCTTGTACTTGTTGATAAATAATAAACAAACAAACAAACCTTGGCAACTTTAAGTCTTGTGGACTTCAACTCCCAGAGTTCTGGGAGTTGAAGTCTACAAGTATAGGAGGTTAGCACCGACCTCTGTCCTAGAAAAATGGAATATTTTTAGGAAATATTTAAAAAGGCAGAATATTATATTTCCCTGGATGAGAAATGGATAAGCATGTTTTGAAGCAGCTCCCATCTTCCTGCCCCCACCCTTTGTCAATGGGCCATTAAGGCCTGGGCCAGTCTATTCTACATAACAAAGATCTATCTCCTTCAGGCAGAGCCATAGTACGAACTGCCAAAGATCCAACAAAGATAGGATTAGCCCTCTACACAATAGTAGCAGAAACTCACCATGAGACATGAGAAGTATGTGACCTGGGAAGCACATGTGACCATCAGCCAGCAAGGCTAGTTAAGACCCCCACTCCGTGGGAGTCTGACAACCAATCAGGATACTCTTTCTGGGCCCCAGGAAGTTCAAAGCCAGAGAGAGCATAAAACCCGAAAACTCCCTGTATCTGCCCTTTTCTGTTCAGGAACTCAAGCCATGTGATCCTGTCCACCATTAAACCATCTTTCCAAGCAGTCTCCATGTTTCCAGTGTCTTTTTCCCCACTTGGAGCAGAACCCAGAAGGATGTTTCTTCCAACACAAGTCTTGAAGTTGCTAAGGTTGGAGACCCCTGGTGTAGGAGATGAATGGGATGGAGGCAATGGTGGGATTCAAGTAATTCAACAACCGGTTCTCTGCCCTAATGATTTCTTCCAACAACCAGTTTGCCAAACTGCTCAGAAAGTTAACAACCGGTTCTCCCGAAGTGGTGCGAACTGGCTGAATCCCACCACTGGATGCAGGGACTCCGATTCAGACATTCACTGGTTTGTTTTTTAAAAAATAGTTTTTATTAGTTTATAATCTAGCATACAAAAAGTCTGTGGAGATTTTGTCAGTCATCCGGGTCATGGTTGTCCCAAAGGTGCTTTTTTTCAAGAGGCAACTGGACTTTCTGGTTTTTCTTTTGAAGGTGTTCTTGACTTGAAGAAGCTTCTTGGATGAGAAGCGAAACGTCTTAAGAAAAACCAAACCAACCAACCAGAGAATCCAGTTGCCTCTTGAAAAAGCACTTTCTTTGGGATAGCGTACAAAGAAAATACAAAAAGCAATTTTTTTTATTTTTTTATTTTTTTATTTTTATTTATATGCCGCCCTTCTCCGGAGACTCAGGGCGGCTTACAATGCATTAAGCAATAGCCTTCATACTTTTGTATATTTATACAAAGTCAGCTTATTGCCCCCACAAACTGGGTCCTCAATTTACCCACCTTAGAAAGGATGGAAGGCTGAGTCGACCTTGAGCCTGCCTGGGATTGAACTCAGAGAAATTACAGGCAGCTGGTGTTAATTGCTGCCTTTAGTAGGAGGCATTAGCCCCCTATGCTACACAAGCTCATTTATATAAGTTACTTAAATAAGTAAGGGAAGTAGGGAAGGGAAAAAGGAAGGAAAAAGTGAGGGAAAGAAAAGGAGGAAAAAAACGCGTTACTTCTGACTGTCTTTGGTGCAGTACAATAAGGCATTAACATCAAACCTCAACTTTTTCATTTTTACCTAATAGTATAAGCTAGCCATTTCTATAACAACAGGAGCCTGTGTAGCGTAGAGGGCTAATGCCTCCTACTAAAGGCAGCAATTAACACCAGCTGCCTGTAATTTCTCTGAGTTCAATCCTAGCCAGGCTCAAGGTCGCCTCAGCCTTCCATCCTTTCTAAGGTGGGTAAATTGAGGACCCAGTTTGTGGGGGCAATAAGCTGACTTTGTATAAAATATACAAAAGTATGAAGGCTGTTGCTTAACGCATTGTAAGCCGCCCTGAGTCTCCGGAGAAGGGCGGCATATAAATCAAATTAAAAATAAAAAATAAAAAAACAACAAATCTATCGAATTGGTAAAACCCAAAATCAAAGTTTCGTTTTTTTTCTGCCTCAAGCACGAAGTCCACAAGCGGTTTCCAAGTAAAAATAAAAGTATTCGTATTTTTTTCTTCTTTTTTTTTTTTGAAAGAAAGTTTTAGTTTTAAATTAAAATAAAAAACAGCTTAAAAATATCATCCTTACAAACAATTATAGACAGCATCTCGATCGGTTAAAATCATTTTGTGCTTACAATTTTCCAAATCTCATCCTAGAACAATTATTCTTCATTTGAACAGAAGATAGATATTTAAACATTTCATCAAAATTTCATTTCATATGTGCTATCTCATCTCCATACTTTTTTGTCAAGCCATTGATAAAATATCTCCCATATCAAATAATATTGTTTATCTTCCTGTTCTCTTATTTCAAATGTCAATCTACTCATTTCAGCACAGTCCAACGTTTTCTTAATAATTTCTTCCTCAGTAATTATCTTTTCGCCTTTCCAATTTTTAGCAAATACAATTCTAGCCGCTGTTAAAATATTCATAATTAAGTATTGTAATTCTTTATTAAATGTCTCTGGTAAGATCCCTAATAAAAATATCTCTGGTTTGAAGTCAATATGTCTTTTTGTCATTTTTTCTAGGCACGTATGTATCTTAATCCAAAATCTGTTTGCTTCCACGCATGTCCACCACATATGGTAATAAGATCCCGGAGTTTGTTGACACTTCCAAGATTTCTCCAATTTATTCTTGAACATTCTAGCTATCCTCGTCGGGGGTAGATTTAACCATCTTCGCTAACTCTGATCAATTTGTGCAGCCATTGGTCCATTGTGGGGATTGAGGAGACCTTCCATTTCTGTGCATAACCTTCAACATCAAAATTCTAAATTTTGTTTTTCCATTAAACCCAAAAGAAAAGTCTCCGGTTTTCTCTTCATAAACACTTTAAGAATTTTCTGTATTAAGATATGTATCGCACTGCAATATTTACTTTATCACACATCCACATTTCTAGCAATCTTCTGTGCAGATAAATCTAGATTCTTTAAATATGAAAGTTGGAAAGTTTTTTTTTATGGAGTTTGCTTGCTGATACCATTAAGAGCTGTGGTGGCGCAGTGATTAGAATGCATTACTTCAGGCTAACTCTGCCCACAGCCACAAGTTCAATCCCGACTGGCTCAAGGTTGACTCAGCCTCCCATCCTTTTGAGGTCAGTAAATTGAGGACCCAGATTGCTGACGGAAGTACGCTGACTCTGTAAACTGCTTATAGTGCTGTAAGGCACTATGGAGTGATATATAAATCTAAGTGAATCTGGCTGCCCCATAGACTTTGTTTCTCAGAGGGTCAAAAAATGTGATCACATGACCCCAGGACAAGACAACTGTCATAAATATGAGCCAGTTGCCAAGTGTCCGAATTTTGATCACGTGACCGCAGGGATGCTGCAACAGGCCTGGTGGCTCAGCAGACTAAAAGCATTGTGATTAACACCAGCTGTCTGCAATTACTGTAAGTTCAAATCTCACCAGGCTCAAGGTTGACTCAGCCTTCCATCCTTTCTAAGGTGGCTAAATTGAGGACCCAGTTTGTGGGGGCAATAAGCTGACTTTGTATAAAATATACAAAAAGTATGAAGGCTATTGCTTAACGCATTGTAAGCTGCCCTGAGTCTCCGGAGAAGGGCGGCATATAAATCAAATTAAAAAAAACAACGACAGTCGTAAGTGTGAAAAATGGTCATGTCACTTTTTCCAGTGCTGTTCGGTCTCTAGACAAATGGTTGTAAGTCAAGGACAATCAGAGAAGCGTGGACTTTACTTCCGACTAGAATCTTTCTCCAAATCAAAAGTGTGATTCAAGTGTTCAGTTCATTGAACTGATCACTGAGATCAGCAGGAGTTTGGTATTCCAGACTGATCTTATGTGATTCTTCATGAATCAAGTTGTCTGAAAAATTCTACCTTTCCAACTTCCACCAGATGTCACTCCACCACTGTTATTTCCCCCCCAACACAAACTGTACTCCATCCTGTTCTGTTTTTATAAGAAGCCTTACCAATAATATGTTGGGCTCTACAGCCTTTTGGTGAAGGAAGCATTTGTGGCTTTAAAACTCACCCACTGGTAACAGGAGCACTTCTGTCTCACCACAGGTTCAGTTCCCCAATTCTACAAAGTTATTTTGAAGAGGATCTAGAAGGGATTGTTAGAATTATCTCACATATTCCTTCTGCACGTTCATTTTCCTTCCTTCCTTCCTTCCTTCCTTCCTTCCTTCCTTCCTTCCTTCCTAAATTCCTAAATTCCTTCCTGCCTCCCTCCCTCCCTCCCTCAGGATGGCAGTAGGAGGAATACTTGGGAAATCTCTTGTATCGTAACATGTTCTAGGCCTGTGATGGTGAACCTACGGCACGGGTGCCACAGGTGGCACGTGCAGCCATATTGGTGGGCACGCAAGCTCAGCTCTGGCATGCATGTGTGCGCTGGCCAGCTGATTTTTGGGCCTTCTGGGTCCACCAGAAGTCAGGAAACACACTGTTTCTGGCATCCGGAGGGCCTCTGGGGGAGTGGGGAAGACTGTTTTCGTCCTCCCCAGCTCCTAGAAAGGCTCTGGAGCCTGGGGAGAATGAAAAACAGGCCTACCGGGCCCACCTTGCCATCAGATGCCAAAAGCGGGGGGAGCACGGGGTGGGCAGGGCACATAGAATTATGGATGTGGGCACGCATGAGTGTGACCCCACTGTGCTCCCCCCGCTTTTGGCACACGATGGCAAAAAGGTTGGCCATCGCTGTTCTAGGCTGTGAGTTCTAGTCCTGCCTGAGGCATGAAAGCCAACTAGGTGACTTTGGGCCAGTCCTTCTCTCTCAGTCCAATCCACCTCACAGGGTTGTTTTATGTGGGAAAAAAATAGGAGGAGGAAGGAATATTGTGTGTATCCGCACCTTGAATTAAGACATAACCGGTATATCGTCAATCCCTCCTCTCTATTCAGATAGCAGATTTAAGTTTTCACCTCAGGTGTCATAATCGGAAAAGGTGCTACAGAAGGACTGGATTTTCTGCTTTCAAGCATCAGGAATATGTCAGTATGCTACACATTCCTCCTACTTGATAGGATGCAAAAATAGAACGTTAGAGCAGAAACAGGAGTCTTCCAAGATTTGAGGGGCTGCCACAAGGAAGAGGAGGTTAATCTATTATCTAAAGCATCTGAAGGCAGGACAGGAAGCTACGGATGGAAATTAATGAAGGACAGATCCAACCTAGAACTAAGGAGATACTGCCTGATAGTGAGTACAGGTAACCAGTGGAGCAGCTTGTCTCCAGAAGTTGGAGGCAAAACCATCATTGAAGGTTTTTCAGAAGAGATTGGAGAGACATTTGTGTTCAGGATAATATAGGGTCTCCTGTTTGAGCAGGGGGGTGAAGTAGAAGACCTCCAAGGTCCTTTCTAATTCTGTTATTCTGTACATCCTAGTCTGTAAAGAATAACATAAGCAAAGTTGAGATCAAATGTGGATTTTGGATTTTAAATGCTGTATCAACCAACATTTCCTTCCTTCCTTCCTTCCTTCCTTCCTTCCTTCCTTCCTTCCTTCCTTCCTTCCTTCCTTCCTTCCTTCCTTCCTTCCTTCCTTCCTTCCTTCCTCAGACAGCTTCTGAGATATCCCCCATACAACCTATGAGAATTGCTTCAGAACTTGTCAAAAGTGTCCTTAGGAATACGGAAAGCACCTGCTAACGTCATCACGCCAATCTATAATATACCAAGTTGCAAATTATTATTTTTATCTAATCTCTGTTGGGGAGATCATGGATCTCAAATACATGGTTGGCTCTTTTTCTGAGAAATGTAGAACATTCCCACGACTGTTGCGTTAGATCTCAAGCCTCTCTGCAAATCAACTTTTTGACGTGAACTGTTCTTAAACGATGAGATGAAAACATGTGAAATAGGCCCTCTGCACATGCCCAAGTATACCGCAACCTCTAGGGCTGAATCCTGGCAAGCCCTGTGTGCAACTAACCCAAATTTTTATTTCCATATCATGCTGAGTTTTTTTTTTTAAAGTGGGGCTACTATCTTACAACAAGAGCTGCTGGAATGACAGTTATAACCTCTAATGATGGAGAGAAAATTGTGATATAAAACCCTCAGCTGGATAGCTATATGGCTCAAGGCAATCCCCTTCTTCCTTTTCTTTCCTTTTTTTTCTTTCCTTTTTTAAAAAAAGGCAATATTAGAGTAACAGGAGAATAGATGTTTATTAAACATTCTGCCCATTAAAAATATATTATTCTTCATTGGTCATTCCATGTGAAGTGATGCCAGGCTGTTTATCACATTCTCCACCTGGGATGGGGTGTGTGGAAAATCTGGCAAGTGCGTTTGACAAGCCCACAGCCTCGTAATCCAGCAGGCCATCAAACAATAAATACATTTCAACAGGCAGAAATTAAAATCAGCCAGGTCCCTTGGCCAGGGGGCTTATGCGTAACATGGTTGGGGAGGAGTTGTGTGTTACCATAGCTCAGCAGGCTATTTTTGCTGTCCATCAAGCCTGGCCATGAAGCTGATGTTCCAAAAAGTTGTAATTGTGTCTTGTGTCTGAATTTGTGCGGATGAGTCATAACAAGGCCGTTCTTTCAAGAGAAAGAGAAGGAGGGAAATGAAAAGGAAACCCGATCTATTATTCCGGCACTGTTTCCTAGCTCGGCAGCATTCGGCAGCTCCCTTCAACCAGATGCCCTCCAGATGGGTTAGCTATGGTGGACTGGATTTATGGATTTGGTAGCCCCTTACGCACATGGAGGACACCAGCTTGGGAAGGGTGTGGCACGGGGCTTCGATCAGCCTCCCCTAATGCTGTCTAGGAACTCAGATGGCAGCAGTGATGTTCATCAGGAGGATGCCAAGTTTGGAGGTGTGGAGATCAGGGAGATGTGAGGCCAGGAAGAAGGAGAGGAGAGGCCGGCTCACGACTCATAAACAGAAAAGGCATCACCAGCCGAGAGGAAAAACTGATGACCACGAGGTGCATTGAAATGAGCACGTGCTAATTAACCTCTACAATGCCGATTATAGGAACAATGTCTGAGATACATTCTCAGCAGAACGCAGCAGAGAGTGTGACCATTGGTGCCCCTGCTTTGCACACTTTCCAGATACCACAGTTTATCAGTGGGCCACTTCAAGAGCATTTCTTTAAAGTCCTCTTGTCTTGGAGGTTATCGTTCTGCATTCATTGGGAGTCAGGTGGCACATCAATTTACCACCAATACAATTTACTGGTAGTAGAAATTGCAGGTGGGCCTGTCCACTCGCCCACCCACTCGCCCACCCACCCTGGCTCTATGCCATCCCATTTAGGCATATTTTTGAGGCCAGGCGCATGCATGCAAGGCACACACGTCAGCAAAGCGCATGTTTGGAAGGGTGGGCACATGCGTGGATGGGGCTCACATTTGTGAACCAGCAGGGAAAGTAAGTCAATGCCATCCCTGAACAACACCAACAATAATAGCAGCTCAACACTGTCTATGTTGAGGGAAGTCACCCAGGGGTGAAATGCTCCTGGTTCGGACCGGTTCAGCCAAATCGGTAGTGATGGTGGTCGGTGGTTTGGAGAATCAGTAGCGATGGCGGTGTGAGGCTCCACTCACCTGCCCAGTCGTCGTTACTTCCTGGTTTTAACCAGGAAGTAACCTGTTTTTTACCCTCTGCACATGCACAGAAGGGTTTGCGTATTCACAGAGGGTCCCGCATGCACGTGCGCTTCCGAACCAGTTGGGAAGGTAAGTAGATTTCACCCCTGAAGTCACCCCTCCCAGAAGAATGAAATATTTTGAGAAATATTGAAAAGGGTAGAACGTTATATTTTCCCTAAAGGAGAAACATATTTCTAAGGACAGAAACTCAGCTTCCTGCCCCCCACCCACCCCCAAGCAGATATTTGGTCCCGATTCAGAAGGACTGGGCCAGCCTATTTACAAAACAAAAGACCTTCAGCTCCAGGGTGATGGGATTCAGACATAATAGGGTTATAGAGAAGCAGGGCTCACCGCATGGCACAATCACCTGGGGATATTGCATCACCCTCCAGCATCACCAAACGAGATTCATGGCCCCATGGGAATCTGACTGCAGCCAATAGAATACATTTCTTGCACAGGAACAGGAAGCTCAACGGCAAGGCCCAAGAGAAGGTATAATAAATAACACTAACTCTCCATTCCATGTGGTCAGCTGCCCAGGATCTCAAACCCATGTGGTTCCATCCATCAATAAACTCTCTTTCCAATCAGCCTCCATTTTTCCAGTGTCTTTCTCCCTGCTTGGAACTGAACCGGATGGATATTTCTTCCAATGCAGCCAAGACATTGCAATGGAATTTGGACTGGATAAATGTGCTGGTGGGAGATGACCAGGATGAGTCGGAGGGAAGTCTTAAATGCACCATCGGTCTTGAGTCTTTTTGCTCCCATAAGAGATGTATGTTCACCCCACCTTGAATTCTGTTGACTCTTATCTACCCCCAACTTGCATTGACCGCTAGTTGTTCAGATTCTTGTAGAGAGCTTTAGCATACAATAAACCTATATACAGGTAGTCCTTGACATACAACAGTTCATTACTGACCATTCAAAGTTACAAAGTTATGGCTGTTTTTCACACTTATGACCATTGCAGCACGATTGTAAGGGTCAACATGGGACACATATATTTGCCTTCGTTCCTTGCAACATTCCCATGGTCACATGATCAAAATTTGGAGGCTTGGCAATAGGTTCATATTTATGATGGTTGCAGTGTCCCAGGAGGGTCATGTGATCTGTTCACCGCCCTGAGTCCTTCGGGATTAGGGCGGTATATAAATAAAATAAAACCTAAAAAAACCCCTAAACTGGTAGTAAAAATTCTGACTGGCCTAGCCCCCATCTATTCTCTGCCTCTCAAGGATGGGAAGGAAATGGGGATTTTGCAGTAACCTTCCCCGGGATTGGGGAGGGAATGGAGATTTTGCAGTATCCTTCCCCTGGAGTGGGGTGGAAATGGAGATTTTACAGTATCCTTCCCCTGCAACGCCCACCAAGCCACATCCACAGAACTGGTAGTAGAAATTTTTGAAACCCATCACTGGGGAGCATCCTTCACTCTGACAATATCAAACATGCTCAAATCCAGAACAAGTCAGAAATGAATCCATTACGAGAGCGAAGATCTTAAAAGTTCAAACTCAATGGAAGAAATAGCATCAAGGCAATTAACATCTGGGCAATTCCAGTCCAGTTAGATACACAGCCGGAATAGTGGACTGGAGTCAAGCAGAACTAAAAGCCCTGGATAGGAAGGCCGGAAAAATAATGACAATGAATTGTGCTCTTCATCCATGTAGGAACAGGGGTGGGATTCAACTGGTTTGTACAGGTTCGGGCGAACCGGATGTGTTACATCTGGACGGCAAGCACGAGCAGCCAATAAAGCAGCCGATAAAACAGCCGATTGGTCCGTGAGCAGACAGGCAGTTGGCGGGAAATTGGCGGCTCCTGATTGGCCCCGTTTCTGACAGCAGAGTATAAAAGAGCTGTCACTGCCTCAAGATGCTGCTCGCTCTCCGTGGTAGTTAGCAAACCAGAGCGAGACATTGTTAGCTGTTATTTGTTAGCCAATAAACATTATGAAGTGTTTATTCTGCCTCGCCTCCCTTTCATTGCCTCTTGTTCCTTGAACAGAACAACATGCTAATTTTACATGTAGTTGCAAGGACTGGCTGGCGCTGCCCAACCCTCCCTGTCCCTCCCAGGAGTCTTCACGCGGCTCGTTTTGGATACCAGATAAGTGCAGAGCCCACGTGAAGGCTCTGGAAGGGCAAAAAAACCAGACCTTCTGGAAATTCTGGAAGTCTGGAAACGGGCTCATTTCCGGCCTCTGGAGGGCCTCTGGAGCCTGGGGAGGGTGAAAAATGGGCCTCCCAGAAGTCCGGAAATGGGCCTATTTCTGGCATCCGGAGCCCGGGGGATGCTGTTTTTGCCCTCCCAGAGGCTCAAGGAAAGCCTCCGGAACTTGGGGAGGGTGAAAATGCGCCCCCCTGCCATGGTGCAGGAGGCTGACTAGGCCACGCCCACCATGGCCACACCCACCCAGCCACCGGGCAGAGAACCGGTTGCTAAAATGTTTGAATCCCGCCCCTGTGTAGGAATGTGGACAGACTCTACTTACCAAGGAAAACAGGTGGATGTTGAAGGTTGTAAGTACACCAGACAGTTGAAGAAGAAAAAAAAGGCATTGGAAGAATATCCAAAGGACGATGAAGAAGGATGCATTGAAGCTAGTATAACGGGAAGGCTTGATAGGTGGATAAAAAGTGCCAAGTTCAGTCTAAACATCTGGCTCACAATTGTGTGAGCAACCATAATAATAATAATAAGCAGTTCTTCCACTCCAGTTATGGAAGAGGAGAAGACAATGAGAAGAGAACGAGGTTGGTGGGCATCAAAAGATCCCTGTTAGTGCTCAGGAAGCCAGGTAAACTGAAAAGTAGATTTCATCTTTTATATTGTACAATCTGTCCCGCACAGATTTCTCTCCATATAATTTTCTGTAATGTGTAAACAGAGTTGTTGTTGTTGTTATTATTATTATTATTATTGGATAAAATCTGGCAATCCGTTTTATTTCCTCTGACAAAAATTTGCAGTAAAGAAAGAATGAGTATCCTGGATAACCAAGAAAGTCTAAAGATGGTTTGGCACCATCAAGATTGCAAGATTGTGATAACTGATCTTAATTCTTAATTTAACATGGTGGTTCCGTGAATCTGGCTTCTCTGTTGACTTTGCTCATGAGAAGGCCGCAAAAGCGGATCACATGACACACACACACCCCCGGGATTCTGCAACCTTCATAAATACGAGTCAGTTTCCAAGCGTCTGAATTTTGATCACATGACCATGGAGATGCTGCAGCGGTCATAGTGATGAAATGCTCCTCAGGTTACCACCGTTTCACTGCCCACGCATGCGTGGTGTGTACCAAACATGTGTTGTGCGCATGTGAAGTGCACATCAGATACATCCTGTGCAGTGGTGAAATGTAAAATTTGTTACTACCGGTTCTGTGGGCGTGGCTTGGTGGAGGTGTGTGTAATGTGACTGGGTGGGTGTGGCCAACTTTGTTTTTTTTTTACCTCAGCCGAAGAGGTTGTAAAAAAAATGTTTTTAAAAGGCTCTGACGATCCCAGCTGAGTTGCCTGATCATCAGAGGCTTTTTTAAAAAAACTTTTAAAAGCATTTTTTCGGCCGAAGAAAAAATGCTTTTAAAAGTAAAAAAAAAAAAAAGCCTCTGATGATCACGTGACTCAGCTGTTCACGGGGGTGGGCAGGTATTTTTGCTACCATCTCTCTGAACCACCCACCGTCATCGCTACCGGATTGGGCGATCCGGTCAAAACCGGGAGCATTTCACCCCGATCCTCTGTGCAGTATGTGCCAAACACACGCTGCGCACACATGCGCAGTGCACACCAAACATGTGCTTGGCATGGAAAAAAAGTCGTTTGAAGGTAAGTAGAACAGCGAGGGGGGGGGGACAGCTGTGCCGCATGATTTAGATTCCCTAGAAAGCAAGATTTCTTATCTAAATCGCATGACACAGCTGATTGTCGGAAATACCGGTAGCTTTTTTTCCCTACCAGTTCACCCGAACCGGTAGCTTTTATTACTACCAGTTTGCCCGAACCGGTGCTAACCAATAGCATTTCACTCCTGGTCGTAAGTGTGAAAATCGATCTTGGGTCACTTTTTGCAGTGCCGTTGTAGCTTTAGTGCCAGTCACTAAACGGATGATTGTAAGTCGAGGATTCTCTGTACCGAATGAGTGAGAGAAAGGTGAACTTGAAGAAAGACTCGTTCCAAATGTTCATTTCAAAACTTGCTCGCTCGCATTGTTTCAGTTCACCGAGAAAAGCACAATTGACAAAACATCACTAATAAATCATCCTGCCTAATTCCGAATGAGAGAGAGAGAGAGAGAGAGAGAGAGAGAGAGAGAGAGAGAGAGAGAGAGACAGTTTGGCAAGGTGGTTAAAACACCAGATTATAAACTGGGAGGCCGTGAATTCTAGCTCTGCCTTAGGCACAAAGCCAGTTGGGTGACCTTGAGCCAGTCGTTCTTTCTCAGCCCTAGGAAGCAAGCAAGGGCTAAAACCAGCTCTAAAAAAAAAACACCCTTGCCAAGAAAACTGCAGGAATTGTCCATGCGGTTGCCAGGACTTAACACTTGACTGGAAGCAGAGGTGCGTTTCAAATAATTTTACCACCGGTTCGACGCGCACCAAAAATGTGAGTGCGTGGCCTTCCGTGCATGCGCTTTGCTTGCACGCATGCACGCGGCTTAGAAAATATGGCGAAATGGGACGGCATAGTGCCAGGGGAAGTGGGCAGGCCCATCCGCAGGTCGTCACTACCGATTCGCTTGAACCGGTCCAAACCGGCTGAATATCACTTCTGACTGGTAGGCACCAAAACATCCAAATATTTCCCCCCCTTCGCCTCGCTCAAAGTCATGACATATTTGTAATTTGTGGATGGATGGATACATGAGAGATTTTCACTGCATTCCGAGGGATGTCTAGTCAGACAATCCACAGATTAGGAGTTATCTAATCAATAACATAATTTAATGATGTATTCCTCTGGATTGGTTCACTGCTTGAGTTCACACCGTGTTAACTGTGGTTTATCATAACATACTGTTGGTAAGCCCACATAAGCACATATCTTATAGCAAACTGCTGATGTTCTTGGAAGGAATGGAGCCCTTTTCCCTGGCTTTTATTTTAGCCTGTGAGGTGAGTTTAAGAATGGGAAAAGAAAAAAAGAACTAACTAGGGGGTCTCTTTTTCAGAATTACACAATAAGAGAGCTGGAAGGGACCTTGGAGGTCTTCTAATCCGACTCCCTACTCAAACAGGAGGCCATATTTCATTTCCCACAAGGGATTGTTCAATCTCTTCTTTAACACCCTCCCCACCCCCATGTTAGAGCACCCACAACTTCTGGAGGCAAGTTGTTCCACTGATGAATTGTTCTAACGGTCATAAGGAAATGTCTCCTTAGTTCTACGTTGCTTCTCTCCTTGATTAGTTCCCACCCATTGCTTCTCCTCCTGCCCTCAGGTGCTTTGGAGAATAGCTTGACTCCCTCTTCTTTGGGGCAGCCCCTGTTTTCCTGAAAATAGGACCCAACCGGAAAATAAGCCCTAGCATGATTTTTCAGGATGCTTGTAATATAAGTCCTACTTCCAAAATAAGCCCCAATTAAGATTGTCAGCCAGATGGAGGCATTTAGTATCGTATTTCCCCCCCCCAAATAAGACCTAACCAAAAAGTAAGCCCTAATGCATCTTTTGGAGCAAGATTTTAATATAAGACCTGGTCTTATTTTCGGGGAAACACAGTAGCGTGCATCAATTATACAACTTGCCTCCAGAAGTTGTGAATGCTCCAACACTGGAAGTTTTAAAGAAAAGATTGGATAAACACTTGTCTGAAATGGTATAGGGCAGTGATGGCTAACATTTTTGCCATTGCGTGCCAGGAGGGGGTGTGGGGTCACGTGTGTGCGTCCCCACATCAATAATTCTATGCGCCCCGTCTTTGTGCATGCACGTGTGAGCCCCCACTTCCCCCTGCTCCCACGGCTCCCCCCGCTCCTGGCACGTAATGGCCTGGTAGGCCTGTTTTTCTTTCTCACCTGGCTCCAGGGCCTCTCTAGGAGTCTGGGGAGAGTGAAAATGGCTTTCCCCACCTCTCTGGAGGTCCTCCGGAGGCCGAAAATGGCCCATTTGACAACTTCTGGTCCCACCACACGAGCTCAGGTCCGGCGTGCATGCGCACGCCAGTCAGCTGACTTTCAGGTCTTCTGGGCCCACCGGAAGTTGTCAAACGGGCTGTTTTCGGCCTCTGGAGGACCTCCGGTGCGGGGGGCAGAGGCCATTTTCTCCCTCCCCAGACTCCTACAGAGGTCCTGGAGCAAGGTGAGAAAGAAAAATGGGCCTTCCCCACCCCCCCAGGCCCTCTGGAGGGAGGAAACAGCTTGTTTCCCTATTTCTGGTGGGCCCAGAAGACCTGAAAATCAGCTGATTGGCATACCCATGTGTGCCGGAGCTGAGCTCGTGTGACTACTGATATGGCTATGCGTGCCACCTGTGGCACACGTGCCATAGGTTCGCCATCATGGGTATAGGGTTTCCTGCCTAAGCAGGGGGTTGGACTGGAAGACCTCCAAGGTCCCTTCTAACTCTGATATTCTATTGTATACTTAAGCCACCTTGGTTGGAGCAATGGGATGTAAACCTTTCTGTGCCTCTAAAGGGGTTATTGGCAGACATGTGTTTATATCACATGTGTGTTTTAACTCCGAAGCAAACATCACATTTTCTTTTTCACAGTATTTACGCCGCCCACAAGCTCTCTTGGTCAAGTCACCAAAGACTTTGTGGATGGTGAAATTTCCAAGATGTGCTGAGCTTTCCTTTTTAACCTTTCATAAAACGTTGTGATCTTTATGGACTGTATCATATTGTGCCATAATGTGCTTTATTGTCCACAGAATAAGCTTTTCTTAAAGATAATTGGAAAGCTGGAAATGGCTGCGATCAGATTATTATTATTATTTTTTTTAGAACCCACATTATTTCTGAAATGGGGCTGCTGTGTAATAATGACCCTATCCGTTCAAGATTTAAGATTTGTCTTGGCAGGGGGAAATTGATCCATTTCACCTTTGTCTAATGGAAAATTTTATCTTGGATTATCTGTTTATGTAAATGAATGTTCCTATGAAAAGAGAACTTGAGAGGATTGTAAATCTCTCTGACACTTCGGTTTAATAGGGGGGAAATTGGAAGGGAGGTTAGTATTTATCTGTCTGAAATTGGTTATAAAAACAAAATTATTTGCATGTACTCCGGCATCTGATGTTCTCTGCAATTTCATTATGCTTTTGAATCACGCAGGGTTGCAATAACAATTGGAAGCATCCTTTCTCTTTTTGTAGATTACAAATTCTTGCGTTTGTTGTCAGGCAAATCTATAGAGCCAACAGGTTTAACGTTGATCTGATGTTAAACATCTACCTTCAGTGACCGCTGATAGTGGTTTTTCTAACTTCCACCTCCCTCTGGAGAAAAAGTTTTCCATATTGTGACGTCAATAGCACTGTGGTCTCCTTGCCATTGATATACGGAAGAATTATAGGAGGCCTTGATATTATGGCATGAGTAACTTACGTACTTGATATTCCAGGGGTGGGGGAAGAATCTAGACAAGAGATGGCAGCAAGGCTTTTGTCAAATGCACCCATGCAAATGTTGAGTGCAAACTAGGGCAAAATCGATCTAGGTTAGACACATTTTCCAAAAAGTAGAAATGGAAAGAAACAGAACTTGACATATTGACACAAGAGAGAGGAGGACACTGGAGGTTTTTAGGAAGAGACTGGGCAACGATTTATTTGAAATGGTATAGGGTTTCCTGCTTGAGCAGGGAGTTGGACTAGAAGACCTCAAAGGTTCCTTCTAACTCTGTTTTCTGTTAATCTGAGAGAGAGAGAGAGAGAGAGAGAGAGAGAGAGAGAGAGAGAGAGAGAGAGAGAGAGAGAGAGATGGAGGGAGGGAGGGAGGGAGGGAGGGAGGGAGGGAGGGAGGGATAGATAGATAGATAGATAGATAGATAGATAGATAGATAGATAGATAGATAGATAGATAGATAGATAGGCAGAAAGACAGATAGAAAGAAATACAGACAGACACACAGACAGACAAAGACAGAGAGACATGGAAAGACAGAAAGACATAGAGAGAGAGACACACACAGAGACAGACATATCGAAAGACAGAAAGACAGACAGAGAGAGAGAGACAGAGAAAGAGACAGAGACAGAGACAGCAACAGCAACAGAGAGAGAGACAGACAAAGAGACAGAGAGAGAGGCAGAGGCAGGCAGGCAGACAGAGACAGCGAGAGCGAGACAGCGAGAGAGAGAGAGAGAGCGACACAGAGAAAGACAGAAAGACATACAGAGAGAGACAGAGAGGCAGAGAGAGAGAGAGACAGGCGCAGAAAGAGAGAGCGAGACAGAGACAGACAGAGAGACACAGAGAAAGAGAGAGATGGAAAGACAGAAAGACACACATAGAGAGACAGACAGAGACAGAGAGAGACAGAGACAGAGAGACAGAAAGACACAGACACATAGAGAGAGAGAGAGAAAGAGAGACACACAGAGACACACAGAGAGAAAGAGGTGTTGCTGATCCTTAGTGTTGTACCTGAAGCAGCTGGCCAATTTCTCTACAAATGGGTACAGGTAGTCCCCACTTCATGGATTACTGCTTTGTCATGGCGAAGGGGCTTGCGTAGCTCAATGAACTTATGAGCTATGCCATGCAGGGCCACCCAAGATGGACAGGTCATAGCAGAGAGCTCTGACAAAACTGGAGAAGGAAATGGCAGCCCACTTCCATATCTTTGCCATGAAAACCCCATGGACAGTACCAAAAGGAAAAAAAGATATGACGCCAGAAAATGAGCCCCTCAGGTCGGAAGGTGTCCAATATGCTCCAGGGGAAGAGCAGAGGGCTAGTACTAGTAGCGCCAGAAAGAGTGAAGCGACTGGGCCAAAGCCGAAAGGACGCTCAGCTCTAGATGCATCTGGTGGTGAAAGGGAAGTCCGATGCGGTAAAGATTTTTCCTTCATAGGAACCTGGAATGTAAGATCCATGAATCAAAGCAAGCTGGACGTGGTCAAACAAGAGATGACAAGGCTGAACATCGACATCTTAGAAATCAGCGAATTAAAATGGACAGCAATGGATGAATTTAATTAAGATAACCATCAGGTATACTACTGTGGGAAGGAATCCCTAAGAAGAAATGGAGTAGCCTTCATAATCAATAAAAAAGTAGGAAAAGCAATGCTGAGATACCATCCCCAAAATGACAGAATGATCTCAGTTCGAATCCAAGGCAAAACATTCAATACCACAGTAATCCAAGTCTATGCCCCAACCACTGATGCTAAAGAAGGATGAAATTAGATTTAAGGAATTAGATCTAATAGACAGAGTGCCTGAAGAACTATGGACGGAGGTTCTCAACCTTGTACAAGAGGTAGCAGCTAAAACCATCCCAAAGAAAAAGAAATGCAGGAAAACAAAATGGTTGTCTGAGGAAGCTTTGCAAATAGCTGAGGAAAGAAGGGAAGGGAAAGGCAAGGGAGTAAGAGAAAGATACACCCAGTTGAATGCAGAATTCCAGAGAATAGCTAGAAGAGATAAGAATGCCTTCTTAAATGAACTAGAAAAGAAATAGAAGAAAACAACAGAATAGGGAGGACCAGAGATCTTTTCAAGAAAGTTGGAGATATGAAGGGAACGTTTCATGCAAAGATGGACATGATAAAGGACCAAAATGGCAGGGACCTAACTGAGGCAGAGGAGATTAAGAAGAGGTGGCAAAATCACACAGAAGAACTATACAAGAATGAGCTTAACATCCCTGATAACCACGATGGGGTGGTCACTGACCTCAAGCCAGACACCCTAGAACAGTGATGGCTAATCTTTTTGCCATCACGTGCCAAAAGCGGGGAGAGCATGGTGGGGTCACACACACATGTGCCCACATCCATAATTCTATGTGCCCCACCCCCCGTGCTCTCCCTGCTTTTGGCACGCGATGGCACAGTGGGCCTGATAGGCCCGTTTTTTTGCTCTCCCCAGGCTCCAGAGCCTTTCTAGGAGCCTGAGGAGGGCAAAAACGGCCTTCCCAACAGACACCCAGAGGCCCTCTGGAGGCCAGAAACAATGTGTTTCCTGACTTCTGGTGGGCCCAGAAGGCCCGAAAATCAGCTGGTCGGCACATGCATGCATGCTGGAGCTGAGCTCGCATGCCCACTGATACTGCTCCATGTGCCACCTGTGGCACCCGTGCCATAGGTTCGCGATCACGGCCCTAGAATGTAAAGTCAAATCGGCTTTAGGAAATCTAAGCAACAACAAAGCTAGTAGAGGAGACAGTATTCCAACTGAGCTATTCAAAATCTTAAAAGACGATGCAGTAAAAGTGCTACACTCAATTTGCCAGCTAATTTGGAAAACTCAACAGTGGCCACAGGATTGGGAAAGGTCAGTTTACATTCCAAGTCCAAAGAAAGGCAATGCATCATTGCACTCATTTCACATGCTAGTAAGGTTATGCTTAAAATCCTACAAGCTAGGTTTCAGCAGTATGTGGATCGAGAACTACCAGAAGTACAGGCAGGATTTTGAAGAGGCAGAGGAACCAGAGATCAAATTGCCAACATACGCTGGATCATGGAGAAAGCTAGGGAGTTCCAGAGAAACATCTACTTCTGCTTCATTGACTATGCTAAAGCCTTTGATTGTGTGGTTACAACAAATTGTGACAAGTTCTTAAAGAGATGGGAGTACCAGACCATCTTATTTGTCTCTTGAGAAACCTATATGCAAGTCAAGAAGCAACAGTGAGAACTGTACATGGAACCACTGATTGGTTCAAACTTGGGAAAGGAGTCCGGCAAGGCTGTATGCTGTCTCCCTGCCTATTTAACTTATATGCAGAGCACATCATGAGAAAGGTGGGTATAAATGAATCAAAAGTTGGAATTAAGATTGCCGGGAGAAATATCAACAACCTCAGATATGCAGATGATAACCACTCTAACGGCAGAAAGTGAAGAGGAACTAAAGAGCCTCTTTATTCAGGTGAAGAAGGAGAGTGCAAAAGTTGGCTTGAAACTCAACATTAAGAAAACTAAGATCATGGCATCCGGCCCTCTCAATTCCTGGAAAATAGATGGGGAAGAAATGGAGGTAGTGACAAATTTTATTTTCCTGGGCTCCAAGATCACCGCAAATGGGGACTGCAACCAAGAAATTAAAAGACGTTTGCTCCTGGGGAGGAAAGCTATGACAAATCTAGACAGCATTCTAAAAAGCAGAGACATCACCCTGCCAACAAAAGTGCGCATAGTCAACGCTATGGTTTTCCCAGTTGCAATGTATGGCTATGAAAGTTGGACCATAAGAAAGGCTGAGTGCCAAAGAATGGAGGCCTTTGAACTCTGGTGCTGGAGATGATTCCTGTGAGTCCCTTGGACTGCAAGGCGATCAAACTGGTCAGTCCTAGAGGAGATCATCCCTGACTGCTCTTTAGAAGGCCAGATCCAGAAGATGAAACTCAAATACTTTGGCCACCTAATGAGAAGGAAGGAATCACTGGAGAAGAGCCTAATGCTGGGAGCGATTGAGGGCAAAGGGAGAATGGGACAGCAGAGAATGAGGTGGCTGGATGGAGTCACTGAAGCAGTCGGCATGAGCTTAAATGGACTCCAGAGGATGGTAGAGGACAGGAAGGCCTGGAGGAATGTTGTCCAAGGGCTCACAATGGGTTGGACATGACTTCACAACTAACAAGAATAACAGGTAGTCCTCAACATGCAACCACACCTGAGCCCAAAATTTCCATTGCTAAAGAAAGCAGTTGTTAAGTAAGTTTTGCCCCATTTTATGATTTTTTTTGGCCACAGTTAAGTGTTATCACTGCAGTTGTTAAATGAATCACATGGTTATCAAGAAAATTTGGCTTCCCCAATTGCCTTTGCTTGTCTGAAGCCAGCTGAGAAGGTGACAAATGAGGATCATAAGAAGGTGATCACGGGGCCGAGGGACAGTGCGACTGTTATAAGTACATGCTGGTTGCCCAAATTGTGGTCATGTGACCACAGAGATGGCTGCAAAGGTCGTTAAGTGTGAAAAAGAGTGTAAATTCAAACGGTCTCTCTCTAAGTGAATGGTTGTATGTTGAGGACTGCTTATATTTTGTAAGTAGGGAGAATAGAATAGAATAGAATAGAATAGAATAGAATAGAATAGAATAGAATAGAATAGAATAGAATAGAATAGAATAGAATAGAAAATATGGAATAGAATAGAATAGAATAGAATAGAACAGAACAGAACAGAACAGAACAGAACAGAACAGAACAGAACAGAACAGAACAGAACAGAACAGAATAGAATAGTAAAAATGGAATGGAATAGGATAGGATAGGATAGGATAGGATAGGATAGGATAGGATAGGATAGGAGTAGAGTAGAGTAGAGTAGAGTAGAGTAGAGGAATAGAATAGAATAGAATAGAATAGAATAGAATAGAATAGAATAGAATAGTAAAAATGGAATGGAATGGAATGGAATGGAATGGAATGGAATGGAATGGGATAGGATAGGATAGGATAGGATAGGATAGGATAGGATAGGATAGGATAGGATAGGAGTAGAGTAGAGTAGAGTAGAGTAGAGTAGAGTAGAGTAGAGTAGAGTAGAATAGAATAGAATAGAATAGAATAGAATAGAATAGAATAGAATAGAATAGAATAGAATAGTAAAAATGGAATGGAATGGAATGGGATAGGATAGGATAGGATAGGATAGGATAGGATAGGATAGGATAGGAGTAGAGTAGAGTAGAGTAGAGTAGAGTAGAGTAGAGTAGAGTAGAGTAGAGTAGAATAGAATAGAATAGAATAGAATAGAATAGAATAGAATAGAATAGAATAGAATAGAATAGAATAGAATAGAATAGTAAAAATGGAATGGAATGGAATGGGATAGGATAGGATAGGATAGGATAGGATAGGATAGGATAGGATAGGATAGGATAGGATAGGATAGGATAGGATAGGATAGGATAGGAGTAGAGTAGAGTAGAGTAGAGTAGAGTAGAGTAGAGTAGAATAGAATAGAATAGAATAGAATAGAATAGAATAGAATAGAATAGTAAAAATGGAATGGGATAGGATAGGATAGGATAGGATAGGATAGGATAGGATAGGATAGGATAGGATAGGATAGGATAGGATAGGATAGGATAGGATAGGATAACAGAGTTGGAAGGGACCTTGAAGGTCTTCTAGTCCAACCCCCTGCCCAGGCAGGAAACCCTACACTACTTCAGAATAGTGAAGAATAGAATAGAATAGAATAGAATAGAATAGAATAGAATAGAATAGAATAGAATAGAATAGAATAGAATAGAATAGAATAGTAAAAATGGAATGGAATGGAATGGAATGGGATAGGATAGGATAGGATAGGATAGGATAGGATAGGATAGGATAGGATAGGAGTAGAGTAGAGTAGAGTAGAGTAGAGTAGAGTAGAGTAGAATAGAATAGAATAGAATAGAATAGAATAGAATAGTAAAAATGGAATGGGATAGGATAGGATAGGATAGGATAGGATAGGATAGGATAGGATAGGATAGGATAGGATAGGATAGGATAGAATAACAGAGTTGGAAGGGACCTTGAAGGTCTTCTAGTCCAACCCCCTGCCCAGGCAGGAAACCCTACATGTAAAGGTAAGCTCCATGCAAATAATTACAGGTGGTCCTTGAATTACAACCAGCATCAGAACTTTAGTCGCTCAATGATGCGGAGGTTAAGTCATCAGTCATGCCTGGTTTTTTTGACCTTCCCCCCACCCCATAGTCGTTAAACAAATCACCCAGTCATTAAGCGAATCCAGCTTCCCCAATTGACTTTGCTTGTCTCGTCGAATGATCCCTGGGAATATCGCAAATGGCAGTCACCTGACTCAGGATGCGGCAACCATTGTAAATACATGTCTAGGGTTTGAATTCTGATCATGTGACTAGAGATGCTACGACAGTCGTATGTGCCTCCTGTCCTACCTTCAGGTGCTTTGGAGAATAGCTTGACTCCTTCTTTTTTGTGGCAGCCCCTGAGATATTGGAACACTGCTACCGTGTTTCCTTGAAAATAAGACCCTGTCTTATACTTTTTTGAACCCTGAAATAAGTGCTAGGCCTTATTTTCGGGGAGGTCTTATTATTTTGGGGTGCGTGGAGCAAGATGGGGCTCCTCTTGCCATTTTATCTAATTTCCAGCTCTGAGTTTAAATAGTTTCGGGGAGGGCTTATTTTCGAGAGGAGGCTTATTTTAGTGCATGCACTCAAAAGCCCGATTGGGCTTATTATCAGGGGATGTCTTATTTTCGGGGAAACAAGGTATCATGTCACCCCTGGTCCTTCTTTTCACCAGACGAGCCAAACCCAAATCCTGCAAACCGTTCTTCCTAAGTTTTAGTCCCAAGGCTCTTCTCCAGTTGCTCTTCTCGACACTTTTTCCAAAGCCCTCCACATCGTTTTTGTAGGGCGATGACCAAAACAGGATATTTGAGTTTTAGTTGCTAAATCCTCTCTGCTTCATTTTTAGAAATCAAAAGGGTAAGCGCTGAAATTTGGGCATCCACCTGATCTGGGCATCTACCTGGTCTGAAAAACAAGGTGTGTACTAGGAGTCCCCAAACTTGGCAATTTTAGGACTCATGGACTTCAACTCCCAGAATTCCCAGGAGCCTGGAGCCTGGTTTAGCTCTGCAGACTGAAGCACCGTAATTAACATCCAGCTGTCTGCAATTACACCAGTTTGAATCTCCCCAGGCTCAAGGTTGACTCAGCCTTCCGTCCTTTCTAAGGTAGGTCAATTGAGGACCCAGTTTGTGGGGGCAATAAGCTGACTTTGTATAAACATACAAAAGTATGAAGGCTATTGCTTAACGCATTGTAAGCAACGAGTCTTCGGAGAAGGGCGGCATATAAATCAAATTAAAAAAAAAAAATCCCCAGCCAGCCATTCTCCAGCCAGCTAGCTCTTGCATGCCATCCGCACATGCCTGCGGCATCAAAAACATAGCAATATAGGACAACATTGTGCCCAGATAGGTGGACAGGCCTACCCGCAGGTCGCTGCTACTGGTCCGAACCGGCTGAATACCACCTCTGTGCAGCTCGCTTTGCCAGCAGAGACAACGGCTGGCGGGGGGTTTTTTTTTTTTTTTTTTGGTGACTAAAGCTCCAGAGAAGGATGTCCATCATTTCTTTTGAACTCATCTTGCATTCAGCCAGCTGCATATAAATTTCCTGCAAACTCATCAGGCTCTCTTCACTGTGTGGCCTCCACTGACTGATACTGCCTCATCATACTTAATCTAGGGTGAAATTTCCTCGTCTGAGCTAAATTACTTGCAGCCATCAAGGGAAGCGATATTTATTTTTCGCGGGGCTAATGACCTGTCCCCGAGACCCACCTACTGATGGTTATTTACTAGGCCCCAGATGCTTGAACTCAAAATGAGTGTTAATGTCACCGAGGGCCATCGCTCATCCAGCCCTCTGATTGAATCGGAGGCTTCCTGTTGACATTGAATCAGTGACTTTTAAGACCATTAGCTGCTGTGAGAGATGAACCTCTTGTCGCCCCAGCGCTGAGGCTGACAGCTGATTAGCAACAAATTATAAGCAGGGGAAGAAAGCCTCCTTTCAAGTTTGGGGTTGCGGGAAGGAGCGGTAGAGGAAAAAGAAAGGGGCAGAATATTTTGTTTTTGTTTTTTTTTAAAAAAAAATCTCCATATGTTTGGAAGATCTTCTTAGCAACAAAGGACTATGGTGTAGGTCAGCAGTATGAGTCTCATTTCACAGAGGTTGGAAGTGGGGCAAAATTAATAATTTGCAGGTAATTTACAAGAAAAGACTAATAATAGTTATTATTGTAGCATTGAGAAGTGAACTTCATTAGGATAATACCGGAATGGAATGGAATGGAATGGAATGGAATGGATTGGATAGGATAGGATAGGATAGGATAGGATAGGATAGGATAGGATAGGATAGGATAGGATAGGATAGGATAGGAAAACAGAGTTGGAAGGGACCTTGGAGGTCTTCTAGTCCAGTGTTTCCCAAAGTGGGGTACGTGTACCCCCAGGGGTACGGGAAGAGTTTGGTGGGGGTACGCGTTGCACCGGAGTTTAGTGGGGATCACGTGGGAATATCCACTGCACCGTGCTTAGCTGCGCCCACAGAACCAAGAAAGAAATAGGCGCGTATCGCAGTTTTTACACGGGAACTGGGGCCATCATACATCGTATCGCAACTCATTATGGCGGGAACTTCTGCGCATCCTTCGCGTAGCTCTGGTTCGGCCATTTTTAAACTGCGGGAACATGAATAGTTAACGTTGAGCCTCGGAGCTGTTTAAAAGCCGGAGAATTGCAGTGTTATCTAACGGTTAGACAGTCTTGTGAGGCGTGACACGGCGTGAATATACCGCACTTCCTTATAGAGACAACTTACTTCTTTAATAGTTAGTTCCGGGCGCCTGTTATCGTGCTTTAGTAAGTTCCACTGATTTTGATTATATATATATAATCAATATATTTTGATTTTTATTAAAGCATATGTTTTTTATGAGGGGTACTCAGCGTTACAAAATTATAGAAGGGGTACACATATGTCAAAAGTTTGGGAAACACTGTTCTAGTCCAACCCCTACTTAGTCAGGAAAGCCTATACCATTTCAGACAAATGGTTATCCAACATTTTCTTTAAAACTTCCAGTGTTGGAGCATTCACAAGTTATTCCTCTACTAATTGTTCTAACTGCCAGGAAATTTCTCCTCAGTTCTAAGTTGTTTCTCTCCTTGATTAGTTTCCATCCATTGTTTCATGTCTTGCCTTCTGGTGCTTTGGAGAATAGCTTGACTCCGTCTTTTTTGTGGCAGCCCCTGAGATATTGGAAGGCTGCTATCGTGTCACCCCTAGTCCTTCTTTTCATTAAAATATCTTACTCAAAGTTCTCTATAGGGCTCATAGCAAAAGTAGAGTCACCAATCCTGAATCAAACAATTCAAACCAAAGGAAATCCTGACTGATCAATTGGTGTGGAGTAGGATTTGGGGAGAATGATACATGAGGTTGATGTGCTGGAAAGATTGATATTCTAGAGCCATGATGGTGAACCTATGGCACCTATACCACAGGTGGCACATGGAGCCATATCTGTGGGCATGCAAGCGTTGCCTTAGCTCAGCTCCAGTGCACATGTGCGCACCAGCCAGCTGGTTTTCGGGCCTTCCGTCCCACCAGAAGTCGGGAAACGGGCCATTTCCGGCCTCCGAAAGGCCTCCAGGGGGGTGGGAAAGGCCATTTTGGGAAAGGCCTATTACCTCAGCAGCTGAGGTAATAGGACAAGAAGTAATGGATGAAAGCTTATCGAAAAGAGATCCAATAATAAAATTAAGGAGAAGTTTCCTGTTAGTGAGAAGAACATTTAATCGGAAATTATGGGTGCTCGGTCACTGGAGGTTTTTAAGAAGAGGCTGACAACCATCTGTCTGAAATGATCTAGTAGGCTTTCCTACTTGAGCAGGGTTAGACTCGAAGATCTCCAGGGTCCCTTCCAACTCTGTAATACTGTAAAATAGAGAGGCAAAATGATGGCCGAATGTGGCTTTAGAATATGCAGATGCCTGTGATAATGATGCAGTTTTTTTCATGACTCTATCTAGGATGGTCTCCTGAACTGCAAAATAATACATTATGTTCTTAAACACACACACTCTACACAAAATGCAGAAGCACATCCACACATGACAATTGTGGAGTAGAAATTCTGACATGTGTATTGAATGCCATAGAATTGCCTTATCTAAAGGTAACATTTTCTATGAGTTAAGCTTAAATCCTAGTAGTTACTTTATGGACATGTTTTTTTTTAAAATTAGATTTATATGCCGCCCTTCTCCGAAGACTCAGGCGGCTTACAATGCGTTAAGCAATAGCCTTCATACTTTTGTATATTTTATACAAAGTCAGCTTATTGCCCCCACAAATTGGGTCCTCAATTTACCTACCTTAGAAAGGATGGAAGGCTGAGTCAACCTTGAGCCTGGTGAGACCCGAACTGGTGCAATTGTAGGACAGCTGGATGTTAATAACGGGCTTTAGTCTGCTTATTAGCCTGTTGAGCTATCCAAGGCTAATGTTCATGTAGTCTTCTTGGGAAATATCCACTATTCTTTATCTCCTTTTAAGAGATTTTCCCCCAGTTTCCCATTTCAATATTCCCCGGTGGTCTCCATATTCAAGAACTCATATTAGTTCATTTTTTAGTGAATGGCCATAATTGGCTAGACCTCATCTTTGAGAACTGGTCTATATTAGTTATTGCATTATTTTGTTTTTCTTTTAACAACCCTTTAATCCAGGGGTGAAATGCTCCCAGTTTGGACCAGATCACCTGATCCGGTAGCAATGGCAGTGAGTGGTTTGGAGAACTGGTAGCAAAAATCCCTGCCCACCCCCCCCATGCCCAGCTGAGCCGCACAATCATCAGAGCCCTTTTTTTTCTTTTAAAAGCAATGCTTCTTCCTCTTCCTCTTCTTCTTCTTCTTCTTCTTCTTCTTCTTCTTCTTCTTCTTCTTCTTCTTCTTCTTCTTCTTCTTCTTCTTCTTCTTCTTCTTCTTCTTCTTCTTCTTCCTCCTCCTCCTCTTCTTCTCCTCCTCCTCCCTTCTTCCTCTCCTCCTCCTCTTCTTCCTCTCCTCCTCCTCTTCTTCTTCTTCCTCCTCCTCTTCTTCTTCTCCTCCTCCTCCTCCCTTCCTCCTCCTCCTCCTCCTCCTCTTCTTCTTCTCCTCCTCCTCCCTTCCTCCTCCCTTCCTCCTCCTCCTCCTCTTCTTCTTCCTTTCCTCCTCTTCCTCCTCTTCTTCTCCTACTCCCTTCCTCCGCCTCCTCCTCCTCCTCTTCTTCTTCCTCCTCCTCTTCTCCTCCTCCTCCTCCCTTCCTCCTCCCCTCCTCCTCCTCCTCTTTGTCCTCCTCCTCCCTTCCTCCTCTTCTTCTCCTCCTCCCTTCCTCCTCCTCCTCCTCCTCTTCTTCTTCTTCCTCCTCCTCCTCTTCCCCTCCTCCTCCTCCTCCTCCTGATACACTTCCAGCTTTCTCCTCCTCCTCCTCCTCCTCTTCTCCTCCTCCTCCTCCCCTCCTCCTCCCCTCCTCCTCCTCCTCTTCGTCCTCCTCCTCCCTTCCTCCTCTTCTTCTCCTCCTCCCTTCCTCCTCCTCCTCCTCCTCTTCTTCTTCCTCCTCCTCCTCTTCCCCTCCTCCTCCTCCTCTCCTCCTCCTCCTCCTCCTGATACACTTCCAGCTTCCTCCTCCTCCTCCTCCTCTTCTTCTTCTCCTCCTCTTCCTCCCTCTTCTTCTCCTCCTCCTCCCTTCCTCCTCCTCCTCTTCTTCCTCTCCTCCTCTTCCTCCTCTTCTTCTCCTCCTCCCTTCTTCCTCCTCCTCCTCCTCCTCTTCTTCCTCCTCCTCTTCTCCTCCTCCTCCTCTTCTTCCTCCTCCTCTTCTCCTCCTCCTCCTCCTCCCTTCCTCCTCCTCCTCCTCCTCTTCTTCTTCCTCCTCCTCCTCTTCTCCTCCTCCTCCTCCTCCCTTCCTCCTCCCCTCCTCCTCCTCCTCCTTCCTCTCCTCCTCCTCCTCTTCTTCTTCTCCTCCTCCTCTTCCTCCCCTCCTCCTCCTCCTCCTCCTCCTCCTCCTCCTCCTCCTCCTCCTCTTCTTCCTCCTCCTCCTCCTCTTCCCCTCCTCCTCCTCCTCCTCCTTCCTCCTTCTCCTCCTCCTCCTCCTCCTCTTCTTCTTCTCCTCCTTCCTCCTTCCTCCTTCCTCCTCCTCCTCCTCCTCCTTCTGATACACTTCCAGCTTCTCTTCTAGAATAACACTCCTCTTCATATTACCTTTCAAATTATTTTCCTACTTTCCGGCATTTGAATTCTGTTTTAGGATCCTGTCAAAAGAAAGAAATCCCTCCTGCAAAAGAGGATCTCTTTCTGGCACCCAAAGGAGGGCCCTATTTATTGCCAGCTCAGCCTCCAAGGTCATGGTCTCTCCCTGGTCCTTCTGTTTAACAGGTGGTACCAAAGAAACGGTGGTGGCAACAGCAGCCGCCCGGTTTTTCAACAGAGACCAATAGAAAGAAGCCTCAGGCAAGGGAAAGGACTCACTTTGTGGTCCCAGGTTGCCCTCAGGCAAGAGAGGCTCTGGAGTTGAAATAGGGAGTTTTTTGAGCGGAGGAGAGGAAGCTAAATCAATGGCATGAACAGCTAAATGCCAAGTACTCAACTGAAAATTGGAAGAGGAAAAAAAATGACTGGATCTTCTTTAGAACATTGGGGGAAAAAAGAGATGAACAGAGTACCCATGCCAGAAGAAATTAAAGAAGGGCAACTAAAGTCAGTAACACTTACTAATTCACATAAGCACCTGTTGGAAGAAATATCCATCTGGTTCAGTTCCAAGCCAGGAGAAAGTCACTGGAGACAAAATGGTGATTGATTGGAAAAAAGGTCCATTTATTGATAGGTTGCCAGGTCTGCTTCCAAAAAATAGCGGATAAGCAGGGTGGGGGGGGGGGGGGTGTTAAGTAGAAAAAAAATAAAAAAAATTTACAATTAAATTATATATTTTCTTACAAACATTTTAACACGTATTAAAATAATCACTTCAAAACTTAACTTAAAATTCAAAACATCAAATATATTATAACAATATGCAAAATATTAAATTACATTTTACTTTGCTGCCGTGTGTATTTTTTATTTGACTGCGCAGCTTTGATCAATTCTTTGTGTTTAAGGAATAATTCTTTAATTTCAGTACAACGTTGAGAAATATTAAAAAATATACAAAGTTTCACTTTGAACTGATGGTACAAGCAGTCGGTTACGTTCGTCAGTCCACAATTTCCCATGACGCTGAAAATTCATTCAACGTTTGCATTTGATAACCGGAATTGATGCACAATACTGGAACAGTTTCAGTAAACTCGGAGCTGGCTCTTTCTTGAAAAAGTACATTTTAAAAATGTGAAGTGTACATAATTTTATAATATTTTTTTATTTTAATCTCATCATTAATTTTTTCGGAGAACCGAGTTCAATGGATATTTGATTTTTGTCTCATTCTAACTTATGAAAAAAAATGAGAAAACGCGATTCTCCTATCCTTATTCTCTTAGACTGTACAGCTTTAGATTACGTACCATTTCATCATAAAGCTTTTGAATAAAAAAAAATGTCCACTATTTTGTGAAAAAAAAATAGTGAACATAATGTGAAAAAAGCGGACTGTCCGCTTGAATAGTGGACACCTGGCAAGGATATTGATGTGATGCTGGGCACCTGACCACATGGGAGCTGAGGGTGTGTGTGTGTGTGTGCAGTTTATACCTTGTCTTGGGCTTTGCACTTGAACTTCCTGTTCCTGTGCAAAACATGTATTTTATTGGCTATCCTAGGAGTTTGTCTGAGCTAGGTTTGGTTGAAGTTTGGGCTGAAGCAATGAAGGGGCTTGTTGGGTAATTCCTATTGTGGCTGAGGGTTAAACCTACCTTTGTCCAGACCTTGCTGCGGGAATTTGCTTATGAATAGAGCTATCTATCTCTTAAGTGCTGACATCTGCTGTGGGCTATTAAGGAAGCTGGGGGCTGCTTTCCAAGAATATGTTTCTCCATTTCTCATCTGGGGAAAGATAATATTTTACCTTTTTAATATTTCCTAAAACATTTCATTCTTCTAGGAGAAGGGTGGGTGCTAACTTTCTACACACCTTACAAGGAAAAAAAGAAACTTAGATTTTCTAAGTCCCAAAAGTTCTTCTTCCAAAGGCAACTGGATTTTCTTTGTTTTTCCTTGAAGAGGTTTTGCTTCTCATCCAAGAAGCTTCTTCAGTTCTGACTCAAAAAGCTTCTTGGATGAAGAAGGAAACGTCTTCAAGGAAAAAAACCAAGAAACCCCAGTTGCTTTTTGGAAAAAAAAAAACATGGTTGACTGAGAATCTCCATAGATTTCTATTTAATAGTTAAACTGCAATTCTGTTAGGATTCTGTTGGAAGAAATTTCCATCTGGTTCAGTTCCAAGCCAGGAGAAAGACACTAGAGACAAAATGGAGGCTGATTGGAAAGATGGTTTAATGATGAGGCAGAAGTACATGGGTTCTGGGTAGCTGAACACATGGAGTTGAGAGTGTGGGGGGAGATATTTATACCTTCTCTTGGGCTTTGCACTTGAGCTTCCTGTTCCTGTGCAAGAACATGTATTCTATTGGCTGTTGTAGGAGATTATAGCTAACTTTGTAGGTTGTCTAAGTTCCAGGTTTGATTGAAGTTTGGAGGGTGATGCAATGTCCTTAGGAGATTGTGCAATGTAGTGAGCTCTGCTGTTAGTGGGTTAATCCTATTATGTCCTGAAAGGTCGTGTCTTAGTCCCATCATCTTGGAGCTGAAGGTCTTTTGTTTTGTAGATAGAATGGCCCAGTCTTTCTTAATGGGAAAAAAAAAATCTGTTGGAGGCTATTAAGGAAGGTGGGGGCTGCTTTCCAAGAACATGTTTCTCCATTTCTCCTTTGAGGAAATATAATATTCTGCCTTTTTACCATGTTTCCCTGAAAATAAGACCCTGTCTTATATTTTTTTGAACCCTGAAATAAGCGCTTGGCCTTATTGCCATGCACTCAAAAGCCCGATTGGGTTTATTATCAGGGGATGTCTTATTTTGGGGGAAACAGGGTAATATTTCTCAAAATATTTCATTCTTCTAGGAGTGGGTGGGGGTGGGGGAGGGAGAAGTCTTCCTTCAATTCAACAGGATTTCATTCCTGCTCAAGGATTTCATTTCCATTTTATGGTGGGATAAATTGCCACAAACTGTTGGCAGATTCTTACTGTTTGCTTTGTGAAGGACTACTCTTTGTAAGTGAACTGTGTCCTTCCTTGAAGGGGGGAGGGGTGGGGGGAAGAAAAAGAAAAAGAGGAAACCCATAGCTTGCGAAGGAAAGGGGCAGCCGGGTAGGCGAAAGCAATTGTCAGGTCAAATGATGGAGCGCAATTCAGAATTACAGGAAGTATTGATTTTTCATTATGTTGTATACTGAGCATGATCCAGAGAAGCGCCCCCTATTGTACTAGGCCGTGATTGGTTGAACATATGAGCAGTTACGTGATTGGTTACTTATGTTTTGACAGTACTATATAAGAAATGTCAGAGCCAGTTCTCTGTTCTGTTCCATACATGTATTACCACAGTTTCGTTGTTAGTTCATTAAAGAAGTTACCTCAGCAAGGAGAACCCAGTTCACGAGCGTTATTGATTTGAAGACAGTATTTATTATTGGCGACGAAGGTCAAAAAAAAAAAAAAAAAAAAAACGTGATTTGAAGGTACGGCTTAGTGAAAGCAGTATTATCATGGCTGCCTCACACAATTTCCCTCCTTTTAACCAAGACAAAGAATCGTGGGATACCTATGTGGCACGATTCGAGTGTTTCCTAATAGCCAATGATTATACTAATTTGTCACCAGAGCGTAAAAGAGCTTATTTTTTGAGTTTCTGCGGAACAGAAATGTTTGAAACAGCCATGACATTGATGGCTCCGCAATCAACAGCCATGACATTGATGGCTCCGCAATCAATCCATTCCGGGACGTGGGAGGACTTTATGGGCAAGCTCAAACGGCATTATGCGCCGGCACCTTCCAGAATAGCTCAGCGGCAGCATTTCTATCACCGCGACCAGGCTCCGGGAGAGTCAATCAATCAATATGTCGCGGCATTACGTAAAGCTGCCCGGCATTGCGAGTTCGTGAATTTGGACGATTATTTACTTGACCGCCTTGTTAGTGGTGTGAGAGACCAGAATTTGAAACAAAAATTAATTGCTAAACAGGAGTTGACATTCCAAGCGGCGCTGGACGAGGCGTGTGCAACAGAGCTAGCCGCTTTATCTATTGCGGAGCTACCCCATGGCCGGAGCCCGCCAAAAGTGGGGAAAGAGGACAGCAGCACAAACGAGATACAGACTGAGGCACTGTCAGAGTCAGAGGAGGAGGGGCTAGATGTTTGCCGTATTAGAGAAGCGAGACACAAGGCTACGGGGCAGAGAAACATGTCCGGCTCACCTCTTGAATGTTTTAGCTGTGGAGGTGGCCACTTACGGGCCTCCTGCAGGTTTAAAGAGGCTACATGCAGGCGTTGTGGCCGCCGGGGGCATATCGCTAGGGTATGCCGGGCGGCACAGCCGCAGTTGGGTCAGCGATTCCCAGCTGAGGCGAGCAAGCAGCGCCGGTCAGGCCCATCAAGGGAGCGTGCGCATGCGCAGAGAGGGTTTTCAGATGTAAACCTGGTGACTCCGCCCAAGGATTCAGACGGCAAGAAAATAACTTTGACAGTTCAAATTGAAGGGCGCCCCTGTCAAATGGAGGTGGACACTGGCTCCGCTACTTCCATTGTGTCTTGGAGCACTATTAAGCGACTGGTGCCAAGCATATCCAAACGCAAATTGGACCGCTGTTCCATGTTGTTAAAAGACTATCAAGGTGCCATCATACCAGTTGTGGGGATCGGGACATTCCGAGTTAAATTTAGGGATTTTGCTGGACGTTTATCTTTAGTGATAGTGGATGGCCCTCTCCCAAGCCTCCTTGGCCTTAATTGGTTCGCTGCTCTTGGTCTTACAATTCAAGGCATCCATGCCGTCCATTCCGTTGAATTAGATATGCTAACTAAAGAATTCCCTACAGTTTTCACTGACAAACTAGGAAAATACATGGGAACTCCTGTTTCCTTCAGTCTTGACCCAAAGGTACCACCACGGCGCCTCAAACCGCGCAGAGTGCCTTTCGCACTACAGCCACGGGTAGATGCAGAGCTGGACAAGCTCATCCAGCAGGGCATTTTAGAGCCTGTAGATTATGCTAGATGGGAGACCCCCATAGTAATTGCAATGAAAGCCAATGGCTCCATCCGTATTTGCGCTGACTACCGCGCAACAATCAATCACGCCCTGCAGGACCATGCCTATCCTGTTCCGGTCGTCCAACACCTTTTGCACTCTTTGGGGCAAGGATCCATTTTCGCTAAGTTGGACTTATCCCAAGCGTACCAACAGCTGCCAGTTGACGACTTGACGGCCGAAGCGCAGACCATTGTTACGCATCGAGGGGCTTTCCGGTGCCGCCGCCTACAATTTGGGGTTTCCGTAGCCCCAGGAATCTTCCAAAGCTTAATGGAGCGGCTGCTCCACAGCATTCCCGGCGTCGCACCATACTTCGATGACGTTCTAGTCTCAGCGAACTCTGTGCCCCAACTGCTAACCAGATTACGCCGAGTGCTAACGGAATTCCGCCGTGTGGGCCTCACCGTTAAGAAGGACAAGTGCCTTATAGCTGTTCCAGAAGTAGAGTTCCTCGGTTTCCTGATCGACGCCCGAGGAATACATCCGACCCAAGCCAAAACCAAAGCTATAATAGACGCACCGCCTCCAACGTCTAAGGCTGAACTCCAGGCTTTCTTGGGCCTACTTAACTTCTATTCTGTCTTTCTACCGCATAAAGCTAGCATCGCAGAACCCCTCCATCGGCTGTTGGATCGTGGAGCGACTTGGACCTGGGACGCTAAGGCTTCTTCAGCATTCACTGCTGTCAAACGTTTGCTTGTATCTAACTCTGTGCTTGTACAATATTCTGAGACCCTTCCTCTGGTATTAGCTTGTGATGCCTCACCATACGGTGTTGGTGCTGTTTTAAGTCATACCCTCCCTAATGGCAAAGATGCTCCTATTGCTTTCTTCTCCCGTACCCTAGCGCCAGCAGAGAGAAATTACTCTCAGCTGGACAAGGAGGCATTGGCTTTAGTTTCAGGGGTTAAGAAGTTTCACCACTATATTTATGGTCGTCATTTTACTTTAGTGACAGACCACAAACCCCTTTTGGGCATTTTGTCAGGAGACCGCCAAACTCCACAAATCCTGTCCCCCAGACTGACTCGATGGTCTGTCTTTCTGTCTGCCTATCACTACTCCCTGATTTATGTCCCTGGCAAACACTTAGCGCATGCTGACGCTTTAAGCCGCTGTCCGCTCAAAACTTTCCTGTATGACCCAGCACCTGCCTCCTCTGTTCTTCTAATTGAGGATTCCCCTTTTCCGGTGACAGCCGCGGACATTGCCAAGGCATCCAGCCGCGACTCAGAACTTTCCCCGGTCATTAATTGGGTCCTCCGAGGGTGGCCAAACAAGGGGGTCAGCCCAAACTGGCAACCTTATGCTCTCCGGAAATCAGAATTGGCAGTGCAAGATGGGTGTTTGTTGTGGGGGCATCGGGTTGTGATCCCCTCCCCATTAAGGGACTCTATCCTGTCTACCTTGCATGCGGGTCATCCGGGCATAGTCCGGATGAAGGCCCTGGCCCGTGCATACTTATGGTGGCCGAAATTGGATGAATGCATAACGACGTGGGTCTCCACCTGCTCCCAGTGTCAGGAGTCTAGGCCTCTACCCCCTCGAGAGACGCCTCGGGAGTGGGAGGAACCGCGGGGACCGTGGTCTCGCTTACATATAGATTTTGCGGGACCGGTCCAGGGCCAAATGTTCTTTATTCTAGTTGACGCATTCTCCAAATGGGTTGAAGTTATTCCCATGAATTCAACCACTACAGATGCCGTCATTAGGACTCTACGCAGGTTATTTGCCACCCACGGTTTGCCTGATGAAATCGTGTCGGACAATGGGCCACAACTTACGGCTTCTGCATTTGAATTATTCTTGGCTGGTTTGGGAATCCGACACTGTCTTATCGCCCCTTACCATCCGGCCAGCAATGGTTTGGCCGAGAGGGCCGTAAGATCGGCTAAGGAAGCACTGAGACGCATGGGCCCTGGGGGGTGGGCCACAAGGGTTGCGGAATATTTACTAGTCCAACACTCTACCCCTTGCCCACTGACCAACCGTAGCCCAGCCGAGCTCCTTATGGGCCGCCGACTGAGGACGGTGCTCGACCGATTGCACCCCTCTTACACCCCTCGAAAACCACTAGCTTCTTCTAGTTCTCACCGAGGGTTTAGGGAAGGTGAGTTGGTCTATGCCCGTAACTATGCAGGCCAACCTCTCTGGTGGCCAGGAAAGATACTCACAACTACGGGACCCTGCTCATATAAAGTAGACATGGGGCAAGGAATAGTCTGGAGACGGCACCTAGATCAGTTAAGAACGAGATGGGTGCCAGACACCAACATGCCGGGTTTAGACAGGGAACCAGAAAGAAATGTACCACTAAGACAGGCAAGAAATGACAGACTCAATACTCCAGAACCCCCAAACCAAGTAAGGCCCGGGGTACAGGCAGATCCTCACTCACTGGGCTCAGACAGCGAAGGTGTGGCCACGGCCCAAAGAAACTCAGGGAGACCCTCAACCGCACCCCTAACCAGCAGTCCCAAGGAGGGAGTGCACTTACCGGCACCTGTAGAGTGTTGTCCAGGTCTAGGAGAAGCAGGAGCGGACATCAACGAAGCAGGGCGATCACAACCGGAGGGCCCTCGCAGATCGACCCGACTCCGACGCCGCCCAGCACACCTTAAGGATTACGCATGCGCGTTCCAGGGATAAAGGGGTGTTGTATACTGAGCATGATCCAGAGAAGCGCCCCCTATTGTACTAGGCCGTGATTGGTTGAACATATGAGCAGTTACGTGATTGGTTACTTATGTTTTGACAGTACTATATAAGAAATGTCAGAGCCAGTTCTCTGTTCTGTTCCATACATGTATTACCACAGTTTCGTTGTTAGTTCATTAAAGAAGTTACCTCAGCAAGGAGAACCCAGTTCACGAGCGTTATTGATTTGAAGACAGTATTTATTACATTAGATAGCCATCTACGCTCCTAAAGGTGGCAAAAGACTCCGTGAGGCTTATTAATTGATCTGGGCACAGCACCCATCTTCTCTTATTGTCTGTCTTCTCTTATTGGCTATCTGTCACATCCCATTCTTCCTAAATTGAAATGTATATCGAAGTCAGTTCATTCTAATTACTGCTTCCTGTCACCACAAAGGCCTCTCGGTTAACTATTCGCTTAATCACCCCTTGCTGGCGATGTTAATGAGTGGAAATCCCCAACTTTTGTGGCAGATCGAGAAACAGAGCTCGGGGTAAACATGGGTGGGGTTTCACAGAAACAACCGAGCTGGAAGGGACCTTGGAGGTCTTCTAGTCCTATCGCCCCTGCTCAATCGGGAAACTCTATATCAGGGCTGTCAAATTCGAATTCATTGAGGGCTGCATCAGGGCTGTGTTTGATCTCGGGGGGGTCGGGGTGGAACGTGGCCAAGATGGGTGTGGCCATCTTGGCCACATCATTCGTGTCAGGTGTTGTGGTCCACCAGCAGCCTGTGGAGCTGGCAGCGGAGTCGGACAGCGATGAGGCTGAGGAAGAACATAGGCCAGGCTTGGAGGCTGGGGAAGGCCTGGATGAGGGCTCTGCGCCGGAGGCAGAGATTTGGCCAGGGCCATCGGGGAGTGATGTGCGGACTTCGGAGCCTCCAGAGGCTGGCAGTAGAGAGGCAGAGGAACAGGAGGAGCCTGTTCCTAGTGCACATATGAGAAGAACTGCCAGAAGGCAGGAGCAGCTAAAGCAGAGAGGAGGACTCAGGAGTAAGGCCAAGAGATGATTAGCCCCTCCCATAAGGCTTAAAAGAACAGTAACAGCTCTTGGCCTCTTTGCCAGAAAACAACATTGAGAGAATTGCTTCTTGTTTCACTATATTCATTTCTTGTCGGCGTCTTCTGCTTCTGAACTTTTGCCAAGAAAAGCCTTTGCCAGTTTGCCTAATTATCCCAAGGTCGGTGATAAACTGAGGAATGGTGTTTTGAAGAATTTGCTTTAATTTAGTTTGGACTACGCTGAGAATGAGTTAATTCTCAGCTGTTCTAATAAAGTCTGTTTGTTTTCGAACTGTTTGTATTTAATACTAACTACTTGGGCCTGGGTCACAACATTAGGGGCGCCTGTGGTGGCCAGTGAAAACGGGCTCCCGAGCTTCATTTTCAGCTGTGCCAATGAAAAAGGGGCTCAGGAGGGCCACACATGGGAGTTCTGGGAGTTGAAGTCCACAAGTTTTAAAGTTGCTAAGATTAGAGACCCTTGATTTAGAAGTAGCCCATGGAAAGCCATGACACTGGAACGGAGTAAGTAAAATGGCACCATTTCTGTCCCTAATAATAAAAAGCAATAAAAACACCTCCACACAAAATCTCCCCTGGGATTGGAAAAAAGCAGGGAAACCTACAACGCACCCAGTGGGAGAAACTGATTATTTTTTCTTTTCTGCTTAAAAAATTCAGATCTAGTACAGGTAGCCTTCGACTTACGACCACAACTGAGCCCAAAATTTTCCTTTACTGAGCAAGACATGTGTTAAGTTCCCTCCCCAAATTTTTTTTTTACAATCTTTCCTGCCACAGTTCTTAAGCAAACCATTGCAGTTGTTAAGTTAGCAACACAGTTGTTAAGGGAATCTAACTTCCCCCTTGACTTTGCTGGTCAGAAGGTCGCAAAAGTGGATCCCCTCACCCCACTACAACCGTCACAAATATGAGTCCGTTGCCCAGTGTCTGAATTTAGATCATGTGACCATGAAGAGTTTGCAACGGTCGTAAGTCAGTGGTGAGTTCCTCCCGGTTCGACCCAGTTCTCCCGAGCTGGTAGTGGTGACGATATGACGCCACCGAACCGGTTCTGTCCCCCTGCCGCGCCCCCCTGCATTATTCTTACCTTTTATTTGGCCCCACCCCCAATCTATTGCTGTCTCCTGAGTCCTAGCTGATGGCTAGAGGGAAAAAAACTGTTTAAACTCTTGTCATGGGGCTTCAAAGGGCCGCCCTACAGCTGATCAGTGTTAAAAGAGAACAAATGAATAGACTGGTGCCTGCAAAAATACATGAGTAGATCAGTGCCTGCAAAAATAAATGGGAAGACCGGTACAGCTCTGCAAGCAGTTAAAAGCCTGGTAGACTAGTACCTCTGCTAAATCCTAAATAATTGTCACATGACCATCATGCTACGCCCACAAAACAAGCCACGCCCACAGAACTGGTAGTAAAAAAATTTAGAACCCACCTCTGTCGTAAGTGTGAAAAAATGGTCATAAATCACTTTTTTCAGTGCCGTTTTAACTTTGAACGGTCACTAAATGAACTGTTGGAAGTCAAGGACTATCTGTGCTCCTTCAGAAGAGCGTTATACATATGTTTTTAATTTACTTACGAGCACTTTGGAAAATATTCGGTCAGGGGTTATGCAGATCGATATGCCTGTGTGAGCCAAGCATAAAACAAAATGGCTGCCAAGGTTGATCCCCATCAGCTCTATGGAAAGAGCAATGTCAGAGAGGCCAACAGAAATTGAGCAGATCCAACCCTTTGCCCAGATCAGAGACCCAGTGTTAGGAGACCGGAGGCTAAAACATATGGAGAATGGTTGAGAACTGGGTAGATCTAGTTTGATGAAAAGAAAGACTAGGGGAGACATGATAGCAGTCTTCCAATATCTCAGGGGCTGCCACAATGAAGAGGGAGTCGAACTATTCTCCAAAGCACCCAAGGACAGGACAAGAAGCAATGGGTGGAAACTCATCAAGGAGAGAAGCAACCTAGAACGTTAGGAGAACAGTTGGAACAATTAATCAGTGGAACAACTTGCCTCCAGAAGTTGCGGATGCTCCAACACTGGAAGTTTTTAAGAAGAGATTGGATAACCATTTGTCTGAAGTGGTGTAGGGTTTCCTGCCTGAGCAGGGGGTTGGACTAGAAGACCTCCAAGGTCCCTTCCAACTCTGTTTTCTATTCTATTCTATTCTATTCTATTCTATTCTATTCTATTCTATTCTATTCTATTCTATTCTATTCTATTCTATTCTATATTTCATATCCATGGCAAAAACTGCATTGGGAACAGAGTTTAAAAGTGCACCAGCTAAAGTCAAATTCAAAGCTGCCTCAGCTGGAGGCTGGAGTGGAGACAAAGGCAGCAGTGTCACAAGAACCTGTCGTAAAAATGACACATTTGTGCCATTAGAACCCGATGTCTATTCCAGTTAAGCTGGCAACATGGTTGGAAAAGGGATAGAAAATTGAGCTGAAGGCTATCCCAAACATGGGGCAACGCTACAACAGGCAGATCACTGAATATATCAGTATTCTTCTTTGCAGATTAACAGATTAACAGAGTTGGAAGAAACCTTGGAGGCAGGGGTGAAATCTAAAATTTTTCAATACCAGTTCTGTGGGTGTGGCTTGGTGTGTGGGGGGGTGTCCTGTGACTGAGTGGGCATAGCCAACTCGATGTCACTCACAGCCACGCCCACTCAGTCACAAGACCCCCTCCCATCAAGCCATGCCCACAGAACCTGGTAGAAAAACTTTTTAAATTTAAATTTTAAATTTTAAATTTCTATTCTGCCGGCGTGTCCTTAACAGGTGGCTCCGTCCACCTGGCCCATTCCCCGGAGTCGGGGAATGCACCATTTCCCGACTCCTACTGCTCATCTTTCTCCCTCAGCTGGCTGTCAGGGAAGGCAAGTGCCCGAAAGATATCGGAATCACTCACTCTCCTTCTTGAATGAGCCGCTCTGGTCCACGCGCCGGCTGCGGAAGCGCACACCCAACCTGCCGCTGAATTAAATAAACGGTCTGCACTTACTCAGCCAGCGCGTGGACCAGAGCGGCTCATTCAAGAAGGAGAGTGAGCAACTCCAGTAACTTTCGGGCGCTTGCCTTCCCTGACAGCCAGCTGCGGGAGAAAGATGAGCAGTAGGATACACCGCGTGGCGAAGGGCGAGCAGGCAGCGGCTCTGTGGCAAGGCCGGAGTCGGGGAATGGTGCATTCCCCGACTTCGGGGAATGAGGCAGGTGGGCGGAGCCTCCAGCTGCTATTGCTATCGGTTCTCCAAACCACCAGCCATCATCGCTACCTACTCGCCCGAGCCGGTCCGAACCAGGAGCATTTCACTCCCGCTTGGAGGTGTTCTAATCCAACCTCTACTCAAGCAGGAGACTCTGTACCATTCCAGACAAGTGGCTGTCTAATCTCTTCTTAAAAATTTCCAGTGATGGAGCAACGACAACTTTTGAAGGCAAGTCGTTCCACTAATTAATTGCTCTCACTGTTGGGAAATTTCTCCTTATTTCTAAGTTTCTCCTCTGCTTGATTGGTTTCCACCCTTTGCTTCTTGACCTGCTCTCCGATAGAAACCCAATTCTTGAGTTCATCTGTTAAACAAAACCCTAACTCTTGAAAATACATTTTTATTTATTTATTTGCTGATTTGTTTTTTTTTTAAAAAAAACCAAACCCTCATTTAGAGATTTTGGAAATATGCTGCATCTCTAGATTAATTTACTATTGAGCAGACTATACAGTAGATAACTCCCGTTATGTTGGCTTTCGTTATTCAAACATCTGAATTCTCCATCTGTCACTCTTGAAGGCTCATGTCTTGATAATCCTGTGCAAATATCAGTCTTGTTTATCTGAATTCTGGGTTCTCTAAAGCATTATAGTGTTCCACAGCGTAAGTAAAAAAAAGGCCAACACCAGTCTGGTTTTAATCTGGAAACTGCAAGAATACATTTGCTTATTTTTGCCCGCAACGCAGGGAGTCCTTGACTTACAACAGTTCTAATAAAGAAGAATATTTGCAGCTTAGGGTTGACACGAAGGGTCCTTGGTGCTCTCCGAGCCTGCTTGTTTTCTTAGAGATATTTCATTACCCAAACTAGATAACATCATCAGGGCTAAGCAGTGGTGGCTTTCGCATTTTGTTACCACCGGTTCGCCATGCGCGTTCATGCTTGCTTCGCATGAGCATCTTCCGCGCATGTGCCCGGCCTTCTGCACAAGCGCCTGGCCTCAAAACCATGCCTAAATAGAATGGCATAGAGCTGGGGCAGCTTTAAATTTGACCCCCACCCCCATCCACGATCTCCCCATGATCTCCACTACTGGCTTGCCCAAATTTGTACGAACCAGCTGAATGCCACCTCTGGTGTTAAGGCAATGAAACATCTGCAAGAAAACAAGCAAGGTCAGGGAGTACCAAGGACTTGTTACAACATGACCATGGGGATGCTGCACAGTGCTGTTGTAACTTTGAACGGTCACTAAACAAACCTGTTGTAAGTTGAGGATTAGCTGTACATCGGGGAGAAAAGTTTCCGTGGTGTTGTTCTATGCAGCTTTGGCTAATCCATCTTGTTGCCAAGCTCAGGAAGCTGGTGTCTCCCTGCATCTCTATATGGGCTCTCTCCCAGGGGTGAAATCCAGCAGGTTCTGACAGGTTCTGGAGAACCGATAGTGGAGATTTTGAGCAGTTCGGAGAACCGATAGCAGAAATTTTGAGCAGTTTGGAGAACCGGTAGTGGAAATTTTGAGCAGTTTGGAGAACCGATAGCAGGAATTTTGAGCAGTTTGGAGAAAATGGTAGTGGAAATTTTGATCAGTTCGGAGAACAGGTAGTGGAAATTTTGATCAGTTCGGAGAACCGATAGCAGGAATTTTGAGCAGTTTGGAGAAAATGGTAGTGGAAATTTTGATCAGTTCGGAGAACCGATAGTGGAAATTTTGAGCAGTTCGGAGAACCGATAGCAGAAATTTTGAGCAGTTTGGAGAACCGGTAGTGGAAATTTTGATCAGTTCGGAGAACAGGTAGTGGAAATTTTGATCAGTTCGGAGAACCGATAGCAGAAATTTTGAGCAGTTTGGAGAACCGATAGCAGAAATTTTGAGCAGTTTGGAGAACCGGTAGTGGAATTTTTGAGCAGTTCGGAGGACAGGTAGTGGAAATTTTAAGTAGTTCGGAGAACCGGCAAATACCATCTCTGGCTGCCCCCAGAGTAGGGTGGGAATGGAGAATTTGCAACAGCCTTCCCTCAGGAGTGGGGAGGGAATGGGGATTTTGCAGTATCCTTTTCCTGCCACCAAGCCACACCCACAGAACCGGTAGTAAAAAAAATTGGGTTTCACCACTGCTCTATCCTGTTCAGTTTTCAATGGGTTTTCCTTCTCGGAGACCGGCCAATGTATCCTCTTCTCTTTCAACCAATCTGTTGTGTTTATGGTATCCCTTCAAGAGTCCCATTCCATTGTTTGAGTTGGGTAACCCTACACATCCGTTAAATCAACAAGCAAATAAATAAAGTTACAAAAGGATATGGGATAGGTGGAAGGCTGAGTAGCCTCGTTAACACTAACTGGTTGGTGTTGCTCCACTAACCTGTCTTTTTGTGATAAAGTCACACACTTTTCAAAGAATGTCTGAAAAGTGGCATTGGACAAATTGTGATGAGGACTTTACATATTTTTTTCTTTTAGCCTAACTTATTGTTTAGACTGTCTGTCCCTCTCTCCCCCCCTCCATTATCTATCTATCTATCTATCTATCTATCTATCTATCTATCTATCTATCTATCTATCTATCATCTACTCTCTCTCCCGTTTGTCTCTCCAATATCTCTATCATCTATTATCTATCTATCGTTTATATCTATCATCTATCTGTCTCATTTGTATCTATCTACCATCAATCAATCAATCATCTATCAGCTATCTGTCTATATCTATGTCTACCTATCATCTATATCTACTTATCCTCTATCAATCAATCATCTATGTCTGTCTGTCTACCTGTCTCTGTCTGTCTGTCTGTCTGTCTATCTATCTATCTATCTATCTATCTATCTATCTATCTATCTATCTATCTATCTATCTATCTCTACCTGCCTACCTATCATCATCATCATCTCTCTCTCCCTCTCTCTCTCTCTCTCTCTCTCTCTCTCTCTCTATATATATATATATATATATATATATCATCTCTATCATCTATCTATCTATCTATCTATCTATCTATCTATCTATCTATCTATCTATCTATCTATCTATCTATCTATCTATCTATCTATCTATCTATCTCTCCTGTCATCTTTGCATCTTTCAGCTGCCCGCTTACATCTGTTGCGTTGTTGTGCAAAATGCTGGAGCAAAACGCAGGAAGAAAGCAAGGCTTAGGACACTGCCCGCCCCCCCCCTTCGCTGCCCCCACCATTGCTGCCTCATGCATGCATGACGTTTCGGTCTCGGAGAGCCTGGCAGCTGACTGACTGTCACAGTCAATGAACAACCTGCATCCAATGGAGATTAAAAGCACTCAGCAACATGACTCGCCACCTCGAATGTCGCCATGGAGCTGCTCCTCCCCTCCTCCCTTGCTCGCTTTGTCGGGCAACACACTGTGATGCCCCACCTTCTCTCTCTCTCTCCCTCTCTCTCTTTTGGTGGGACTCCTTCTCCCCCTCCCCCTCCTCCCCCTTAAGTAGAGTTGACACAGATCAATACCTTTGATGGAAAGTAATAATCAGGCCTATTAAGTGACAAAGGTTTACTCTGTAACAGCTGTGCTGGCGAGAGAGGAGAGCTTGTCTGCTTAATGAATCATGAAACAATCCGGCAATAGCTATTTGTGTTTAGATCTGTAAATATGGTGTGGTTCAAATGCCAGACCATCTCCGGCATTCCAGCTGGGGGCACAGATGGGCTACATTCAAAGCTGCACATGAGTGCAAAGGAAAAAAAAAACCAGCAGAAAAGAAAAGGAAGGGAAGGCGTGTATTTTTTAAGAGGAATTTTCATAGTTTTAATATTCAAATATTGATTTATTGCTTGTTTTATTCCTGTGAGCCTCCCTGAGTCCTTGTCGGAGAGAGGGCGGCATACAAGCTTAATTAATAAATAATAATAAATGTATTTCCCCCACCCTTCTCCCTTGCCGGGTCTCCAAACCCATATTGTTTTTCTCTTAGGGAACTGACAGCCAGCACCAGGTTTGGTGGGAAATGGCTGAGTTGGGAAGCTCTCAAAAAACCCCACAGTGGAGCAGAAAAGAGCTGAAAAGAGAAACAAAAGAAAATGTGTGTGTGTGTTTGAATGATTTAAGGAGAACGAAGGAGACCACCAATCGTGGAAAAGTTCCTTCTTCTCCCCCTTTCCCTCCCTCCCTCCCTCCCTCCCTCTCCCGCGGGAGAATTGGCCTTCAGATTTTGTTCCAGCCATTCGATGGAAGCCCCTTGATGTACTTTCCTCTCTTTTTAATTTGGAGTGGAACAGATTGTCGACCTCCTGGTTAGGTTGAGCAATCAACTCAAGGACGGTGAACGCCATGTGCAAGAACACACATGGCCTAAAAAAAAAAAATAATAAAAAAATCTAGGCAGGCCTGGGAAGAAATGGAGAATGGCCCACTCTTTCTTTGTTGGGAACGAAGCAGGGGTGAAATCCAGCAGGTTCTGACAGGTTCTAAGAACCGGTAGTGGGAATTTTGAGTGGTTCGGAGAACCGGCAAATACCACCTCTGGCTGGCCCCAGAGTGGAGTGGGAATGGAGATTTTGCAATATCCTTCCCCTGCCATGGCCACCAAGCCACGCCCACAGAACTGGTAGGGAAAAATTTTGGATTTCACTCCTGGAACAAACATTTGTTAATATGGTTGGGACAGGATTGGAGAAGTGATTTGTTTTAAAAAAATCACTTTTTGTTTTAAGAACGGTATTCAGTCTTGAAATCAGTTCTGAAAAAACTCCGGAGATGGTTACCAGATCTTTCTTTCTTTCTTTCTTTCTTTCTTTCTTTCTTTCTTTCTTTCTTTCTTTCTTTCTTTCTTTCTTTCTTTCTTTCTTTCTTCCTTCCTTCCTTCCTTCCTTCCTTCCTTCCTTCCTTCCTTCCTTCCTTCCTTCCTTCCTTCCTTCCATTCATTCATTCATTCATTCATTCATTATATTTCTATACCGCCCTTCTCCCATAGGACTCAGGGTGGTGTACAGCCAAGGTAAAAACACAAACACACAAACATCATAAAATTAAAATTTAAAATTATTAAACAATTTGGCCCAATTGAATTAAAACCCAAAATTAAAATATCTAATTAAAAATCGTTTAAATGGTGAGCCTGTTGGAACATCAGGGTCTTGAGGGCATGGCAGAAAGTACGAAGATTGGGGATATTTGTTCTAATGTAGAGAGACACTGAGAAAAAAAAATTGACATTTAGTGAATTGGTAGCTATTGGTTGCCATGAGGGCCAATGGAATTTGCGAACCATATTGTGTAGATGCCACCAACTAATTAGTCCTCAGTTTACGACCACAATGGAGCCCAGAAGGTATGTTGCTGTTGGAAGAAATGTCCATCTGGGTTCAGTTCCAAGTGGGGGAAAAAGACCCTAAATTCATGGAAGTTGCTTGGAAAGAAGGTTTAGTGATGAAGAGGATCACATGGCTTGAGATCCTGGGCAAAAGAGGGCAGAGATGCTGAGAGTGCCTGGGTTTTATGCCCTCTCTCGGGATTTGAATTTGAGCTTGTGTTCTGATTGGTTGTCAGACTCCCATGAGGCCATGTAGGGATAATTTAGTAGGTTTCCCCATTGGAAATCTTACACTTCAAAAGGAATCACTAATGGGACAGAATTGCCCCTGAGAATTTCCTTATAAAATTCGTCGCGACCTTTCCCTGAAGAGCAAGGAGAGATTCATCTCTCTCTCCCTCCCTCCCTCTCCCTCCCTCCCTCTCCCTCACCTCTCTCTCTTTCTCGCTCCCTCTTTCTCCCTCCCTCCCTCTGTCTCCCTCCCTCTCCCTCTCTCTCTCTCTCTCTTCAATCTCTCTCTCTCTTTCTCTCCCTCCCTCCCTCTCCCTCTCCTCTCTCTCTTTCTCGCTCCCTCTCTCTCCCTCCCTCTCTCTTCTCTCTTTCTCCCTCCCTCCCTCTGTCTCCCTCCCTCTCCCTCTCTCTCTCTCTCTCTTCAATCTCTCTCTCTTTCTCTCCCTCCCTCTCTCCCTCTCCTCTCTCTCTTTCTCGCTCCCTCTCTCTCCCTCCCTCTCTCTTCTCTTTCTCCCTCCCTCCCTCTGTCTCCCTCCCTCTCCCTCTCTCTCTCTCTCTTCAATCTCTCTCTCTTTCTCTCCCTCCCTCTCTCCCTCTCCTCTCTCTCTTTCTCGCTCCCTCTCTCTCCCTCCCTCTCTTTCCCTCTCTCCCCCTCCCTCCCTCTCTCTTCTCTCTCTTTCTCCCTCCCTCCCTCTGTCTCCCTCCCTCTCCCTCTCTCTCTCTTCAATCTCTCTCTCTCTTTCTCTCCCTCCCTCTCTCCCTCTCCTCTCTCTCTTTCTCCCTCCCTCCCTCCCTCTGTCTCCCTCCCTCTCTCTCTCTCTCCTCTCTCTCTTTCTTGCTCTCTCTGTCTCCCCCCTCCCCCTCTCCCTCCCTCCCTCCCTCTCTCTCTCACACACACACACCTCCTTTCGTATCACCTCCCTATCCATAAACTGAAGGTGAGTAGAAGGGACAATATTCTCTTATTTTGGACTGTGTTGGAAGAAATGTCCTTCTGGGTTCAGTTCCAAGTGGGGAGAAAGACACTGGGAACATGGTGGCTGCTTGGAAAGATGGTTTTTAATGGTGGACAGGATCACAGGCCTTGGAGTTCTTGGGTGAAGGGGGAAGAAAGGGAAAAGGTGCTGAGAGTGCCTGGGTTTTTATGCCCTTTCTGGGCTTTTGAATTTGAGCTTGTATTCTGATTGGTTGTCAGACTGCCATGGGGCCATGAGGGGATAACTTAATAGGTTGTCTTTTGAGTCCCAATCTTGGTTGACTCTTGCTGGGTGATGATATAATGAAAGGGCTTTGGGTAATTCCTACTATGGCTCTGCCTGAAGGAGGTAGATCTTTGTGTTGTAGAATAGACTGGCCCAGGCCTTCATGGCCCATTGACAAAGTTGTGGTAGGCTGAGTTTCTGCCTCCCTTTTAGGGGAAATATTCTGCCCTTTTAATATTTCCTAAAATATCTCATTTTTCTAGGAGAGGGATGGGTGCTAACTTCCTACATTGCTAAGTGAGAAATTACGTCGAGCAAGTTTTGCCCTATTTTGCAACTTTTCTGGCCACGTGTGTTAAGCAAATCACGGCAGTTGTTCAATTAGTAACACCGTTGTTAAGTGAATCTGGCTTTCCCGTTGACTTTGCTTGTCAGAAGGTCGCAAAAGGGGATCACATGACCCCGGGGGTACCACAGCTGTCATAAATATGAACCAGATGTCAAGGTTTTGAATGTAAATCACGTGACCCTGGGGATGCTGCAATGGTCGTAAGTGTGAAAAATGGCCATAAGTCACTTTTTTTTCAGTGCCATTGTAACTTTGAATGGTCCCTAAAGGAACTGTTGTAAGTCGAGGACTAACTGTACTATATCCAATCTCTAAAAAAGAGACTTTGAAAAACTCCCAAGATGGGTAAAAGGTAAAGGTAAAAGTTCCCCTCACACATATGTGCTAGTTGTTCCCAACTCTAGGGGGCGGTGCTCATCGTCGTTTCAAAGCTGAAGAGCCAGCACTGTCCGAAGACGTCTCCATGGTCATGTGGCCAGCAGGACTCAATGCCAAAGGCGCACAGAACGCTGTTTCCTTCCCACCAAAGGTGGTCCCTATTTTTCTACTTGGTTGGCAGAAGCTGGGAGAAGTAAGGGGAGCTCACCCTGTTACGCAGCACTAGGGATTCAAACCGCTGAACTGCCAACCTTTCGATCGACAAGTTTATCTTCTTAGCCGCTGAGCCACTGTGTCCCTCAGCCCAAGATGGATACCAGACTCTTCATTATTCTAACGTAGAGAGAAACATTGAGAAAAATCAAACTAGGAGTGACATGTTCCAGTATTTGAGGGACTCCACAAAAAAGAGGGAGTCAACTATTCTCCAAAGCACCTGAGGGCAGGATAAGAAGCAATGGGTGGAAACTCATCAAGGAGAGAAGCAACTTAGAACTAAGGAGAAATTTCCTGACACTTAGAACAATTAATCAGTGGAACAACTTGCCTCCAGAAGTTGTCAATGCTCCAATCCTGGAAGTTTTTAAGAAGAGGTTGGATAACCATTTGTCTGAAGTGGTGTAGGGTTTCCTGCCTAAAGAGGGGGTTGGACTAGAAGACCTCCAAGGTCCCTTCCAACTCTGTTATTCTAAATATTAGTTCCTTGAGTCTGTTTTCTAACCATTCCGAGTCAGTAAGAAACAAAACGGGATTTAAGCAATGTTATTGCGGACGTCAGAAAGTCAGTGCCACCATTCTCAGTGAGAATCGCAAAGGATATATGATGGCACCATACTTTAAGGACTCAAGGTTAAGGTGACCAATCATCCTCTTTTAGGGAGGACAGTCCTTTTTTTGTAAGTTCGGTCCTCTCTCGTAAAGTGTCCTCCTACATGTCCTCCTTTTCGATATTTGAAGACTAATGTGTAAATCTCCGTATTTGATCGATGCCCAGCCGATCCGTTTTGTGTGATGTGACGTATTTGTATTTGACACGATGATTCGTCAAGGCTCAGTACAGTCACTTCTTTCTCAGTGAATATTCAATCATACCCACATGAGCACAATAATTCACGTTTTATTAATTCATTATCTATTTAATAATTTCCAAATATGTACAATTTTATTTACAATTTTATTTGAATGTTGATACTCTAGCTGCAGGACTTGCCGTAAAATTCAATATGAAGGATATTTCTTGTTCAGATATTTCCAATATATTGTTAGAAGACGACACATTGGCAAAAAATATTCATTCCGTGGAAAAGTACTCCTTTAAGTAATAATGAACAGGCCTGTAAGCATAATTACAATATAAAATGTTATTGTTACAAATGTTTTTTTATTATGCATTTATCTTATAGTGTATTCTGTATTATTGTCGCAATGAATAAAATGTTTCTTTTGTTTACGATATTTTTTTCTTCAGTTTATGTGCGTCTTCCTTCTCATTGTAAAAAAGTTGGTCACCTTACTCAAGGTTGGAAGAAGTTACTTTGCTGCACAAAAACATGTACCTCTTATTCGTATGTGTGGCTTTCTTTTATTTCTGAAGAGCAGAGTTGGAAGAGATCTTAAAGGTGTTTTAGTCCAGCCTCCTAGCTCGAGCAGGAAACTCCATGCCATATAACTCTATACTCCAGTGTTTCCCAACCTTGACCCTTTGAAGATGTATGGACTTCAACTCCCAGAATTCCTCAATCAGGCATACTGGCTGGGGTATTCTGGGAGTTGAAGTCCATGCATCTTAAAATAGCCAAGGTTGGGAAACACTGCTATACTCTATACCTGTGATGGCGAACCTATGGCATGGGTGCCACAGGTGGCACGCAGAGCCATATTGGTGGGCACGAGAGTGTTGCCCTAGCTCAGCTCCAGCGCGCCTACGCACACCGGCCACCGATCCTACCGGAAGTCAGGAAACTGGCTGTTTCCAGCCACCGGAAGGCCTCTGGGGGGGATGGGGAAGGCTGTTTTTGCCCTCCCCTGGCTCCTAGAAAGCCTCTGGAGCCTGGGGAGGGGGAAAAACGGGCCTACTGGGCCCACCGTGCCATCACGTGCCAAAAGCAGGGGGAAGTGTGTGAGGGGGGATCATGTGCGCATGTGTGGGGTGGTGGTGGGGCCCATTGAATTATGGATGTGGGCACATGCACCCGTGACCCCCCACACGATCCTCCCCTCTTTTGGCACGCGACAGCCAAAAGGTTAGCCATCCCTGCTCTATACCATTTCAGACAAATGGTTGTGCAAACGCTTCTTAAAAATTATTATTTACTTGTTTGCCTAGATACCCTGTTTCCCTTAAAATAAGACATCCTCTGATAATAAGCCCAATCGGGCTTTTGTGCACATGTGCTCAAATAAGCCCCCCCCAAAAAATAAGCCCTCCCCAAAAATATTTAAACGCATGCGCAGCCAGTCCCCACTGTTTCCTCTGGTTTCCTCTAAGTGCCCCAAAATAATAAGACCTCCTGAAAATAAGGCCAAGAGCTTATTTCGGGGTTCAAAAAAAATATAGGACAGGGTCTTATTTTCGGGGAAACACGGTAGTGCACTAGGCACATTTTTGACATATGTATTGGAGAGTTAGATATATAGATATAGATACATTGATACGGATAAATATTATATCTATGAGCATCCCATAGTATCACTTCAGTGCTTTTTACTAAATGGGTATTGCTACCGCTACCTTTAATTTTACTCCATTAATGTTCACTATTTTTTTCTTTGGCTATAAGGACTGAGATACTCATCTACCCATATCACCAACCATGGAGAATTTAGACCTTAAGGGAAATATATTCAAAGAGACCCGTATGCCAGCTCCATCTGTTTCCACAATTGCTGGGCACAGCTGCCCTACTTTCCCTTTTTGTTTTAACTTTGGGGAAGCTGTTCTTGCACCTGTAAAATACATGAGAACAAATGTTAAAACTGGTGTCAACAAACGTTGAGTTCATGTGTCATGGGAGGAGTGTTTTGGCTTTTCTTTTTTTTTTCTTTCTGTTTTTTTTTAAAAAGTACAGTATTCACTAGGTGTATTTGCCAGGTTTCCAAAACTGGAAAATCTTTGTAAAAATCTAGGTATTGAAGTAAGGCAATCGTTAACAAATTGTGGTCCCAAATAGCAGACATCCTTGTAATGTCTTGTTTACAAAACTTGTGTCCATGTGTGTGTGTGTGAGAGAGAGGGACAGAGACAGACAGAGAGAAAGGGAGACAGAGAGACAGATGGAGAGAGAGAGAAAGGGAGAGAGAGAGGGAGGAGATGGGAGGAGGTGGGTGATAGGAACGATGAGAAAATTAATAGTAATGCATTCTTAGTAAATAGTTCGACAATGTTGAGGGAACTATTTGTTTAGCAGTCTGATGGCATGCGGGAAAAAAACTGTCCTTGTGTCTAGTTGTTCTGGTGTGCAGTGCTCTATAGCATCGTTTTGAGGGTAGGAGTTGAAACAGTTTATGTCCAGGATGTGAAGGGTCTGTAGATATTTTCACAGCCCTCTTTTTGACTCGTGCAGTATACAGGTCCTCAATGGAAGGCAGGTTGGTAGCCATTGTTTTTTCTGCAGTTCTAACTATCCGCTGAAGTCTGTGTCTGTCTTGTTTGCTCAAACTAGACAGTTATAGAGGTGCAGATGACAGACTCAATAATTCCTCTCTAAAGACTGCAGAATATTTTAAGTACATTCATTGACAATGTTACTCCCAGCGTCTCAGTTCTGATGGTGGTTAGATGCAATTCAGTGGAGCATGTTGTTGTGTTAGAAGACAGAGCAATACAAAATCTTAATCTGGTTTTTTTTTAAAAAAAGTAAACATTGCAAAAAAGGGATGTGGTGGCTCAGTGGCTATGATGCTGAGCTTGTTGATTGAAAGGTCGGCAGTTCAGTGGTTTGAATCCCTGGGGCCACGTAATGGGGTGAGCGCCGTTACTTGTCCCAGCTTCTGCCAACGTAGCAGTTCGAAAGAATGTAAAAAATGCAAGTAGAAAAATAGGGACCCCCTTTGGTGGGAAGGGAACAGCATTCTGTGCGCCTTTGGCATTGAGTCATGCCGGCCACATGACCACGGAGACGTCTTCGGACAGCGTTGGCTCTTCGGCTTTGAAACGGAGATGAGCACCGCCCCCTACAGTTGGGAACGACTAGCTCATATGTGCGAGGGGAACCTTTCCCTTTAAACATTGCAATTAGACTGAAATGAGTTAAAATGGAGGGATTTTAAAACATCACATCCGTTTCAGAATATTTCAAGAGAAAGGCAGTTGCCAAATTATGGGAAGAGTAAGTCCACTACTAAATTTGTTCTTCAGATGGTCAGTTAAAGGTACGGCTGGCTCTGGGATTCTGGGAGTTGAAGTCCACAGGTCATAAAGGGGCCATAGTTGGCCATCTCTGCAGACCTGGAAGACCTGATTAATCTTGAGAAAAAGAAAATACGGTTGAGATCTTGGTAGATATGATAGCAATCTTAGAACTTGAAGGATGTCACCCTAAAGAAACAAGGTCAAGGCCCCTTCTTAAAGATGCGAGAGTGCTAAATGTGGAATAATGGCGTCGAGGAAGGCAGGTTCCAGCTGAATGTAAGAACACAGAAGTCTAAAAGATAAGAGCACCTCAACGGTGGAACCAATGACCCAGAAAGCAAAGATCTCCCCTTCACTGGATGTCTTCAGGCAGAGGCTAGACAGCCATCTGTTGAAGCTGGTTTAATTTGGATCCCTCGGCTGAACAGGCAATAGGATATCTAAATGGTTCTTCCGAGTCCATGTTAAGTCAGGTGTTTCATTCAAGCAAGTTTAATGATCTTAAGAGTCAATGAGGCCCAAATGTCATTATCTCTCTCTCTCTCTCTCTGTCTCCCTCCCTCCCCTTCTCCCTCCCTCCTCCCTCCCTCCTTTTTTCTCCCTCCGTATCTCTCTCTCCCTCTCTCTCTCCCTCTCTGTCCATCTTTCTCTCTCCCTCCAGCTCTCTCTCCCTCCCCCTCTTTCCCGCTCTCTCTCCCTCTTTCTCCCTCCCTCCATCTCTCACTCTCCCCCTCCATCTCTCTTTCCCCTTCATATCTCTCCCTCCCCATCTCTCCCTGTCCCTCTCTCTCCCTCCCTCCCCCTCTCCATCCCTCTCTTTTTCCCGCTCTCTCTCCCTCTCTTTCTCCCTCCCTCCATCTCTCTCTCCCTCTCCATCTCTCTCCCTCCCCACTCTCTCCCTCTGTCCCTCTCTCTCTCCCCCTTTCTTCCTCTTCCTCTCCCTCTCCCTCTCTCCCTGTCTCTCTCTGTCCCTCCATCTCTATCCCTCCCCCCTCTCTCTCCGTCTTTCCCTCTCTTCCTCTCCCTCTCCTGCTCTCCCTGTCTCTCTCTCTGTCCCTCCATCTCTCTCCCTCCCTCCCTCTCTCTCTCTGTCTCTCCCTCCCTTCCCCGCTCTCTCTCTCTCATACGCACACACAAGGAGAGAGAAACTTTCCCTGTCTTTCCCAGCAAGCCCGCGTCTGACACGTCATCACGGCCAGGAATACATCCTCATTAACGAAGCTCATTTACTTTGGCACAGCTTCCAGCGGTAATTTCTGAAGCTCAAGGATGTGAAAAAGATGGAGCGATGCCAATGCGGAATGGGCTTAATGCAACTGCTCAATGAAATGTCAGCTGCCCAACTAAATATAACCCAAAAGGAGGATTTATGCTTGGAAGATCCCTTGCTGCTGCTTCTTCTTCTTTCCTTCTTCTTCTTCTTTTTTTTTAAAATTGTGATGAAGGAAAGAGGGCGGGATGCGGGGAGGGTTGCCAACCCAACCAGGAGCTCAACGGGCTGTAACTGTAATAGGTAATTCCAACCTCTGCTTACCTTTACAAAAATCTCAGGTATGCAGGAAAGACAATACAGCGATCAAAGAAGTGATGAGCTTTCTTAACAGCGTTAACCGTCATGACCTAGCAAAATGAAAGAAAATGGTTTAACAGAACTGTCAGATCCAATATAGCTAATAAAGGCGTGGATAAATGTTTATTACGTACCGGAGACAGATAATTTCTGTATAGAAATTGAGAATGACCTTTGCTGATAACTCTTATCTGCCTGATATCCTGAATAAGAGAGAAAGTGGAGGGAGGGGGAGAGAGAGAGGGAGAGGGAGGGAGAAAGAAAGGGTGATGGCTGGGGGTTAGTATTTAGGAAACACAGAAAGTGTTAAAGAGGAATGGCAATTCTGCAGGGGGCATGCAAGGGAAAAGCTTAAAAAAACATCATGATTATAAAAATTCTAAATTCTGCAAGGGGTCGTGCAAATGAAAAGGATGTTTTTCCCCGGGGGGACCGAAACAATGGCATTTTCTTCCAGAGCATTGACAACATGGAAAGAATAAAAGAACAGCTTTGCAGCCAAGTTGGGAATAAGCTACTGTCAAAAAGATAATGAAGCTTGCCTTTACGGGAAAGATGCTGACTTAGTTAACGTATGCATGCCTGCTCAGCCTGCTGTCTGATTAGGTCCTTCTCCTCCAACTTGAGAACCCTTCCAGATGGGTGAATGTCAAGGCTTACAATTTTTCAGCAGTGCCCATAACGGCTGTGGGATCCTTGGGGATTGGGGTCGTAGGGCTGGAAGGGAACCTCAGAGATCTTCTAGTCTGGCTGGAGACCTTATACCTTAGCCCAGTCAAATAGTTGTCCAGGCTATTTTTGAAAATCTCCAGTAATGGATAGCCTACAACTCTGGGCGGCAAGCTATTCCATTGATTAGTTGTTCTCGCTGTCCAGAAAATTTCTTGTTATTCTCTCTTTAACAAGCTTCTACCCATTACTTCTGGTCCTGCCCTCTGGTGCTTTAGAGAATAAGTCCATCTGCATTTGCTGCTCAAATACTGGATGTTTCCTGTAATCCTTCTCTTCAATGGGCTGGACATAGCAATATAAATAGCAATTGCACTTAGACTTATATACTGCTTCACAGTGCTTTTACAGCCCTCTCTAAGCGGTTTAGAGAATCGGCCTATTGCCCCCAACAATTTGGGTTCCTCATTTTACCCACCTTGGAAGAATGGAAGGCTGAGTCAACCTCGAGCCTGGTGAGATTTGAACTGTCAAATTGCAGGCAGCCGGCAGGCAGCAGAGAGTAGCCTGCAGTACTGCACTCTAACCACTGCTCCAGAGGTGGGTTTCAGCAGGTTCCGACCAATTCTGGAGAACCGGTAGCGGAAATTTTGAGTAGTTCAGAGAAGCGGTAAATACCACCTCTGACCGGCCCCGCCCCCATCTATTCTCTGCCACCTGAGTCCCAGCTGATTGGGAGGAAATGGGGATTTTGCAGTAACCTTCCCCTGGAGTGGGGTGGGAATGGAGATTTTACAGTATCCTTCCCCTGTCATGCCCACCAAGCCATGCCACACCCACTAAGCCACGCCCACAGAACCGGTAGTAAAAAATTTTGAATCCCACCACTGCACTGCGCCACCACGGCTCACCATACTTAGCTCCCCCAATTGTTCATCATATGATTTAGTCTCAGATCCTCTATCATCTTTGTTGCTTCTTCTCTGCACACTTTCTAGGATCTCAGCGTCTTTTTTTGTATTGTGGTCACCGGGACAGAATCCTTACATTTATAAGATAAGTTGGGGAAATTGGGGGTAATTCAGTCCTTGCTGCATTTCCTTGGTAAATTCTTTGTATGGAAATATTACATTACTAACCAGAGCATACAAAACCTTTGCTAGACCAATTCTTGAATACAGCTCATCTGTCTGGAACCCACACTGCATATCGGACATTAATACAACTGAACATGTCCAGAAATATTTAACGAGAAGAGTTCTCCACTCCTCCCCTCGCAATAAAATACCTTATACCACTCCCTTGGAGGCCTGAAAGGCCCCATTTCCTAACTCCCGATGGAACAGGAAGTGATGTTTTTTGCTGTCCCCAGCCTCCAGAGGGTCTGGAGGCTGGGGACAGCAAAAAATGTTACTTCCTGTCCCACCGGGAGTTAGGAAATGGGCCGTTTCAGGCCTTTGGAGGGCCTCTGAGGGAGTGGGAAAGGCTGTTTTTGCCCTTCCCAGATAAATAGAGAGGATCTGGAACCAGTTAAGAAAGAAAAACGAGCCTACCAGGCCATCATGTGCCAGGAACAGGGGGGAGGGGGATGTGCGTGGACATGTGTGTGTGTGATCCTCCCCCACTCCCCCTCTCCTGGCATGCGATGGCAAAAAGGTTAGCCATCACTGTCCTACACTTTCTATGTAAGAAGCATACGCTTGATAATCAGAATTCCTCATATTTGTTTTTCTCCCTCCTATGCAAGATTCAGTGTAGACCAGGAGTGTCCAACTTTGGCAATTTTAAGACTTGTGGATCTCAACTCCCAGAATTCTCCAGCCACCATGGCTGGAGAATTAGAATTAGAATTAGAATTAGAATTAGAATTAGAATAGAATAGAATAGAATAGAATAGAATAGAATAGAATAGAATAGAATAGAATAGAATAGAATAGAATAGAATATAGAATATAGAATATAGAATATAGAATATAGAATATAGAATATAGAATAGAATAGAATAGAATAGAATAGAATAGAATAGAATAACAGAGTTGGAAGGGACCTTGGAGGTCTTCTAGTCCAACCCCCTGCCCAGGCAGGAAATCCTATACCACTTCTGACAAATGGTTATCCAACATCTTCTTAAATATTTCCATTGTTGGGGCATTAACAACTTCTTCAGGCAAGTTGTTCCACTTATTAATTGTTCTGTCAGGAAATTTCTCTTTAGTTCTAAATTGCTTTTCTCCTTGATTAGTTTCCACCCATTGCTTCTTGTTCTACCCTCAGGTGCTTTGAAGAATAGTTTGACTCCCTCTTCTTTGTGGCAACCCCTCAGATATTGGAACACTGTTATCATGTCTCCCCCAGTCCTTCTCTTCATCAAACTAGACATACTCAGTTCCTGCAACCGTTCTTTATATGTTTTAGCCTCCAGGCCCCTAATCATCTTGTTGCTCTTCTCTGCACTCCTTCTAGAGTTCAACATCTTTTTTACACTGTGGCGACAAAAACTGGGAGTTGAAGTCCACAATTCGGGGAGTTGAAGTCCACAAGTCTTAAAGTTGCCAAAGTTGGGCACCCCTGGTGTGTACTGTAGACTGTTTAACGTATTCCTGGAAGGATCTATGTTCCTTTCTCCAAAGGCCTCAGAAACCTGCCTTGTTGGCTTGAAGGGGATTATTTAAAGTGCCAAAGAAATTAACTCTGGGCTTCAAACCCAGAATATTTTGTCAAAATCAAATTTATTTCAACGAGGGAGATTCACTCTAATGCCTGGAAAGAAACGGCGAAGAATCAATGAGGTATGAATAGCCGGAAGACGGGACAATTACCACCCTTCTGAAACAATATATTTGTAAAGTTAATTTTGCCCGAACGTGAACAATCTCCTTACACTTGACTCTTTTCTATTGCCTCTTCCATGCTTGAACTCTCCTTGAACTTTGAAGATCCATCTTGAGAGGGTTGAGATGGCCCTCTCTCTTTTGCATCTGGTTATTTTAGCTCCAATTTGCAGCCCTTAAAACAGCAATTATCGTGATATACTGCCAAAGTCACCCGAAGTGGATTCGTCTCCAGAATCAGCCCATCTCTGTATAGAAGTCATGAATGGAAGGACCACAGCCATGATTTTAAATGACTTGATTAATTCTGAAACAACATTTCAGAGTCCATTAAGTACAGCAGGTGTCGGGGGTCTTGTCTGTACTTCCACCCGGCATCAAATGGCTATTTCAGCTTCCCTTAAAGAACTGATATTTATTGGCCTTTCTTTTCCATAGGGGTTTCTTTTGCTCTCTTCATTCAAGTTGGCCGGCCTTTGGGGTCAATATAGACAATGCAACCTTTCTCTAAATCACACTGCTGAATTTATGTCACCCAATTATAATTTGTTCCTTTGAAAATACCCAGCAAGGCCTGGGCCAGGAAGTGGAGCCATGTTGAGAAAATCCTTCTTCGTTAGCGAGGTGGGTTTTTTTTTTTTTGTTAACGCAAAAAAAGGGGGGGGGGGAAGCGAACAACTCAGGCTGTTTCACACGTGCAGGATTTCTCCGCTCCCGATCACTGTACCATTGACAGCTGGCTGCTAAATGTGTGAACGGCGTTGTATATAATGTGAGGAGATGTGTGGAGATGTGAAATAATGTGAGGAGATGTGAAAAACCTGCCTGTGATATTAGATAGCTCGGATCAATCTCCACGATTATATAAATCTTGTAGTTATGAACTTGTCTAAATCCTGTAGTTGTGAACGTGTACGAGTGAACTGAAGTTTTGGAACGGTCAAAAGGATCTTAGAGAGATTATTTTCCAAAATTTTAATTAGAGAAGAATAGGGAGGTCAGGCCCCAAACCAAGAATGACATGTGGTGATTCTTCCAAGCCGAGTTCTTTATTGTTTCACACCTATAGACAGAATCTTGCCAGACTGAAAACTCAACTATCTACCCCACATCATCACGGCGGCACCATGTGACGTATCAGGACTCCCCCCCCCCGTGTTAACCTGGGTGTGGGCGTGGCCAGTGCATGACACATCCAGCCCACAGGCTGAGAGTTTGACAGCCCTGATCTACACCTACAATATGCTTTCTCTCACACATGGTATCTGGGCTGAGTTGCCTCTTACTCCTCTGGAATGCACCCTCTCCCTTCTGGGTTACAGTTAGTCCTCGACGTATGACCACAATTGAACGCAACATTTCTGTTGCTAAGTAAGACATTTGTTAAGCGAGCTTTGTTCCGTTTTGTGACTTTTCTTGCCACAGTGGTTAAGTGAATCATTGCAGTTGCTAAGTTAGTAAGAGGGTTGTTAAGGGAATTTGGCTTCCCCACTGACCTTGCAAAAGGTGATCCCATGACCCCGACATAATGCAACCATCATAAATATGAACCAATTGCCAAGCATTTGAATTTTGATGGTTGTAAGAGGAAAATCGTCATGTCACTTTTCTCAGTGCCATTGTAACTTTGAACAGACATTAAATGAACTGTTATAAGTCAAGGATTACCCCCCCCCTCTCTCCCTCTCCCCTCTTGATATATATATAGAAAGACAGAAAGATAGATAGATAGATAGATAGATAGATAGATAGATAGATAGATAGATAGATATAGATATAGATATAGATATAGATATAGATATAGATATAGATATAGATATAGATATAGATATAGATATAGATATAGATATAGATATACCTCCACCCAATCAGAACACAGCCAAGCTCCCACCCAATCAGCTCACACCCCCACCAGCAGTTAAAAGGAAGAGACAGCTGCGATCTCACATTGCTCCTGGAAGCACGAAGCCGAGAACACCAGCCTGAAGATGACGAATGAGACTTCGCCAAAACGTCGCCAAGATACTTCCAATTTTACGTGGGAGAAGACCCGAATAACCAAAGATCTACATACAAACACCCGCAAAAACCTCAGAAAACAGATATAGATATAGATAGATACAGATACAGATACAGATACAGATAGATACAGATACAGATACAGATACAGATACAGATACAGATATAGATATAGATATAGATATAGATATAGATATAGATATAGATATAGATAATAGATAGTTGTGTGTGTGTGTTTATACACATATGCAGACAGATAGACACACACACTGTATATATACACAATATATATATATATAGTATACAATATACATGGAACATACACACACACACACACACACACACACACATTTATTTCAGGGGTGGGTTCTACTTATCTCTCTTACTGATTCTCAATGGGAGCGCACACAGAAGCTTCTGTGCATGCGTAGATCGTTCATGATGACATCTGGGTGGGTGGGCGGAGCCTCCTGCCGCCATTACTACCGGTTCGCAAGAACCGGACCGAACCAGGAACTGCCTTGTTTTTAATTCTTTTTTTATTTACATATTTTTACGTGACCTGGAGATGGTTGATTAAAAAAAATAAAAAAAAATAAACAGGGCCTATTTCTGTACGTGGGTCCTGAGTGGTAGTCCTAACGGTACAGAGAGCATCTAACATTTGGTATATCAGCAAGGTGTCCAGAATTCGATAGCGTGCCAGGCTTACAAGCAACAGATATCGCCCTCGGCAATGAACTGTTCTCCTACGGAGATCTTTAGACGTGATAGGTAGCTGTCCTCTAAGAATCAGTCGGTGCTCATTAAGGTTGATTTGGTAGTTCTGCTTTAATTTAGCTGAAAAAAATCCAGGTGACCATAGATAACAGCGGGTGACAGTTTGGTGTAGTGGCGAAAGGCATCAGAGTAGGAACTGGGAGAGGAACTGAGTTCTAGACCTAACTTATGTTCAAAGCCAGCTGGGTCCCTTTCTCAGTCATGTGAAGAAGGCAAGGGCAAAGCATTTCTGAAAATGTTGCCAAGCTCCTTGGTATGGATTGATCCATACTGGCACCAGGAGTCCAGAATGAATTGAAATAAGTAAACAAAGATAACAACCAACAGAGGTTTGCAGCCTGGATTTGAGGGCCATGATTATAGGTCTAAATAAATAAAAAAAATGTTTAGAGTGTCAAACTCACTGTTGTCGTCACTTCACGTATCATGACTTTTTTGCCCTTCGCTAAAATGGGGGCTGGCATGACGAGCATGTGGGCCATGAGTTTGACACCGCTGATTTAGAGGGTCCTCAGGTAATTGGGATTCATTCTGCCTTGAGTTATGTAAATGTAAAGGAGTCCCTACGGATTTTACCCCGCTAGTCGTTGCCGATTATAGGGGTCAGTGCTCATCTCTGTTTCAAGGCCATTGGGCCAGAGCTTTCCTGAAGACATTTCTGGAGTCATGTGGCCAGCATGACGTCACAGAGTGCTGTTACTTTCCCATCGAAATGGTACCTATTTATCTACTTGCGTTTGCATGCTTTCGAACTTCTAGGTTGGTAGGAGCTGGAGCGAGGATGGGAACTCATCCTATCCCATGGCATTTGAACCCAGGCTGCCTTGAGTTATGTGTTGGGTTTTAATTCATCTTATGTTGAAGGTATGACCATTGGCCCAAAGGAACAGGAAGGGAGTAAAAAAAAAAAGTCAAGATGGCACTGTGCAGCCTATTGTAACCCAGACCCAAGTAGGTAGTAGTTGATGCAAACAGTTCCAAAACATACAGACTTTATTAGAACAGCTGAGAATTAGCTCATTCTCAGCGTAGTCCAAACGAAATCAAAACAAGCTCTTCATAACACAAATTCTTCAGTCTAATCACCAACCTTGGTATAATTAGGCAAACTGCCAAAGTCTTCTCTTGGCAAAAGTTCAGAAGCAGAAGACGCCGACCAGAGATAAGTGCAGCAAGACAAGAACAAATCTATCGATGTTGTTTTCTAACAAAGAGCCCAAGAGCCATTGTCCTCTTTGCTATAGCTCCTCTTGCCTTCTGGCAGCTCTTCTCATACATGCACTAGGAACAGACTCCTCCTGTTCTTCTGCCTCTCTACTGTCAGCCTCTGGAGGCTCCGGAGTCCACACATCACTCCCTGATGGCCCTGGCCCCATCTCTGCCTTTGATGCAGAGCCATCATCCGGGCCTTCTCCAGCCTCCAGGACTGGCCCATGTTCTTCCTCAGCCTCATCGCTGTCTGACTCCGCTGCCAGCTCCACAGGCTGCTGGCGGACCACAATACAGCCAAAACTCTGCCCCTTCTATGCATTGTGACATGTGCAAAAATCACAGGACTTTGATTACGTGATTGTGGTTGTTATCTTTACTGGTGGCTGCACCCTGTATAGGAAGTGACTTCTTCAGATAAAAATGGTCTCAGTTATATGAAGCCAGACTGTGACTGAATGCTCAACAGTAGGACCAGTGGTTTGGAGATACTCAACCTACTTTATAAGATTGTTGGTTGTTGGGCAGGAGAAAAACTAATAGAACATAGAATGACAGAGTTGGAAGGGATGTTGGAGGTCTCTCTGAACACGACAAACCCTCTGTAGTTAAATCAATGATTCCTTTATTAGGAGTGCCAGCAGTCCCAGCAAAAAGCTTCTCTCTCATTGCCGGCTAACAGGTCTGTCTGGCAGGGAGATGAATAGTTGTTTGCCATGTCTATTCATCTCTGCCCCCTGCCTTTTATCCCCAGTGCTAGGGTGGGGCTAGGATCCAGTCCCAAGGATCGGCCCACAGATTTCCACTGCTCTCCTCTCCTCTGCCTTCTGCGCATCCGCACGTCAGGCACTGGACCCAGCTCCAGATCTGGGGGCTGTTGACTCTCCATCTGAGAGCTGATGGACGGTCCAGGCTCCGCCTCTGTCTCTTTGTCTCTCTCTCTCTGACAGTTCCATTCCCTCTTCCCCCTCAGAGGTCTCAGATTGCTTTGATGCTGACCTTGACTCCCAAGCCTCTTCCTCATCTGATTTGGTTGCTGGAGGTATTGGTGGCCAACAGGCCACAACATAGTCCAACCCCCCTCTACTCAAGCAGGACACCCTATACCAGTGATGGCTAACCTTTTTGCCATCGCGTGCCAAAAGCGGTAGGAGCGTGGTGGGGTCACACGCATGCGTGCCACATCCATAATTCTATGCACCCCGCCCCTCCTGTGCTCCCCCTGCTTTTGGCACATGATGGCCCGGTGGGCCCGGTAGGCCTGTTTTTTGCTCTCCCCAGGTTCCAGAGCCTTTCTATGAGCCTGGGGAGGGCAAAAATGGCCTCCCCCCCTGAGATCCTCCAGAGGCCGGAAACATGTGTTTCCTGATTTCTGATAGGCCCAGAAGGCCCGAAAATCAGCTGGCTGGCACACACATGCATGCCGGAGTTGAGCTCACGTGCCCACCGATATGGCTCCGTGTGCCACCGATTCGCCATCATGGCCCTATACCATTTCAGACAAATGGCTTGTCCAGTCTCTTCTTGAAAGCCTCCAGTGATGGAATATTCAACCTCTGAAAGCAAGCCATCCCAGTGGTTGATTGTTCTCACTGTTAATGAGAACAAGAGAGCAGTACATGAAGTGTTTTGAGCTCCTAAATGGAAATCAAGATACGATTCCTGTAGCCAACCAACCAAATACAAATTGGAAATCTGCACAGAGCATAGGGTAATTCCATTTTTATGGTTCTGTGTATGTGTTTATCCTTTGCTCTCTAAAAATGTCATACGTTTTTGGGTTGCCAGCAGCCGTCTTTTGTCACTCTTGCCAGTTGGAGCAATGCTTTAGCAGAGTTAACATCCTGCCTGTTAAAAGTGGCAGAGAAGCTCTTGAAAGTATCCCAAATTCCAGATAGCAATTTGAATGTTACTAGCTGACAATAATAATAATAATAATAAAAAAACAACACATGCAGGTGAACTGTGGCGTTTGGGTCAGCAAGAACATCCTGGAGAAGAAATAATGAGAACCCCATGGTGATCACTGGTGATGGATGATGAATGATCATCATTCTCGTTGGATGCCCTGATCAGTTCCATCCATGTTTGTCTCTCTTGGAAGCTGAAAATGAATTCCAGGCAACTTAAAGTATCAGATTGCCCATCAGATACGGTAGTTTGAAAAAGAAGGAAAGAGAAGGAGATGGAGATGGAGAAAGAGAAGGAGAAGAGAAGGAGGCGGAGATGGAGATGGAGACGGATGGAGAAGGAGATGGAGATGGAGTAGGAGATGGAGAAGGAGATGGAGATGGAGTAGGAGATGGAGAAAGAGAAGGAGAAGAGAAGGAGACGGAGATGGAGATGGAGATGGAGACGGATGGAGAAGGAGATGGAGATGGAGATGGAGATGGAGATGGAGTAGGAGATGGAGAAGGAGAAGGAGAAGGAGAAGGAGAAGGAGAAAGAGAAGGAGAAGGAGAAGGAGAAGGAGAAGGAGAAGGAGAAGGAGAAGGAGAAGGAGACAGAGAAGAAGGAGACAGAGAAGGAGATGGAGATGGAGTTGGAGATGGAGAAAGAGAAGGAGACAGAGAAGGAGACGGAGACGGAGACAGATGGAGAAGGAGATGGAGATGGAGATGGAGTAGGAGATGGAGAAGGAGAAAGAGAAGGAGAAGGAGAAGGAGAAGAAGAAGGAGAAGAAGGAGAAGGAGAAGGAGAAGGAGACAGAGAAGGAGAAGGAGACAGAGAAGGAGACAGAGGAGGACAGGGATAGGGACAAGGACAAGGAGACGGAGATGGAGACAGAGATGGAAAAGGAGCTGGAGTTGGAGCTGGAGAAGGAGAAGGAGACAAAGAAGGAGAAAGAGAAGGAGACAGAGATGGACAAGGAGATGGAGGAGGAGATAGAGATGGAGTAGGAGATGGAGATGGAGTAGAAGATGGAGAAGGAGAAGGAGAAGGAGAAGGAGAAGGAGAAGGAGAAGGAGAAGGAGAAGGAGAAGGAGAAGGAGACAGAGAAGAAGGAGACAGAGAAGGAGATGGAGATGGAGTTGGAGATGGAGAAAGAGAAGGAGACAGAGAAGGAGACGGAGACGGAGACAGATGGAGAAGGAGATGGAGATGGAGTAGGAGATGGAGAAGGAGAAAGAGAAGGAGAAGGAGAAGGAGAAGAAGAAGGAGAAGAAGGAGAAGGAGAAGGAGAAGGAGAAGGAGACAGAGAAGGAGAAGGAGACAGAGAAGGAGACAGAGGAGGACAGGGATAGGGACAAGGACAAGGAGACGGAGATGGAGACAGAGATGGAAAAGGAGCTGGAGTTGGAGCTGGAGAAGGAGAAGGAGACAAAGAAGGAGAAAGAGAAGGAGACAGAGATGGACAAGGAGATGGAGGAGGAGATAGAGATGGAGTAGGAGATGGAGATGGAGTAGAAGATGGAGAAGGAGAAGGAGAAGGAGAAGGAGAAGGAGAAGGAGAAGGAGAAGGAGAAGGAGAAGGAGAAAGAGAAGGAGAAGCATTTGCATCTCAGGATCTTCCTTTGCTAAACAAATAACTTCTAGCATGCAGGCTCCGGCAAATGGTCAATATTTGATAGAATAGCCAAAGTGTTATTTTTTGTTATTTATATCCTTTTCTCAGGATTGTCAGTTCTCCCTGATGGAGAGGAAAATGACATTTAGAGGGATTTTAGGTGACAAACACTCTGTTTAATGAAGCTTGGAGTTATGACCAGGAAGTTCAAAGTACCGTTATTATCTGCATGAGCAGTGAAATGCTGTGGGCCTCGAGATGCAGAAAGAAATTTCTGCCATAAATGGGCGCATTGATCATCCCTAATATCACACCAAAAGGTCGGTTTGTGTGTGTGTGTGTGTATGTCTGCATATGTGTGGTGGAGATGAGAGAATGGAAGAGAAAGTTTGCCTCCTTGAGTTATTTGTAAAAATAATAAAGGCAGGCTAAAAATAAATAAGAGAGCCCATTCGGTCTAGTGGTTACAGCACCAGGCTAGAAGACAAGAGACTGTGAGTTCTAGTCCCGCCTTAGCCATGAAAGCCAGCTGGGTGAATTTGGGCCAATCACCAGGAGACTGGGAGTTCTAGTCCCGCCTTAGCCATGAAAGCCAGCTGGGTGAATTTGGGCCAATCACCAGGAGACTGGGAATTCTAGTCCCGCCTTAGCATAAAAGCCAGCTGGATGAATTTGGGCCAATCACCAGGAGACTGGGAGTTCTAGTCCCACCTTAGTCATGAAAGCCAGCTGGGTGAATTTGGGCCAATCACCAGGAGACTGGGAATTCTAGTCCCGCCTTAGCCATGAAAGCCAGCTGGGTGAATTTGGGCCAATCACCAGGAAACTGGGAGTTCTAGTCCCGCCTTAGCCATGAAAGCCAGCTGGGTGAATTTGGGCCAATCACCAGGAGACTGGGAATTCTAGTCCCGCCTTAGCCATGAAAGCCAGCTGGGTGAATTTGGGCCAATCACCAGGAGACTGGGAGTTCTAGTCCCGCCTTAGCCATGAAAGCCAGCTGGGTGAATTTGGGCCAATCACCAGGAGACTGGGAGTTCTAGTCCCGCCTTAGCCATGAAAGCCAGCTGGGTGAATTTGGGCCAATCACCAGGAGACTGGGAATTCTAGTCCCGCCTTAGCATAAAAGCCAGCTGGATGAATTTGGGCCAATCACCAGGAGACTGGGAGTTCTAGTCCCACCTTAGTCATGAAAGCCAGCTGGGTGAATTTGGGCCAATCACCAGGAGACTGGGAATTCTAGTCCCGCCTTAGCCATGAAAGCCAGCTGGGTGAATTTGGGCCAATCACCAGGAAACTGGGAGTTCTAGTCCCGCCTTAGCCATGAAAGCCAGCTGGGTGAATTTGGGCCAATCACCAGGAGACTGGGAATTCTAGTCCCGCCTTAGCCATGAAAGCCAGCTGGGTGAATTTGGGCCAATCACCAGGAGACTGGGAGTTCTAGTCCCGCCTTAGCCATGAAAGCCAGCTGGGTGAATTTGGGCCAATCACCAGGAGACTGGGAGTTCTAGTCCCACCTTAGTCATGAAAGCCAGCTGGGTGAATTTGGGCCAATCACCAGGAGACTGGGAATTCTAGTCCCGCCTTAGCCATGAAAGCCAGCTGGGTGAATTTGGGCCAATCACCAGGAGACTGGGAGTTCTAGTCCCGCCTTAGCCATGAAAGCCAGTTGGGTGGATTTGGGTCATTCACTTTCTCTCAGCCCAACTCATCTTACAGGGTTGTTGTTAGGGGGAATACAAGAGGAGGATGTGTGTTAAATATGTTTGCTGCCTTGAAACAAGTGATAAACCATAACATACCAGTAGGAGAAGATAGTAGAAAGGACGAGAAGATGAGAAAAACGATAATAGCAATACAGCCTACTATATGAGTAAATTTCTTAGGCCTAAGACAGTGCTGTAGGAATTGCCTGTTCAGCAGAGTGATGGCACGGGGAGGGGGGGGGGAGGCTTTCCTCGAGCCTCCAGGATGGTGAAAATGGCCTCCTGAAGGCTATGGAGGTCCTCCAGAGGCCAAAAATGGGGCCGTTTCGGGACTTCTGTAACTTCCGGGTGGCCTGTTTTTCACCCTCCCAGAGCCGCTGAACTTACCGGGCATCCAAAATGGACCGCATGGAGACTCCTGGGAGGGGAGGGGTAGGGTGGGCGGGGCAAGTAAGTCCTGGCAACTACCAGTTTGGTGAACCAAATGTAAAATTAGCATCCGGTTTGCCTCAACCGATCCAAACTGGATGAATCTCACCCCTGTCTATATGTTGTCTCAACATTCTTTCTAACCACGTATGTATTTTTGTGCAGAATTTTTTTTGCTTTTGAACACGTCCACCGCATATGCTTCATGATTACGTTTTCAACATTTGCTGCACATGTTTTTAAACATTTTTGCTTGTCTGGCCGGTGGTAGATGCTGTTTTTGTGAACGTTGTGCATTAATGCTGTATTCTGTTATGCCGTAGGAAATAAATAAAGGAGCCAGCGGTCAGGAAATATGGTTTTGGTAGAGTAGCAGTAAAGGCTTTAGAAAAGACATGCAGACGCTGGGATGCATCTGTAAGTACAAAGATCAGAATCATTGAGGCATTCATTTTCCCCCTCTATGGTGGTTAATGGTGAATTTCAAAGAACCAAACTAAGAAAGAGCATTTGGGTTTTTGAACTTTGGTGTTGAAGATATTTCCTGAAAATACTATGGATATAGCACTAACTATACCGTCTGTACCAGGGGTGAAATCCAGCAGGTTCTGACAGGTTCTGAAGAACTGGTAGCGGAAATTTTGAGTAGTTTGGAGAACTGGCAAATACCATCTCTGGCTGGCCTCAGAGTGGGGTGGGAATAGAGATTTTGCAGTATCCTTCCCCCAGGAGTGGGGAGGGAATGGGGATTTTGCAGTATCCTTCCCCTGCCATGCCCACCAAGCCACGCCCACCAAGCCATACCATGCCCACCAAGCCACGCCCACAGAACTGGTAATAAAAAAAAATTGGATTTCACCACTGGTCTATACCGTCCCATTATTTTTTGCCATTGAAATTCATATGATCTTTCTTCCCTCTTTGTGATCTGATCCAACTTTTCATCCAATGCCTACTCAGACCTCCTGGAAAACCAGCTGCCACTTCTGATTTTGCAACAGCAAATAGCAAGGAAGAATGCTTAGACAGTCTGTATCACTTGTCTTTTAAGTGTTGCCAGAACTGTGTGCTGTCTCCCTAGAAAGAATTCTGCTTGGAAATTATAAAATATGCAATCTTTTGTTTTAAAAAGTTAACTTCTTTCCCCCACAAAAGCATCCAAATGGCTGCATCTTTCCATGGTTGTTGATGACTTCCTTCCTTCCTTCCTTCCTTCCTTCCTTCCTTCCTTCCTTCCTTCCTTCCTTCCTTCCTTCCTTCCCTTCCCTTCCCTTCCCTTCCCTTCCCTTCCCTTCCCTTCCCTTCCCTTCCCTTTTTAAATTACAGTTTCATTTTAGTACCCTTGGAAATGTAAAATGACTCCTGCTTTTTTTATACAGTTTATCAGCAATTCCTGTTATAACCATCCTTGGTTGAATTTACTCCTCCCTTCTAATGATAACTCTGGGAGAAAATTCAAGATCACTTTTTCATTTTCAGAATTGGCTTTTTTTCCTGTTCAAGCAACATCCCCCAAGAGAACAGCCAACAAAATGACCCCTTTTGTGTAAGCAGTTAGTCTACTTCATCCACACGTTTCTAGTTATTCAAAGAAAATATTAGTGGACAACCATTTAGATATGAGCCAGCCATGTGCAGCAGCTGCCAAAAAAGCCAACACAGTTCTGGGCTGCATAAACAGAGGGACAGAATCAAGATTACGGTAAAATGTTAATACCACTTTATAATGCCTTGGTAAGGCCACACTTGGAATACTGCATCCAGTTTTGGTCGCCACGATGTAAAAAAGATGTGGAGACTCTAGAAGAGTGCAGAAAAGAGCAACAAAGATGATTAGGGGAGTGGAGGCTAAACAGATGAAGAACGGTTGCAGGAACTGGGTATGTCTAGTTTGATGAAGAGAAGGATTGGGGGCAAGGGTGGGACAGGTTCGGACCGGTTCTATAGAACCGGTAGTAAAACCGGCGGGAGGCTCCGCCCACCGACCCCAACGTCATCAGGACGCTTCTGCACATGTGCGGCCCCGTTGTGAACCAGTAGTAGAACCCACCCCTGACTAGGGGTGACATGATAGCATTGTTCCAATATCTAAGGGGCTGCCCCAAAGAAGAGGGGGGCAACCAAAAGACAAGGGTAGGACAAGACTGACTCACACTTTCATTTATATTCCGCTTCGCTCACAGCTTGGCAAAGAGACATGATAGCAGTGTTCCAATATCTCAGGGGCTGCCCCAAAGAAGAGGGAGTCAAGCTATTCTCCAAAACACCTGAAGGCAGGACAAGAAGCAATGGGTGGAAACTAATCAAGGAGAGAAGCAACCTAGAACATAAGGAGAACAGTTGGAACAATTCATCAGTGGAACAACTTGCGCCCAGAAGTTGTGGATGCTCCAACACTGGAAGTTTTTAAGAAGAGGTTGGATAACTATTTGTCTGAAATGGTGTAGGGTTTCCTGCTTAAAGAGGGGGTTGGACTAGAAGACCTCCAAGGTCCCTTCCAACTCTGTTATTCTATTCTATTCTATTCTATTCTATTCTATTCTATTCTATTCTATTCTATTCTATTCTATTCCATTCCATTCCATTCCATTCCATTCCATTCCATTCCATTCCATTCTATTCTATTCTATTCTATTCTATTCTATTAATTCTCCATAACGATTCTCTTGAACACAGTGCCCCCAAAACACTCCAGGAATGAAAATGCAGTCGTCCTTGAAGGGCCGTGTACCTTTCCGAAGTCTGTGAAGCAATGCTCCAAACTTTTCAAAAGTACAACAAGCATCTACTCATAAATCTAGCACTGTCAAAAACACTGAGTTGGGAAAAGGTGTTCGTTGCAAAATTTATTAAGAGCAATGTGTGCCAGAAGAAAACGAATTTTGTGCGGAGGGGAGGTGCAAACCGATGTAGACGGAGGTGGGTTACACGTATTTTTACCACTGGTTCACCCCATGCACGCGCACATGCTCGCTTTGTGCATCTTCCACGCATACACCCAGTCTTCTGTGCATACACTTTGCTTGTGCGCATGCCTTCGTGCATGTGCCTGGCCTCAAAAACGTGGCTAAATAGGACGGCATTGCGCCAGACCGGGTGGGCAGGGCGGCGCGGGCCCACCCGCGCTCACCCGCGATATCTCTACCGGTTCGCTTGAACCAATCCAAAATGGCTGAATACATGCCATGGATGTAGAGATGTTGAGACTCCAGAAAGAGTGCAGAAAAGAGCAACGAGAATGATGAGGAGGTTGGAGGTTAAAACATATGAAATACGGTTGCAGGGATTGGGGGTGTCTAGTTTAATGAAAAGAAGGATTGGGGGCAAGGGTAGGACAGGTTCGGACCGGTTCTATAGAACCGGTAGTAAAACCGGCGGGAGGCTCTGCCCACCGACCCCAACGTCATCAGAACGCTTCTGCGCATGTGCGGCCCCGTTGCAAACCAGTAGTAGAACCCACCCCTGACTAGGGGTGATATGATAGCATTGTTCCAATATCTAAGAGGCTGCCCCAAAGAAGAGCAGGTCAACCAAAACACAAGGGTAGGACAAGACTGACTCACACTTTCATTTATATTCTGCTTCGCTCACAGCTTGACAAAGAAAAGTGTGTGTGTGTGTGTGTGTGGAATGGAACACAAGGGTGGGAGGGGAATGGCATCCAAGCATCGTTGGTTCCCGTGAGACATTGCTCACCCCTCAAGGACACCCTGAGCAGATGTCGAAGTGTGGCTGGCTGGTTCCCATAATAAAATGAACAGAAGTGATTGGTGGACTGTAATGAACTGTGGGTGGCCCCCAAGGAAAGGGAGAATGAATTATGCTCGCTTTTGTGCAGGAAGCCCAGAGCTGGTTTTGCTTCTTCTGTGCCAATGTGGTTTATTCAGTAAAGTTTGATACTCTTGGTAAAATAATGTCCCAGGAGTTTCTTTATTTGGGTTTGCCAACTGGACAGTTGACAACAAGAAGCAATGGATGGATACAACCTAGAGCTAATGTAGAAAGTTAGCACCCGTCAGTCTCCTAGAAGAATGAAATAGTTTAGGAAATATTAAAAAGGCAAAATATTATATTTCCCTAAAAGAGGAATGGAGAAACATCTTTTGGAGACAGAAAGCAGCCCTTACCTTTCTTAATAGCCCTCAGCAGATGTCAGCACTTAAGAGATAAGGAGCTTATTGAGAACTAGATAGCTCTATTCATAAGCAAATACCCTCACCCAAGAGCAAAACAGAACAAAAGCCATTAAGTCACACTAGGAATTACTGCATCACCCTCAGAAACTTCAACCAAACTTAGCTCAGACAAACACCATAGCTAGCTATGACCCCTAGATGACCCCATGGGAGTCTGACAACAGCCATTAGAATGCATGTTCTTGCACAGGAACAGGAAGCTCAAGTGCAAAGCCCAAGAGAAGGTATAAATATCCCTCACTCTCAACTCCATGTGGTCAGCTGCATGCAGAACCAGAAACATGTGGTTCCGCTTCATCAATAAATGGGTCCTCTTTCCAATCAGCCTCCATTTTGTCTCCAGTGCCTTTCTTCCAGCTTGGAACTGAATCAGATGGATGTTTCTTTCCACACTAAAGAGACATTTCCTGACAGTGAGAACAAGGAGCCTGGTGGCTCAGCAGACTAAAGCATTGCCTGTAATTTCTGTGAGTTCAATCCTAGCCAGGCTCAAGGTCGACTCAGCCTTCCATCCTTTCTAAGGTAGGTAAAATGAGGACCCAGTTTGTGGGGGCAATAAGCTGACTTTGTATAAATACACAAAAGTATGAAGGCTATTGCTTAACACCTTGTAAGACGCCCTGAGTTTCCAGAGAAGGGCGGCATATAAATCAAATTTTAAAAAAAAATATCAGTGGAATAATTTACCTACAGAAGTTGTGGGTGCTTCATCACTTTCAATAAGAGATTTGTTTGAACTGGTATAGTCAGTGGTGGGATTCAGCTGTTCTATCCAGTTCGGCCGAACCAGGAGTGGCGACTGTGGGAGGCTCCGCTCACCCACTTGGGTGTAATGCGCGAGCAAAGAGCATGCATGGAGCGTCGTGCGCATGCACAGGGGAGGTGTGTGGGCAAAGCGCGCGTGAGCATGCTCACATTTGCGAACTGGTAGGAAAGGGATGCAGTGGCTCAATGTCTAAGATGCTGAGCTTGTTGATCGAAAGGTTAGCAGTTCAGCGGTTCGAATCCCAAGTGCTGCGTAACAGGGTGAGTTCCCGTTACTTGTCCCAGCTTCTGCCAACCTAGCAGTTCGAAACCACATAAAGAATGCAAGTAGAAAAATAGGGACCACCTTTGGTGGGAAGGTAACAGCATTCCGTGCACCTTTGGAGTTGAGTCATGCCGGCCACATGACCACGGAGACGTCTTCGGACAGTGCTGACTCTTCGGCTTTGAAACGGAGATGAGCACTGCCCCCTAGAGTCGTGAATGACTAGCACAGATGTGCTTACCTTTACCTTTAGGGAAGGTAAGTGAATCCCACCTCTGGGTTTAGTGTCTCCTGCTCGAGCAGGGAGTTGGACTAGAAGGCCTCCAAGGTCCCTTCCCTTCCAACTCTATTATTCTATGTTCCCAAAACAGAACAATTGAAACTAAGTCTTGAAATGTAAGAAATAGGAAAACTAAAACAAGTGGATGGATCCTTCCTGGCTCTGGAAACATAATTCTTTCCCCTTCCGTTATATTTATGTGCTGCCTTAGAGTTCATAATTGCTTTCCTTTGGTCTTTTACATACTTGAACCTGATGTATTGCAGAGAAGCACACTTTGAAAAGGAGCTTTCCGGTGTTTGTTCAAGGCAGTCAACATATGGCTTCCTTAAAACACGATAAAAATGTCACAGATAAGGAAAAATCAATGGGAACCATTCCCCAAATCACCTTGTGACTGCAACCTGAATTATCTAGACAATGCATTGCAAGTCTTTTGACAAGGGGAATGAAGGAATATGTAAAACATATGGTTTTTTTCCCCCCATAGAAACCACCCTGCTTAACTTTGAAATTTAGCTCTCTACTTTCTAATGGCAGTGGGCCTTTGAATATACTCATAGGATCTTTAGGTAGCCCCCATAGGAATTGTGAGTGAAATGTGATCTTTGCAAATTTCTTTATCCAATGTTATTTATTTTATGTTGTTGTTAGCTGTGAAGTCGTGCTGACCCATCATGATCCCATAGACAATGTTCCTCCAGGCCTTCCTGTCCTCTACCCTCCTATGGAGTCCATTTAAGCTCACGTCGACTGCTTCAGTGACTCCATCCAGCCACCTCGTTCTCTGTCGTCTCCTTCTTCTTTTGCCCTCAATCGTTCCCAGCATTAGGCTCTTCTCCAGGGAGTCCTTTCTTCTCATTAGTGGCCAAAGTATTTGAGTTTCATCTTCAGGATCTGGCCTTCTAAAAAGCAGTCAGGGATGATCTCCTCTAGGACTAACTGGTTTGATCACCTTGCAGTCCAAGGGACTCGCAGGAGTCTTCTCCAGCATCATAGTTTAAAGGCCTCAATTCTTTGGCGCTCAGCCTTCCTTATGGTCCAACTTTCACAGCCATGCATTGCAACTGGGGAAACCAGTTTATTTTATTTAGCATATGGCAAAAAAAGTTAAAGAGCATCCTACTGAGGATTGACCAGGTCTTACAATGTATTTTGACTCCTTTAGGTTCAGGGAATGCTGTGACACTCTGACGGAGCGAAAGAGGGACATTCTTGCATTCAGATCTGAAGTTGACTGAAGTTGTTATCCAGCCAATTTCTGGCTGTCCTAATAACTTGCCTTCAGAAGTCGTGGGTGCTACATCACTGAAGGCCTTCAAAAAAGACTGAAATTATTTGTTTGAAATGATACAGGTCAGTGATGGGGAAACTTTTAGACACTGAGTGCTCAAACTGTGCGCATGTGTATGCCCAAACTGAAAGGTGTGTGCGCCTCAACAGAGGGGACTCTGCGTGCCACTTCTGACATGCATGCCATAGGTTCGCCATCACGGATATAGGGCAGTAGTGGGTTGCCCCGGTTCTCACCGGTTCTGTAGAACCGGTAGTAAAACCGGCGGAAAGCTCCACCCACCGACTCCAATGTCATCAAAATTGGTATATTTTTAAGATCGGAGATAAGATTTAAATTTGATGAAGTAATAATTAAATAAAGGTTTAATGAATATTATATGAAGTAATAACAAAATGTACGGAAGTTTTAGAAATGGAATAAGATTCAGAAATATAAATATGTTTGAACTGTATTCTGAGTATTTAGGGGAAGAATTGTGAAATGTATTATGAGGTACTATTTGAATTAAGATTTAAGGAGGATTAATAGAAGGGTAACCGTTTTGATTAAGTTAATATGAGTAAGCTTACTATAAGATGGCAATAGTTGAGATATGTGAGCCAAGATTAAGAAATAAATGTTATGGCAAAAATAGAATATATAAAATTGTGTTAAAGATGGAACAAAAAGTTGAACAAACTTATGACCGAATGCTCTGTTCCAAAAAGATGTATTGTATGTTTGTCTGTGTGTGTTTTTTTAAAAATGGCAAAAACAAAAAATGCTTCTGTGCATGTGCAGAAGAGCGCATGAGTACATGAGCGAAGCGCATGCATGCGCGGCCCCATTGCGAACCGGTAGTAAAGGTAAGTAGAACCCACCTCTGATATAGGGTCTCCTGCTCAAGGAGAGTTGGATTAGAAAACTTCGGAGGTCCCTTCCACTTCTATTATTTTATGTTCTAATAGGTGGATGTCTGAAGCAAAGCTTGTTTATTTTTTATAGCATAAGGGACAGCCACACTGATTTATTAATCACGGTGAGAAGCAACCTAGAAATAAGGAGAAATTTCCTGCTAGTTAGAATCAGTGGAATGATTTCCCTCCAGAAGTTGTGGGTGCTCCAGGGGTGGGTTCTAATTTTTTTTATTACCGGTTCTGTGGGCGTGGCTTACTTTGTGGGTGTGGCTTGATGGTCATGTGACAATTCTTTAGGATTTAGCAGTGGTACTGGTCTACCAGGCTTTTAACTGCTTGCAGAGCTGTACCAGTCTACCCATTTGTTCTTGGAGAGTTCCGGTCTACTCATTTGTTTTTGAAGGCACCAGTCCACCACATTGCCTTTTAACACTGATCAGCTGTAGGGCGGCCCTTTGAAGCCCTGCGGCAAGAGTTTAAACAGCTTTTTCCTTCTAGCCAATCAGCTGGGGCTCAGGAGGCAGCAATAGATTGGGGGTGGGGCCAAATAAAAGGTAAGAATAACGCGAGGGCAGAACTGGTTCGGTGACGTCATATTGTCACCGCTACCGGCTTGGTGGAACTGGGCTGAACCAGAAGGAACCCACCACTGGGGTGCTCCAACTGGAGGTTTTTAAGAAGAGACGGGTATAGTCTATGTTTGAACATGGGGTTGGACTAGAAGACCTCCAAGGTCCCTTCTGTTTTGATAGGTGAATATTACTAATTATTGTCTTATACAGGCAACCCTCAACGTACGACCACAACTAAGCCCAAATTTATGCTCTTCAGTGAGACATTTGTTAAGTGAGTTTCGTCCCATTTTATGGCTTTTCTGGCTGTGTTTGTTAAGTGAGTCACTGCAGCTGTTAAATTAGTCACATGGTGGTTAAGAGAATCTGGTTTCCCCATTGACTGTTTATCAGAAAGTCACAAAAGGCGATCACATGACCCTGGGAACACTGCAACCCTCATAAATGTGAGTCAGTCCGTCAAGCATCCGGATGTAAATCACGTGACCATGGGGATGCTGCAATGGTGATAAGTGTGAAAAACGGCCGTAAGTCACTTTTTTCTGTGATGTTGTAACTTCGAACGGTCACTAAATGAACTGTTGTAGGTCAAGGACTAGCTGTACTCTCGCAGTAGAGCGTTTTCCCTTCATAGGTGCGCTAGAGGAATATGGCTCAGAATCGGTAGCCAGCTATGGGTGTAGATCTTATGGTACCCAATATGAGCCATGGTGCAGCAGTGGTTAGAATGCAGTACTGCAGGCTACTTCTGCTGACTGCCTGCCAGGGATGGTATTCAGCAGGTTCTGACCAGAACCAGTAGCGGAAATTTTAAGTAGTTCAGAGAACTGGTAAATACCACCTCTGACTGGCTCCGCCCCCATCTATTCTCTGCCTCCCGAGTCACAGCTGATCGGGAGAAAATGGGGATTTTGCAGTAACCTTCCGGAACAGGATTTTCTCAGGGTGAAATCCAGCAGGTTCTGACAGGTTCTGGAGAACCGGTAGCAGAAAGTTTGAGCAGTTTGGAGAATTTGTAGCGGAAATTTTGAGCAGTTCGGAAAACTGGTAGCGGAAATTTTGAGCAGTTTGGAGAACCGGCAAATACCACCTCTGGCTGGCCCCAGAGTGGGGTGGGAATGCAGCAGTGGTGGGTTGCCCCCGGTTTGGACTGGTTCTATAAAACCGGTAGTAAAACCAGTCGGGGGCTCCGCCCACTGACCCTAACATTATTAGAAGCGATCTGCGCATGCACAGAAGCAAGGCGCTTCCACGAGTGAAGCAAGCACGCACATTCAATTCTATTGCGAACCGGTAGTAAAGGTAAATAGAACCCACCCCTGGAATGGAGATTTTGCAATATCCTTCACCCAAATGTGGAGTGGGAATGAGGATTTTGCAGTATCCTTCCCCTACCATGCCCACCAAGCCACACCCACAGAACCGGTAGTAAAAAATTTTGAATCCCACCACTGCTGCCGGCTGTCTGCAATTTGGCAGTTTGAATCTCATCAGGCTCAAGGCTGACTCAGCTTTCCATCCTTCTGAAGTGGGTAAAATGTTGGGGGCAAGGGGCTGACTCTGTCAACCGCTTAGAGTGGGCTGTAAAAGCACTGTGAAGCGGTATATAAGTCAAAGTACTATTGCTATTGCTATGATGCTAATAGTGTGATCAGCTGGGTGTCGATCAGTTCTGGTATGGCTGCTATTTATCCAATATTTACCTGTGGAACTCCTTATCTCAGGGGTGTCAAAATCGATTTCATTGATGGCTGCATCAGGGTTGTGTTTGACCTTGGGGGCCTGGGTGGACGGGGCTCTGGTGGGCGTGGCCAGCTTGGCATCACTCATGTCGGTGGCGCCTGTGGCCTGAGTGCTCTGCCGAGTGTGGCCTGAGCTCCGTTTTCGGCTGAGATGGCCTCCTGCATCCCTCTGCCAGCTTGGGAGGGCTGTGTTTTTGCTGGCAGAGGCACCGTGGGCCGATCTTTCACTATTTATAGGGTGGCCCCATGGGCTAGATCTAAACACCCCGCAGGCCGGATTTGGCCCCCGAGCTTGAATTTGACACCCCTGCCTTATCTCATGGCTCAGAATATTCAGTGCAATCCAACTAGGGGAGGGCTGCTGGGGGTTCGCAGGGGTTTGGGAAAACCTCTAGCTAAGATTCTGTGCAGTTTGGAGAACCCCAAAATCTCACTCCTAGCTGGGCCCCCCTCACCCCACCCCTCCCAGGAGTCCCCACATGACCTGTTTTGGATGCATAAAAGTGCAGGGTGCATGCAGAGGCTTGGGGAGAGCGAAAAACAGGCCTAGCAGAAGTTCAAAAGGCTGGAAATGGGCCCGTTTCCAGCCTCCAGAGGGCCTCCAGAGCCTGGGGAGGCCATTTTTTTAAAAATTTGATTTATATGCCGCCCTTCTCCGGAGACTCAGGGCGGCTTACAATGCGTTAAGCAATAGCCTTCATACTTTTGTATATTTATATTTATACAAAGTCAGCTTATTGCCCCCAACAAACTGGGTCCTCAATTTACCCACCTTAGAAAGGATGGAAGGCTGAGTCGACCTTGAGCCTGCCTGGAATTGAACTCACAAGTAATTGCAGCAGCTGGATCTTAAATGCTGCCTTTGTAGGAGGCATTACTCCCCTACGCTACTCAGCCTCCCAGAGGCTTAAGGAAAGCCTTCGGAGACCGGAGAGAGCAAAAACACCCTCTCTCCTCTGCCATGATGCCGGAGGCCTAGTAGGCCACGCCAACCATGTCCACGTCTACCCAGCAACTGGGCAGACAACCCTTGGCTAAAATTTTTGAAGCCTACCCCTGAATCCAACTGTTTCTTAATGCCATCTAAAGTGAAAAGTACACATTTGAACCGAACAATCAGGGGATGGGGAAAACGTGCGATTAACGAGTAAGCCAAACCCAACACTGAGTAACAATAGGCAGCTAGGAGGAAGACCTGCAACCACTAATGAGGGCTTACCATACCAGCCAAAGTCTGGTTAATCAGTAGAGGGCAGCCAAGGTTAGATCCCCCCCCCTTTTCCGTATAGTTCAGTTTGCCAATGAGCTGTCATCTGGATTTTAGCATTCCGGATCTGGGAGTCTTAAAATAGATGTATCCATCCTTCATTTAAAATGACATACGGGTTACGCTTGAGTAGCGTGCTGTACATTGATAGTTTCTTTAAAAACAGATGGGCGAAAGTAATCAATGCTCTTCGATGAGAACTTTGCCAAGACAATTGTACATCCCGCACGCATTAAACAAATGGAAATCTGCTTGCGTAAGCTGTGTTACACAACGGACGTGACTTTGTTTTATAGTTCTGTGCGTTGCGTTTCACCGAGGAAGCCTGAAGTTAAGTTCCCTTCTTTTCCACTAGGGGGCTACGTGGATCGTTTTCCATGGCGTTCTTTCTCTTCAAGGGATGCGAAAAGAAAAATTCAGAAAAGTCCGCCCAAGAAACTTTTTATGGGCTGCAGAATAGAAAAAAAGCAATGTTAAGTCTATTAGACCCATGAATAAGTTCCTTCTCACTTCTCACTTAAGTGGATATGGCTGGAATTGCAGAGAGCTCGAAGAAACAATTTTTTTCCCCAACCTGGCAACAAGTTTTTTCTTTTTTTTAACATTTTATTTGTTTTCTTTATACAACATTCAATTTTCATCAAACAGTGTGTGTTCTGGGTACAGTTATGTTTAGGTAGTCATATTATACATCTTTGTTGTGATAATTCATCTCCATTGTATTAATAATACAATAACCTAATAATATAATAACATCAATATCAATAATATTGATTATTAATATAATCAATATCAATAATATAAAACCTAATAATATAATAACATCAAAATCACTTAACATCGTCTTCTTTAACAACGCTTCACATTACCATTTCCTCTTTTTATATCTCCTCCTTTCTAACTTCTGTTTCTGTTATCTAGCCATTGATAGAATATGTCCCATATCAAAAAAATATTCAGTTTCTTCTTTATCCTTAATAGTAAGTGTTAATCTGTCCATTTCTGCACATTCTAATATTTTCTTAATTACATTCCCCTCAGACGGGGGTCTCATCATTTTTCCATTGTTGCGCAAATGCAGTTCTAGTTGGCAACAACTTTTTTCAGTGTCTCCAAAGTTATAGACAAGAGACACTTGCTTTTTTAAAACTTGGTTTTGGATTTAGATGGGCAACTATGACAACTTTACGACCTGTGGACTTCAACTCCCAGAATTCCTCAGCCAGCATGGCAGCTAATCAATCAATTAATGAATGTATTTATTGGAGGAACTGACAAGAAGGAGGGTGGGAGAAAGGGAGAGAGAGGGAGGGAGGGAGAGAGAGAGAGACAGAGGAAGGGAAGGAGAAAGAGAGAGAGAAGAGAGAGAGAAGGGGAGAAAGACACAGAGAGAAAGAGAGATAAGGAAAGAAAGAGAGGGGGGGAGAGGGAGAGAGACAGAGAGAGACAAAGGGAGGGAGGGAGAGGGAAGGAGGGAGGGAGAAAGAGAGGGAGGGAGAAAGAGAGGGAGGGAGAGAGAGAAGAGAGAGAGAAGGGGAGAGAGACAGAGACAGAAAGAGAAAGATAAGGAAAGAAAGAGAGAGGGGGGAGAGGGAGAGAGATAGAGAGAGACAAAGGGAGGGAGGGAGAGGGAAGGAGGGAGGGAGAAAGAGAGGGAGGGAGAGAGAGAAGAGAGAGAGAAGGGGAGAGAGACAGAGACAGAAAGGGAAAGATAAGGAAAGAAAGAGAGAGGGGGGAGAGGGAGAGAGATAGAGAGAGACAAAGGGAGGGAGGGAGAGGGAAGGAGGGAGGGAGAAAGAGAGGGAGGGAGAGAGAGAAGAGAGAGAGAAGGGGAGAGAGACAGAGACAGAAAGAGAAAGTTAAGGAAAGAAAGAGAGAGGGGGGAGAGAGACAGAGGGAGGGAGAGAGGAAGAGAGAGAGAGAGAGATTATGACATCCGATAAGTATTAAAGCAAGATGAAAGCATATATGATTTTAACATTTCTTATCCTGGGAATATACGAGTTGAGAGAGCCTTTAAGATTCAACCCGTGTTCTTCCACTGGCCACCGAGAGTTGAGCTATGGGAATTCAAAAGCCCAGTTCAAATCTCTCAATCTGGACAGATCCAATTAGTGTCAGGTTGGCGGTGCGATGTCTGCACATCGAAAGCATCCGGCCTTGCAAAGGAGTGTGAGCTTTCTCTCCTGCGGGTTGGCTGTCAGATTCTGGAGCAAGGAGATTTTACATGGGGGTGGGGTGGCGGACAAGCCCTCAGGAATGGGGGCCAGTGGGAACGCTGCTTCCCTGATCCTCTGGCACTGGTATTCCAAGGGAAGGAATACTGCAAAATCTCCATTCCCACCCCACTCTGGGGCCAGCCAGAGGTGGTATTTGCCGGTTCTCCGAACTGCTCAAAAATTCTGCTACTGGTTCTCTAGAACCTGTCAATATCTGCTGAATTTTATTCCTGGTTGGTGAGCATCATTTTAATAAAATAACAAGGAAGTAGAAACCAAGTGGAATCTGGCTAGCAGGCCCTGTTTCTACCAGGAGAGAATGAACGTTTGAGGCCTGTCTGTCAATGAAGACTCAATCATCCAGGCCAAAAGTGTCCACGAAGTGACAAAACAGCTCAGATTAACAATGATTGGTCCAGTGCAGGGTGAAATTCAACAGGTTCTGACAGGTTCTGGAGAACCAGTAGTGGAAATTTTGAGCAGTTCGGAGAACCGGTAGCGGAAATTTTGAGTAGTTTGGAGAATCGGCAAATACCACCTCTGGCTGGTTCCAGATTGGGGAGGGAATGGAGATTTTGCAGTAACCTTTTCCTGGAGTTGGGTGGGAATGGAGATTTTGAAATATCCTTCCCCTGGAGTGGGGAGGGAATGGAGATTTTGAAATATCCTTCCTCTGGAGTGGGGAGGGAATGGGGATTTTGCAGTATCCTTCCCCCAGGAGTGGGGTGGGAATGGAGATTTTGCAATATCCTTCCCCTGGAGTGGGGAGGGAATGGGGATTTTGCAGTATCCTCCCCCTGGAGTGGGGAGGGAATGGGGATTTTGCAGTATCCTTCCCCTGCCATGATGATGATGATGATGATGTTATCCATTAAGTCATGTCTGATGAATAACAAAATGTCTGTTTTAATCATGATTTAACCTTTTAAGATACTCCCCTTGGAGACGTGAATCAACTCCCTATTCAATTTCTCTAGGAACAAATTTGATGGAGAGTTTTGAAACACTTTTTTCCCACCTGCTTGCTCTATATAGATTGTACTTCCTGTTTAGATAGGTAAAGGTTTCCCCTGTCCAGTTGTGTCTGATTTTGTGGTGGGGGGAGGGGCTCATACATCTTAGATTAACTGTAGGGGTCTGCAGTCTGCATTTGTGCAGGAAGTTTCCTATCTTGGATGGCAAACCTCAGATAAGGAACGTTACTTGCACGTAGGCAGGATTTGGCATTAGTAAATAAGTCCCTAAGTCTGTAAACAGGAGGAGAGGAAATGGAATATATGTGTATTAGACTTTAAGTAAAGTCTAACATTATAAGTGCTTAAGCAAAACAGCAATGATTAACCAAAGACTCTAGCTACCTGGAAGATTCTGTAGCCAATGAAATGCTGCCAAGTACATTGTAACTTGTAAGTAACAAACCATGCTTTCGAACTGCTAGGTGGAGCAAGTAACGGGAGCTCACCCCATCGTGCTGCGCTCGGGTCTTGAACCTGGGCTGTCAAGCTCAGCCTCTTTAACCCTAGAGCCATCGTCTCCCTTCTATTTAGCTAGAGGCCTTTGTAAAGCAATCACATGATGTGCATCATGTGATTATGCCTTTGTTACCGCTCCCTTGCTTGTCGATACCAACACTACTGAATCATTTCTTTCTCCTCCTCCACTTATGTTCCTGGAAACAGAACGCCTCTCTTGCATGCCAGGGAAACAAGATGGCTCTGCAGCCCTGCAGACAATCCAACAGCTTGGCTTGCACGGCGGAACTACCCAGCCAAATCACATTTTGACCTCTTTCATCTGTTCATCTGAAAACTTTTGGATTGCATCTGAACTTCCGATGGCATTCTGCTCCGATGCATAGAGCCCTCCAAAAACTCTCATGCACAGAGATGCTTTAAATTACAGATTTCAACCCACCGGCATCGGACATTATTGCTTTTGTAAGGGTACAGAGGGAACATTTGGCAGAATTGCTTTTGAAAACAAGCTTTGAACTTCTTTGTAATGTTGGGGCTATCTTTCCACCCAGAAATGTTCTGAACCTTTGCCCAGATAGTCATCAAATATTTGGGATTTCTATTGATGGCTGATTCGATGTCAATATTTAGCAGTATGGACCAGGGGTGGGTTCTACTTACCTTTACTACTGGTTGGCAATGGGGCTCGCTTTGCTCGTGCGCAGAAGCTCCCTGATGACATCATGCAGCCACGTGGGTTGTGATTGGAGGATTCCGATACTCCCATGTTACACCCCTCCTGCGTGACTTGCATTGGTTGCCAGTTGTCCTCCGGATGAGATTCAAGGTGCTGGTGATGACCTATAAAGCCCTACATGGCTTACGCCCAGGATATTTGGTAGACCATCTGCAGGCAGCAACGACCTCCCATCGGCCGGTCCACGCCCATAGAGAGGGCCTGCTCAGGGTGCCGTCGGCTAGACAGTGTCGGCTGGCGGCCCCCAGGGGTAGAGCCTTCTCTGTGGGTGCGCCCACCCACTGGAATCGACTTCCCTTGGAGCTCTGGTTGGCTCCTGACCTTCGCACCTTCTGCCGCGAATTAAAAACTTGGTTATTCAAGTTCCCCGACCTGGACTGACGGGGTTTTAAGGGTTTTAAATTTTAGTGGGTCTAATTAGATTTTAATTTTGTATTCTGGCTTTGTGGAGTTTATTATTGTGAGCCGCCCTGAGTCCATTGGAGACAGGGCGGCATATAAGCCAAATAAAATAAAATAATAAAATAAAATAAAATAAAATAAAATAAAATAAAATAAAATAAAATAAAATAAAATAAAATAAAATAAAATAAAATAATAAAATAAAATAAAATAAAATAATAAAATAAAATAAAATAAAATAAAATAAAATAAAATAAAATAAAATAAAATAAAATAAAATAAAATAAAATAAAATAAAATAAAATAAAATAAAATAAAATAAAATAAATCAGGGTTGGTGCGTGGAGCCTCTTGCGAACCGGTCCAAACCAGGGACAACCTTAGCAATTGGTTCATATTTATGACGGTTGCAGTCCCGGGGTCCTGTGATCACTTTTTGCGACCTTGCACCAAGCAAAGTCAACAGGGAAGCCTGATTCACTGAATGCCCGTGTTACTAGCTTAACAACGGCAGTGATTCCTTTAACAACTGTGGCCAGGAAGGTCATAAAACGGGTCAAAATTCACTTAACAACTGTCTTGCTTAACGATGGAAATTGTGGGCTCGGTTGCGGTCGTAAGCCGTGGATCGCTTCTGGTTTTCAGGGAGTGTTTTGAAAGGATGGAATGGTTATGGAATGGCACAGGGGACAGAGGACAGAGAATGGAACAGAACATGGATAGAATGGAACAGAAAATACAAAATAGAATAGATTATGAATGGAATAGAATGGAATGGAATAGAACAGAATAGAAACTAGAAACTAGAAATTAGAAACTAGAAACTAGAAAATAATAGAAACTAGAAAATAATAGAAAATAGAAAATAATAGAACGGAATGGAATGGAATAGAACAGAATAGAAAATAGACAAAAAACAGAACAGAAAAGAATAACAAGAGTTGGAAGGAATTTTGGAGGTCTTCTAGTCCCATTTCAGGCAAATGGGTCTATTTGCCGGCTCCTCCTCCTCCTCCTCCTCCTCCTCCTCCTCTTCCTCTTCTTCCTCTTCTTCTTCTTCCCCCTCCCCTCTCCTCCCTTCCTCCTCCTCCTCCTCCTCCTCTTCTTCTTCTTCTTCTTCCCCCTCCCCTCTCCTCCCTTCCTCCTCATCCTCCTCTTCCTCCTCTTCCTCCTCTTCTTCTTCTTCCCCCTCCCCTCTCCTCCCCTTCTCCTTCCTCCTCCTCCTCCTCCTCCTCCTCCTCCTCCTCCTCCTCCTCCTCCTCCTCCTCTTCTTCTTCCCCCTCCCCTCTCCTCCCCTCCTCCTCCTCCTCCTCCTCTTCCTCTTCCTCTTCTTCTTCTTTCCTTCTCCTTCACCTTCTCCTTCTTCTCCACAGTGGCCACTTTCCCCACGAAAGGGAAACGGGGCAATTTAAGTGGGGCGCGAGAGCATCTTAAGAGGTAATCTTCTTGCCTGCTGCTTTCCCAATTACCGGTTATTAATGGCAGAATGGTGGGCATATGTCTGCGCTGGGAAACAGAAGGTTAATAGGCGAGCCGTACCAGAAGAATCCATTTATCCGTTTCTATTTATCTCTCCTTGGGAGGCGGCAGGTTTACAGTAAATACCTTCTGTCCTCTTAATTTCCTAATGATGGGAATAATGACGGAGAATGGTGAAGTCATTAACTAGGACAGCCTCTGTGTATCACTCTGTCAACCGCATCTCTCCCAGGCCCGCAATGAAAAGTGATGGGCCCCAGCTGTTCACCACGTCCGATGCATTTTCCCCATCTCCCCCTCAGCCAAAGCCCCCAAGCAGAGAGAATAGAGTCCCCACCCCTCCTAACTCCCCAGTGAGTGACAGGTTGGCTAAAAAAAGAGAGAGTGAAAACAAGGACTTTCTCCGGACAGCCAGCACCTCTTTAAATTCTCTGACCCTCTGGAGTTCTTCCAGCAAAAAAAAAAAAAAAGTTTTGCAAACTTGGAAGGAGACGAAGTCGTTTATTTATGTGGGAAACAGTGATTCTCTGAGGGGCTGGGCCTACTCTGTTTTCCCGCTGTCTGGGAGGCTGTCTAATTGATCGCTAATTAAAATGAATGGGAGCCATAACCGGAGTTATTAATAATGTGAAAAATGCCAGACACGATGTGAGGAGACTTTCTTCCAAGTTGACTGTGCCGTTTCAACTTTAGGTTGAAGAATTGCCGCAGGAAAATAGGACGATAGGTAGAGAGACTACCTTTGTGAGGTAGTCCTCCATTTACAACGACTCATTTAGTGACCGTTCAAAGTTACAACGGCACTGGGGTAAAAAAAGGTCACCGAGGTCCATCTTTCACACTTATGACGGTTGCATCATCCCCAATGGCCATGGGATTAAAATTTGGCCGCTTGGCAACTGACTCCTATTTATAACGGTTGCAGTGTTTCCGGAGTCATGTTGATCCACTTTTATGACCTGCTGATGAGCAAAGTCCATGAGGAAAGCCAGATTCACTTAAAAACGGTGTTACTCATTTCACAGCAGCAGTGATTCGCTTAATATCTGTGGCAAGAAAGTCCGTAAAATAGGGACAACGCTTGCTGAACAAACATTTCATTGAGCAATGGAAGTTTTGGGCTCGATTGAGGTTGTAAGTTGGGCTCGATTGTGGTCGTAAGTCCCAGGACTACTGATACCTGGGTTGCTAGATTTCTGAGCATCTGGTGGAAGAGAATTGTTACCTGGGATCACAGGTGGATTTCAGCAGGTTCTGACCAGTTCTGGAGAACCGATAGCAGAAATTTTGAGTAGTTCGGAGAACCGGTAAATACCATCTCTGACTGGCCCCGCCCCCATCTATTCGCTGCCTCCCAAGTCCCAGCTGATTGGGAGGAAATGGGGATTTTGCAGTATCCTTCCCCTGGAGTGGGGTGGGATGGGAATGGAGATTTTACAGTATCTTTCCCCTGCCATGCCCACCAAGCCATGCCACTCCCACAGAACTGGTAGTAAATTTTTTTGAAACCCACCACTCCCCGGGGTGCTCATTGACCAGTAAGTTTCTCAAGGTCGTGGAGGTGGATATGTTACTTTAAGAATCTTATGGTTAGCAATAACAATAGCACTTAGACTTATATACCGCTTCACAGTGCTTTACAGCCCTCCCTTAAGCGGTTTACAGAGCCAGCCTCTTGCCCCCAACAATCTGGATCCACCTCGGAAGGATGGAAGGCTAAGTCAACCTTGAGCCTGGTGAGATTCAGCCGGCAGTCAGCAGAAGTAGCCTGCAGTACTGCACTCTAACCACTGCGCCAGTGGTGAAATCCAATTTTTTTTTACTACCGATTCTGTGGGCATGGCTTGGTGGGCATGGTGTGGTTTGGCGGGCATGGCAGGGAAAGGATACTGCAAAATCCCCATTCCCTCCCCACTCCTTGGGGAAGGATATTGCAAAATCCCCATTCCCTCCCCACTCCTGGGGGAAGGATATTGCAAAATCCCCATTCTCTCCCCACTCCTGGGGGAAGGATATTGCAAAATCTCCATTCCCACCCCACTGTGGGGCCAGCCAGAGGTGGTATTTGCCGGTTCTCCGAACTACTCAAACTTTCCGCTACCGGTTCTCCAGAACCTGTCAGAACCTGCTGGATTTCACCCCTGCACTGCGCCACCGTGGTTAGAGACCAACTCTAGATTTATTTATTAACAAAATATTGACTGTAGCCCACCTTGTAACCAAATCAGTGCAACAGCCATCTTCTCCAAAGTGAGAACTTCACCAGAATTATTTTCTTTGAAATACATTTCCAATGCATATCACTAGAGAGCATTTTTTTAAAACTGGAAAAGCAGACAAAGAGAATAACAGAGTTGGAGGAGACCTTGGAGGTCTTCTAGGCCAACCCCTGGAAAAGGAACTACATTGGTTCATGAAGTATCTTCAATGAACCAATGAACCAATCTTCAAACCTTTCTCAAAACAAAGAACCTCTGTGAAGCTTCATGCAGCTCTATTTAGAAGAACGTTGGTTATGAACAAATTCTAGTGAGGATGAAACTTAAATAGCAGTATAATTCTTTAATGTATTTGCCCAGTTCTGAATAGAATAGAATAGAATAGAATAGAATAGAATAGAATAGAATAGAATAGAATAGAATAGAATAGAATAGATAATAGATAATAGATAATAGATAATAGATAATAGATAATAGATAATAGATAATAGACAATAGACAATAGACAATAGACAATAGACAATAGACAATAGAATAACAGAGTTGGAATGGACCTTGGAGATCTTCTAGTCCAACCCCCTGCTTAGGCAGGAAACCCTACACCAATTCAGACAAATGGTTATCCAACATCTTCTTAAAAACTTCCTGTGTTGGAGCATTCACAATTTCTGGACACAAGTTGTTCCACTGATTCATTGTTCTAACTGTCAGGAAATTTCTCCTTAGTTCTAAGTTGCTTCTCCTTGATTAGTTTCCACCCATTGCTTCTTGTCCTGCTCTCAGGTGCTTTGGAGAATAACTTGACTCCCTCTTCTTTGTGGCAGCCCCTGAGATATCGGAACACTGCTATCATGGCACCCCTGGTCCTTCTTTTCATTAAACTGTTTAAGCCGTCCATATCTGAGCCACTTTAAGCCGTGTCCCTCACCAAATCCATTGTCCCAGTCAATGGAGGAGGCCAATTAGGAGACCTCAGAATGAACAAGGTATCTAATTTATTTTCTTTCAACCTTTGCAGAAACTGGCCCTACTCCATTTCAGACCAATGGCTGTCCAATCGCTTCTTAAAAACCAGTGTCGGAGCACCCAACAACTTCTAGAGATAAGTCGTTCCACTGATTAATTGTTCTCATTGTCACCCAATGAAACAAAGGATACATCTGTTTTCTGTTGCTCCATTTAACACCCAAGAAACTTGATGTTTGCTGCTTCTGATAGGTTGTTGGAATGCTGAATGAGCATCCTAGTCTCCCAGCACTCAGGGAGTGGCACATTGTTTGGGAATGATGGGTCTTGCAGTTGTAGGAAGTTAGTACCCACCCCTGTCCTAGAAGAATGAAATATTTTAGGAAATATTAGAAGGACAGAATATTTCTCCTAAAAGGGAGGTAGCCCGCCACTTTTGTCAATGGGCTATTAAGGCCTGGGCCAGTCTATTCTACATAACAAAGATCTACCTTCTTCAGGCAGAGCCGTAATTGCCCAAAGCCCTTTCATTACATCATCACCCAGCAAGAGTCAACCAAGCCTGGGACTCAAAAGTCAACCTACAAAGTTATCCCTGCATGGCCCCATGGCAGTCTGACAACCAATCAGAATACAAGCTTGTTATGTCCTTATAAGGACATCCGCCTGGGATTGGCTGAAGATCCTTTCGGCGGGAGTTTTGAATCCCTGTCAGTGGGCGGTGCGTCTGCCGGAGCAAATATAAGGAGAGCTCCGGCAGCGCACAGACAGTTCAGTTCTCATTGAATAAATGATTGTTCTTGAACTCAGCTGGTCACTCTTCTTTCCTGCGCCGATCTAACACTGGCGACGAAGGAGTAGAGAAGAATTCCGCGTGGCACGATCGCCTTAACGAGCTGAAGTCACTCGACGCGGCCTGAAGAATGGCAACGCCGCAAGCGCCGTTCGCCTCGCTGGCTCCTTTCAACCCCAGCCGGGAGAAATGGAGCTCCTATATGATCCGTTTCCGCCAATTCCTCCGGGGAAACGGCTACAACAACATCGACGACGAGAGGAAGAGGGCTCTTTTCCTCGCCAACTGCGGCACCGATGTGTTGGAGCTCGCCGTCAACCTCGTCGCACCCAGAGACATTGAAGTCATGTCCTGGGTGGATCTACAGGCTGCCCTGCAAGACCATTATGCACCAACGGGCACCCCCATTTCCAACCGCTTCACGTTCCGCCAAAGGAACCAGATGGAAGGCGAATCCCTCAAGGACTTTGTTGCGGCATTGCGACAAATCGCAGCTAACTGCGAATTTGAAAATGTCGACAATGCCTTACGAGACGGGATCGTCTTCGGAATGAGAGATGCCAACCTCCAGAAAAAGTTCCTGAGTAGGAAGCGCCTGTCCCTGAAGGACGTCCTCGAAGAGGCCACGGCTGCGGAGACCTCGGAGACCGCCGCCGCTGCGATGCGCCAGTCCCGTGGGATCCATAAGATCCACAAGCCGGCGTCGGATTCGTCCGATGACTCTGCCGCACCATCTGATTCAGAGGGAGAATCGACTGTTTTGAAAGTTTCCCGCCCATCTAGGCGGGAAATTCAAAACGATGGCTGCCGCGCAGCTCAATGCGGCAGTTGCAAGGGACTCCATCCACGCCAGTCCTGCCGCTGGCGCGATGCAACCTGCAGACGCTGCCTCAAGAAGGGGCACATCGCCGAGGCATGCAGAGCCTCTGATCCGGTCCCGGACTCGATTAAGCCCCGCACTTTTGAAAATCGCCGCGATACCCAGAGGTCATCCAAACGGTCCTCAAACCAGAAAAACCGCGACGACCGCAATGACTCCCAGGGCGGCGCTGTACACCAAACAACCATCGGACTCACCAGCAACAACAGTGCCACAAAATTCCATGTGACACTGTTGGCAGAAGGGTTGCCGTGCACCATGGAAGTCGACTCTGGCTCCGTCTACTCCATCATCGACTGGCACCAGATTAAGAAGCTGAAGCCGGCACTCCGCAAGCGCCACCTTCAACCCCTGAACTCCCAACTGGTGGATTTCGGCGGGAATCCCATCGGCGTTCTCGGAAGAACCAACCTCCACATCGCCTTCAAGCGTTTCCAAGGCCAGCTCCCAATAACAGTCGTGGAGCACAGCCGCCCGACCCTGCTGGGCGTGGAGTGGTTCGAGCCGTTGGGGCTTTCTATTGGAGGCATCCACCAGGTTAGCTCAGGGGAACTCGACGCGCTCATCGGAGAGTTCCCAGAAGTCTTCGATGGTAAGTTAGGGACCTTTACAGGGAAACCCATTTCTTTTAATCTGGACAAGGGGGTTACCCCTATTCGGCTTAAGCCCCGCCGGGTTCCATTTGCCTTAAGGGCTAAGGTAGATGCTCAGCTCGATAAGCTGATAGCCCAAGGCATACTGGAACCCATCGATCATGCTTCATGGGAGACTCCCATTGTGACCCCCATGAAGCAGGATGGATCTGTGCGCATCTGCGCTGACTACAAAGTGACCATCAATAAAGCGTTACCGCAGAGCGCATACCCTGTGCCGGTGGTGCAACATTTGCTGCACTCACTCGGCAAGGGCCAAATTTTTGCCAAACTGGACCTGGCCCAGGCTTACCAGCAATTGCCAGTTGATCGGGAAACGGCGGAGGCTCAGACAATTGTCACCCATAGAGGCGCGTTTAAGTGTAACCGCCTCCAGTTTGGGGTCAGTGCAGCCCCAGGCATTTTCCAATCTATGATGGAACGCCTTCTCCAAGGCGTTCCAGGGGTGGTGCCTTACTTCGACGATGTGCTGATCTCTGGTGAATCTAAGGCCCAACTCTTTGACCGCCTGAGACTCGTTTTACGACGGTTTCAGGAGAAGGGCCTGAGGGTCAGGAGGGACAAGTGCATCGTCGGGGTACAGGAAGTCGAGTTCCTGGGCTATCTCATAGATAGTTCTGGCATCCGCCCCACCAAATCAAAAGTTAAGGCTATCCATGAAGCTCCCAGCCCCAAAAACAAAGCGGAGCTTCAGGCTTTCCTTGGATTGCTTAACTTCTACGCAATTTTCCTCCAGCAGAAAGCCACAGTTGCTGAGCCGCTCCACCGCTTGCTGGCAAAGGCGGCTCCCTGGAGGTGGGGACGCGAGGAAGAATCTGCTTTTCGAGCTGTCAAGGACCTGCTGACCTCCGACAGCGTGCTCATTCAATATAATGAGACGTTGCCCATCAGACTGACCTGTGACGCTTCACCCTACGGCGTGGGCGCTGTCCTCAGCCACGAACTGCCTACCGGCTGTACAGCCCCCATTGCCTACTTTTCTAAGACTATGTCCGCTGCGGAACGCAACTATAGCCAACTGGACAAGGAGGCATTGGCTATTGTTGCAGGGGTGAAGCGCTTCCACGAATACCTCTATGGCCGGTGTTTCACCATCGTCACCGATCACAAGCCGCTGTTGGGCCTTCTTGCCGGGGACAAGCAAACACCAGCCTTCATGTCCCCACGCATGACGCGTTGGGCCATTTTCCTCGCCGGCTACTCCTACAGCCTCGTCCATCAACCCGGCACAGCCATCGCGAACGCCGACGCCCTCAGCCGATGCCCATCCGCCGAGGCTGTGGAGGATCCCGCGCCCACGATCGAACTGCTGCACATTGACAATGACAGCAACTGTCCCGTAACGTCTGCCGACGTCGCTACGCACACGCGGGCCGACCCCATCCTCCGCAAAGTCCAGACTTGGGTCTTAAGGGGCTGGCCGACCCAAGATGTCAGCAGCGAGTTCCTGCCGTTCAGTCGGAAGCGAGAGGAGCTGTCCACCATGCGCGGCTGTTTGTTATGGGGAGACAGGGTGCTGATTCCCGGCTCGCTACAAAAACGAACTCTGACCGCTTTACATCGGGGGCACCCGGGCATCGTCCGGATGAAAGCTCTGGCACGGAGCTACGTCTGGTGGCCAGCCATGGACAAAGACATTGAGCAATGGGTCGCCAGGTGTACTCCGTGCCAAGAAGTAAGACCTGCACCCCCTCAATCAGATCCGACGCCCTGGGAAACCCCCAGCTCTCCCTGGTCGCGCATCCACATTGACTTTGCTGGCCCCATTCATGGGCACCATCTCCTCATCGTGGTGGATGCCTACTCCAAATGGCTGGAGGTCGTCCCCATGGCATCGACTACAACGGAAGCAACAATCAGAGCCCTCCGCCGACTGTTTGCCACCCATGGGCTCCCTGACGTCTTAGTCTCGGACAACGGTCCTCAACTAACGTCCGTGCCCATGGAGGCTTTTCTCGCAAGTCTGGGCATCCGCCATGCCCTCTCTGCCCCTTACAGACCGGCTGGAAATGGACAGGCTGAAAGGATGGTGAGGCTCACCAAGGAGTCTCTCGCCAAGATGGGACCTGGGGATTGGCAGGAGCGCATTGACACCTTCCTCCTGACACAACATATCACACCCCACTCTGCCACCCGGAAATGCCCTGCCGAACTGTTGATGGGCAGGCGACTCAGGTCACCCCTGGACAGACTGCACCCGCAATACACTTCGGAGGTTCCCGCATCTGCCAGCCGTCAACTTCGCCAATTTTCGATCGGCGACGCCGTGTTCGCTTTAAATTTCCACGGCTCGCCTAAATGGCTTAAAGCTACAGTACACAGCACAACCGGCCCCAAATCCTACCGAGTTGAGCTGGAAGACGGACAGATCGTGAGACGTCATCTCGACCAGCTCCGCAAAAGGTGGAGGGAAGTGGGTGAAAACCAGCCGGACGAGGTAGGCCTAAACCACCCCGACGAGGTAGGCCTAAACCACCCCGACGGGGTAGGCCTAAACCACCCCGACGAGGTAGGCCTAAATCACCCTGACGAGGTAGGCCTAAACCAACCTTGTGAGGCAGGCCCCGACCTCCCCGACGGAGTAGGCCAACACCACCCTGGCGAAGTAGGTCGACCCCACCCAGACGAGGGAGGCCGCCAACAAACAAGAAAGACAAGCACCTTGGCGCCAAATTCAACTGCAGCTGCAAACAGCCAAGTAGACCGGGGACAACCCAGCAGGGGAAGCCAACAGCAGCCCCGCGAGGTGGTAACCCGACAACCCGGAGACGGGGACCTCCAGCCAACTCTTCAGGAGACCCCGCAACAACCACCCGACCGCGCAGAAGACCAACCCTGCGAGGAAGGCCGCCACCACCCCAGCAGGGTAGGCCAACACCAACCCGGCATGGCCGAACAACCCGGCGTCCTGCCAACAACAAGATCACCTCCAGCCAACCAGCCGTACCAAGAGGGCTTACACCACCCCTGCAAGGTAGGCCTACGCCACCCCGACAGGGTCGACACGCCGCCCGGGTCATCCACCAAACTCCCCGGGAGTAAGCCGGACTCAACCAGGGGACCCCCAGGGTTAGCCCAGCCACCTCCGCCGAACTCGCACCCAGACCCAGACCGACGCAACTCGAGCCCAGCAAGGAACCGAGGGAAACCCAGGGACCTACCGAGGCTCAGGAGTTCCGGACCGGTCCACTGCAGAGAGCCACTACGGCGATCTCAGGATCCGTGCAGGAACGAGGAAGGCCAGCATCCACAGCAGGCGGAGATCCGAGACCCGGCCGGAGGTTCTGGGACTGAGCCAGCGTCCTCTACGGCCAGATCCAGCCCGGCACCGGAGCTGGAGCCCGGAGCAGAGCGGACACCTCCCGTCCATGTCGGTGCCCATCCGAACTGTGAACTGCGCAGGTCTACGCGGGCACGTAGACGTCCTGTTTATCTTAGCGATTACCTCCCTGATGGACTGACTAAGAACTAGGGGGGAGGAGTGTTATGTCCTTATAAGGACATCCGCCTGGGATTGGCTGAAGATCCTTTCGGCGGGAGTTTTGAATCCCTGTCAGTGGGCGGTGCGTCTGCCGGAGCAAATATAAGGAGAGCTCCGGCAGCGCACAGACAGTTCAGTTCTCATTGAATAAATGATTGTTCTTGAACTCAGCTGGTCACTCTTCTTTCCTGCGCCGATCTAACAAAGCTCAAATTCAAAAGCCCAGAAAGGGCATAAAACCCAGGCACACTCAGAACTTTTCCCCCCTTTTCCCCCTTCACCCAAGAACTCCAAGGCCTGTGATCCCGTCCACCATTAAAAACCATCTTTCCAAGCAGCCACCATATTCCCAGTGTCTTTCTCCCCACTTGGAACTAAACCCAGAAGGACATTTCTTCCAACACAGTCCAAAATAAGAGAATATTGTACCTTCTACTCACCTTCAGTTTATGGATAGGGAGGTGATAGGAAAGGAGGTATATGTGTGTGTAAGAGAGAGAGAGAGGGAGGGAGGGAGAGAGAGGGGGGAAGGAAGGAGGGAAAAGAGAGAGGTGGGCAGGAGGGAGACAGAGGGAGTGAGAAAGAGAGAGAGGAGAGGGAGAGAGAGAGGGAGGGAGGGAGAAAGAGAGAGAGAAGAGAGAGGGGGAGGAGGAAGGGAGGGAGAGGGAGGGAGAGAGGGAGTGAGAAAGAGAGAGGAGAGGGAGGGAGGGAGGGAGAGAAAGAGAGAGAGAGGGAGGGAGACAGAGGGAGGGAGGGATAAAGTGGGAGAGAGATTGAAGAGAGAGAGAGAGAGGGAGAGGGAGGGAGACAGAAGAAGGGAGGGAGAGGGTGAGAGTGAGGGAGAGAAAGAGAAAGAGAGAGTGAGGAAGGGAGACAGAGGGAGGGAGAAAGAGGGAGGGAGGGAGAAAGAGAGAAAGAGAGATGAATCTGCCCTTGTTCTTCAGGGAAAGGTTGAGACTTATTTTATAAGGAAATTCTCAGGGGCAATTCTGTCCCATTAGTGACTCCTTTCGAACTATAAGATTTCCAGTGGGGACAATTAATTCAAAGGTCAAATAGGCTGGAGGGTGGCCAGGAATCAAAAAGCCCATAAATGCATAATCGGTAAAAGGGATTTTTATTTTAATATCAATTTAAGGCAATTCTTTTAATTCTCAACAGTCGCACGCAACATGGCGGCAGTGTCTATTCTGAACGATAGCTTCTTAAGCTGTAGGACTGGGTTTTAAAAAAATGAATATTGATTGCAACCTGTTTGAATTTTCATTCTTTTTTTTTTCATTCCCCTCTTTGCACAAAGTTCTTACTTTTTATGCTTCAGGAAGGAGACGGATCTATTGTCTTATCTTTCCTTAAAATCTTAGAACAGAGAAATATAGAAGCTATATTAGATCGCATTTCCATGTCTATGGAGATTCTCATTTCATCCAGTTCACGGTTGTTCCAAATGTTTGTTTGTTTTTTCAACTAGATTTTTTTTTCTCCTTTTGAAAATGTTTTGCTTCTCATCCAAGAAGCTGAAAAAGTGAAACATTTTCAAAGGAAAAAAGAAAAAGACCCCCCCCCAAGAAAATCCAGTTGCCTTTTGAAAAGCAAAGCACATTTGCATCCTATCTCCATATATAGGGTTTGACATGACTTCCATCCTCACTCAGTGGTGGGTTTCTACTGGTTCTCCCCGGTTTGGGCAAACCGGTAGTGGTGGCGGTGGGAGCCTCCACCCACCCATCCAGACGTCATCACAGATGCTCTGCGCTTGTGCTGAAAGTTCTCTGCATGCGCAGAAATGCCCTGCACACTTCCTATATAAAATCACGCGGATATAAATTGCGCAGCACAGCTGATCATCGGAAATACCAGTTCGGACCAACTGGTAGCTTTTTTTTAAACTACCGGTTCGTTGAACTGGTACTTTTATCACTACTGGTTTGTCCGAACCGGTGCGAACCAGTAGGATTTCACCACTGCCCAGCAGAGATTATACTAACTGACATTTCTCAGGAAACTATAACTGAATGAAAAATTGCTGGTGACCTTCTACCACTGCACTATAGAGAGTATTTTAACTCGCTGCATCTGTGTATGGTTTACCAATTGCACAGTGGTAGATAGGACAGCACTCCGGAGAGTTAACCTCATTGTTCAGAGGATCATTGCTGCCCTCTCCCCTCTTTGGAAGAGCTTTATAGCTCCTGCTGCCTTAAGAAAGTTCAAAACATTCTTAAAGATCCATCTCATCCTGGGCACCCTTTTTTTTTTAACTATTACCATCTGGCAGCCGGTACAGGATAATAAACACGACAAATAGGCTGAAAAACAGCTTCTATCCCAGGGCAGTAGCTATATTGAATTCTACTGTATAGTGCAATACTAATGCAATATTGGGTTTTCAATTCAATTGTATAGAATGTGTGACGGATGTGTGTTTGTGTTTTATTTTTATAGTTATAATGTACACTGAAGATGGCATTTAATTTTGTTGTACGAAGTAAAGTTAAAGATTAAAGTAAAGTAAAGTAAAGTAAAGTAAAGTAAAGTAAAGTAAAGTAAAGTAAAGTAAAGTAAAGTAAAGTAAAGTAAAGTAAAGTAAAAAGTTAACTTTCTCCCTTCCTTTCCTTTCCTTTCCTATCTGCTGTGTGTTTTGCTGGGCAAAAAATAAGAAAGCTGACTGGGCATTTTGCAAAATTGCAAGCTTTCATTTGAGAGACTTGGCCTGTCTCTTCCTGAATCCAGAGACCACTGAAAAGAGGCAAACAGGAACAGCTGTCTTCGAGGCAGAAGGGAAAGGCTGACAGCTGTCCACATACCTCCAGGTCTCAGTCTGTCACTGGGAAAAGATAGTGGCCGACACACATTTCTTTGACTTAAGAACTTACAATGCTGTCTCATACGGAGACAGCCATCTCAAGATCATTTATATTGCCTGTAGCTCTCCAGATTTTTTAAAAAGAAATCTTTCCTAAAAGTGCTTTAATCCTAAAACGAATTAAACGTGGGAATGAGCAGGGGTGAAATCCAGCAGATTCTGACAGGTTCTGGAGAACCGGTAGCGGAAATTTTGAGCGGTTCCGAGAACCAGTAGTGGAAATTTTGAGTAGTTCGGAGAACCGGCAAATACCACCTCTGGCTGGCCCCACAGTGGGGCGGGAGTGGAGTTTTTGAAGTATCTTTCCCCTGCTACGCCCACCAAGCCTGACCCACCACGCCACACCACACCCACCAAGCCACACCATACCATGCCCACCAAGCCACGCCCACAGAACTGATAGTAAAAAAAATTAATTTCACCATTGGGAATGAGGATATGCAAAGGAGGTTTGCAAGGTTGTAAGGTAGGTAAATTGAGGACCCAGTTTGTGGGGGCAATAAGCTGACTTTGTATAAATATACAAAAGTATGTAAGCCACCCTGAGTCTCTGGAGAAGGGCGGCATATAAATCAAATTTTTTTAAAAAAGGTTAGGAGGGTCCCTTGGGGTTATGGATTCAACCTTCCTGTTTTGTTGAAAGAACCCAAATGAAGGCATCCCCTTCAGATATCTCTTCAGCTTAGACTTGGCCATCCTCAACAATGAGAAATGCAGGTAGTCCTCACTTAATGACTGGTTGCTTAGCAACCAAGGTTATGATACAACATCCCAGAGGACTTATGACTCTGTTGTCACAGAGAGGAAGGGGTCAACCTATTTTCCAAAGCACCTGAAGGCCAGAGAAGGAATAATGGATGGAAACTGATCGAGGAGAGATTCAACCTGGAAATAAGGAGAAATTTTCTGACAGTGAGAACAATCAACTCATGGAACAGAAGTTGCCTTCAGAAGTTGTAGGAGCTTCATCACTGGAGGCTTTCAAGAAGAGACTGGACTGCCATCTGTCAGAAATGGTGTAGGATCTCCTGCTTGGGTGGGGGGTGGGGGTTGGACTAGATGACCTATATGGTCCCTTCCAACTCTGTTATTCTGTATTCTGAGGTTCTGAAGTTCCAGAGGCCATAACATCGGTGGTGGGATCCTCCCAGTTTAACAACCGGTTCGGTGATCACAGGCTTCGCACGCACACACCGTTCGAAGAAATCTTCACTTCTGCATTTCTTTGGAGGAGAAACACAGCTGAGGCACGGCAATCTGCTCTGCCGCACGAATCAGATCAGAAGATAAAGGTAGGAAAATAGCGCGAGTGGGCAGGTGGGCCCATCTGATCGTCGGGATGAACCAGTTCTCTCCCAGCTGATTGTCGGAGCTGAACCGGTCTGAACCGGTAGAATCCCACCCCTGCATAACATGGGATGGGATTCACACTCCCCCCCACACATGTTGGCTCCAGGGAACTTCTATCATATGTGGTGGGAATGCCCAAAGGCAAAAAAGTATTGGAATCTGATAAAGAGTTAGTTGGAAGAAATTTTGTTAATAAACATAGAAATCAAACCAGAATTTTTCCTTTTGTGGATGTCAGAGGGCAAATACAAGAAAGACATAAATTATTTACTACTGCATATACTTACAGCGGCATGGATAGCTTTTGCGCAGAAATGGGAAGAGAAAGATACCCCAAATGAAGAGGAAATACTACTAAAAATGTTCAACTGCGCCGGAATGGATAGACTCACCTTGGAACGAAACATAGTACTATAAAATCTGGGCAAAATTCTATGAATGGTTAGATAAAAGGAGGGTAGCCGAGACAAATGTGTAGTGTTAGACTAGAATTATATACGTTATTATAGATAAATATGTATGTGAATTGTATAGATAGGTATATGTAGGTATAGATATGTATAATTGTATACGAATAAGGTATAACTGACTAATATTATACTATGTTTAAATAATGTAATGTGACTGCTATTTTTGGCATATTTTTTTTTTTGCCAGATACTGCCACTTACCTCTAGTTTCCAGCAAAAAAACCCAACCCAACAGGCTCACTTAACGACTGTGGCACCCACTTAATGACTGCTACAAAAATAGATAATAAAATGAGATGCAGTCCCATGTTTAACAACCACCATGTGACTGCATCTCATTTTATTATCTATTTTTGTAGCGGCCATTAAGCGAATGCCACAATTACGAACATAATTGAATCCTGAATTACAGTCATAATGTGGTTATGGATTCAATTATGTTCGTAAGTGGAGAACTACCTGAGGATCATCTCTTTCTCTATAATTAGCTCAATTGACAAACTTTTCTTACAGTTAGGAAGTTTCCCTAATATTCTGCATTCTTGTATCTCAAGACAATTGCTAAGTATCTTGTCTGTGGAGCTTCTCAGTTATCCAGGTCAAAGGTGCTTTTTCATGAGTTTTTCATAGTCTTTATTTTTCCTTTTCCACCCTCTTTTTTTGTTTTTTTGTTTTCCAGCTGTATACAGTTTTTAATCCAAAAAATATCATGCATGACTCACATACATTCAGCACACATACATTCTTTTTGTGTTGGAGATAAGAATTAAAAACGTGCCGAATCACTGACAACTATTAGTCCAATCTGGAAGTAATAGAAATATGGAACGCTTCATGTGTCATCCTCGTTTCGCTTCTCATCCAAGAAGCTTCTTGTGTTCCGAATGAGTTCCTCAGAACTGAAGAAGCTTCTTGGATGAGAAGCGAAATGTCTTCAAGGAAAAACAAAGTCCAGTTGCCTCTTGGAAAAGCACCTTTGAACCTGCTAAGGGCCTTGTTCTTTAGAATGGGAGAGAAAGCTCTTAACCTTTTGTGGTATGAAGTATTTATAGGTATTTGAAGAACTGTCCCCAAGTTTAAGCAAATCCAGTTCCCTCGATAGGATTTAATTTCCAGGCCCCTGATCATCTTGCACCATCCCTTGTCTAATACTTTCTTCAATATTTATTTCCAGGCCAAGTTCCAATGTTCCTTAACACAGTTCTGGATTCCTTAGTGCATCATGCAGTCACCAAGCAAATCCAGCTCCCCGTGTTGACTGGAAAGCTTGAAAATGGTGAGGAACAGAGGTGATATTCAGCTGGTAGCGGAAATTGCGGGTGGGCCTGCCTACCCGTCCTACTCTATGCCATTTAGGCATGTTTTTGAGGCCGGGCACTTGCACAGAAGGCGCATGTGTGAGCAAAGCACATGCACAGAAGGCAGGTGCGTGAGTGAACCGGGCGCGCACACGGCGAACCAGTAGTAACAGTGGCAGGTTTCAAAAATGTTTACTACCCGTTCTGTGGATGTGGCTTTGTGGGCGTGGCATGCCTTGGTGGGTGTGGCTTGGTGGGTGTGGCAGGGGAAGGATACTGTAAAATCTCCATTCCGTCCCCACTCCAGGGGAAGGTTACTGCAAAATCCCCATTTCCTCTCGATCAACTGGGACTCAGAAGGCAGAGAATAGATGGGGGCGGAGCCAGTCAGAGGTGGTATTTATTGGTTCTCTGAACTACTCAAAATTTCCACTACTGGTTCTCCAAATTACTCAAAATTTCTGCTACTGGTTCTCCGAAGTACTCAAAATTTCCACTACTGGTTCTCCGAACCACTCAAAATTTCCGCTACCGGTTCTCTGAACTACTCAAAATTTCCGCTACCGGTTCTCCGAACTACTCAAAATTTCCGCTACCGGTTCTCCAGAACTGGTCAGATCCTGCTGAAACCCACTTCTGGGTAGTAACATAATGTGAAACCCACCACTGGTGAGCATGAGACCCCGGGATGCTTCAACTATCATAAATACATGCCAGTTGCCAAGCGCCCAAATTTTCGCTCACATGACCTTGGGAATGTTGTGATGGTCATCAGCGCGAGGACTAGATTGAGGTCATTTTTTTTTCCTGTGCTGTTGTAACTTTGGTTGTTAAATGATTGGTTGTAAGTCAAGGATTACCTGTATAGCCCAGGTAGGATTTTATGGAAGACCCAGTTGATTGTTGGGTCTGACTGGATTTTTAGGGCCTTGGATCGATGAACTGTGCTTCACTAAAGTGCACCTCGTTGTTCCTCATTTTGGGGTACAAAAGTGGCTATGGTGTAGGTCAAAGCTGGAGAATTATCAAGTCCAAAGTGCAGTTATCTGCGGGTTAGTGAGAGACTCTGTCAGCATAAAAAAAACAGGATTAAGTGACTCAAAGCTGGGATGATAAATGTCACTCTTGTCCCACCGGAGAGCTTTGTGCCCTTGGGATGTCTCGTGACAGCTACTTGGACAATACCGTCCAAAGTGACTGTCAGACATGGTGCAAATATTCCAAGGGTTGTGAAGGGAACATAAGGCAGGGCTGAATTTCTCTCAAGGGACTAGTTAATTTTAAGTTTCTTTCTTAAACGGTTTCAGAGTGTATTATACTTTGACCTTGCTGGGCTCAACTGAGACTTCATTATACCAGCCTTCTCTTCTTCCTTGGTCTCTACTTTTAATTTTTCTTTGAGGTTAATCAAGATGCTGAAGACTCGTGAAGGAATCCGGGTCATATGAAAATAGAGAATAAAGTTTTATCCTTTATTGTCACTAATAGAGAATTACGGACAAGATAAGTAGATAAGGCCTATGAGTTGGAACGGACAGTTGATGGAGAAGGCACCTATCCCTCAGCAGCGTGCCAACCATATGTGGTCAGTAGTTGGCCATTTGTAGATCAAATCTATTGTCAACCCTGAAGCTGACCTGACCGAAGCCATCTTGGAACTTCAGTGTTGCAACTGAATAGGGATAGGGAGGGGGGATTAGAAATAGCTGGGGCTTTGTAGCCAAAATAAAATACTTTCTCTTGGGAACCAAGGACATTCTCACACCTGGTCAGAGAAAGGAGGAATGATGTCACCAGGCAACCAGACTGTGATTGGACCATGTGACTGATTGTTTTGAGAAAGTGAAAAACCTTTGCTTTTAATTAGTTGAAAACCGTGGGAATCTTTAGAGTCGGTTTTCACCAGATCTGTGCTAACGTCGAACCCCAGTCTGGGGTGGTGGTGGGTAGACAGATGGACAGCAGAGCGAAGCGAGCGGCAAGCACAGAGTGGAGAGCGGAGCGAGCGGCAAGCAAGACTACGACCGTGGCTACTTCCAGCTGTGCCGACCAACTGTTCCCACCTGCTCATCAGCTGAGCTTACCGACAATCTGTGGGGAGAAGATGCCGCCCAGTGTTTCTGGGGACCTAGGACATTTGCCGGATGGTGGCTACAAGGCGGGGGCATGTCCGGCCAGTCAGAGGGCGTGTACCCTTGCTGATAAAGCATGCTGGGAGGCAGAAGCTTCCAGCACTGACTTTGCAACACACTGTCAGCACTTCAAGCTGCATTTATTCTAGTGGTGACATAGAAGGAGAAGAAGAGGCATCTGGCAAGAGACGTTTGACTTTTCACCTACTTATTTTCCCTGGAGATGATATCCCCTAGGAGATGGGAGGGGAGGGGAGAAATTCCTTTGAGCTGGAGCAGTAGATTAGGGGCAGAGTGACTTGGAAGATGGCCAATGAGTGTAGAGGAGTGGGGAAAGGAAAGGGAGGGTTTTGGGTCAGGAAGCCAGTGTTGGCTGTGATGGAATCGGGTATCGGTTGTTGTGCTTAATAAATGAGAGATTTTATCAAAGACATTTTGTTGAAATGCAATTCATTTGAGACAACATCAAAGCTTGACACACACTTTGTTCACACGCATCACACTCATTGCATACCAAGGCTTCGGCCTGATTAAATGTTTTGTTGGCTTGACGGTTCCTGAGCGTGCTTCCTTCAATTCTACCCAGGTCCGGTCTCGGACCTTTGAGAGGAAGTCAGTGCTCCATTTCTTTTCATACCCTCTCTGGTTGACTGGCCAAGGTAGGAGAGCATCATCGCGATTGGATGACATATCCAATAAAGCTATTCTTTGAGGAATCCACCTGCCTCGGAGTTTTGCTTGCTATGGGTCAATTACTTGGAACCCTGACATTTATCTCACTCCCTGCCTTCCTCCTGTTTCACCCCATTGTCTTCTTGGATCTCCTTCCTGTCCTCCCTCCATAGAGTTGGGCCTGTTTTAGAACAGGATGAACTAAGACATCTAGATCAGAGTTCCCTGACCTTTCTGACTTTGTGGACTGGCAGGGGTGTGTGAGTGGCCCGGAAAGCACATTTGCATGTGCGCAGCTCCATTTGTGTGAGTGGAGGGCATCCCCTGCCATGCCCACCAAGCCACACCCACCAAGCTGTGCCATGCCCACCAAGCCACACCCACCAAGCGGTGCCACGCCCACCAAACCACATCCACAGGACCGGTAGTAAAAAAATTTGAAACCCACCACTGATGTGTATATGTATGTGTGTATGTGTATATATTTATATATATGTATATACTGTATATATGTGTGTGTATATATATGTTTATGTATATATTTATATATGTACATATATATGTCTCTGTGTGTGTATATATATGTTTGTGTATGCACACACACAAATATATATATTAGATAGATGGATGGATGATGGGTGGATAGATAGATAGATAGATAGATAGATAGATAGATAGAAAGATAGATAGATAGATAGATAGATAGATAGATAGATAGATAGATAGAGATAGATATCAGTGGTGGGTGGCTCCTGGTTCGGTCCGATTCTATAGAACTGGTAGTAAAACCAGCAGGAGGCTCCGCCCACTCACCACGATGTCATCATGGTGATCTGCGCATGCGCACAAGTGCGCAAACTCTCACTGCAAACCGGTAGTAAAGGTAAGTGGAACCCACCCCTGATAGATAGATAGATGATAGATAGATAGATAGATAGATAGATAGATAGATAGATAGATAGATAGATAGATAGATAGATAGATAGATGATAGATAGATATAGATAGATAGATAGATAGATAGATAGATAGATAGATAGATAGATAGATAGATAGATAGATAGATAGATAGATAGATAGCAGTGGTGGGTTGCTCCTGGTTCAGTCCGGTTCTATAGAACTGGTAGTAAAACCAGTGGGAGGCTCTGCCCACCCACCACAATGTCATCATGGTGATCTCTGCACACGCAGAAGTGCGCACGCTCCCACTGCGAACCGATAGTAAAGGTAAGTGGAACCCACCCCTGATAGATAGACAGACAGACAGACAGATAAGACAGACAGACAGACAGACAGACAGATAGATAGACAGACAGACAGACAGACGAATATTATTGCTGACAAACAGGAATGCAGCTTCCTCAAAGCGAAGTCTCTCTTTCTATTTATGCTGAATTGCTTTTCCAGCCCTCCCGCCCGTTTGCTTATTTTTCTGCTTATTTTTTTTTCCCCTTTCCCTTTTTTGCTTGCTGCCCTTGAAGCAAAGGCAATTGGTCTCTCCACTTCTGTGGGCTTCTGGGACGTGGTGACTCCCACCCCATATGGGTATGTGACGCATGCCAATTGCCTGGGTAAATCACATTAACAATTCAAAAGCCAGCAAGACATTTGACTCAAGGATGAATACGGCCCTAATCTCTCCGGAGCCATTTCCCTAACGCCCGCCGATAGAATCAGGATGAGGGTGAGAATAGATAAAATTGGACCCGTGTTGAGTTTTGGAGTTTTCCTTGTTCTTTTTTTCCTCCGGGTCTGGAAGGTGGATGGTGGAGGGAGAGGAAAATAATAGAAATAAATAAAGTATCCATTAGGAGAATCTAGAATTATCCAAAGGAGCCAAAAAATGGGAATATCAGGGTTAAACAGTTTAACACACTGTTAAACAGCGTGCCAATGTCTGTCCCACAATTTCTCCCCCCCCCTTTTTACAAGTTTTTTATTTTTTTATTTATTTTTTTACAAACATCAGTGCGTGATCCGTGTGGCATCGGGGTGTCATACATTCTAATACAAATAAAGCCAGTAGAATTCATCATAGTTATTACATTCAATCAACTTATATATTTCTAACAATGATACACATTTATATTAAATTGCAGTCTGTCATTTATTCCATGTTTTCTCTTGTTATTGCTCTTATTTTATTCTATAAAAGTGTATGAACTAATGTTCCCACTTCTCTTATTTCTATCACTTATTCTAACTTTTAATCATGTCACCCTTTATTAAAAGACGTTTTCTTTCCATCCTACCTAACTTCTAGTCATGTCACCTACTTTAAAAAAAAAGGAGAAGAGGAAAAGCAAATGAGAACAACAAAAAGGAGAAATCATCTATCCATCGTCTCTTGTCACAGAATTTCTCAAGAGTAGCTCTGCTCTACAAAAGCAGCTTTTATTTTTCAGTGTTATCTTCCACGTGTGTAATAGATATTTTTCCCCCCTAATTTCCCTGAATGGCATTTTTATCGATTAATCAACATATCAAATTTGTCTGCCGTTGACTCATCCCAACTAAACACAAAGGAAAATATCCTTTAAAAAAATCTATAGTATGATAGTACTATAGTATAGTACTATACTATATCATACTATAGTATGATAGTAGTATAGTCTAGTATAGTATAGTATGAAAAAAAACAACAACATTGATACAGGCTCCTGCCCAGACTTAACAACTGTCGATAAAAAAGATAAGAAAGTCGGGATAGTGGATGTGGCAGTACCTGGAGACAGCAGAAGAGAAGAAACTGGAAAAGACAACAAAATACAAACACCTGCGTACCTGTAAATTCTTACAATGTTTATTTGACTAAACATCTTCTCCCTAGCCTGCCTCCTGAGACCAGTGGAGGGATGCTGCCGGTTTAACAACCGGTTCGGTGATCATGCGCTTTGCTCACACGCCTAACGCATGCTGTACGTGCATGCACAGTTTTACAAATACTAACCTGTGTTACCATTTAGGAGTAACACAGTTGAGGCCCAGGAATCGGTTCTCTTGTGCCAATCAGCTGAGAAGATAAAGGTAAGTAAAGCTCAGGACTGGGTGGGTGGACCAATCTAATTGTCGGAGCGAACAGGTTCACTCCCAGCTGATCGTTGGAGCTACCGGTTCACCTGAAACAGCTGAACCGGTAGAATTCCATCCCTGCCTGAGACTCTTGTAACAAGGATAAATTGGAACAAAGCAATGTTCTTTCTTTGGATTTTTCAGAAACAGGGCAAGACAAAAACTGGGGAAATTTTCCTCAGAAGCCTTCTGACGTGATGCAACCCAAGACATCTTATTTTATGTCCATTTTCAGAACATGGATTTTTCTCATTCTCCTCTTAGAACAGAGGTAGGCCACTATGGGCCTCTTTACAACCTGTGGACTTCAACTTTCAGAATTCCTGAGCCAGCATGGTTGTCCACAGGTTGTAGAGCAGGGGTGTCAAACTTGATTTCATTGAGGGCTGCATCAAGGTTATGTTTGACCTCAGGGGGCCGGGGTGGGTGTGGCCAGCTCAATGTCACTCGTGTCAGAGGGTACCTGTAGTGGCCCGAGTGATCTGTCAGCAAAAAGGGGCTGCCAAGCTCCATTTTCAGCTGCACCGACTTTCTTCAACCCTCTGCTAGTGAAAATGGAGCTCGGGAGTGCCTCATGTGGTCTTCCCGAGCTCCGTTTTCACTGGCAGAGGCACCGTGGGCCGGTCCGTCGCTATTTCCAGGTGGGGCCCCATGGGCCAGATCCAAGCACCCCACGGGCCAGATCCAGATGGGAGGGTTGGGCATCTATGAGGGTTCATAGATGCCCAACCCTGTCCTAGAACATCTCAGTTAGTGGCTGCTGTGGAAACTCAATTGGGGAAGAGCCAAGAGAACAGATCCAGGCTTAAGTCGGGTTATCTTTTAACTTCCCCATTTGGTTTCATCAGCTTTGTTAAACGAGGAGCCAAGATGCCGTAAAGCCAAGTAGAGCATGGGATATAAATTACGAGTGGTTGCCTTTCTGCTTTACATGCCTAATTTGTTTATCACCTCTACCGAACATCCGTGCAAACAATTAAGCTTCTGCTGGGGTTGCAGGGTGAGAAGCTGACATCCAAATAGCTCCTCTCATTGTTCGCCATCGACCACGGATCGAACTTAAGAGATCAACACTAACAAGGGGGACCTCAGCTACAAATGGCTTTGTTTGTTGCACGCCCGTGGGCAAATTAAGCCTATCTACAGAATTACGGCCATTAGTGATTTAGGGTGAATTTATTGTCAAGCGCAGTCCTCCCATTGACAAACGCCAAGGAAATAATAATTGTGATCAATGTAAAAAGATGGGAGAGTTGGGGAGATTGACTTCCAATTAAATGGGATTGCAAACCTAGATATTTTTTTGGGGGGGGGGGTTGGGGGGAGAACATTTGGTTGAATCTGTCTTTCTTCCAGCATCAATATTCTGAAAGGTCAAGGTCTCCCTTCTATGGATGCCCATCAATTTCTGAAAGACTTGCTCTGGGTAACGAGCATTTTGTGCATCTTATTAAAACATCTTTATGCATAGGAGGAACATTCTTCAGTTTCAACTTTTGGGGGCCGACGCGATCTTTTCCATGCTTAACTGTAATTTTGGACGCCGTGGAACCCAACTCTGAAAGATCGTGCTAATTCACATCCATCCCAGCTTGATGGCATCTTTCCGTCCAAGACGCAGGAACCTTTTTCACCTTACCCCAAAGAAACATGTGGTTTAGTTCCTAAATCATGCCCACTTTTGGCCACCCCATGGGCCAGAATCAGTAAAGCAAGGACTATCCCTGTAGCCACAATGGACTCCCAGTGTCCCATGGTCAGGCTTTAGAGCAGGGATATCCAACCTCGGCAGCTTGGTGACTTGAGTGGTCCTTTGTGCTCTCTGAGCTTGGCTGTTTTTCTGTTTTTTGTTTATTTGATTTATATGCCGCCCTTCTCCGGAGACTTACAATGCGTTAAGCAATAGCCTTCATACTTTTGTATGTTTTACAAAGTCAGAGCAATAGCCTTCATACTTTTGTATGTTTTACATTATTGCCCCCACAAACTGGGTCCTCAGTTTACCTACCTTAGAAAGCTGGCTGGGGAATTCTGGGACTTGAAGTCCATACATCTTCAAGCTTTGAAGCTTAAGAAACACTGCTCTAGTGGTTCTTGTTACAGACACAGGCAGCTTAAGATAGCCTGTCACCTGAGGTAAACTTCAAGAAGGCCCCAACTTCCATGGGGATAGAAGCTGACAGACCATTTAAGTGCAATGGATGATGATCCAATTTTTCATTATTCCCAAAGGCAGAAAATTAGCCCAAAGGGCATTTCTCTCTCTGTGTGTGTAGAACAGTTGTGACATCAGAACTAAGACAGAGTTGTGTGTTTGACTGTGGAGCCAAGTGTTCTTAGGGACAACTTTTGAAATATTTCTCTTAATTCCTTGAATGCGAAATAAAAGTAAGATGTAATCCTAGACTCTCCAGTTCATAAGGAGAGCAGTTTTTCTATCAATGTGTTTTCAATACTCCAGAGATCTTTTCATTCAAAGGCCTTGTGAAGAGGCTCCATTTGAATACATGAATTAAATACAAATGTCCTTGAGTTGACAACAGCTCCTGTTTGACTATATGTGATTTTCTTGACATTATTTGTAAGTGGTCTGTAACTGCCTTCATTTTCATCTATATTATCTCTCTCTCTCTTTCTTTTTCTCTATCTATGTATCATCTACCTCTTTCTCTCTCTCATCACTCTCTATTCTCTCTCTGTGTCTGTCTCTCCCTCTGTCTCTCCTCCTTTCTTTATTATCTATCAATCATATCTATCTATCTATCTATCTATCTATCTATCTATCTATCTATCTATCTATCTATCTATCTATCTATCTATCATCTATCTATTCTCTTTCTCTCAGTCTCTCTCGTTCTCTCCCTCTATCTCTCTCCCTCTATTGTCTGTCTGTCTCTCTCTCTATCATCTATCTTCTATCTTCTATCATCTATTCTTTCTCTCTCTCTCTTTCTGTCTCTCACTCTCTCTGTCTCTCTCCCTCTCCCTATTATCTCTCTCTCTCTCTTTCTCTCTCTCTCTCTCTCTCATCACTATCATCATCATCATCATCATCATCATCATCATCATCATCATCTATCCCTCCTTTTAAATCAGCTGTTAATACCTTTTTCTCTTGTATATTTGGAGCATTGTCCCCCCCCCCATGTGCATTATTTTAACTGCCTTTTAAAAGTCTTTTGCACCCAGGACTCTTCCTTCTAAAGCAGCTGATTCACTGAAATAAAATAATTGGGGGGGGGGGGTGGATTGTAATACAATTGGAACTTGAACAAATGTTAAAAAAGAGAGAGCACAAGCCTACATTTAACATCAGATTACACCTGGCAAAGAAAACATTACTGGTGATGAATAGGCCATTTTGAAACCTCTGCTTCCCAATCCCTCCCCCCCTCTTGCATTCCAAAGGAATTTATATTATCCAGTGAACAATTCAGTGGGCATTATTATGGTATTTCTGATTAGCATGTCTAGCCCTGCAAAATAGGATGCACTTCAGGGCCACTGGTTTTAATTGCCGCTTGATGATCGAAATCCATAAAAGACAAACCGCCAGCCAATTCTTTCTCTCGGATCCTCGGTGGCCATGTTTTTGAGAGACTGTTCTTGGAGGGCCATGAAAATAGAGTTCATTTTCATTTGCCTTTTGGTTTGTTTGTGAATTTAAGAGGAAATAAATACGGGCCAGCAGGTGTAATTATGAAATCATTCTGGAGAGGAAATGTGTAATCAATGCTTTCTGAAAATGCCATTTTTGTGATGCCAATCAAGGAGAATATTGATAGCTCAGGGTCGAAGGAGCTGCTGATACAGTTTCTACAGAGGAATCGTTGAGTCTGTCAACTGTACTTCTCTCACTGTCTGGTTTGGTACAGCAACTAAACAGGACAGGTACAGACTTCAAGGGATAGTTAGGACTGTAGGAAAAACAATTACAATCAGCCTGCCCTCCACTGAGGATCTGCACACTGCACAAACTAGAAAAAAGGTTGAAAAAATAAATTCAGACCACTCATATTCTGGACATAAACTGTTTTAATTTCTCCCCTCAGGAGGATGGTGCCATAGGGCATTGCATGCCAAAATGTCCAGACACAAAAACAGTTTTTTTCTCTATTGCCATCACTCTGCTGAATACCTAATTCCCGCAGCACTGTCTTAGACCTGAAAACATTTACACATGTAGTAGGGTCATATTACTATTATCCTAAACTTTCCTATTACCTTCTACTATTGGAATCTTATGATTATATTACTTTGTTGTTTCTATGTCCCTATGCACTGGAGACGAATTCCTTGTGTGTCATATTGAAGGGACATAATAATAATAGAACAGGTAGAATTAGTGGGACATAATAACGTGTTTCCCCGAAAATAAGACCCTGTCTTATATTTTTTTGAACCCTGAAATAAGCGCTTGGCCTTATTGCCATGCACTCAAAAGCCTGATTGGGCTTATTATTAGGGGATGTCTTATTTTGGTGGAAACAGGGTAGTAGAGTCAGTAGAATTGGTTTGACTTGCTGTTTTGCTTTGCTAAGAATTAGAATTGCCTCTGCCATTTGCTTCTACCAGTGATCTCACCTCTGGGTTATTTTGTTTTTCTGTACCACTCCGTGCCTGGTGGATTTCTCAAGAAGCAGGATTGCTACACACCTAGCCTCTCTGTTGCTAGGTGCTCAGCCTCCCTGCCCCTGCTCCTTGCTGCACAGCCAGTTCAGGGCTACAGGGAAGGCATGAGCCCGGAGCTGAGAATTGAGTAGTAAGCTAATGCCTCTGGAGGTATAAAAGGACGCCGTACCTTCCCCAAGGTGTGGCCTTTCCATGCATGTCTCTTTTGTATGTGTTTGGAACATTTTTACCCAGTATTTTGTTTTTGGCCAAAAATAAAATCTGCTTCTTTTTGCAAGCCTCGTCTTGAATCTCTCTCTTTGGCATTTTGGTGACTCAAGTGCATTTTGGGACCTTACAATATCACACTTTTGGCCCATAAAGAACATTCAAATTCTAATTCTAAATGGGGGGTCCTTGGTGCTCTCTGAGCTTGGTTGTTTTCTCTAGGCCCGTGATGGCGAACCTATGGCACACGTGCCACAGATGGCCACACAGCGCCCTCTCTGTGGGCACGCGAGCCGTCACCCCAGTTCAGCTTCGCTGTGCATGCACGCGTGCCTCCCGCCAGCCAGCTGGTTGTTGGGTCTCTGCCACTCATGTGCGAGGGGGGGGGGGCATGTGCGGAGGTGTGTGCGCACATGTGCAGGGGGAAGGGCACATGCGGGACACCTCCCATGCATGCGTGGGGGGGCAGGGGCGCATGTGTGGGGGTGTGCACGCATGTCATTTTGGGGGTTTGGGTGCTCGGTCCGGAAAAGGTTAGCCATCACGGCTCTAGCCAATATCATCAGTGCTAAAACATCAAAGAAACATCTGCAAGAAAACAATGCTAGACTAGGGCCTATACAGAATGAGAGAAACTAGTGCTGTGCACAATGTTTTTTTCCCCTAACGTTATTTTCTAATAGTTGTCACTCAGTTTCATGACTGAAAATTTGCTTTCAAAGGAGAAGAGAATGTCAGCAAGTACTCGATTCACTAACTTAGATAAAATGTGTTAAGGTGATTGTGTGAAGGCTCTTTCCTTTCACACTTCTAGTGAGTCTCAAGGGAAAAAGACATCAGGTAGAGACAATATTTCCCATGTTTTATTTTTCAGAGTGGGAGGTGTGGGAGATGCAGTGACGGGGAAAAAAAAACATGTCCTGGAAAGCAACAACCCCCCCCCCACACCCCGCCACCTTTAAACAAAAAAGTCTGCATAAAAATGCAACAAAGGGAAATTAGGGAGAAATCCTCAAACACCTTGACAAAAAAGGTAGAAAAATAGGAGCTTGAAGAAGGAAGTTCATGTAAATGGTGCAGCAGAGGTCTTTGCAGCATGATGTTAAATTATTTTGAAGAACTACTTGAGGTCTTCAAATCCATGGAAAACCTATAGAAGGTCGGAGGAGAATTTAGAAATGTAGCCTTATTTCTTTTTAGAAAAAACATACATTCCTTTTGTATCCAGCTGTGGAGGGGGGTGGGGAGGAGGAGATGAAGGAGGAGGAGATGAAGGAGGAGGAAATGAAGGAGAAGGAGGAGGAGGAGGAAATGAAGGAGGAGGAGGAGGAATAGGAGGAGGAGGAGAAGAGGAAGAGGAGGAGGAGAAGAAGAGGAGCAGGAAGAGGAGAAGAAAAAAGAGAAGGAGGAAGGGAGAATAAGAAGAAGAGGAGGAGGACCAGGACAAGGAGGGGGAGGAATAGGAGGAGGACAAGAAGAAGAGGAGGAGAAGGAGAAGAAGAGGAGGAGGAAGAGGAAAAGGAAGGAGGAGGAGGAGAAGGAGGGGAGGAGGAAGAGAAGGAGGAAGGTGACCACCAAAATAATTTGGCAGAAGGTTCTAATTAAATCCATCGGTGGCCTTTTGTTTCATCGTTTTCAAAAGAAGACCATAGTGAAGGGGAGAAGATATTCTCGTGGTTGCTTATCAAAGGATGGCATTTCAGAAGGCAGACTCCCTTGCCTTCCATTATAGGAACCGGCAAACTATGCCCGCTTCTTTCACCATCTGTTTACATTTGCAGCTACCTCCACATATTGTGCCAAGATCCTTCAAGCTTTCACAAAAGCAGCTTGCTTCGTTACAGAAATCAGACTGCGTGTATTTGTACACACGGTGCCCTCTGCGAGGTTTTTCATGCATGGGTGTCGATTGCTGGAGTTTCCTGCCCTTGTTGGCTGTACACTTGAAGGTTGGCAAGTGACTATGGAAGGTGGCATGGTTGAGGAAAAGGCCTGCTGATGAGAAGAGGAGAGCGCTGGAAACATTTCATCTGCGATATGGTGTCTGTGGAGTCAAAAGATGAAGAAATGTGTAAATTCGCTACATTGGCTGTTTAAGACCTCATCAGTACAAACATTGGGAAGTTGAAGCAGCTATAGAACATAGTTCTGTAATAATGTTGTTGTTAGTTGCAAAGTCGTGTCCGACCCATCACGACCCCATGGACAACATTCCTCCAGGCCTTCCTGTCCTCTATCATCCTCTGGAGTCCATTTAAGCTCATGCCAACTGCTTCGGTGACTCCATCCAGCCACCTCGTTCTCTGCCGTCCCCTTCTTCTTTCGCCCTCAATCTTCCCCAGCATTAGGCTCTTCTCCAGTGAGTCCTTCCTTCTCATTAGGTGGCCAAAGTATTTGAGTTTCACCTTCAGGATCTGGCCTTCTAAAGAGCAGTCAGGGTTGATCTCCTCTAGGACTGACCAGTTTGATCCAATGGACTCGCAAGACTCGCTTTGAACACCATAGTTCAAAGGCCTCAAGTCTTCGACGTTCAGCCTTCCTTACGGTCCAAATTTCTCTATAATAATAGAACTATAATAGAGTTGGAAATCTATGGAGATTCTCAGTCATCCAGATCATGGTTGTCTCAAAGGTGGTTTTTCAAGAGGCAACGGGACTTTCTGGTTTTTCTTTAAAGACATTTCACTTCTCATCCGTGAAACGCCTTCAAAGAAAAACCAGGAAGTCCAGTTGCTTCCTGAAAAATCACCCTTGGGATAATAGAGTTGGAAGGGATCTTGGAGATCTTCTAATCCAACTCTGCTCAAGCAGAAGACCCTATACCTGTGATGGCGAACCTATGGCACAGGTGTAGGGCATTCTCTGTGGGTGCTCCCACCCGCTGGAATGAGTTACCTACTGAGCTCCGGACGGCTCCTGATCTCCGCTCCTTCTGTCTGCATCTAAAGACTTGGCTGTTCAAGCAAATAGGCTGACTCTGATTCTGGGTTTTATTTTTTATTATTGATTAGTTACTTGGTTTAAAATGGGATTTTATTGTACACATTTCTTAACTTGGGTTCGCCACCCTGAGTCCTTCGGGAGAATGGCGGCATATAAATACATGTAATAAATAAATAAATATCAGTGGGCACGTGAGCTTTGCTGTAGCTCAGCCCCGGCACGCATGTGTGCACCAGCCAGCTGATTTTTGGGTCTTTCGGTCCCACCGGAAGTTGGGAAATGGGCTGTTTCCGGCCTCCGGAGGGCCTCCATGGGGGTTGGGAAAGGCCATTTTCGCCCTCACCCAGGCTCCTAGAAAGCCTCTGGAGCCTGGGGAGGGTGAAAAACAGGCCTACCAGGACCACTGTGTGGAAAAGTGTGTGTGGGGAGTGTACTTACATGCACAGGGGCGGGGCGCATTGAATTATGGGTGTGGGCACACACGTGGGTGACCTCTCCGTGCTCCACCCCCCTTTTTGATGGCAAAAAGGTTAGCCATTGCTGCCCTATACTATTCTGGACAAATGGCGGTCCAATCTCTTCTTGAAAAGTTGGAAACGACTAGCACATATGTGCGAGGGGAACCTTTACCGTTTACCTTTAAGAATTCATAGGAGAAAGCTGAAGGTGATTCAAGACTCCTTTCTCAAAAGGGGGACGAATAAGCATCCCTAAAAGTGTGTTGCTTTCTGTTGTTTTGTCCGCCTGGCAGAAGTTGTACTGCACGGAAAATGCAACTAGCGTCATCTCACGGCCCATTGTGTCGCCTGTGATGGAGTTGTTTGTTTAATAGCTCTGCCCCGCAGGTTTTGCAAGAAAAAAAACGTGCCGTTTTCTATCGTTCCAGCCAAATAAATAAGCTGCTCCATTGGGGTGGGGGTGGGGGTGGGGGTGGAGAATTATGTCTCCCCAAGTCTTTGACTTCCTTTTAACACTTTGGTGAAGCAGCGTCCCCCGGGAGCGAAAACGACGGCCGTGACATGGCATTGATAAGGAGGTGGGAATTGCATCCGAGAGTCCTTGTCACTGAAGAGGGCTTTGAAGCTGCAGTATCCAAGCATGTGCCATGCCAACTGAGGCTTTTTGGAAAGACTTTTCTTTTTTTTTTTTTTTTGCTTTATTTTATTTTCACCCCCTCAGTAGCATTGTCACTTGGCTGGATTTTTAAAAGCTTGTGTTCTCAACATATATATTCCTGCCTTTGTTGCTACTCAACAAGGCAGCTCCTAGCTGGTCTTAACTGATTTTGGAAAGCTAAGCAGGGCTCCCTGGTTAATAGTTGGATGAGACACCACTAGTTATCTCTCCCTCCCTCCCTCTCCCTCTTTCTCTTTCTCTTTCCCTCTCCCTCTAAATTTCTTTCTTTCCCCTCCTCTCCTCCCCATTTCCCTCCCTCTTTCCCTTTCTCCCTCCCTCCCTTTGTCTCCCTCTTCCCTCCCTCTTCCCCTCCCTCCTTCTTTCTGTCCCCCTCTTCCTCTTTCTCTTTTTCTCTTTCTCCCCCTCTCCCTCCCTCTTTCTCTCTCCCTTCTGCTCCTTCTCCCCCTCTCTCCCTCTTGTTCTCTCTTTCTCCCTCTCTCTCCCTCTCTCTCCCTTTCACCCTTCCTCTCCCCCTCTCCCTCTCTCCATTCCTTTCTCTCTCTCCCTTTCTCTCCCTATCACCCTCCCTCTCCTTCTCTCTTCCTCTCCATCTCTCCCTTTCTCTCCCTCTCTCTTTCTCTTTCTCTCTCCCTCTCCCTCTTTCTTTCTTCCACTTTCCCTCCCTTTCTTTCTCCCCCTTTCTCTCCCTTTCTCTCTCCCCCCTCTCCCCCTGTCTCTCCCTCCCTCCCTCCCCCTCCCTCCCTTTCTCTCCCTCCCTCCCTCCCCCTCCCTCCCTTTCTCTCCCTTCTCCCCTCTCTCTGAAGTAGGTAATAAAAAGCCACTTCTGAACCATTGCCAAGAACTCAGGAACGCATCTATGAAGTCACCAGGCGCGGAGCTCGACTCGAATACATTAAAGTCCCATCTAACGGGGGCCTGTGGCGATGTTATTGCTTTGCAGGGCGATGAAGACTTTGATTCGGTGTCACGGTGTTTTTACAAGCTGCCTCGTTCGTGGTATATTGTTCTTTTTTATTTTTTCCTGTTGCAAAACTAAAAGGGAAGGGTTATCGCCGGTGTCGAAGTCACCAAAATGATGCGTGAGATGAAGTTCACCTCCCTTAGTTAACCTAAGGCAGTCTCCACTTTTAATATACAGAAATGGAAGCTTCATGTTGCAGTTTGGCACCGAGGCGAAGCTTTCGTGGGGAAGGTTGCCCGTTGCCTGCTCTGGATAGCAGATGCAAAACGTTATATTTGTGCTCTTCCAGAAGCTTGCCTGTAGTTAGTAGCCAGAAAGAAACAGATGGCAATAAAGAGTTGTGGCAAAAAAATAAAATAAAATAAAATAAAATAAAATATGAAAATAAGGAATCACAGAGATAATATTTCTCTGCTATTGTTCATCCATCCTTCTTCTTTTAAGCTACAGAAGTCTGGGGGGGGGGGGGTTTGCACTGGGAAAGATTGGAACAGGTTTTAGCAATACAGTTTGGGATGAAGTTAGATTGGTGTGGGAGTAGGAATGGATTTCCAGAGGAAAAAATTGCAGACTACAGAAACCAGGAGCACCACTCAGGTGACTCTGAGGATACAGATAAAACCTCCAAGTGCTTCGAAGACCCTCTGAAAGGATGCAAATGACCAGCTGTCTGCAAGGAATATAAACCCTTCCATTCCCCACCATCCAGTCAGAGCTGAAGAAGCTTCTTGGATGAGAAGTGAAATGTCTTCGAGGAAGAACAAGGAAGTCCAGTTTTGAAAAAAGCACCTTTGGGACAACCATGACCTGGATGACTGAGAATCTCTACAGACTTGCAACAGGTGCTCTGAAATATTTCACACCTATTCAAGGATTAAAAAGGTTCCAAATTCTTTTTTTAAAAATTTTCTTTACAAACATAGCAATGTGTGAACAGTGTGGCACCTGGGTGTCTAATGCAAACAAAAGTAGTAGAATTAAACATAGTTACTACATTCAATCAACTTATATATTTCTAACAGTATGCATTTATATTGAGTTGCAATCTATCATTAGTCACTTATTCCATGTTTTCTCTTGTTATTGCTCTTATTTTATTATATAAAATATTATATAATAATATTAATGTATAATATTAGTGTATATTGTATACACTAATACACTAATATTGCAGTGTATACACTAATATTGTAGTGTATACACTGCAATATTAGTTTTCTGAGGTTTTCGCGGGTGTTTGTATGTAGGTCTTTGGTTATTCGGGTCTTCTCCCGCGTAGAATTGGAAGTATCTTGGTGACGTTTCGACGAAGTCTCATTCGTCATCTTCAGGCTGGTGTTCTCGGCTTCGTTCTTCCAGGAGCAATACACTAATGCATTAATATTGCAGTGTATTGCAAGTGTATATTGTATACACTAATATTGCCCCTTCTCTTATTTCTATCTCTTATTCTAACTTTTAAACATGTCACCCTTTATTAAAAGATGCAAAATTCGCACCACGGGTTGTCCTCGACTTATAACGGTTCATTTAGTCACCGTTCAAAGATACGACGACACTGGAAAAAAAGTGAGTTTTATGACCGTTTTTCACACTTACGACCGTTGCAGCCTCCCCATGGTCACGTGCCATCAAAATTTAGACGCTGGGCAACTGTCTCATGTTTATGATGGTTGCAGTGTCCCGTTTGTGGTCTTCTGACAAGCGAAGTCATTGGGGAAGTCAGATTCGCTTAACAAGCTCGTCGCTAACTTAAAACCTACAATGATTCCCTTTGTGGCAAAAAAAAATTGTTGTTGTTGTTGTTAATTGCGAAGTCATATCCAACTCATCGTGACCCCATGGACAACATTCCTCCAGGCCTTCCTGTCCTCTACCAGCCACCTCATTCTCTGACATCCTCTTCTTCCTTTGCCCTCAATCTTTCCCAGCATTAGGCTCTTCTCCAGTGATTCCTTCCTTCTCATTAGGTGGCCAAAGTATTTGAGTTTCATCTTCAGGATCTGGCCTTCTAAAGAGCAGTCAGGGTTGACCTCCTATAGGACTGACCGGTTTGATCGCCTTGCAGTCCAAGGGACTCGCAGGAGTCTTCTCCAGCACCAGAGTTCAAAGGCCTCCATTCTTTGGCGCTCAGCCTTTCTTATGGTCCAACTTTCACAGCCATCCATTGCAACTGGGAAAACCAGAGCCTTGACTATACGCACTTTTGTTGGCAGGGTGATGTCTCTGTTTTTAGTAGCCCCATGGACAGTACCAAAAGGGGGAAAAAAAGTTTGTAAAATGGGGCAAAACTCAGTTAAGACATGTTCCACTTAGCAGCAGAAATTTTGGGCTCAGTTTTGGTCGTATGTCAAGGACCGCCTATAATCATTGCTCAAACAGTAAACAAAGGAATTAATTCCATGCTGAAAAGTGGGTGACCTGGAAGTGATCAGACAGATACTGTGGTACCCATTGATAATTTCCCCTTCTAGACTCTTCTTGGCGGTAATGCATCTCATTACAATAATCACTTCTTTATTCTTGACGACTTGCTTAGCATGGCATCTCCTTCAAAGCTGACTTTTACAATCAAATGTTTATAAAAGAGAGAAGATTCTTTGGCACATAAAGGCAAGGAATCAGACGGGTCAAAGCATAATTAGCGGCAACCCAACACAACTATTTCAATTAGGCCCCTTTCCCCCTTGAAATCTTCTAATTTTGGAGGGAGAGTGGAATTCAGAAGTCCTTGCACAGTCAACATTGCCAATTATTCCGAAGCTGTCATTATCTTCCTGTTTCTAATGAGGGTGTCTAAATAGACAATCCACAATTTGCTTCATTTCCATCTTCCTAGTGCTACAAAAATTTGCATCGGTTACAACACGGTGAAATAATAAGGACTCGTCATGGCAGGCAACTTTGACCTTGTTTTACATCCCACACTCACTTCCTATGGCCCTACTTTCTTTGGTTTTCGAAGAACAGCTCCATTCTCGATTTACGACAATTTGTTTAGTGGGCGTTAGACGTTATGATGGCACTGAACAAAAGTGATTTAGGATTGTTTTTGTTCTGACCTAGGCTTCCTGAGTCAGTAAAACAGACGAGTAGTCCCAAAAACCTGTCTTATTTTAACAGCTGTGAATTCTGTTCATTCACAGATGAGTCCCAAATAGTTGTAAAGAGTCCTTCGGGATAAGGCTGATAATCACCCACCTTTATTTCTCTTGACACGCTGCCAAAGACCTAATTGGCAAAGCCACACAGAGTCCAGGATCAAATGGAGCTTCAGACTTTAAACTGCACAGAATTAACAATGTTGCTTCCTGCAAAGGCCCACATGCCTTTGCTCCTCTTTTACGTCTTATGAGAGGGGCCAATCATTTCCAGGCCTTACTCCTGAGTCGTCCCTTTTGTTTTTGCAGGCTTTCCCTGTTCCTCTGCCTCGCTGACGTCAGACTCTGGAGGCTCTAGAGGCAGCACATACCTCCCAGATGGACCTTTCTCTGCCTCTGACGAGCCTTCCCCAGACTCCAGGACTGGCCCGTGTTCCTCCCCAACCTCCTTACTATCCAACTCTGCTGCCAGCTCTGCAGGCCGCTGGCAGACCACAACAGTTTTTCACAGTTAACGACCGTTGCGGCATCCCCCATGGTCAGGTAATCAAAATTCAGACGCGCTTGGCAACTGACTCTTATTTATAATGGTTGCAGTGTAGCCCTTTTGTGATCTTCTAACGAGCGAAGTCAATGGGGAAGCCAGATTCATTTAACCAATGTGTTACTAATTTAACAACTACAGTGATTCACTTAACAACTGTGGCAAGAAAGGTCATAAACTCGGGCAAAAGTCACTTAACAACGGTCTCTCTAAGCGACAGAAATTTTGGCCTCCGTTGTGGACATACGTTGAGGACTACCTATACTTGAGTCTTAAGTCCCCGATGTGTAATGTTGATTTTGGTTTTATGGAATGTGAAGAGATATACCAATAGTCCTTGACTTTACCAACAGTTCGTTTAGTGGCCAAAGTTACAACGGCACCGAAAAGAGATGATGTATGACCATTTTACACACGACCGTTGGAGCATCCCCTGTGATCCCATGACCAAGCTTCAGATGCTCGGCAACTGACTCGTACTTATGACGGTTGCAGTGTCCTGGGACCGTGTGCTTAACTTTTCTGACTTCCTGATATATGCAGAGTCTATGGGGAAGCCAGATTCACCGAAACAACTGCGTTACTAACGTAACTGCAGGGATTCACTTAACAACCGTGGCTGGAAAGATCGTAAAATGGGGCAAAACTCGCTTAATAAATGTCTCTTGCCCAGCAGCAGAAATTTTGGGCTTAGCTGTGGTTGTATGTCGAGGACTACCTGTAGAAACTTAAATGCTCTTGCTCTTGCTTTACAAATGGTTTTAAGCTGAGGACTACCTCTATCTAAATCAGGGGTATCAAATTCAAGGCCAGGGGGCCGGATCCAGCCCATGGGGTGCTAACATCCGGCCTGCAGGATGCTAAGATTCGGCCTGCGGGATGCTAAGATCCGGCCCGCGGGGTGCTAAGATCCCACGGGGTGCTAAGATCCGGCCCATGAAGTGCTAAGATCCGGCCTGCGGGATGCTAAGATCCGGCCCACGGGGTACTAAGTTCCGGCCCGCGGGGTGCTAAGATCCCACGGGGTGCTAAGATCCGGCCCACGGGGGTGCTAAGATCCAGCCTGTGGGGTGCTAAGATCTGGCCCACGGAGTGCTAAGATCTGGCCCACGGGGTGCTTAGATCTGGCCCGCAGGGGCTGCCCTGGAATCAGTAAAGGACCAGTCTGTGGTGCCTCTGCCAGTGAAAACTGAGCTCGTGAGGGTTGCAGGAGGCTGTCACAGCTGAAAATGGAGCTCAGGAGCCCCTTTTCACTGGCAAAGTGCTTGAGCCACCGCAGGCAGCCCCTGACATGAGTGACGTCGAGCTAGCCACGCCCAACCTGGCCACCCCTCCCCCACCCCCCCCAAGGTCAAACACAACCCTGATGCGGCCCTCAATGAAACCGAGTTTGACACCCCCTGATCTAATTGCTTTCCACATTTAAAAGTGGTGCAACTCAAAAAAACCCCCCACCAAAAACAAAAAGCAAGGCTCTCAAATATGCTAAGTAACTTTTAAGCTGATTTTTCGGCCCGACGGGCTAGTTTTTAAGGTGCGATCCTTTAAAAAAAAACCCCAAATAATAATAATAATAATAAATAAATAATAATAATAAAAAAGAGACAGAGGCAGGTTCTACTGGCAGCTCGTCAAAGCTCCGTCACCTGGTGCTGCCATTATCGGGGGACATACAGGGATAAACAATGAGCCTAAACGCCCTTCGGGCGGCGAGATCTGCACCTGTAAATATCTGCATTGTTTTTCCTGGAAAGAAAAACCAAATTAAACTCTTGGGTTTTTCATAGGCGGCATGCTCTAATTTATCCCAATCCATTTCTCCCTGCCACCCATCAGCAACGTCCCTAGGTTGCCACTACAGCGGCCCTCAGAAGAACGGGAGGTTTCGGGTTTCCTGAAATGCTCAATGGCCCATTCTCCATTGAGTACCCACTTTGGGAGCACAGGAGTCTGGTTTGCGTAGTCTCCGTCCCCCACACCCACCAACGCAGTCCGTTCTTTGGCAAAGTTCCCTCATGTGCGATAGGAACATGTGGCCGAGGTGTGATGCGCAGCTTTGGATGCTGTTCATCTTTCTCCTCCATCTGCAGGCGCTTTCGGGGTTGACATGTGTGTGTCAACCTCAAAAGATGTGTGTCGTATCAGGATGTGTGTCGTATTTGTGCCCACATCGACACAAATAGAGTAGATGGCTGGGGAGAAGGGGGGGGGAACGACTCTCCTCCGTTTCCGAATCACTGTAAGTACTTAAGAGGAGTCTGTCAGTGAAGTGTCCTCCTTCCAAATGGTGGAACTTTTTGGTTCGCTTTTTCCATTTCAAAGCAGGGCAGGGCAGAGACCCCAAAGAAGGGGAGGAAGAGAGAGGCCCATGGAGCTAAATTGGGAGGGCTTGGATCTTGGCTCGGAGGGCAAGGGGCGCCCAAATGTGCCACGTAGCTGTGAGTGGAGGAAAGGGGAGCCTTCATGATCGTTTTAGCGTTCAATAAAAGAGGCTTTTTAAAAGATTTTTTTTTTAAAAGGTTTTCTGAGGGACCATCTTTCCATTTTTTCCTATTTCTTTCACATAAGTTTATTGCTTTTTTGTTCTGAAATGAGCGTCTTCTTGTTTTCCTGCTTGCTGGCTCCTTCCTTCCTCCCTCCCTCCCTCCCTCCCCTTCTCTTCCCTCTCACTTCCCTGCCCTCACCCTTTCCTTCCTCCCTCCCTCCCTCCCTAACTTCCCCTTTCCCCTCTCTCCCCTTCTCCTTCCTTTCCCCCTCCCTTCCCCCTCCCTCTCTCTCTCCCTGCCTCCCTCTCTCCCCTCTCCTCCCGCTTCCTTTCTTCCTCACTCCTTCTCTCCCTCCCTCCATTCCTTCTTCCTTTTCCCCTCCCACTCCCACTTCCTTCCCCCTCCTCTTCCTTCCCCCCTCCCTTCTCCTTCCCCTCCCTCCCTCCCACTTTCCCTTCTCCCTCTCTTCCCTCCCTCCCCCGCCCTCCCTAACTTCCCCTTTCCCCTCTCTCCCCTTCCCCTTCCTTTCCCCTCCCTTCCCCCTCCCTCTCTCTCTCCCTGCCTCCCTCTCTCCCCTCTCCTCCCGCTTCCTTCCTTCCTCACTCCTTCCCCCCCTCCCTCCATTCCTTCTTCCTTTTCCCCCTCCCCCTCCCACTTCCTTCCCCCTCCCCTTCCTTCCTCCCTCCCTTCTCCTTCCCCTCCCTCCCTCCCACTTCCCCTTCCCCCTCTCTTCCCTCCCTCCCCTGCCCTCCCTAACTTCCCCTTTCCCCCGCTCACCTTCCTTCCTTCCTCCCTCTCTCCCTAACTTCCCCTTTCCCCTCTCTCCCCTTTCCCTTCCTTTCCACCTCCCTTCCCTCTCCCTCTCTCTCTCCCTGCCCTCCCTCTCTCCCCTCTCCTCCCGCTTCCTTTCTTCCTCACTCCTTCTCTCCCTCCCCCCATTCCTTCTTCCTTTTTCCCCCTCCCCCTCCCACTTCCTTCCCCCTCCCCTTCCTTCCTCCCTCCCTTCTCCTTCCCCTCCCTCCCTCCCACTTCCCCTTCCCCCTCTCTTCCCTCCCTCCCCTGCCCTCCCTAACTTCCCCTTTCCCCCTCTCACCTTCCTTCCTTCCTCCCTCTCTCCCTAACTTCCCCTTTCCCCTCTCTCCCCTTCCCCTTCCTTTCCACCTCCCTTCCCTCTCCCTCTCTCTCTCCCTGCCCTCCCTCTCTCCCCTCTCCTCCCGCTTCCTTTCTTCCTCACTCCTTCTCTCCCTCCCCCCATTCCTTCTTCCTTTTCCCCCTCCCCCTCCCACTTCCTTCCCCCTCCCCTTCCTTCCTCCCTCCCTTCTCCTTCCCCTCCCTCCCTCCCACTTCCCCTTCCCCCTCTTTTCCCTCCCTCCCCCGCCCTCCCTAACTTCCCCTTTCCCCCTCTCACCTTCCTTCCTTCCTCCCTCTCTCCCTAACTTCCCCTTTCCCCTCTCTCCCCTTCCCCTTCCTTTCCACCTCCCTTCCCTCTCCCTCTCTCTCTCCCTGCCCTCCCTCTCTCCCCTCTCCTCCCGCTTCCTTTCTTCCTCACTCCTTCTCTCCCTCCCCCCATTCCTTCTTCCTTTTCCCCCTCCCCTCCCACTTCCTTCCCCCTCCCCTTCCTTCCTCCCTCCCTTCTCCTTCCCCTCCCTCCCTCCCACTTCCCCTTCCCCCTCTCTTCCCTCCCTCCCCCCACCCTCCCTAACTTCCCCTTTCCCCCTCTCACCTTCCTTCCTTCCTCCCTTCTCCCTCCCCTCCCTCTCCTCTCCCCCTCCCTCCCTAACTTCCCTTTCCCCTTTTTAATCTGTAAATTTGCTTTTCAAGCAAAAAAAGAACATTCTGGTAAGCTTGGTTTACTGGGTTAGATATTCTCTCAATACAATTGATGATGTTAGATCGGAGCAAGGCAACAGGCGAGAGTCGTTAGTGAATTCAGCCCCTCTTTATTTCCAGCAAAATGTGGCTGTGCTCACCTTTTTAAGGAGCTCCAGGCAGACTAGCCGGCCAATGACAGCAGGTTAAAACTCCCACGGTCTGGACAGCCAATCAGCAGTGAGCATGAAACCTTATGTAGATTCTAGCCAATCCGTGGCAAGCATGAAAACTTGTGTAGATTCTACCCAATCCATAAATAACAGATGAGATAAGTTTAGGGGTGAAATGCTCCCGGTTTGGACCGGATCGCCCGATCCGGTAGCGATGGAGGCGGATGGTTCGGAGAACCCGTAGTAAAAATCCCTGCCCCCGCCCCCCCATGCCCAGCTGAGCCATACGATCATCAGAGTCTTTTTTTTTCTTTTAAATGGTTCTGACGATCCAAGCTGAGTTGCCTTGATCGGCAGAGGATTTTTAACACCAAAATACTATTTATTCAAGGAAGATCTGGAGGGCCAGGAACTTTATATGTGCCTAGTTTTTTTTCTTTTAAATGCCTCTGATGATCCAAGCTCTGACGATCCCAGCTGAGTTGCCTGACCATCAGCCTTTTGAAAGCATTGTTTTTACAACCTCTTCGTCCAAGAGGTTGTAGAAAAAATGGTTTAAAAAAAAAAAGAGTGGCCATGCCCACACAGTCACATTAACTGCCCCCCCCACACACACACACCAAGCCACTGGATAAGTTATTTTAACCCTGTCATTGCCTGGGCCTATTTTGGTTGAAAAGTAACCCTATGGGTTAGTTGAATAGATCAGCTAACCTCTTTTTCAAAGGTCCTTAATCCGCTGATCCACAGAACCAACATTATATAACTATACAACCCGTTCAGCAGGTGGTGGCAGAGTTACACAATTACAGGCCACAATCTATCCACATACTAAAGTCATACTAAACCAAATCTTCCTGTTGCATTTGCACAACATTCTGTGCCCCAAACAACTCAACCGTATTGTGGTTTTCATAGCATAGTCTGGTTCATACAACGTGAAAAAAGAGTGAACGCATGAGCCAATCCCTGCACTTAGGAAACTTATTTACACGACTATTTGAAAGTGGTGTCCTTGCTCCTCGCCTCGTTTAAAGCTAGTTTGCCTTTATTTATGGCCATATTTGGAAGCATTTGGCTGTGTTTCATTTTAAGGAAAGCTGAACATTGTTATTGTGGAGCCAGATGGGCAAACAAACAGGAGGGTAAACACGCAAGCCGAGGACAAATGCAGAGTAGATCCCTGCTCCTACTGTGATCGGAGGACACAAACTGGCTGTGGGTGATGGGCCCTGAAGTGCAAGGTTGATTTGGACAATGTCAGACCTCTAGAAAAAAATGTTTCCTTGTTTGTACCCTTTTCTTCTTGGTCTATTGGGAAGGAAAAAAATGTGAGAAAAACAAGGTTACATTGGAAGGAAACTTAAAATGTAATAAGGGAGGGAGGGAGGGAGGATGAGAGGGACCCGAGGGAAGGAGGAGAGGGGAGGGAAGGAGGAAAGGAAATGAAGGAGGTGGAAAGAAGGAGGGAGGGAGGGAGAAAGGGAGGGATAGATGAAGGAATGGGGGGCAGGAGAGAGGGAGGGAAGGAGGAATGGAGGGAGGGATGGTGGAGGGAGGGAGGAAAGGAGGGAGGAAGTGAAGGAGGGGGAAGGAAGGAGGGAGGGAGGGATACATGAAGGAATGGAGGGAAGGAGAGAGGGAGGAAGGAAAGGGAGGGAGAGGGAGGGATGGAGGGGGAAGGAAGGAAGGAGGAAGAAAGGGAGGGAGGGGGAAGAAAGGAAGGGGGACAGAGGGAAGAAAGGAGGAGGAAGTGAAGGAGGGGGAAGGAAGGAGGGAGGGAGGGAGGGATACATGAAGGAATGGAGGGAAGGAGAGAGGGAGGAAGGGAAGGGAGGGAGAGGGAGGGATGGAGGGGGAAGGAAGGAAGGAGGAAGAAAGGGAGGGAGGGGGAAGAAAGGAAGGGGGATGGAGGGAGGAAAGGAGGGAGGAAGTGAAGGAGCGGGAAGGAAGAAGGGAGGGAGGGAGAAAGGGAGAGAAACATGAAGGAATGGAGGGAAAGAGAGAGGGAGGGAGGGAGGCATGGAGGAAGAGAATGGAGTGGAGTGGAGTGAGGGAGAAAAAGAGGGAGGAAGTGAAGGAGGGGGAAGGAAGGAGGGAGGGACAAAGGGAGGGATACATGAAGGAATAGAGGGAAGGAGAGAGGGAGGAAGGGAGGGGGAGGGAAGGTGGAAAAAGGGAGGGAGGAAGGAAAGGAGGGGGGAGGAAGGGGGAGGAAGAAAGGGAGGGAGGGGGGAAGAAAGGAAGGGGGGAGGGTGGGAGGAAAGGAGGGAGGAAGAGAAGGAGCGGGAAGGAAGGAGAGAGGGAGGGAGAAAGGGAGGGATACATGAACGAATGAAGGGAAGGAGAGAGGGAGGAAGGGAGGGGGTGGGAGGGAGGGAGGAAAAGAGGAGGAAAGGAGGGAGGAAGGGAAGGAAGGTGGCAGCGAAGAAGATACTTATTGATAAATCAGTGAATGAGGGTAAGACAAACAGAATGCAATCATCATGCAGCCGTGGAACTAAACCCAGGCGATTCCCTGCAGTGTGATGGGTGTGTAAGCATGACCGACTCTCCCTCTTCTCCCCCCTTTCCTCCCCCCCCCCCCCGCAAGCTGCAGGGCCAGAAGGTGGGGTGGTGCCTTTGGATAATGACAGCAGAAGGCAAAGGAATCAGACAGCTGGCAAACTGTCCCTCTATGCTACCCAGAAAGCAGCAAGGAACATCCAGAAGCTGCGATGGCTGAATGGCTCACTTTGCAGGGAAAGGGGAGACAAAAATAACAACTAGTCAAAAAGGCTCCCCTCAAACCACACTGGTCCAAAGCTCCCTGCCGGGTGTAAAGGCGTCCCCCTCTCACCCCAATTCTGCTATCTTGGAAGGGATATCTTCCAAGCTTTGCCCAATTTTTCCCACAATTAAACAGAATTAAATTCTGTTCTGTTCTGTTGTTCTGTTCCGTTCCGTTTCATTCCATTCTGTTCTACTTCAATTCGATTCGATTCCTATTCCTATTCCTATTTCTCTTTCTATTTATTTCTATTCTACACTCTACTCTGCTCTACTCTACTCTACTCTCATTCTATTGTATTGTATTGTATTGTATTGTATTGTATTGTATTGTATTGTATCCTAGTCTAGTCTAGTCTAGTCTAGTCTAGTCTATTTCTATTTCTATTTCTATTTATTTCTATTCTACACTCTATTCCACTCTTCTCTTCTCTACCCTACTCTACTCTACTCTACTCTATTCTACTCTCATTCTATTCTATTCTACTCTACTCTACTCTACTTACTCTACTCTACTCTACTCTCATTCTATTCTATTCTATTCTATTCTATTCTATTCTATTCTATTCTATTCTATTCTATTCTATTCTATTCTATTCTATTCTATTCTATTCTATTCTATTCTATTCTATTCTATTATTTCTATTTCTATTTCTATTTCTATTTCTATTTCTTTCTATTCTACACTCTACTCCACTCTACTCTACTCTACTCTACTCTACTCTACTCTACTCTACTCTACTCTACTCTATTCTATTTCTATTTCTATTTCTATTTCTTTCTATTCTACACTCTACTCCACTCTACTCTACTCTACTCTACTCTACTCTACTCTACTCTACTCTACTCTACTCTACTCTACTCTACTCTCATTCTATTCTATTCTATTCTATTCTATTCTATTCTATTCTATTCTATTCTATTCTATTCTATTCTATTCTATTCTATTCTATTCTATTTCTATTTCTATTTCTATTTCTATTTCTATTTCTATTTAACTGCAGTGATTCCCTTAACGACTGTGGCCCGAAAGATTGTAAAACGGGATAGCATTCACTTAACGACTGCTTCACTTAGCAGCAGAAATTTTGACCTCAACATTGGGCTCAAAATTTGTGGTTGTAAATGCAGGATTTAATGACTTGTACTCTCCTTTATCCAACCCGACTTGCAGAAAAGAAGACCTTGCCGACTTCTTAGGTTAATGAAATGCAGCATTAAATTGATCTTGCTCTTAGGGTATTATCAAACATTTAAGTGGAAGGTACTTTCCTGCAATATTTTAAACCCATTATTTCGTGTTGAGCTCTGGGTGGCAACCCTTTGTGTATGTGAAGACTGCTAACACAACCATTCGCAATCTCTTCTGAGGGCTAAATGTTCCTAATGTAAGATCCAGTGGTGAAATTCAATTTTTTTTTACTACCGGTTCTGTGGGTGTGGCTTGGTGGGGATTGCAGGGGAAGGATACTGTAAAATCTCCATTCCTACCCCACTCCAGGGGAAGGATTCTGTAAAACAGGAGTACTCAAACTTTTTAAACAGGGGTCCAATTCATGGTCCCTCAGACTATCGGGGGGGGCGGACTGGCTGTGTCACTTTTTGCTTTTTGCCTTCCTACATTAAAAGAATTCTACTTTCTGGCAGCTGGCTTCTGCATCCATTTCTTCTCAGCGTCTGTGGTGTGTCCCAGCTGGGAACGAACCGGGGAAATTTCTTCCAACAGTATGGTGCCGTCAACCGGACACAACATTTAAAATGGGATCTGACCAATGCAGAAAACAGTAAAGTGAAGCCCATATCTTTCATGATCTGAAAACTATATATATTTCTTTCGGTGATGCCTAGAATTGCCTTTTTTTTTTTTTTTGCAGCTGATTCACACTGCTGACTCAGAGTCAGCTTGACTTCAGCAACCAGGAATTTCTATGCGATTCCTGATTTTTGTTTCTCAAGGGAAGAACGTGGCATTCTTTTATTTTTGACACCTTCTCCAACCTCACAAGGTCATTCTGACTTGTATTTCTGCCTCCAAGAGAATTAGAGATCTCACCCAATTTTGTGTCATCTGCAAATCTGAGAAGTGCACTTTGCTCAACCATTTCCGGGACAGAATCTTGTCGTGTTTACTTCATTGAAAACTCCTTCCAGCTCGATGAGGAACTCCTGAGTAGCTGACTATAAAATTTATTTTTTAAAAAATGTGTTCACTTCAAAAATGGTATACAGCCGGTTTGGAACGATTCGAGTGAACTGGTAGCAGAAATCATGCTCTATGCCAGGGGTCAGCAACCTGAGGCTCTGGAGCCACATGCGGCTCTTTGAGCCCTCTGCTTGGCTCCCTGTCAGGTGATCCCACCACTGCCTTGCCCTACTCCTCGCCCTCCCCTCCCAGTCACTCCTCGCCTGGCCTGAGAAGGTAAGGGTGACAGTAGGGGATGGAGAAGCGGCCAGGGCAGAGACAGAGAGATACAGAGAGAGAGGGAGAGAGGGGGGAGAGAGGGAGTGGGGGAGAGAAAGAGATGTCAAAATAATTTTGTGGTTCCTGGTGTTTTTTAATAATTGGTTCTCTGCCCTAATGATCAACTGGGTAGGCGTGGCTAGGGGGAGGTCATGTGACTGGTGGAAGTGAGTGACATTGAGTTGGCCACGCCCACCCAGGTTTTGTGGCTCCTAGTGTTTACTTTTCTGCGGGATATGGGTCCAAATGGCTCTTCGAGTATTAAGGTTGCAGACCCCTGCTCTATGCCATCCTATTTAGGCATGTTTTTGAGACCGGGCTCATGTGTAGAAGACGCGTGGGCAAAGTGTGCATGCGTGCATGCGGTGAACCAATGGTAACAAAAAGTGAAACCCACGATTGGTTCACTTAGGTATTGCAATAGTGTAAATGTCCAGTATGTATTGTCAGATTGTCTTGAATTTTATTTTGTTTTGCTTTGTTGTTATGTTATCACTTTTATTTGTTTATTTGTAAATAAAAAATAATTCAAAGTGGCAAAGATATCCAACACACACCTTCCTCCTCCTATGTCCCACAAAACCCTGTGAAGTTGGTTGGACTGAGAGAGAGGGACTGACCCAAAATTACCTAGCTGGCTTTCATGACTAAGGCAGGACTAGAACTCAGATTCTCTTGGTGATTGGCCTAGCTGGCTTTCTTGGCTAAGGCGGGACTAGAACTCATAATCTCCTGGTGATTGGCCAGAAATCAGTCAGCTGGCTTTCTTGGCTAAGGCGGGACTAGAACTCACAATCTCCTGATGATTGGCCGAAAGTCAGTCAGCTGGCTTTCTTGGCTAAGGCGGGACTAGAACTCACAATCTCCTGATGATTGGCCGAAAGTCAGTCAGCTGGCTTTCTTGGCTAAGGCGGGAGTAGAACTCACAATCTGAATCAGTGATTCACATAACAACTGTGGCAAAAAAAAAAGTCATAAAATGAGTCAAGACTCACTTAACAAAATACCTCACTTAAGAACAGAAAGGTTGAGCTCAATTGTGGTCTTACTTTGAGGACTACCTGTACATACAATTTCAAAGAACAGTGAGTACATCTAAAAAGAACTTTAAAAGTGAAAAAAATACAATAGAAAAAAAAAGAAAACATAATGTATACGTTATAATAATTAGCGGTTACAATTAGAGCCAGTTTGGTCTAGTGCAGGGGTGTCAAACTTGATTTCATTGAGGGCTGCACCAGGGTTGTGTTTGATCCCAGGGAGGGGGGAGCCAGTCAAGGGGCATGTCCAGTCGGCGTGGCCAGGGGTGTGTCCCAGAGTGGGTTCCACTTACCTTTACTACCAGTTCGCAGCGTGTGTGTGCACACGCACGAGCAAAGTGAGCGTGCACGCGCACGCTTCTGCGCATGCACAAAAACGTCTGTGCATATGCAGATCACCCACGATGACATCATGGCAGGTGGGCGGAGACTCCCGCTGGTTTTACTACCGATTCTATAGAACTGGACCAAACTGGGAGCAACCCACCATTGGCGTGGCCAGCTCAATGTCACCCTTTGAGGCTCCATTTTCTACTGCGACGGCCTCCTGCAGCCATCTGCCAGTGAAAATGGAGCATGCAGCCTCCCCGGGCCTCTATTTTCACTGGCAGAGGGCTGCAGGAGGCTATTGCATCCAAAAACGGAGCCCGGGTGGGCCTTGCACGGGCTCCCTGAGCTCTGTTTTTGCAAGCAGAGGCACCCTGGGTTGGTCCTTCACTGTTTCCAGGGCAGCCCTGTGGGCCAGATCTAAGCACCCCGCAGGCCGGATCTGGACCGTGGGCTTTGAGTTTGACACCCCTGGTCTAATGGTTCCGATCCAAGATCCGGGAGAGATGGGCTTTAGTTTAAATAAATGAACAAATGAATAAACAAACCAGCAGCGAGTCAAACAGAAACAGATCCTGAAAAATCACCCAGGGTGCTCCATTTGTGAACATAACAGGGCGTTGGTGGCAATGGGGAGCAGCTTTAATGATGGAAAGTTATTTAGTGCAGCATAGAGTTAATTGCTTCTAATCACTGCTTACATCCATCTGGTTTTATGGTAGACAACAAACCTCTTCATCGGATTTGCTCATTAGGCATATTGTAAATCACAGAAATATCCTGGCATTTCACATATTGTGATCCTATTAGCCAGGCTGCATTTCTTGCCTAGCCTAGGAAACAAAGCATCACGGCAGCGTCGCTATTAAGATGCAGTCAAATTTGAATAACCAATTTATTTATTTACTTCAACGTTTTTCAACCTTGGCTACTTTAAAATGTGGGGACTTCAACTCCCAGAATTCCCCAGCAAGCCATGAAATCCACTTTATGAGGCGAGGACTTCAACTCCCAGAATTCCCCAGTCAGCCATGAAGTCCATTTTAAGATGTAGGGACTTCAACTCCCAGAATTCCCCAGCCAGCCATGAAGCCCATTTTAAGATGTGGGGACTTCAACTCCCAGAATTCCCCAGCAAGCCATGAAATCCACTTTATGAGGCGAGGACTTCAACTCCCAGAATTCCCCAGTCAGCCACGAAGTCCATTTTAAGATGTAGGGACTTCAATGCCCAGAACTCCCCAGCCAGCCATGAAGTCCACTTTAAGAGGTGGGGACTTCAACTCCCAGAATTCCCCAGTCAGTCATGAAGTCCATTTTAAAAGGTGGGGACTTCAACTCCCAGAATTCCCCAGCCAGTCATGAAGTCCACTTTAAGAGGTGGGGACTTCTGGGGATTGAAGTCCACAGGTCTTAAAATAGTCAAGGTTGAAAAACACTGATTTATTTACATGCATTGTGTAGCTGCCCATATCACAAAAATGACTCTGGGGTCCATACAATTGTTTCTTAAAAATTCCTGCTGTAGATTATAAAGTACCGTCTTTCATTGAAGTTTCCATTGAAGTTCAAGCAGGTCCATTGCCATTTGGGGTTCAAGGCGTTATGGGAGAATAAACACTGAGGCCTGTAGTCCTCAGTGTCTATTCAGGTAGTCCTTGACTTACAACTGTTCCAGGTAGTCCTTGACGTACAACCGTTCGTTTAGTGACCTTTTGTAATTACAACGGCACTGAAACAAGTCACTTATGACTGTTTTTCACACTTACGACCGTCATAGCATCCTCATGGTCATGTGATCAAAATTCAGATGTTTGGCAACTGACCCATGTTTATGACGGTTGCAGTGTCCCCGGGTTATGTAATCCCCTTTTGTGATTTTCTAACAAGCAAAGGCAATGGGAAAGCCAGTTTCATGACTAACTTAACAGCTGCAGTGATTCACCTAACAACTGTGGCAAGAAAGGTCGTAAAATGGAGCAAAACTCACTTAACGACTGTCTCGCTTAGCAAAAGAAATTTTGAGCTCAGTTGTGGTCAGAAGTCAAAGACTACCTGCATCTTATTATACTCCCATGACTGAGTTTTGTTACATTCGGGCCAGGCGTAGCCTTCCCAAATTAGGCTGAATTTAGAATCCCACTGAGCTTTTTGATGGAAAGGTTGACAGTTCAGCAGTTCAAATCCCTAGTGCCATGCAGAGATGGTATTCAGCAGGTTCTGACCAGTTCTGGAGAACCGGTAGTGGAATTTTTGAGTAGATAGGAGAATCGGTAAATACCACCTCTGACTGGTCCCACCCCCATCTATTCTCTGCCTCCCGAGTCCCAGCTGAGTGGGAGGAAATGGGGATTTTGCAGTAACCTTCCCCTGGAGTGGGATGGGAATGGAGATTTTACAGTATCATTCCCTTGCCACGCCTACAAAGCCATGCCATGCCCACCAAGCTATGCCACACCTACCAAGGCACAGCCACAGAAGCAGTAGTAAAAAATTTTGAATCCCACCACTGGTGCTGCGTAACGGGGTGAGCTCCCGTTACTTGTCCCAGCTTCTGCCAACCTAACTGTTCGAAAGCACTTAAAAAATGCAAGTAGAAAAATAGGGACCACCTTTGGTGGGAAGGTAACAGCGTTCCGTGCACCTTTGGCGTTGAGTCACGCCGGCCACATGACCACGGAGACGTCTTCAGACAGCGCTGGCTCTTCGGCTTTGAAACAGAGATGAGCACTGCCCCCTAGAGTCGGGAACGACTAGCACATATGTGCGAGGGCAACTTTTACCTTTATCTTTACCTGGCTTCATCCATCCCATTCTAACCCTGTCCCCTCTGCCCCCAAAATGGGGTGTTACTTTGCAAAATATATATGTAAACCACCCTCTGTGTGTTTTAATTTAAACCATGAAAATGTGTGGATTCAGAAAACTGAAACATTTTTTTTAACGTATTCAAATCACATGATTGGGAAGGGACTTTTTAAAATTCCAGAGTGGTTGAACGTATTATAATGAGATTAAAAAAAAAAAAAGTTTGTGAAAATTTCTTAATGTACAATGAAGAGCGAGCACACAAATTGCCTTTTCGAGCAATTAATCCTAAATTAAGCTCATTTTTCTCCTCAGTACCCGCCATCTTAGAAATGGAATTTCTTTTCCGAAGAGGGAACTTACTTCAGTGAGTGTAAACAGGAATAAAATGGTGTAGCAGAACCAAAAATGCACCCACGATGAAACTAGAACATAGAACAATAGAGTTGGAAGGGACCTTAGAGGTCTTCTAGTCCAACCCCCTGCTCGAGCAGGAGATCCTATACCCTTTCAGACAGATGGTTTTCCAGTCTCTTTTTGAAAGCCACCAGTGGAAGAGCAGCCACAATATCTTAAGGCAAGTCATTTCACTGGTTGATTGCTCTCACAGTTAAAAAACTTCTCCTCAGTTCTAGGTTGCTTCTCTCCTTGGTTGATTTCCAACCCTTGTTTCCTGTCTTGCCTTTTGGTGCTTTGGAGAATAGTTTAACCCTCTTGTCTTTGTAGAAGCCCCTCAAATATTGAAAAACTGCTATCATTTCACCCATAGTCTTTCTTTTCATTAGACTAGACCAGGGGTCTGCAATCTTGAACACCCAAAGAGCCATTTGGACCCGTTTCCCACAGAAAAGAAAACACCAGGAGCCACAAAACCCTTCCTGTGCCTGAATATTTCTTGAGCGGCCACAAAACTAGCATATGTGGTTGAATTAAATGTTTTGCTTTCTTCTGAAACTTTTCTTTTCTTGGATTTATCCATGGTTGGCCTACCGGGGGTTGAAAACTCAATAAATCGTGTAGCGGCTGGTGTCGCACATTGGCGGTTATAACGCATTTTTTAAAAAAAAATTAGATGTATATGCCGCCCTTCTCCGGAGACTCAGGGCGGCTTACGATGCGTTAAGCAATAGCCTTCATACTTTTGTATATTTTATACAAAGTCATCTTATTGCCCCCACAAACTGGGTCCTCAATTTACCTACCTCAGAAAGGCTGGAAGGCTGAGTCAACCTTGAGCCTGGTGAGATTCGAACTTACAGTAATTGCAGACAGCTGAATGTTAATAACAGGCTTTGGTCTGCTGAACCTATCCAGGCTCCTATTTTGAGCGACAGGGAGCCGCAGCAGAGGGGTGAAAGAGCCAACTGCGGCTCCAGAGCAGTAGGTTGCTGACCCCTGGACTAGACATATCCAATTCTTACAACTGTTCTTCATATATTTTAGCCTCCAGCCCCCTAATCATTTGTGTTACTCTTCTCTGCACGCTTTGCTAATTTGAAACTCTACCACATTTGATGATTATTAATTAATTTATTATTTATTTTATTTAATTAGATTTATATACCGCCCTTCTCCGGAGACTCAGGGCAGCTTACAATGCGTTAAGCAATAACCTTCATACTTATACAAAGTCATCTTATTGCCCCCACAAACTGGGTCCTCAATTTACCTACCTTAGAAAGGATGGAAGGCTGAGTCAACCTTGAGCCTTGAACTCACATAATTGCAGACAGCTGGGTGTTAATAACAGGCTATCTAGTCCGTTGAGCTATCTGAGGCTCTAATTGTTGGCACAATCCATAAAAGTGTTCTGGTTCACATTATTATTGACTAACAATACGGTTACCTCCAGATGAAGATTCAGATCTGCGGTTTAAAGGTAATAACCAGCACTTTGAATCTCACCCAGAAGCACACTGAAAGTCAGTGTAGCTCAGGCATGTGAAACTCAGGGCCTGGGCCTGGATCTGGCCCACAAGTGCTTAGATGCGGCCCATGGGGCTGCCCTGGAAAGAGCAAAGGACTGGCCCATTGTGCCTCTGCCAACAAAAACGGGTCACGGGTGTCCCTTCTGAGTTCTGTTTTTCTGGCAGAAGATGCAGGAAGTCATCGCAGCTGAAAACGGAGCTCGGGAGCCTGTTTTTGCTGGCAAAACACTCGGGCCACCACAGGCGCCCCCACTCGGAGTGATTTTGAGCTGACCACACGCATCTTGACCCCCTGAGGACAAACACAACCCTCAATGAAATTGAGTTTGACACCCCTGATATAGCTCATGCAACTGTTGTGTTGCACATATTAACTTTGGAGCAGCTAAAAGTCCACGTGCTACCAGATTCTGCAGAAGTTTTATCTTTCACACATTCGTCAGGGCAGGTCCATGAAGAGTGGGTTGCAGTAATTCAACAGGAAAGTCACTAAGGCATGAGTGATGATGTGTTGAGACTCTTGGACCAGGAATGGTTGCAACTGGCTTACTGGAAGAATCCATTCAAGCTCCCCCACCTGCAACTAGAATAGAATAGAATAGAATAGAATAGAATAGAATAGAATAGAATAGAATAGAATAGAATAGAATAGAATAGAATAGAATAGAATAGAATTATTTTTTAGCCAAGTGCGATTGGACACACAAGGAATTTGCCTTGGTGCATACGCTCTCAGGGTACATAAAAGAAAAGATACATTCGTCAAGAATCATAAGGTACAACACTTAATGATAGTCAAAGGGAAACAGTCAATATAAATCTTAAGGATACCAGCAACAAGGTTACAGTCAGGCAGTCATAAGTGGGAGGAGATGGGTGATAGGAACGATGAGAAGATTAATAGCAATGCATTCTTAGTAAATAGTTTGACAGTGTTGAGGGAATTATTTGTTTAGCAGACTGATGGCATGCTGGAAAAAACTGTCCTTGTGTCTAGTTGTTCTGGTGTGCAGTGCTCTATAGAGTCGTTTTGAGGGTAGGAGTTGAAACAGCTTATGTCCAAGATGCGAGGGGTCTGTAAATATTTTCACGGCCCTCTTTCTGACTTGTGCATTATACAGGTCCTCCACGGAAGGCAGGTTGGTAGCCATTGTTTTTTCTGCAGTTCTAACTATCCTCTGAAGTGTGTATCTGTCTTGTTGGGTTGGGTTGCAGAACCAAACTAGATAGTTATAGAGGTGCAGACTCAATCATTCCTCTGTAGAACTGGATCAGCAGCTCCTTGGGCAGTTTGAGCTTTCTGAGTTGGCTCAGAAAGAACATTCTATCTGTATACTATTTGGGTAAGAACTTTGATTCCACCCAGATTTTGCACCAACTGGTTCTGGGCGAATCCAAGCCTATCAAGAGTGAAGGTGTGTCATTCAGGACCACCAGGTAGCAAATACACCTTCCAGGAGGTCCGACAGCGATTTCATTTGCCTCTTTGTGTTGTCCGCTTATGGTAACACAATTAAAAATAGGCAGAGGAGGATTTAAAAGACGGTAGTCTAGGCAACCCCTCACGCTTCTGTCGGCTAATTGAACAGATGCTTCTGAAATAGTTCAAAACAAGTAAATGAGAAAAAAACAATGAATGAACTTCCTCCTGTTTGCTACGATAGCATTTGGAGTGTCATTCAACCTGCCGGGAGGCAAGTAGATGAAGCCAGTCTCTGAGTGTGAAGAATTGGGGTGGTTGCAGGGGTGAAGTGCTCCCAGTTTGGATTGGATCACCCGATCCGGTAGTGATGGCGGCAAGTGGTTTGGAGAACTGGTAGCAAAAATCCCTCCCCCCCCCCGTGCCCAGCTGAGCCACGCGATCATCAGAGGCTTTTTTTTTCCTTTTAAAAGTATTTTTTCTACAATCCCTTCAGCCAAAGAGGTTGTAAAAAAAAATGCTTTTAAAAGGCTCAGACGATATTCTGATTGGTTATCAGACTCCCATGGGGCCATGCAGGGGTAACTTTGTAGGTTGTCTATGTCCCAGACTTGGTTGAGCCTTGCTGGGTGATGATGCAATGAAGGGGCTTTGGGCAATTCCTACTATGGCTCTGCCTGAAGGAGGTAGATCTTTGTTATGTAGAATTGACTGGCCCAGCCCTTAATGGCCCATTAACAAAGCGGGGGCGGGGGGGGGGTGAGTTTCTGCCTCCCTTTTAGGGGAAATATTCTGCCCTTTTAATATTTCCTAAAATATTTCATTTTTCTAGAAGAGGGGTGGGTGCTAACTTCCTATAACACCATAAGAAAGTGCCAAAGGATGGAGTTTATATATAGTAATTTTTTATTGATGAAGTGGTTTTACATCTGGCGAATGACTTATAGAAGACATATTCCAGTGCTGCAAAATATCGTGTGAGAAAAAAAAATGTTCCGACATCTTTTAATCTTCCCCCTGTTTTTTTCTCCTGGCTTGCTTCTTGTCGACATCAATTGAAGGCGATGGGATTTTGGGTGGCCCAGACTTCTGATTTGTGGTGTACTTAAGATATTCCCTTAGCCGTTTCAGATAAGCGTTGCCTGCCTTGTACATCATCTTGTTCTTTCAAGAGTGAGTTGTCAAGTCACAAGCACAGACTCTTCCCTCCTTATTTATCAAAACAGACAAGCTTTGCCTCAGATGGAAAAACTGTCTTGACTTGCAGATGTCTTCGGAGGTAGTCAGTCACACTTGCTGAGGGACTCTAGTCCCCTTTTCTCTCTTAAGGCAAACACAAACAATTACCTCGATAGATACCTTATGCAGATTATGAGCCTTGTCATTCATTCGCCAGGGCCAAACCCATTGGCTTGATCCGGCATGATGGATGGACAGGGTATAATGAATGTTCAGGCTAAAAACCCTGCCATTAGAACAGATTCCCATCAAGAAGATGGATGGCTTTTGAAGCTGAATGTTTAAATTTATCTCTGGCTTTAAAGGCAGCAAACAGAGCCCCGAATTTGCCAATTGAATAGCACTTGCCAGGAAAACAACAATAACTAGCAATAAGTTGTAATTTATTGGGTTGTTGTTGGTTTTTTTTTTTTTTTTTGGAAAAAACACCAAACTGGGTTGTGAAGCTGGTTTCCAGAAGGACCTGTCTAAAGGTGTTGGGTTCCTTAATGAACTTGGGAGGAAGAGGAGGAATAACAGAATGGAAGGGACCTTGGAGGTCTTCTAATCCAACCCCCTGTTCAAGCACGAAACCCTACACCATTCCAGACAAGTGGCTTTCCAGACTCTTCTTAAAAACCTCTGTAAAAAGTTGTCATCCACCCCTCTCCTAGAAGAATGAAACGTTTTAGGAAATAATAAAAAGGAAGAATATTGTATTTCCTTTTAAGGGAGAAATATATTGGAGACAGAACGCAGTCCCCACCTTTCTTAATAGCCCTCAGCAGATGTCAGCACTTAAGAGCTAGATAGCTCTATTCATAAGCAAATCCCCTGCAGTAAGGTCTGAACAATGGTAGGTTTAGCCCTCAGCCATAATAGGGATTGCCCAACAAGCCCCTTCATTGCATCAGCCCAAACTTCAACCAAACGTAGCTCAGACAAACTCCTAAGATTTGTACGTGGCCCCATGGGAGTCTGACAACAGCCAATAGAATACATGCTCTTGCACAGGAACAGGAAGCTCAAGTGCAAAGTCCAAGCGAACGTATAAAAACCTCTCACTCTCAACTCCATGTGGTCAGCTGCTCAGAACCACCCATGTGCTTCTGCTTCATCATTAAACCATCTTTCCAATCAACCTCCAGCCTCCATTTTGTCTCTAGTGCCTTTCTCCCGGCTTGGAACTGAACCAGATGGATATTTCTTCCGAAATCTCCAATGTTGGAGCACCCACCACTTCTGGAGGCAAGTTAGTTTTAGATTAGATTAGATTTGTTAGATTTATATACCACCCTACTCCTGAAGGACTCAGGGCGGTGAGCAACCTCAAGGTAAAATACATCATACAAAAGTTAAAAGACTATTAAAAAGTTGGAAGAGGAGGAGGAGAGGGAGGAGGAGGAGGAGGAAAGCAGAGGGTGGGGTTACAAATGAAGACCGTGGTGCTAAGATTTCAATCTTCATCTGAGATCAGATCAGTTCCAAGAAAAAAGCACATCCACCGCATGTTAAAAGACTCATTTGGAAATGTTCCAAATGAGAAATGCTTCCAGCATCAGAGTTTCCAATGCAGCCGATCAGTTTAGTTGAAACGGGGGTTGGATTCAGGCCAGAAGGTGTCATTTTGTCTGGATTATATCTGCTGTTGTTGTAACATAGGCTAGAATGACTTAGCACACAAATAAATAGAATCAGGTATACTTCTTCCAATGTGGTCTTTATGCAGGAAAAAACAAATCTGGAGAGGGACGTGTATTAACTTCATATTCTCTGGTTGAGAAAAAGAGTACGGGTGTTAAATGGGGAAGCTATTTACCATTTTTTTTGTTATTTTCTGAGAATTGTTTGCCGGTAAAGGTAAGAAATATGCAGATCAGGAATCGGAAAGAGGTTCATCTTGAAAAACAGAATATCAGAGTTGGAAGGGACCTCGGAGGTCTTCTAGTCCAACCCCCTGCTCGGACAGGAAATCCTATACCATTCCAGACAAATAGCTATCCAGTCTCGTCTTTAAAATCTCCAGTGTTGGCGCATTCACAACTTCTGAAAGCGAGCCTTTCCATTGGATAATGGTTTTCAGTATCAGGGAATTTCTCCTTAGTTCTAGGTTGCTTCTCTCCTTGATTAGTTTCCATCCATTCTTCTGGTCCTGCCTTCTGGCCCTTTGGAAAATAAATTGAGCCCCTCTTCTTTGTGGCAGCCCGTTAAATATTGAAAGACTGCTGTCATATCTCTCCTAGTCCTACTTTTCACTAGACTAGACATGTCCGATTCCTGCAACCATTCTTTATATGTTTTAGCCTCCGGTCCAGTGGTGGGATTCAGCCAATTCGCACCACTTCGGGAGAACCAGTTGTTAACTTTCTGAGCAGTTTGGCAAACTGGTTGTTGGAAGAAATCATTAGGACAGAGAACCGGTTGTTCAATTACTTGAATCCCACCACTGCTCCAATCCCCTAATCGTCTTTATTGCTTTCCTCTGTATCCTTTCTAGAGTCTCAACATTTTTTTATAAGAGCCTGAGTAGTGTAGGGGAGTAATGCCTCCTACAAAGGCAGCATTTAAGATCCAGCTGCTGCAATTACTTGTGAGTTCAATCCCAGGCAGGCTCAAGGTCGATTTAGCCTTCCATCCTTTCTAAGGTGGGTAAATTGAGGACCCAGTTTGTTGGGGGCAATAAGCTGACTTTGTATAAATATAAATATAAATATACAAAAGTATGAAGGCTATTGCTTAATGCATTGTAAGCCCCCCTGAGTCTCCGGAGAAGGGCAGCATATAAATTAAAATTAAAAAAAACAACAACATTTTTTTATATCATGATGACCAAAAACTGGATGCAGTATTCCAAATGTGGTCTTACAAGGCATTATAAAGCGGTATTAACATGTCATGTGATCTTGATTCTATCCCGCTGTCAATGCAAGCTAGGATTGCAGTGGTTTTGCATCACATTGGCTCATAATTTAAGTGAATGTCCATTAGGATTCCAAGACCCTTCTCTCAGTTACTGCTATTGAGTCAGGTATCACCTAACCTGTACTCGTACATTTGGATTTTTCAGGAGGCAACTGGACGTTCTAGTTTTTTCTTTTGAAGACTTTTCAATTTATTTATTTTATTAATCCTATTTCTGTGCTGCCCACTCTCCGAGGACTCTGGGCGGCTTACAACAATCGACAGTATACTAAATAGCGTATTGCCCCCAACAATCTGGGTCCTCATTTTACCCACCTCGGAAGGATGGAAGGCTGAGTCAACCTTGAGCCGGTGAGATTTGATCCGCTGAACTGCTGAACTAGCAGTCAGCTGCAGTAGCTGCAGTACAGCACTCTAACCACTGCGCCACCTCGGCTCTCATCCTTCTCATCCAAGAAGCTTCTTCAGCCCTGACAGGATAGTGTGCAGAGTTGTTGCCTCCTGAAAAAAAGCTCCCTTTGGGACAACCTGGATGACTGAGAATCTCTACAGACTGTATATTTGCTTTTTTCTCGCCTAAGTGTTAAACCTTATTTTTCTCACCACTGAATTTCATTGTGTGATCATTTGAGAATTCTTTTGCTGGGATTACTTCAAGGTCAAACTCAATGTCCTCAAACCAATGCATTCTGGTTTTTTTTTTTTTAGGATATCCCAGGGGTCAGCAACTTGTGGCTCTGGAGCCACATGTGGCTCTTTCACCTCTCTGCTGCGGCTCCCTGTCGCTCAAATATGTGTCACAACCACCAATGTACGACACTCACCAGCACGTGATTTATTGAGCTTTTCAAACCCCAGTAGGCCAATCATGGATAAATCCAAGAAAAGAAAAGTTTCAGAAGAAAACAGAACGTTTAATTCAACTATATATGCTATATAGTGGCAGCTATATGCCACTATATGGCAGCTCAAGAAATAGTCAGGCACAGGAAGGGTTTTGTGGCTCCTGGTGTTTTCTTTTCTGTGGGAAATGGCTCTTTGAGTGTTTAAGGTTGCAGACTCCTGGGATAGCCAGTCAAGTCTTAAGAACCAGACGCTGTTCATCTTTTCAGTTTAAGAATCAAAACTACGCCTCAGCTGAACTGGTGGTTTTATTTCCTGTCAGAGAGAACAACTGCAGGTAGAGTTATACCCTAGGAAGCTCTCTAGTTTTCAAAAGCACTGCACCAGGAGGCTGGAGAGGAAAAATGGATGGAAAATAATCAAGGAGAGAAGCAACCTAAAACTAAGGAGAAATTTCCTGACAGTTAGAACAATGAATCAGTGGAACAACTTGCCTCCGGAAGTTGTGAATGCTCCAACACTGGAAGTTTTTAAGAAGCGATTGGACAACCATTTGTCTGAAGTGGTGTAGGGTTTTCTGCCTAAGCAGGGGGTTGGACTAGAAGACCTCAAAGGTCTTTTCCAACTCTCTTATTCTGTTATGGAGATGAATATGTTTTGGGTGCCTCAAGATGATTATGAAACAAATGATGTTGAAACATTTTGGACACTTATTGGATGTGGAATCCTATTCTGTTCTTCATTCTTGCTCCTTGTGGCCAACATACCAGGAATGCCAATCTCCCCTGCTCACTTGGCTGCCAAATGAGCAATATCCAGGCGTGCCCATTTCCCCAACAGTCTGTCCAGCCGCCTGGACAACTGGAACAAATCTGCCCCTGTTCTGCATGTAGGGACTTTATGAAATATTGCCGCCCACTCCAATGCAATCTCCCCCCCTCCCCCACAGCCCAACACACACACACACACACACACACCCTTCCCCAATTCGATTACACGGATACTCGGTTTAATAATCATTGCCACGCGGGTCTCCAAGACCGCTTGCCAAAACCTGGGTCATCCAAAGTCATTTGGTGAAGGAGTCCGTGATGATCAATGCTTGCAGTGATAAATTCCTGGTGATCGCGGCAGCCCGCAGCAGCCTCCTCTCATAATGGCATTCTGCTCTTGTTGGCAAGCGGCCTTCTGCCGACGCCCCCTGCCCCCCCCCCCCATATCACAAGTCACAGAAATGACAACATCAGCAGCCACAGCAGAACATAGGGAGGCATTTGAGAAACAGAAGGCGCGATCGAATACCCTAAGTATATTTCCTCCTGTGACCTTTAGTCCCCAGGCGTGGCTCCCCAGAAGCATCCAAAATTCTCCTGCCATCCTGTTTTGCGGCCCCTTCTGCTTGGAACGGAGTCAGGTGCCTTCAGGAAAAAGATGGCATGTTGCAAAGCAAAATATTGCTAGCTTAACTGTCGTAGCCCAAAGATTATACATACAACTTCTATATTCCACCCCGCCTCCTTTGGATACTGTTTTGACCTAGGCTTCCCCAGCAGCACGAAGCTGAGTTCTCATCCCAATAAACCCCTTTTATTTAATGTGCAGTAAATTCCTCTCCAGCAAAGTCTTTCCTCTCCCACAGTCTTTCAAGCTAGTTCACAATTACCGACTTTTATCAGGCTGGGAGAGTGGCCAGGCCGATATCTTTCAGACTCCACACTGTAAACCGACAATACTTGGCAAGAGTGCAGGAATGAACTAATTTTCTCCTGCAAACACCCCTCCCCTTTTGCTCCTCTTTTATTCCCTATGGGAGGGGCCCTTCATCGTCCACCGGTGGCCTTATTCCCAAATCGACGCTTGTTCCTTAGCTGTTCCCTTCGTCTGGCACATGCGCACACTGGGAACAGGATCATGGAAGGAAGATTGAGGTCACCAGACAACTGGACAGTGCCTTGATTGGGCCATGTGATTTATAGTTTGGGGTTGTGGGAAAACTTTCTTTTTTAACTACCGTATTTTTCAGAGTATAAGACGCACCTTCGTTTTTGGAGAGGAAAATATGAAAAAAACTGATTGGCGGGTGGATCGGCCTCCTCCCGGAATACCCCCAATCAGCTGTTCCCAGAGGTGAATTTTAGCAACAGGTTCGTTGGTGCCTTTCTCTTTTTTTCCTGCCTCTGAAACTTCTGAAACTCTGTTTCAGAAAAAAACGTGGCTTTTTTTCTGCCTCTGAAAGCCTCCGAAACAGAGCTCTGTTTCGGAGGCTTTTTTTCTGAAGCTTCTTTCCGAAGCTTTTTTCAGCCTCTGAAATCTCAGTTTCAGAGACTGGGCGGGGCTACATTCGGAGTATAAGACACACCGAGATTTTCACTCTCTTTTTTGGGGGGAAAAAGGTGTGTCTTACAGTATACTCCAAAAAATACGGTAGGTTAAAACTGAGGGAACCTTCAGAGTCAGTTTTCACCAGTCTGTACCAATAAAGCTATTCTTTGAGGAGTTCTGCTTACTAGGGGATTATTACTTGGAATCCTGACACTCCGTTTTTAATTTTTCTAGGCTGAACTTTGAAAAATGGAAAATTCTCCCATAACCCCCCACCCCCGCCGCATATCTAAATACTTCTTCAGATTATTTTTAAAAATCCTCATCAAAATGTGTTGGGCCCAAAAATTGCCATGTCAAAGGCAGCAGTAGAATAAAATGGATTTTTTTTTTTCTAAAAAAGAATCTGGATTTCCAGATGGCTTTCATATTTTTATTATTGAGCTAATATAAGATGTATAAAACCCTCCGTTAGAATAACGCTCATCAATGCAGACGAGGCAGGATAAAGTGATTGAAACCCAACCAAAATAGAAACTTAAAGTTGTAGTTATAGAAACACTTTCTCTCAGCACCGAAAGGAAAAGTTAAAATGGCACCAGAGTATCATCTTCGCGAGGACCTCCAAAGATGGCATAAAGTAATTGAAAAAGTTTTGTTCCACAAAAATCTAGAATAGTAAGAGACCTCAAAGCCAGACATGGAGAGGATGTGTGAGGTCCAGGCAAAACCTGCCTTTTAAGATGATCTGGCACCAAGCTATTTGTAGTTTGACTTCAAGGAATGAAAAGAGGAACTGAACAAATAGACCAAGCACCTGAAAGCAAGAAGCAATAGATGGAAACTAATCAAGGAGAGAACCAACCTAGAACTAAGGAGAAATTCCCTGACAGAAAAATTAATCAGTGGGACGACTTGCTTCCAGAAGTTGTGGGTGCTCTAACACTAGAAGTTTTTAAGAAGAAATTGGGCAACTATTTGTCTGAAATAGTATAGAGCAGGGTTAGGGTTAGGGTTCTCAATTTCATGGTGGGCCACATCAGCATTATGGTTGCCTGCAAAGGGCCAGTTGCAAGTAAAACTATGAGGTGGGCGTGGCCAGTTGAGCATGGCTGGCTCTCGAACTCCCAGGGCACAGCCTAGGGGGCGGCCGGCCATGCTTCCCTCCTCCTCGGGCCTCCTGCTGCTGCTGTCAGTGCCGTTACGGGGCAAGGCAAGGCTGGGCAGGATGAGGCGGAGAGGGGCCAATGAGCTGCAGCTGCTGCCGGATACCACCAATCCCTGCACGCTCTCCACCTCCTGTGCATGTACCCTAGGGGAGCGCCTGGCTGGGTTGGGCCAGGGTGGCGGGGGCCAGTCCTACGCTGTTTCCAGGGCAGCCCTGTGGGCCAGATCTACCCACATTGCAGGCCAGATCCAGCCAGCGGGCCTTGAGTTTGACACCCCTGGTATAGAGTGAACAGGAGGCTGAACTAGAAGACCTCCAAGGTCCCTTCCAACATTGTCATTCTGATTCTCCTCCTTTGATGATGCCCTACATTGTTGGATTCTCAGGAGATCACTGAATTTCTTTTCTTTCTGAACTTCCAGGAGATGCTGTTCTGACCTAGGCTTCCTGAGGCAGTAAAAAGCACACAATTGGTCCCCAAAACCCTCTTTTTATTTCAACGGCTGCAAATTCTGTTCATTCCCAGCCCGTCATGAGTCACAAATAGTTTGTAAAGAGTCCGACAGAAGTCTGACTCCACAGTTCTTTGGGATGAGGCTGATAAGTACCCACTTTTATCTCCCTTGACACGCTGCCAAAGATCTAACTGGCAATTTTATTTATTTATTTATTTATTTATTAGTTTGATTTATATGCCGCCCTTCTCCGGAGACTCAGGGCGGCTTACAATGCTTTTAATTAGCTTTGCAAGACCACACGGAGTACAGAGTCAAAACGGAGCTTCAGAATTTAAAGCGACCAGCACGAACAAAGTTGCTTCCTGCAAAGGCTCACATGCCTTTGTTCCTCCTTTATGTCTTTTGGGAGAGGCCAATCATCTCCAAGCCTTACTCCTGAGTTGCCCTTTTTGTCTTAACTGTTCTTGCCTTCTGGCAGCTCTGAGCTGATGTCAGACTCTGGAGGCTCCGGAGTCAGCACATAACTCCCAGATGGCCATGGCCTCATCTCTGCCTCTGATGCAGAGCCCTTATCCAAGCCTTTCTGAGGCTCCAGGACTGGCCCATGTTCCTCCCCAGCCTCCTCACTGTTTGACTCTGCTGCCAGCTCCGCAGGCTGCTGGCGGATCACAACAGATGCCTAGGAAAAAAAGAATATACAGTTCATTAGCTGGGGGTGGAAAGTGCTAAAATTGATAGGATATGGATGCTTTCAGAGTTGCAGAATCCAATCTGAGTCGGTTACCAGGTCTAAAGATTTCCTCTTCCAAGCTTTCAGGCTTGTGCTCGAGCTCATCCTCAGAGACCTTCTTCCTCTCCAGAATATGTGTTGAATAATATGTAGAGTAGCCCAGAGTACATATTCTGGAGAAAGAGAAGTTCGCTGAGGATCTGCTCCAGCACGAGCTCAGAAGCTTGGAAGAATAAACCCCTGGTCCTGGTGTGGGAAGCCACCCCCCGCCCCATCCCCACCCTAGAAGAATAAATATTTTGAGGAATAATAATAATAAAAAAGGCAGGATACAATATTTTCCCTAAAAGAGAAATTAAAATATCTTAAGGGAGACAAAAACTCAGAGCCTCAGCTTCCTGTCCCCAAGCAGATACTGATCTAGAGTAGCTTTTAGAAATGCAGATTGGGTAATCCATTACTCTCTGCAGCAAAGTCTGAACAAAGGCAGAGTGATAGGATTAGCCCTCTCTCAAGATCCAAACCAGGACAAAGCCATTAAACCATAATAGGAATTGCCCAACACCCTTTCAGAACACAAGCTCCTTCATTGCATCATCTCAGAGCAGATCAAACTTCAATCAAATGTAGCTCAGAGAAACACCTAGGATTTGTACTTTGCCTATAGAGCCAACTATGACCCCTACATAACCCCTACAAAAGCCAATAGAATACATGTTCTTGCACAGGAACAGGAAGCTCAAGTGCAAAGTTCAGAGAAGGTATAAACCCACCCACCTCATTCTCAACTCCATGTGGTCAGCTGCCCAGAACCCATGTGCTTCTGCTTCATCATTAAACCATCTTTCCAATCAGCTTCCAGCCTCCATTTTGTCTCCAGTGCCTTTCTCCTGGCTTGGAACTGAACCAGATGGATATTTCTTTCAACACCGATGACCAACTTAGATTGGATCCTGCAACATTATCCATAGATTTGCCTTCATCGGCTTTCAGAAATGTCACGGGCGAAAGGAGCTTTCTTTATTCAATCAGCATTTGGGCCTCTCTACAAGAGTCCATAATAGAAAGAAGAATGAGCTGTTCTCCAGGACTCTCAAATTGAGTCCAAAGGTCATATAGGTAAAGGTCAAAGGTCATCAGGTGACCATGATGAAAAGGAAGGGGCTTTCCTACGAGGACAGACCATCAACCTGCATGGTATCTGTTATTATTATCGTCAGAAATGTTTTCCTCCCTCGGCTGTCTCCATGAAATATGCTATGTGTGCTCAACCAAATGCTAATAAACAGGTGTTCCCATCTCAAGACTGAACAATTGGCACTCATGGAGCGGTGCGACTGCCAAGGCAGCTGCCAAAGCTGAGGATTAAATGGCGATGGAAGCAACAGCTCCCGGGAGAGATACACACTGCCAACGTGTTCGGCCTTTCTCTCCTGCTCCCCTACTACCCCACCAAACAACAAACATCCTTCCTATCAGGAGCCTGACACTCGCGTTGCAGAATGCAAAAAAAACCCCCCTTCCCGTCGGTGAATCTGCGTCTTTATTTATCCGCGGTGTTCCTATTTCAGTTATCTTAACGTTTCACAGCCAAAAAAACAACTTACAGATTGTCAGCTGCCTCATACATCATGTATCAGCAATAGGTAGGAGGAAGAGGGGCTTCAGCAGATGCTGGCGCGATTCAAATGTTCGCTTCTGTACAGTTTGACAATCAGCTGGCACGATGGAGGGGTGGAAGCTCAAGATACAGAGTGGGAACCTATCATGCATGTCTCCCCATGTTACTCCCTAGAAGAAACATTAACTTGCATCCTTCTGTGTCTACCATCTTCTGCAATGTTGTTGTTGTTATTAGTTGCGAAGGTGACCCCATGGTCCATCGTGACCCCATGGATAATGTTCCTCCAGGCCTTCCTGTCCTCTACCATCCTCTGGAGTCCATGTAAGCTCATGCCGACTGCTTCAGTGACTCCATCCAGCCACCTCATTCTCTGCCGTCCCCTTCTTCTTTTGCCCTCAATCTTTCCCAGCATTAGGCTCTTCTCCAGTGAGTCCTTCCTTCTCATTAGGTGGCCAAAGTATTTGAGTTTCGACTTCAGGATCCGGCCTTCTAAAGAGCAGCCAGGGTTGATCTCCTCTAGGACTGACCGGTTGGATCACCTTGCAGCCCAAGGGACTCGCAGGAATCTTCTCCAGGACCATAATTCAAAGGCCTCAATTCTTTGGCGCTCAGCCTTTCCTATGGTTCAGCTTTTCACAGCCAACTTTCTGCAAAGTATTCAGAACCAATGCAGCTGAGGATCTTAGAAGGGGTAAATAACCCTTTGGGAGGATAAACCAGAAGACTCAAATACATGTAATCCAGTGGTGGGTTGCCCCTGGTTCGGACCGGTTCGCAAGAACCGGTAGTAAAACCAGAAGGAGGCTCTGCCCACTGACCCAGACGTCATCATGGGTGATCTACGCATGTGCAGAAGAACTGTGGCTTCTGCCTGCCACACAATTGGCAGGCGGCCAACTATCATCTGTGGCCAAAGGCCTGGGACAAACGGTGTTTCGGCGAATGGGCCGAGAAGACACTCCTTGTAGACAGCTGGCTATTGGCATTCTTTGTATAAATCCTTCCATTCCCCACAGTGGTGGGATGCTGCTGATTTAACAACCGGTTCAGAGATTGCGTGCTTTGCATGTGCACATGTCTGATGCGCGCTGTGCACGTATGCACAGTTTTACGAAAACTTACCTTCTGCGTTACTGATGGGGAGTAACGCAGCTGAGGCATGGCAATCCGCTCTGCTGCATGAATCAGCTTAGAAGGTATAGGTCAGTAAAGCGCAGGAACGGGCAGGCGGGCAGGCCCACCTGATTGTCTTATTTATTTATTTTTTATTTTTTTTATTTATATTTATATTTATATGCCGCCCTTCTCCGGAGACTCAGGGCGGCTTACAATGCGTTAAGCAATAGCCTTCATACTTTTGTATATTTATACAAAGTCAGCTTATTGCCCCCACAAACTGGGTCCTCAATTTACCCACCTTAGAAAGGATGGAAGGCTGAGTCGACCTTGAGCCTGCCTGGGATTAAACTCACAGAAATTACAGGCAGCTGGTGTTAATTGCTGCCTTTAGTAGGAGGCATTAGCCCCCTACGCTACACAGGCTCCTGTTGTCAGAGCGAACTAGTTCACTCCCAGCTGATCATTGGAGCTATCGGTTCCCCTAACCAGTAGAATCCCACCCCTGATTCCCCATCATCCAGTCAGAGTTGAAGAAGCTTCTTGGGTGAGAAGCGAAACTTCTTCAAAGAAAAACCAGAAAGTCCAATTACCTCTTGAAAAAAAGTACCTCTGGAACTTATTTTTCACGGTGTAGTTTTTTCTCTGGGGGGGATGCCTGTCAGCTTTGGAAGCCATATTAAGCCAGAAGCTTCCATGCTGCCACCTTCTCCTATGTAGGAAAGTAGAAGGGGGGATTTAGTAGGGGGGGGGTTGTCTTTAGACATAATAGCACTCTTCCTATCGGTCAAGGTCAGGCCAATCCTGCATCTGGAGAAGGAGCGGTCAGAGTGCTCTCTCGAGGTGGGACAGATGGTGATTGGAGCATGTGATCGACTGAGGAGTGAGGGGATGGTTTGGGGGGGGTTTTGATTTACTGAGGGAAAACCCGGACCTCTCAGATTCAGGTTTCCCCAGATTATTTATTTTATTTTATTATTAAAATTTATATACCGCCCTTCTCCCGTGGGACTCGGGCCAGCTCACATAGTTAAACAACAATAATAAAATTCTAAAATACGGTCCAATTTTAAATCCCCAAAATTAAAACTCCATAATCGGTCAGGGAATTTGGTGAAAAAGCCATGTCTTCAAGCCAGCACGGAAAGTACGGAGATCAGGAGCTGTCTGGAGCTCGGTGGGTAACCCATTCCAGAGGGTCGGTGTGGCCACAGAGAACGCCCTCATCCTGGGGGTTGCCAGACGACATTGTCTGGCCGACGGCACCTGGAAGAGGGCAGATCTATGAGAGCGCACAGGGCAGTGGGAAGCCGGTAGAAGGTGGTCCTGCAAGTACCTCGGGCCCATGCCATGAAGGGCTTTATAGGTAAGTACCAGCACCTTTAAGCGGATGTGCCAGTTTACCTATTCTAGTAAATAGAACTTTGTAAAATGCTTGCTTCAGAGTTTTTATTTGGAGTTGCGTTTTTTTCTGGAACATTTTGGAAGTTTTTGCTCTTCTAGGACAGGGGCTGTCTCTTCCTTCTGCTCTTCTCCTCTTGTTCTTCACAGCTCACTACTAATCATTGGTCCAGAATGCAGGTTATATTTGCCAACCCCATTCTGATGATGTAGTTATTATTTCCAATTGGCACTTGGGAGCCATGAGGGAAGTGCGCATTACTCATAGCCAAGAGTACAGATGTTTCTAATTGCTTTCCATTACCAAGAATAACAGCTGTTTACATCTATCAGCAAATAATTCACAAGAGCTCCAGACTATTAAGATAACACACCCCACCTGGTCACCATCACAAGTTATCAAGGCCAAGGCTTCGGCTGCCAGAGCGCCTCCCACCCCTCCATTTCTGTTCATCAAATGACAGCACGCCTCACCTTCAAATACCCTTATGCTACTCTGCTTCTGGCTGGCGCCTGGTGCATCAAAAAGACATATGGATCGTTCAGAGCTTTGCGGTAAAAAAAAGTTCATGAACTTGGTCAGGGGTGTTTAACTCGATTTCATTGAGGGCCACATCAGGGCTGTGTTTGACCTTGGGGAGCCGGGGTGGGTGTGGTCATGATGGGTATGGCCAGTTTGATGTCACTGGTGTCAGGCCTGAGCGCTCTGCCAGCAAAAACAGGCTCCCGAGCTCCATTTTAGGCTGCGATGGCCTCCTGCAACCCTCTGCCAGTGAAAACAAACCTTGGGAGTGCCTCCTGTGGCCCTTATGAGCTCCATTTTTGGCTGTGATGGCTTCCTGCAACTTTCTGCTAGAGAAAACGAAGCTTGGGAGTGCTACCTGTGGCCCTTGTGAGCTCCATTTTTGACTGCAATGGCTTCTCGCAACACTCCTGGGCTCCGTTTTCACTGGTAGAGGCACCATGGGCCGGTCCTTTGCTGATTCCAAGGCAGTTCCGCAGACCAGATCTCATCCCCGGGCCTTGAGTTTGACACCCCTGATGTTGGGGAAGCGAAAGGACCGTCCATGTAGACCAGGCAAGGCCTTGCAGAGAACTTGAGTGGGAGAATGTCTGTCCATTCTTTGGGATAATAGAAGGATTCCTTCCGAAAATCACGTTGTAAATTAACAGAATAACAGAGTTGGAAGGGACCTCGGAGGTCTTCTAGTCCAATTCCTGCTCGAGCAGGAAACCCTATACTATTTTCAGACCAATCTCTTCTTAAAAACTTCCAGTGTTGGAGCATCTACAACTTCTGGAGGCAAGTTTGTTTTATTTATTTATTTGTTTGTTTGTTTGTCAAACATGTACAAGATAGCATGTATAGATATAAATATAAACATAAACAAAGGAAGTAAATACAGATAAATGGGGAGAGTAAGACAGGGACGGAAGGCACGCTGGTGTGCTTATGCACGCCCCCTTTATGGACCTCTTAGGAATGGGGAGAGGACCATGGTAGACAGTTTGAGGTTGAAGCTGTGAGGGTTTGAGGCTGTAACAATGGAGTTGGGTAGAGCATTCCAGGCGTTGACCACTCTGTTGCTGAAAGTTGTTACACTGATTCATTGTTCTCACAGTCAGGAAATTTATCCTTAGTTCTAGATTGGTTTTCTCCTTGATTCGTTTTCAACCATTGCTTCTTGTCCTGCTTTCAAGTCAGTGGTGGGTTCCTCCCAGTTCGGCCCGGTTCTCCCGAGCCGGTAGTCGTGACGATACGATGTCACCGAACTGGTTCTGCTCCCCCTGCGCCCCCCCCGCACCCCTCTGGGGTTATTCTTACCTTTTATTTGGCCCCACCCCCAATCTATTGCTGCCTCCTGAGACCCAGCTGATGGCTAGAGAGAAAAAACTGTTTAAACTTTTGCCACAGGGCTTCAAAGGGCCGCCCTACAGCTGATCAGTGTTAAAAGAAAACAAATGAGTAGACCAGTGCCTGCAACAATAAATGGGTAGATCAGTGCCTACAAAAATAAATGGGTAGACCAGTGCCTGCAAAAATACATGAGTAGATCAGTGCCTGCAAAAATAAATGAGTAGACCAATGCCTGCAAAAATACATGAGTAGATCAGTGCCTGCAACAATAAATGGGTAGACCAGTGCCTGCAAAATACATGAGTAGACCAGTGCCTGCAAAAAATAAATGGATAGATCGGTACAGCTCTGCAAGCAGTTAAAAGCCTGGTAGACCAGCACCTCTGCTAAATCCTAAATAATTGTCACATGACCACCAAGCCACGCCCACAAAATAAGCCACGCCCACAGAACCAGTAGTAAAAAAATTTAGAATCCACCCCTGCTTCAGGTGCTTTGGAGAATAGGTTGAGCCTAATCTTCTTTTTGGCAGCCTCTCAAATATTGGAAGACTGCTATTGTGTCACCCCTAGTCCTTCTTTTCATTAAACTAGACACACCCAGTTCTTGCAACCATTCCTCCTTATATGCACTACTCAGGTGACCCTGAGGGCACAGACAAACTTCCAAGTGGTCTCAACGACTCTGTAAAAGGATGCAAATGACCAGCTGTCTGCAAGGAGTATAAATCCTTCCATTCCCCACCATCCAGCCAGAACTGAAGAAGCTCCTTGGATCAGAAGCAAAACATCTTCGAAGAAAAACCAGAAAGTCCAGTGGCCTCTTGAAAAAAGCACCTTTGGGATAACCTGGATGACTGAGTATTTCCATAGACATTCCTCATCTGTTTTAGCCTCCAGTCCCCTAATCCTCTTTTGTTGCTCTTCTCTGCACTCTTTCTAGAGTCTCAACATCTTTTTTATATCGTGGCGACCAAAACGGGATGCAAAAGTCCAAGTGTGGTTCACCCTTAGCAGTGGTGGGTTGCTCCCGGTTCGGTCCGGTTCTTGTGAACCGGTAGTAACGGCGGCGGACACCCACCTGGACGTCATCATGAACTATCTGCACATGCACACGCGCTCCCGTTGCGAACCGGTAGCAGAGGTTTCTCGAATCCACCTCTGACCTTTAGTGACATTCGGACAAGCAAGTCAGCGAGGAAGCCCAAGTCACTTAACAACTGTATTACTAAGTTGACAACTGCAGTGATTCACTTAACAACTGTGGCAAGAAAAGTCATTAAATGGGGCAAAAGTCACTTTTTTTTTAGTTAGATTTATATGCCGCCCTTCTCCAGAGACTCAGGGCGGCTTACAATGTGTTAAGCAATAGCCTTCATACTTTTGTATATTTTTTATCCAAAGTCAGCTTATTGCCCCCACAAACTGGGTCCTCAATTTACCTACCTTAGAAAGGATGGAAGGCTGAGTCAACCTTGAGCCTCGAACTTGCACAATTGCAGACAGCTGGGTGTTAATAACAGGCTATCTAGCCTGTTGAGCTATCTGAGGCTTAACAACGTTCTCTTTAAGGAAGAGAAATTTTGGGTTCAATTGTGATGGTAAATTGGGGACTACGTATACTTGAGCCTTAATCACAGATGTGTAATGTTGATTCTGGTTTTATGGAATATGAAGATAACATATGCCATGAATACTTGACTATAATTTGGGCAGATTCACACATTCATCAGACTTTGCTCTTCAGAGTTTTCCAGTTCTGAGTTCCATTATATGATTCATCTTCAAGGGAATAACTTTTCCAATTGACACTACAATGCTTTCAAATTCAGTGTCAGACTCACAAAAATTAAAGCCGTTAAGATTTCATTTTGAGCTGAAATATACTTTTTTTTAATAAAAAAACCCCAAACCCTTAAATACTGTTTTATCATAATGCGGTAATTTTAAACACACTAAAATAGCATTAATAACTGTCACATTAACTTCTCTTTCATTAAAAGAAGAAATTTAACTCTAAATTATGAAATGATCAAATTTATGAGGTCCAAGTTAGTAAAGATTTTTTTTTTATATATGAGCATAAATTATACAGCATGATCTCTGTCGGGTGAAGGCTACAAATTAGAAACGATGGTAAATTTTATTAGACATTAATAAACATAAACATATCTCTGGTTGAACTAGTTGGCGCTGTTTATTTCTGAACAGATATTCATCTTCAACTTTTGAAAAAAATAATAATTTTGCATTTAACAGCACCTTTGCATCTTCTCTCTCCTCTTCTCCACTTCCCTCTCTCCTACTCCTCTCCTCTCCTCTCATCCATTTCCTTCTCTTCTTTCCCCTCTCTACTTTCCGCTTCTTCCGTCTCCTTCCTTCTCCTCTTCCCTCGGCTTTTCTCCTCTCCTCTGCCTCACTCCACTCCACTCCCCTCTCTCCCTTCATCTCTCCACTTCCCTTTCCTTTCATCTTCTTCCTTTCCTTATTTCCTTTAATGGGTTTTATTATATGGTGGATTTTTTTTTATTTTGTAAGTGACCTGGAGACATCTGTACAGTTATATACATTTCTTTAATAAATAAATAATAATTTTTAATTAATGTGATCCTGTACTGGAACTGCAGAGAGACCCATGCGCTAGGTGTTTTGATTCTTCAGAATACCTTTGAAAGTATGTGCTTCTCCGCGATGTTTTATATGTCCCACCAGTCCATTCTCACCAAAATTCATGGCCGATCCCAACTTTTAATGCATCTGTTTAAGATGAGAATCTAAGACCAGTGGTGAGTTTCTACCAGTTCACCTCAGTTTAGGCAAACTGGTAGCGGCGACAGTGGGAGGCTCCGCCCACCTACCCAGACATCATCACAGATGCTCTGCACATGTGCAAGCTCACAATTCCGAACCGGTAGCGAAGGAAAGTGAAATCCACTACTGCCTTAGACTGTTTTTTTCCCATGCTCTCCTAGAGCCGAATGTCATCTATAATGAAAAATCAATGTTTTTGTAATCTCAATGTTATATTTATTTGGTGGATTTGGACATAAAACCTATATTTATTTATTTATTGGTTCAATTTATTGGTTCAATTTATATGCCGCCCTTCTCCGGAGACTCAGGGCGGCTTACAATGCGTTAAACAATAGCCTTCATACTTTTTGTATATACCTGCTTAGTAGGGCTTTAGTAGGGCTTCCGACCAATCCAAGTCTGGGTATTATTTGAATTCGTAGCCATTGATTTGGGTTCCGGGGTGTTCAAAGCAGGAGGCATGGCTTTTATAAGTGTTATCCCGATCAATTGAACACAGGCTGAATCCTCTTTTCATCAGCACAATCGCAAAAGCACACAAAGCACTTTTGCTGAATGACAGATTAAGCCTGTTCCAGTTGTAGATTTTCAACTTTGCAGCTGTCATTAAAAAAAAAAAATTCTCCACAGACCTGTTTCATTCCCAGAATAATGTCTTTCCAGATGGGAATTAGAGAGCATGTTTGAGTAAAATCTGCTTCTGTCTCTCTAATAAAAAAGAAAGAAAGAATGTTACAGCAATCTTCCTGTTCTAATCCGTTCATTTCAGGTTTGATTTACCTGCTCAACTTTGATCCGAAATCTCTGTCATTTTACAAGATTATATGTGTCTTGCTTTGATTCTGCTCCCTGGCATGTGTGGAAAGTTTGACAAGATTTTGTGTTGCTTATATCTTTTTAAAGCCAGGATTAACTTGTGCTTTGTGATTTAAAAACAACTATTGTGTGGGGAAAGGGTGGAAATAATTTGTTATTTGTTGGAGGTGGGGCTTTTAGGCATTCTAATAGCTTCATGACTTTGAACCAGGAGTGAAATGCTCCCGGTTCAGACCAGATCACCCGATCCGGTAGCGATGGAGGCGGGTGATTCGAAGAACCAGTAGCAAACATCCCTGCCCCACCCATGCACAGCTGAGCCGCGCAATCATCGGAGGCTTTTTTTAAAAAAAAAAATTAAAAGCATTTTTTCTACAACCTCTTTGGCTGAAAAAATGCTTTTAAAAGTTTTTTTAAAAAGCCGCTGATGATCGTGCGGCTCAGCTGGGATCGTCAGAGGCTTTTAAAAGCATTTTTTAACAACCTCTTCGGCTGAAGAGGTTGTAGAAAAAATGTTTTTAAAAGAAAAAAAAAAGCCTCTGCCGATCAGGCAACTCAGCTGGGATCGTCAGGGGCTTTTAAAAGCATTTTTTAAACAACCTCTTCGGCCGAAGAAGTTGTAGAAAAAATGGTTTTAAAAATAAATAAATAAATAAATAAATAAATAAATAAATAAATAAATAAATAAATAAAAAAGTTGGCCATGCCCACCCAGTCACATTACCCCACCATCACCAAGCCACGCCCACAGAACCGGTAGTAACAAATTTTACATTTCACCACTGCTTTGAACATTAAAGGAAGAAAATAATAATAATAATAATAAAGGAAGGCTACCTAGCTTCTGACAAGCCGGCATAAATGGGTGGAAGGTTTCTTAATTCGATAGGAACCAATATATAGGAGATTACCTCAGCCCAAAGTGGGGGGGGGGTCAAGTGTGTCATCAGTTTGGAATCATTTTGTACTCACAAGAGGTCTAAGTCCAGTCCTCCTTGAATTCCATTGACTCCAGTGGTGGGATGCTGCCGGTTTAACAACCGGTTTGATGATCGCTGTGTGCATGTGCGCAGTTTTACAAATACTAACCTTCTATATTACCACTTGAGAGTAACACAGCTGAGGCGCAGCAATCTGCTCTGCCGTGCCAATCATCTGAGAAGATAACGGTAACTAAAGCGTAGGGGCGGGTAGGTGGGCCGACCTGATCGTCGGAGCGAACCAGTTCGCTCCCAGCTGATTGCCGGAGCTACCAGTTCGCCTGAACCGGTCCAAACCGGTAGAATCCCACCCCTGATTGACTCTTATTGACCGCCAATTTGCTTTGACCATTAGTAGATCAGATTCATGTTTAGAGATAGCATGGAATAAACTTATATTCATTTGAATAACCCTGGTAATTCAACCATAGACCCCATAGTTTATGTGTCTAGTCCAGGGGTCAGCAACCGGTGGCTCTCGAGCCGCATGTGGCTCTTTCACTCCTCTGCTACAGCTCCCTGTCACTCAAAATATATGTCACAACAGCCAATGTGCAACACCCACCAGTACACAATTTATTGAGCTTTTCAACCCCTGGTAGGCAAACCATGGATAAATCCAAGAAAAGAAAAGTCTATAAGCAAATAACCAAGCTCAGAGAAGGGTTACAGAGAAGTTGGTGTGCCAAAACCAGATTTTGGAGAAATTAATACTGATTGGACAATGTTGTGGGTTTTTTTCCGATAAAGATATGTATGGATTTAGATGCTGACCAGTGGTGAAATCCAATTTTTTTTACTATGGGTTCTGTGGTGTGGCTTGGTGGGCGTGGTGTGGTGTGGTGTGGCTTGGTGGGCGTGGTATGGTGTGGCTTGGCTTGGTGGGCATGGCTTGGTGGGCATGGCAGGGGAAGGATATTGCAAAATCTCCATTCCCACCCCACCCTGGGGCCAGCCAGAGGTGGTATTTGCCAGTTCTCTGAACCTTTCAAAATTTCTACTACTGGTTCTCTGAACTTCTCAAAATTTCTGCTACTGGTTCTCCAGAACCTATCAGAACATGCTGGATTTCACCCCTGATTCTGACACTGATTATATTCTGATATTAGTCTGTAGAGATTCTCAGTCATCCAGGTCATAGTTGTCCCAACTGGCTTTTTCAAAGTCCAATTGCCTCCTGAAAAAGCACCTTTGGGTTATTCTGATATTCTTCTTCTGTCTTGTTTTTTTTCCAAAATAACAAACCTTCTTTAATTTATTTGAACTCCTCCTTCCTTCCTTCTTCTCACAGATATGGGACTTTGGGGTTCACAGGACATCTGCATAGGTAAAGATAAATCTTCTCAGCATTTTAATTTTCTCCTTGAAAATATTGTTTTGCCAGATATGGGGGAATCCAGGAAGCACATATTACGACTGCTGTGCCACCAAGGACTTAAAATGATATTCTGGTCTAGTGAGGATGGTTTGAAGAGATCTCCTGTCCATTTCTCATTTGCCGACTCTCACCGATTGATTTAATGTGTCAACTCTGGAGCATTTTGTCATCCCTGATCGTCGTTTGACTCTGTGTTATTTATACAAACGATGCTTTACTCTCTTGTTTTGCACCCATAAATCCAGTGGGGTGTAAGATAAGAGGCCCTTCCTTGAGGAATGATAATAGTAGCAGCGGTCTCCTTCAATCTTCATAACCGTGAGAGGAAAGACAGTGAGAAAGGTTCTGCTTTTTATTTTCCAATCTGGGGATTTATGACAAAACACATACAGCCTGACGTGGGCAAAACAACAACAAACACCACAACAAAACCCCAGAACTCTTATCTTTGTAGAGAGAAAAGAAGGGATGGGCTGCTGGGGGGTTCTCAGGGGTTCAGGAGAATCTCTATCTAAGATTCTGTGCAGTTTGGAGAACCCTCAAATCCCACTCCTGGCTGGCCCCTCCCAGGAATCCCCATGCGGCCCATTTTGGATGCAGGTAAGTGCAGGGTGTGCGCGGAGGCTCAACAACAGGCCTACCAGAAGTTTGGGAAGGCCTGAAATGGGCTCGTTTCCGGCCTCCCGAGGACCTCTGGAGCCTGGGGAGGCCGTTTTTGCCTCCCCAGGAAAGCCTCTATAGTCCGGGGAGGGCAAAAATGCCTCCCCACACCGTAGTGCAGGAGGCTGACTAGGCCACCTCCACCATGGCCACGCCCACCCAGCAACTGGGCAGAGAGTCCCTTGCTAAAATTTTTGAAGCCCGCCCCTGGAGAGAAAAGGCAACGGAAATTCCAGAATTATTGTAACATTGGGAGATTCCATGGAAATGGCCTGCAGTTTCCATCAAAATCTGGAGGGATAGACCGTCGAAGTATAAAAGGATGTTGCTTCTAAAAATAAGACAACTGCTGGAAGGAATGTTTAGTAGCCACCAATTGCAATGAATCATATGTCTTGGAATTCAAGATGCTATTTTAGAGTCTGAGAGGGTTGGGTTTTTTTTTTTTTTTTGTTGTTGTTGTTTTGCAACATCCCAAAAATCTCTTCCTTTTACTTCATGCCATATGCTTTTAACAACCCTTGTCACTATTTTGATAAAAGCAGAAGAACGTCATATGCTTATGTTCGCTGGGCTCCAATAGGATAAGACCAAGATATCTTCCCTTGTTATTTCACATAGTTAACCAGATGGGTAATTGTATCTTACTCCAACAACTAATAACAGGATAATTTTTTCCAGTGTTACTAAAGGTAGCAGGTTAGTTCGGGTGCAAAAGACTAGATTCACACGTGAAGGTTCAATTAAACTGATTTATTGCTAAGGAATCTTCTCAATTAGCAGTGGGCACTTGTTTAGAAATAGATATTGGTCAAACAAGTGGGATTTAGGTCTCTTGTGGCTATATAAGGGATTCTAGGCTAATCCCTCTTTTCACTCCACCCCCAGAGTCTGCCATCCCTTTTCCTATACAATAAACCAATAACGGAATGTTTCTGGACTTGGCTGAGCATGACATGTGAAGAAAGTTCCATGATGGCGATCCTATGGCACGCGTGCCACAGGTGGCACACGAAGCCATATCTGTGGGCACATGAGCGTTGCCCTATCTCAGCTGCACCTGATTTTCGGGCCTTCTGGGCCCACTGGAACTTGGGAAACAGGCCATTTCCAGCCTTCAGAGGGTCTCCGGGGGGTTGGGAAGGCCGTTTTCCCCTTCCCAGGCTCCAAGAAAGTCTCTGGAGCCTGGGGAGGGCGAAAAACGTGCCTACTGGGCCCACTGTGCCATTGTGTGCCAAAAGTGGTGGTCGCACAGGGGGGTCACGTGTGCATGCATGGGGGGTGGGGTGCATTGAATTATGGGTGTGGACATGCACGCGCGCAATCCCCCTGGGCTCCTCCCACTTTTGGCATGTGATGGCAAAAAGGTTAGCCATCACTGTTCTAGTTCATAAACCATGTTTTTATGGCTCAGGATTATTTTGTGTGTGTGTGTCTAAATGTGCAGAAGATGTGTTCCATATGTAGCCCTAATTTTCCCCCCATTGAATTCTTCCACCATTTTTCACCCATGAATCAGATCTGATACTAGAAAGAGAGATACAGAGATTAGAGAGGTACAAACTACAGTGTTTCCCCAAAAATAAGACCCTGTCTTATATTTTTTTGAACCCTGAAATAAGCACTTGGCCTTATTTTCGGGGAGGTCTTATTATTTTGGGGTGCATGGAGCAAGATGGGGCTTCTCTTGCCGTCTTACCTGATTTCCAGCTCTGCATTTAAATATTTTCGGGGAGGGCTTATTTTTGGGCAGAGGCTTATTTTAGCACATGCATTCAAAAGCTTGATTGGGCTTATTATCAGGGGATGTCTTATTTTCAGGGAAACAGGGTAGATATAGAGGTAGAATTAAATGAGAACATTAATTGGGAGTTTCAGTACCAGCTTCTGGTTAGTCCAGAACCATCTTAATTTCAGTGGGTCCCTCCTTTTTCAGAGAAATTTTAATGCCTGAAGATGACGAATGAGACTTCGTCGAAATGTCGCCAAGACACTTCCAATTTTACGTGGGAGAAGACCCGAATAACCAAAGACCTACATACAAACACCCGCGAAAACCTCAGAAAACGTGTGTGTGTGTGTGTGTGTGTGTGTGTGTGTGTGTGTGTGTGTGTGTAAATTTTATTTTCATAGGTCTTTATGTGTATATTTCTTTATGCCAGGGATTTTCCTATGTATATCAAGATGTTTCATAGCCTAATTTTCAGTGAAATCTCAATTCACTAGAAGGGAATGTTTACTTCCCGGGAGGTACACTCAATAAGTTACCTATCCAGCCAATGCTATCCACATTGGAGCTTATATTTGTAATATTATCTACAAAGTCTAGGAGCCTGGATAGCTCAGCAGACTAAAAAGCATTGTGATCAAAGTTCAGCTGTCTGCAATTACTGTAAGTTCGAATTTCACCAGGCTCAAGGTTGACTCAGCCTTCCATCCTTTCTAAGGTAGGTAAATTGAGGACCCAGTTTGTGGGGGCAATAAGCTGACTTTGTATAAAATATACAAAAGTATGAAGGCTATTGCTTAACGCATTGTAAGCCACCCTGAGTCTCCGGAGAAGGGCGGCATATAAATCAATTTTTTTTAAAAAAGTCATATACAAAATACTCAAAGCTAACCATGATATTCTCACCCATGAAGCATTTAAAAAGTGTCTTTCTTTGTAAGCCATCTGGAGTCACCTTGAGTGAATTGGGCAGCCAGATTAGTCTATCTATCTATCTATTTATCATCTATCTATCTATCTATCTATCTATCTATCTATCGATCGATCGATCGATCGATCGATCGATCTATTGATCGGTTCAATTTATATGCCGCCCTTCTCCAGAGACTCAGGGCGGGTTACAATGCATTAAGCAATAGCCTTCATACTTTTGTATATACCTGCTTAGTAGGGCTTTTGGCCCCCCCTAAGCGGTGTTCTTTTTTATACAAAGTCAGCTTATTGCCCTCACAAACCGGGTCCTCATTTTACCTGCCTCGGAAGGATGGAAGGCTGAGTCAACCTTGAGCCTGGTGAGATTTGAACTCGCAGTAATTGCAGGCAGCTGGCAGCTAAGTGCTATTTAACAGTGCTTTAGTCCACTGCTCCACCAGGCTCCTCTTATTTTAAGAAATAAATAAATTCATAAATATTTCTTCCCAGGTAGGACCACTATAAATGAAATAATTAGACACATGCTGCCCTTTCATAACACTTAAAATGGCCTGAGGGAGATGAACATAGAATAATAGAGTTGGAAGGGAACTTGGAGGCCTTCTAGTCCAGCCCTTTGCTCGAGCAGGACCCCTAATATCATTTCAAACAAATGGTTGTACAGTCTCTTTTTGAAAGCCTTTAGTGATGGGGCACCCACACCTTGTGACAGTAAGTTATTCCATTGGTTGATTTCTCTCAGGAAATTTCTCTGCAGTTCTAGGTTGGTTCTCTCCGTGGTAAATTTCCAATTGTTTCTTGTCTTGTCTTTTGGTGGTTTGGAAAATAGCTTGACGCCCCCCTCGTAGGAGCCCTTCAAATATTGGAACAGTGCTATCACGACCCCCCTCTAATCCTTCTTGGGACTCTAGAAAGAGTGCAGAGAAGAGCAACAAAGATGATTAGGGGACCAGAGGCTAAATCATATGAAGAACGGCTGCAGGAACTGGGTATGTCTAGTTTAATGAAAAGAAGGACTAGGGGAAATATCATAGCAGTCTTCCAAAATCTCAGGGGCTGCCCCAAAGAAGAGGGAGTCAGGCTAGCCTCCAAAGCACCTGAGGGTAGGACAAGAAGCAATGGGTGGAAACTAATCAAGGAGAGAAGCAACTTTTTTTAAAAAAATTGATTTATATGCCGCCCTTCTCCGGAGACTCAGGGCGGCTTACAGTGCATTAAGCAATAGCCTTCATACTTTTGTATATATTTTATACAAAGTCAGCTTATTGCCCCCACAAACTGGGTCCTCAATTTACCCACCTTAGAAAGGATGGAAGGCTGAGTTGACCTTGAGCCTGGCTAGGATTGAACTCGCAGAATTACAGGCAGCTGGATGTTAATTGCTGCCTTTAGTAGAAGGCATTAGCCCCCTACGCTACTCAGGCTCCTAGAATTAAGAATTAATTCAAACAAACTTAGAATTAAGGAAACATTTAGGACAATTAATCAGTGGAAAAACTTGCCTCCAGAAGTTGTGAATACTCCAACACTGGAAGTTTTTAAGAAGATGTTGGGTAACCATTTGTCTGAAGTGGTGAAGAGTTTCCTGTCTAAGCAGGGGGTTGGACTAGAAGACCTCCAAGGTCCCTGCCAACTCTGTTATTCTAAATTCTTTTCATTAGACTAGATATATCCAATTCCTGTAACATTTCTTCATACCTTCTTAGCTATACTATGTACAAGACTGTGCCTCCTTCTCCCTAACCATAGGACCAGCTCTTCAGTGTCTCAAGAAAAGGCCTGAGATTTATGGTAGGTCATCCTCCAAGGAGATAGAGAGACACGAAAAATGTGCTAATATTATCTCTTTCCAGCTCTTGTAGGGCTGTTAAATATATATTTTGAATGGGGGGTGGGTGGGTAATGATAGATCGATGTTAGGCAGAAGGCAGATGGATCGGAAGGGGAGGCTGGCTGGGTAGGCTATTATGTGCTTGGAATGACAATCTTCCATCTTTTCTCTCTCCTCATTGTTTCCATGTTGCTAGGGGAGAATAGAGTCCCCCCTCCCCTTTACTTCTTATCCCTCCCCCCCCCCCCCCGTTTCATCCTCTCCCCTGTGCCAATTGATATGAAAATTAAGATTACAAATTAAATCCAGGCTATCCTGGAGTTTTCCAGTTCACCAGCCATCCCCCCAACCCTCAAAATAATGATAATAATAATGATGCCGAGTTGGTCGGATGAATAATTCCCCGGAGAGATTACTTCATTCTGATAGCTTAGCCGTGTCCCTGATATAAAAAAGGTCTCTATCTACTTTTATTGAAATCAACAAGTAACATTGTAATCCCAATATTGAGGTATAATCTTCATTATCTCCAGATCTGCGTAATGATGCTCTCCCCCCCCCCCTCCTTCCCCTGTCCTACTCGCTTTTCTCTCTATGGCTTTAGATTTATTTTCTTCGCAATTGTCTGCCGTTTTGGGTGGGGTGGATGGTGCTTGATATTAACTTTGGACAGGCTTTGGGGGTCTAACAACTTCATGAAGAAAATAGGTGTGGAAATGAGACGGGGAAAAATGTGAAATCCTTTCCTGGTCTAAAATCCTTTCCTGGTCTAAATTTCCAGCTCTGTGGTTTCTTTTATTTCAGGAAATGAAATAATAGAGTGAATGTTATATTTTTTAATTTATTCTCTTGGTTGTTTGTGTATGGTTATTATTGCTGTGCATTATTATATTTATTTGCTTCACTTTGCTTTTTTTTTTAAAAAAATTGCCTGTCATTGACTGAATAAATATTACAGGTAGGCCTCAACTCACGACCACAATTGAGCAAAATTTCTGTGGTTAAGTGAGATATTTGTTAAGCGAGTTTTGCCCCATTTTACAATCTTCCTTGCCACAGTTGTTAAGTGAATCATTGCAGTTGTTAAGTTAGTAATGTGGTTGTTAAGTGATTCCGGTTTCCTCATTGACTTTGCTTGTCAGGTCGCAAAAATTGACGGTTATGAAACAGTCATAAATACAAATCAAGCATATGCCAAGCATCTGAATTTTAATCATGTGACCATGGGGATGCTGCAATGGTCGTAAGTGTGAAAAACGGTCATAAGTCAGTTTGTTCAGTGCCACTAAATGCACTGTTGTAAGTCGAGGACTACCTATATTGAACTGAATTAACGTTAGAAAATATAATCAATGGTATTAAGAATTAAGTGTTGGAATTCATTGTTGGAATATATTTCTATGCAACAACTACAGTAATATTCAGCCAGTAGATGGCAGTATTTACAAGTTTGGCTCTATGATGTATAGTCTATGCCCTTTTGTTCTAAGTAGAGTTTCCTGTTTCCTGTTACAGTTGTATAGTTGAGCAGTAAAGCACATGGTGACTGTATTCTTTGTTTGCGCTCTGTGGTGCTTTATATATATATAAAAAACAGAATTTCTATTGTTAAGTTAGGCCACAGAACTGATTGAAAAAGACAAATTATCACCCAGAGAATGAGACACAATGAAGAGAAGGACCCACTTCATTCACCTCGAGTTACTACACCCAGAAACACTTAAGTGGACTCTATAAATAGTCCAAGACCAGGGGTGGGTTCTACTTACCTTTACTACCGGTTCGCAACGGGGCTGCGCACGCGTGCTCATTTCACACATGCACAGAAGCGTTCTGATGATGTTGAGGCTGGTGGGCGGAGCCTTCTACCAGTTTTACTATCAGTTCTATAGGACCGGTGCGAACTAGGGGCAACCCACCACTGTCGATGACTACAACCACAACTGAGACCAAAATTTCCATTGCTAAGAAAGGTGGTTATTAATGGAGTCACATCCAATTTTTAGAACCTGTTTTCCCACGGCTGTTAAATGAATCACTGCAGCGGTTAATGAACCATGTGGGTTTTTAAGCAAATCTGGCTCTCCCCATTGACTTTGCTTGCAGTTTAAAGCATGTTAAGGGTACTATTAAGTTCCCAATTACTTTAACCCTCAAATCCAACAGTGCCTGTCATCTGACCTCAACATATTATCCATTCAAGACCTGAATTAGCCCATCAGTTTTGAAAAAAAAACAGAGCCAAGAGTTTGATATTTCAAAAATATTTGATTACAGAAAAAGAAACCAGTGTGCAGATGGACATACTTCAGCGCTGAGCACATCAATTTATTTTCAAAAGCACAAGAGCAGGAGAAGCTGGCTTGCGTTGGTCAGTTGGCAAACCCCTAGGGGGCATTTTTCTTTTATAAGCCAGGCTTAGCCTAAGATCTATTGTGGATTGAAAAACCTACAAAGAGATGATGTCCTTTGATACCGGGTTTTTTTGCTAGTTCTTCAAAAACTAGGCCTCAGCTGAATCCAGTTAATTATGGCCTCTTCCCTTCAGAGCTTTAATAGCTCCAGGCTCTGCCTCAGGTTGTTAACTACCAGACTAGTCATTAAATGCTGGTCAAGATGATTTCTTCAAGATTACAGTCTCATTTTTTATGATTAAAGCATCGCCTCCCTTCCGTAAGAAAAGGAAAATAAAAAGTGGGGAGCGAGGCTTCCTTCAAAATGTTCTACGGAGAAGCTTTTCTGTGGCGTTGACAAATAGAAGAATTTTGCAATTCCTTTGGGTGCACCCCACTTAAGTTTGGATTGGAATCTGTTGGAAGAAATGTCCATCTGGCTTCAGTTCCAAGTGGGAAGAAAGACACTGGAAACATGGAGGCTGATTGGAAAGATGGTTTAATGGTGGGGAAGGACCACATGGTCTTGAGGTCCTGGGCAATCGAGCACATGGGTGAGAGAGAGAGAAGATTTATACCCTCTCTTGGGCTTTGAACTTGCTTCCTGTTCCTGTGAAAGAAATGTATTCAGACCAATGGGGCCATGCAGGGATAACTTTGTAGGTTGTCTTGAGTCCCAGGCTTGGTTGAATCTTGCTGGGTGATGTAATGAAGGGGCTTTGGGCAATTCCTATTATGGCTTAATGGCTTTGTCCCGATTTGGATCTTGAGTGAGGGCTAATCCTACCATATCCTGAGGGTGAAGGTCTTTTGTTTTGTAGATAAGCTGGCCCAGCCTTTTGTCTTGTAGATAGGTCTTTCTGGGGCTATTAACAAAGGTGGGGGCTGCTTTCCAAGAGTATGTTTCTCCTTTTCTCATCCAGGGAAACATAATATTCTGCCTTTTTAATATTTCCTAGAATATTTTATTCTTCTAGGAGAGGGGTGGGTGCTAACTTCCTACAAATCCTTCCAGACTTTGCTTTAAAGCTTTATCACCCTCCATCTGTAGGTATTGTGGGGGTGGGGTGAGGAGTGGGGGTGGGGAGAGTAGCTGCTTCATCTGCCTCAAAGTTGATACAGGCAGTCCTCGACCTACGGCCAAAATTGAGACCAAAATTTCCATTGCTAAGCAAGATAGTTGTTGAGTTTTGTTTTGCACTAAGTGTGGCATAAAGGTCATAAAATGTGCAAAACTCAACAACTATTGAGTTGTTGTTGAGTTGTTCACTTATTAAGTGAATCACTGCAGTTGTTAAGTGAGTCATATGGTCATTAATCAAATCTGGCTCCCCCCCCAATTGATTTTGTTTGTCAGAAGCCATACGGGAAGGCTGCAATTGGTGACTGCATCTGTCATAAGTAGATGCCAGTTGCCAAGCATCCAAATTTTGATCCAATTTTTAGCCAAATTTGTGAATAACTCTTGTTATTCTGAATTCTGATCTTGTCTTCAGACCATCATTTTGTCTCTCTAAAGCTGAATGATCCGTTTAGGCTCAGAGCTACCGTTGCTGCCATCTATCCTTGAGAAGGCCATCATTTGATTAGTATTCATAATTCAGAAAAAGTAGAGCTGTTTATTTCCTTTATTAACGTTTTCTTTTACTGTGAGCTCACCCTGAGAATCCAGCAGAAACAGATTTTATTGCCTCAATAGCTGTCCTTGATCAAAACTGGAACCTCACCCTGAGAATGAATTTTCATGGCCTGATATTTATTCAATTTACTCCCTATTCCATTTGTTTTAATTGTGCGGTTTATAGGTTTATATGGTTTTATTTTATTTTGTCTCTGTTTATACAAAGATCCCAGGATAGCTAATAAGAAAATAAAGTCTATTAAAACACATGGAAATCAACGTCATAAAACTAGTGAAACGCATAGTTTTGTTTTAAAATAAAAACTACCATAAAAACAGTTGAAGACCTTACAAACCAAGAGCAAAACAACATTTATCTGGGCTTAAATAGAGAATGAGTACCAATAAAAGATAATAATGGGCTAGAAAATCACATCTAAAGGGTTTCATTACCTTATCCTTGACAAGAAACGGAAAGATAAAGATTTGCAAGTTTTGGAGCTGATATCTGAAGAAAGAAAGAAGTTTGCAACAGTGGGAAGGACCTGTCTAAAGCAGGGATCTCCAAACTTAGCAACTTTTAAGAGTTGTGGATTTCAACTCCCAGTATTCCCCAGACAGCATGGGTGTCAGGGTTTGGACAGATGCCCTAATTAAATCACGAGCCTTGAACCAACCTTTAAAAGAAATCCAGTTATTTATTAGGAGCTTCATGTCAGCAGGTTCCAAGTGAAGCCAACTCTGATACCACATAATTTACGCCCCAATCATGACCTCGTTTCCCCCTCCCCCCAGGTTGTGTGTCATCAATCATATTCGCCAACGGAGCAATTCTGCATCTTGTAGAGATCACTCCCCTCCGGCCTCTGTGGGTAACTCTGGGAGACAGCCTTGAAAGAGATATGTCTGGAACGTGCTTTTGTTTTTGGCTGCCATGCCAAACACAAAAGCACATTCGTCGGTTCCCCGTCCCCCTTGCCTATGGCAATTTGAGAGCAGGCTAGGGATGCTTTGCGAGTTGACAATGGGTAACTGGGGAATTCTGGGAGTTGAAGTCCACAAGTCTTAAAGTTGCCAAGTTTGAAGACCCCTGGTCTAAAGCAGTTTTCTCTCAGCAACTGTAAGATATGTGGATTTTAACTCTTGGAATACTCCAGCCATACTTTAGATTAGGCATGTCAAACTCAAGACCTACCATAAATCTCAGACCTTTTCTTGAGACACCGCAGAGCTGGTCCTACGGTTTGGGAGAAAGAGGCATAATCTTGTACATAGTATAGCTAAAAGGTATGAAGAAAAGTTATAGATATGTCTAGTCTAATGAAAAGAAGGCCTGGGGGGCATGATAGCACTGTTCCAATATTTGAGGGACTCCTACAAAGACGAGGGGGGTCAAGCTGTTTTCCAAACCACCAAAAGGCAAGACAAGAAACAATGAGTGAAAATTAACCAAGGAGAGAAGCAACCTAGAACTGAGGAGAAATTTCCTAACAGGGAGAACAATGAACCAGTGGAATAATTTACCTTCAGAAGTTGTGACTGCTTCATCACTGGAGATTTTTAAGAAGTGGCTTCGCAGCCACTTGTCTGATACGGTATAGAGCAGTGATGGCTAACCTTTTTGCCATCACGTGCCAAAAGCAAGGGGAGCGCGGGGGGAGGGGGTTGCGCGCGCATGTGCCCACACCCATAATTATATGTGCCCTACACCCCGCACATGCGTGCGCGACCCGGCCACGATCCCCATGCTTTTGGTATGCGATGGCACGGTGGGCCCGGTAGGCCCGTTTTTAGCTCTCCCCAGGCTCCAGAGTCTCTCTGGGAGCCTGAAGAGAGCGAAAAACGGGCCTTCTGGTCCCCTTGAAAGCCTCCAGTGATGAAGCTCCCACAACTTCTGAAGGCAAGTTCTGTTCCACTGGTTGATTGTTCTCACTGGCAGAAAATTTCTCCTTATTTCCAGGTTGAATCTCTCCTTGATCAGTTTCCATCCATTATTCCTTCTTCTGGTGTTTTGGAGAATAAATTGACCTCCTGACAGCCCCTCAAATACTGGAAGACTGCTACCCTGCTTCCCCGAAAATAAGACATCCCCTGATAATAAGCTCAATCGGGCTTTTGAGCACATGCACTAAAATAAGGCCCCTTCCAACTCTGATAATCTATTAATCGTGAACCGGTATATACTGTAAGTCTAAGTGCTATTGCTATAATGCTACCAAGGAAGTTACATGAATGTGTGTTATCTAAGCAGGTGATAACGCCTTGCTGATCTTCGCTGGGGTCAGGTGCTAAGAGAGACCAAGCTGTTTAATCCATGAAGACAGATTATCAACATATAAACTAGATTGAGAATCTGAGGTAAGAAAAGAACACCTCTTCCCCCAAAAGGCATTGGTAAAATATTTTCATTTTATTGCCTGGAAAATTACATTTATTTGTCCATGAAATCACCAGGAGCTGAACTCAACTGGAAAGAGACTTTTACCGTTGATAATATAAGGGACTCTTGTATGCCTGAGGTTATTGCTCCTAATAAGTGTCAACTGCACTTGGCTTGATGGATCGAAGATATGACTTAGTCCCTTGGTCAAGACTTCATAGAGTTGGACAGCAAGCAAAATCTTCTATTTTTCCTGGATTACTGTTAACAAACCTATTACCCTTCTCCATCTTCCAAAATGCCATAAATAGCATTTTTATTTTATTTAATTTATTTTTTTAAAAAAAATAAGCCCCATGCTACCTTCTTTGAAATCAATGTCTTCTGGCATATCTGGGCTATGGTTATACTTGGAACTTAACAGATTTGTCAGTTCCTGACTTCGCTCCATATTCCACGGGAATGTCTCAGCAATAATTAGTTGTCATTTACAATTAAGAGCAATCTCTTGCAATGAAGGGTTCACAGGGTTAACAACGAAAGCGTTACAGTGGCCCAACAGGAAGATAAGAAGGTTAGGAGTTCTTCAGGATTGAAAATTGACTTCACTAATGTGATTTTTTAAAACCTGCTTGCAAGTTTTTTTTTTTAATTGAAAAAGTTTTACAAATACAAGTTTTTTCCCCTTTCCCCCCACTTCCCCTCCCTAACCCTCCCTGACCCATCCCTCCCCACCCTTGACTTCCCTTATAACCTTAAAATTACAATTCATTTTTAACTCCCCAAGTATTAAAAGGTGAAATCATATCATGTCATACAATTCCCCCCAGCTATTCTACCCCCCGTCTACACTAAAAATTTCTACATAACATTCAAGTAAAAGCTATCTGATACTTTATTGATTAATATTTATTCTGCACATTGTCTATCCCAAATATTAAAAATTGAAGTCCAAATCATATCATAATTCCCCCCAACTACTCTACTCTACACCCTGTATATACTATAAATTTCTACATAACATTCAACTAAAAACAATCTGATACTTCTTTGTTTGATATTTATTCTGCACATAGTCTATCCATTTCTTCCATTCCCACACAAAAGTTTCTTGAGTCCGGTCTTTTAAATATGCTGATATCTTTTCCATTTCTGCAAAACCTGCTTGCAACTTTTATAAATGTTTGCGTTCTGGACAGCAGGAACAAAATCCTTTCTTTTCTTTTCTTTTCTTTTTTCTTTTTTTGCTGTATTTTAGAGTTTAGGATTTAGCCAGAGAACTTCCCCGCTGAAGCTATAGATAATCCTTAACTTATGACCACGATTGAGCCCAAAATTTATGTTGTTAGGTGAGAAACTGGTTCCGTGAGTTTTGCCCCGTGTTACGATTGTTCTTGCCACGTTTGTTAAGTGAATCACTGCGGCTGTTCAATGAGTCACACGGTTGTTAAGTGAATCTGGGTTCCCCATGGACTTTGGTCGTCAGAAGGTTGCAAAAGGGGACCTCATGACTCCGGGATATTGCAAGCGTCATAAATGTGAGTTACTTGTCAAGCATCCAAATGTAATTCATGTGAACATGGGGATGCTACAATGGTCATAAGTGTGAAAAACAGTCATAAGTCACGTTTTTCAGTGATGTAACTTTGGACGGTCACTAAATGAACCAATGTAAGTCGAGGACTACCCATACTTCATACTTAAATAGTCCCAGGGACTTTCTCTCCCACAAAAATGATGCCGAAGGTTGCCATGTTGTTTTGCAATGTTGCAGTTTCCCATTCATATATTTTAAATAGAGGTGATCCTCGATTTACTGCAGTTAAGCCCCGAATTTACATTACTAAGCACTGCATCCCAGGAGTGGGAGAAAGAAGTATAGGAATTTGAACTTCAATTTCGCTATAATTGCATTTGGTACTCAGCTGCCACTGGATTTTTGTCTTTTATCTAGTGGCTTCAATAATTTTCCTGCCATAAACCCATTTACTAGAGTTTGGATATCCTTGTAAGGCTATTCTTATAATTTCTTCACTAACCAGTTTAGAGAAGTCTGACAATTGTCATCCTTCATAACACTGAAAATTCTTTCTTCTCCTCTAACAACACCTCCTCCTCCTCTCCCCCATCTCTCCTCTTTCTCCTCTTCTTTCTCCTTCTCTTCCTGCTCCTCTCTCCTCTCTCTTCCTTCATCCCTTTCTCCTCTTTCTCTTTCTCTTTCTCTTTCTCCTCCTCCCCTCCTCCTCTTTCTCCTCCTCTTTCTCTTCTTCTTTCTCTTCTTTCTCCTGCTCCTCTCTCCTCCTTCACCTCTTTCTCCTCTTTCTCTTTTTCATTCTCCTCCTCCTCCCCTCCTCCTCTTACTGCTCCTCTCTCCTCTCCTCCTCCTCTTTCTCCTTTTCTTTCTCCTCCTCCTTCTCCTCTCTCCTCTCCTCTTTTCTCCTCCACCTCTTTTTCTTTCTTCTCTAATCCTCCTCCTCCTCTTCTTTCTCCTCCTCTTCCTCTTTGTCCTCGTCCTCCCAATTTTCAGGTGTGGCTTTTTACAGAAAGCCATTTCCTTTCCTTCCTTCCTTCCTTCCTTCCTTCCTTCCTTCCTTCCTTCCTTCCTTCCTTCCTCCCCTCCCCTCCCCTCCCCTCCCCTCCCCTCCCCTCCCCATCCCTCGCCTCTCTTTTTCTGTCTCTCCACAAAGGATAAACAAAAGCTAGACAAGCCATAGTGGCTGAATTGCTTGCAGTTAATTAGATCTCAGAGCTATTGTTGCAGCTGAGCCATTTCCTACCCCTCAGACTAAGCATATGTGGGATCAGGGAACAGCTAGTAGCACTTTGGCATTTCCCCATTGGCACCAAAGTGGAAGTGAACCGGATTTTTTTTTTTTTTTGCAAGTCTATTTTTCTCTTCCTTTCTAAAGTTTCCAGGTTAGGCTGAACATCTGTGAGGTCCTTCTCTGCAGAGGTGCCAACAGCTGCCGAAACGCACTATTCTGCTCACTCTTGGCTTTCCAAGGCTTTAGGCTTAGTTCCATCTTTGGAAATGATGTAATATATGTGCATTTTATTAGGGAAGAAGGCTCAGACATTTCCTCTGGCACCCTGGCTTGGCCTGTTTATCGCAGCCAAGCCTGTGAAATATGTTTGAGGTTTCACGATTGAGCCCAGAAGAGTTGTGAATGAACTAAAGGGAGGGAGGCGGGAGAGAGAAAGACCAAATAAGTCACCAACCACAGACAAGACATGAGTAGCTTGTAAAATCAGGCTTAAAGCTATAGCAATAGCAATAGCACTTCGACTTATATACCGCTTTACAGTGTTTCACAACCCCCTCTAAGCGGTTTACAGAGTCAGCCTATTGCCCCCAACAATCTGGGTCCTCATTTTACCAACCTCGGAAGGGTGGAAGGATGTGTCAACCTTGTGTCAAGATCGAACTGTTGGCAGTGAGCAGAGTTAACTTGCAATACTACATTTTAACCACTGTGCCACCATGGTTTCCTTCCTTCCTTCCTTCCTTCCTTCCTTCCTTCCTTCCTTCCTTCCTTCCTTCCTTCCTTCCTTCCTTCCTTCCTTCCTTCCTTCCTTCCTTCCTTCCTTCCTTCCCAAGCAATAATCAAAATCCCCTGGTAGGATCTGAACTGCCAAATTGCAGGCAGCCGGCAGTCAGCAGAAGTAGCCTGCAGTACTGCACTCTAACCACTGTGCGACCAAGGCTATTCTGTTGGGTTGAGGAATAATTTCTATTTTTTTATATGGGTAATCCTCAATTTATGGCCACAATTGAGCCCAGCGTTTCTGTGGCTGAGACATTTGTTAAAAGTGAGTTTTAGGCCCATTTTAAGGTCTTTCTTGACCTTAAAGTGTTGTTAAGTGAACAACTTAACAGAGTTGTTAAGTGAATTGCTGCAATTGTTAAGTTAGTAACATGATTGTTAAGTAAAGGAGCCTTGGTGGTGCAGCGGACTAAACTGCTGTTAAAGTAGCACTTAGCTGCCAGCTGCCTGCAATTACTGCGAGTTCAGTTCTCACCAGGCTCAAGGTTGACTCAGCCTTCCATCCTTTCGAGGTAGGTAAAATGAGGACCCAGATTGTGAGGGCAATAAGCTGACTTTGTATAAAAAAGAACACCGCTCAGGGGGGGCCAAAAGCCCTACTAAGCAGGTATATACAAAAGTATGAAGGCTATTGCTTAATGCATTGTAAGCCGTCCTGAGTCTCTGGAGAAGGGCGGCATATAAATCGAACTAATAAATAAATAAATAAATAAATAAATAAATAAATAAATAAATAAATAAATCTGGCTTGCCCAATCACATGGCTTATCCGAAGGTCGCAAAAGGGGATCACATGACCATGGAACATTGCAATTGTCATAAACATGAATCACTTGCCAAGGGTCTCAATTGTGATCATGTGACCCTGGGGATGCCGCAATCGGCGTATGAAAAATGGTCATAAATCACTTTTTTCAATGCCGTCGTAACTTCGAACGGTCACTAAACAAACTGTTGTAAATTGAGGACTATCCCTACAACAAAATGGATAAAGTGCAAATCAAAGTACGTTTTCTTTTATTTATGACTTTATAGAAAATTCCACCTGGAATTAAGACATGTTTGTCCATTTTAATGTTCTAGAAATTGCTTAGAACAAAATTGTTGCCCTGAAAAACTGAACATTGCTTAACTGTTGTTTTGATTTTGATTGTATAATGCTATTAATTGTTATTATTTTATAATTAGAATAGAATAGAACGGAACGGAATGGAACAGAACGGAACGGAATAGAATAGAATAATTATAATAATGTTATTGTCATTGTACATGTATACACAGTATACCCATACAACAAAATTCATTTAACATCTAAAGACCTGGTCCAACACACAAATCAATTCCCAAACACCCCCCCACCCACCACAATTCCCCACCCCTAAAACCACCCAAACATCCACACAACAGACCAAGTAATGCTGTCCAACAGCTCACTGATGGTGGCCCTTTAGTTCATTGTTGAGTGCAATTATAGCTCTGGGATAAAAACTATTCAGAAAACGTGTGGTCCGAGTTCTAATTGTTCTGTATCTTCTGCCAGAAGGCAGCAGTCCAAAAAGATTGTAAGCAGGATGGGAAGAGTCTCTGAGAATGTTATGCAACTTTCTCAAACAGCGAGATTCGGAGATGTTGTCCAGGGCTGGTAGCTGGAGTCCGATGATATTCTGGGCAGTTTTAATGATTCTCTGTAGAGCTTTTGTTGTACACTACAGAGCTGCTCCCATACCATGCAAGAATGCTGTATGTCAGGACACTCTCTGTGTCCTGTGTCTACTTCTGCCCTATTGTGATAGTAGGACAGAAGTAGATGCTGAGATAGGAAGTACAGCCTCTTCTGTGCCTTCTTCACAAGCATGTTAGCATTCATAGTCCATGAGAGGTCTATGATAGAATAGAATAGAATAGAATAGAATAGAATAGAATAGAATAGAATAGAATAGAATAGAATAGAATAGAATAGAATAGAATAGAATAGAATAGAATAACAGAGTTGGAAGGGACCTTGGAGATCTTCTAGTCTAACCCCCTGATCAGGTAGGAAACCCTATACTATACTATAGTTCTAGGTTGCTTATAGTTTTCTTATTTTTTTTTTGTACTGTAGAAGTTATTATTATATGGTTGTAAGCCACTACTTTATTGATTCAGTAGTACACAAGCAGAATAACTATATTATGTCTTCTAACACTGTATAAGTGTTATTGTAAGTGATTCATTCTAAGTGATAAATAAATGAAGTTATCATTAATATTTCTTCCACTATTAATCTCTGGGAAACAAATGTGAAACACAACGGTAAGAGAATGTAACTTTAGAAATGCTTACAGAAGCGACAATATAGTCCAATGGATCCAGATAAGCAATTTCAGAGGAAGGAGGCCAATGGCTATTACCTGGCTATAGGGGAACTGAATTTGCTTGCCATTCTGTTTTGCAAAGATTCTGAGAAGTGAAATGTGGTGTTTCTATTATTGTAATTATCATAATTTGGCATTACGTATGAAAATATTTCTCTTTCTCACTCTCTTAAATGACTAATTTACTGTCCACGAAGTACTCCCACTGCCAAATCTGGCGAGCTACATTTGTGACACTCTTCGTATCCATATGTGGTCACTGATTAGCAAGTCATAACATGTTGGATGATAATAATAATAATATGCAACACCCCAAACTTAACAATGGCTGATAAGAAAGACGGAAAAAGTCTGAATAAGTGAATGTTGCAGCAGGAGGCTCCACCCATTACTCCGGATGTCATCATCAGCAATCTGCGCATGTGCAGAAGCTTCTGTGCATGCGCAGAAGCAAGGCGCACACGCGATCCCATTGCAAACCGGTAGTAAAGGTAAGTAGAACCCACCCCTGAAGTACTGGTACCGGTCCGTGGCCTGGGGATTGGGGGGCCCTGCTTTACATATTAGAAGGGCACAGCCACTTACTCACCCATTACAGGTAGTCCTTGACTTACAACCATACATTTAACAACAGTTTGACTTATCTGGAGACACCAGCTTACAAGAGAAAGAACAGGAGAAAATACACAAAATACTTCGGCCGAAAAAATGCTTTTAAAAGTAAAAAAAAAAAAGCGTCTGATGATCGTGCGATTCAGCTGGGATTGTCAGAGCCTTTTAAAAGCATTTAAGCCTCTGACGATTCCAGCTGAGTTGCCTGATCGTCAGAGCCTTTTAAAAGCATTTTTTTACAACCTCTTCGGCCCAAGAGGTTGTAGAAAAAAATGCTTTTAAAAGTTAAAAAAAAAAGTTGGCCATGCCCACCCTGTCACATTACCCCACCACCACCAAGCCACGCCCACAGAACTGGTAGTAACAAATTTTACGTTTCACCACTGCCCTGAGGGCTCAGATAAACCCCCCACCCCAAGTGGCCTCAAGAACTCTCTGTCGAGCCTGCTCAGCTCGACACATCAGGGCAAAGGACTTACCTGCTAGGTGGGGTGGAGAGAACACACCTGCTATCAAGAGAAAACGCATGGGTACAATGGTGGAGGGGGTGTCACGGGCTAGGCGGTCGGTCACGCTGTGGACGGGCTAGGCTAACCATGATTAATGAGAGACAATTGCAATTTGCATAATGGGTGGGGTGAAACCTGGAAGCAGCGCTGATTGGCTGGTTGTACAGCGCGGCTATTTAAACGGAGTTGGGGTGAGGGAATCCCAACGGCGACTTTGTGTTATCCCTTTTGGTGAACTCAGCATAATCTACGGCTTCCTGGAAGACGAAAATAAACTGCTTTTCTGTTTGCTCGAGCATCTCGTCCCAGCGTGGTTTGTTGGAGTGACCAGGCTGCCAAGCGGTCTGAGACTCTCAGAGAGAGTACTAATGACCAGATGACTGCAACGAATATCAATCCTTCCAATTCCCCAACATTCAGTCAGAAGTGAAGAAGCTTCTTGGATGAGAATGGAAATGTCTTCAAGAGAAAGAAAAAGAAAAGTCCGAGTTGCCTTTTGAAAAAGCACCTTTGGGATAACCATGACCTGGACGACTGAGAATCTCTACACACAATATAATGTTTCTGTTTTCCTTCTTTTCACATCCATGCAGGAGAATCTGGTCTGGAATGCAATGTATTATGCAACGGGCATTGTCTTGTCTCAGCCACGATATTAACAGCCTAATGCTAAACAGGTTTGGAGGAAATGAGGAGAGGAGGGGGGGAAAAAATGACTTACTATATTTACCCTGAAACGAGATTCAATCTGCCACTGTATTTAATGCTATATTTTTCATTATCTCACAAGCATATGTTGGAAGGGCTACAGATGATGAAGTTAGCTGCTGGGCAGAGCTATCATCAGCGCTTTCCATCTTTATTTTAATAAGAGGAATGAGCAAATTGTTTGTGACCTTTGTCAAGGGCTTCCTGAAAGACAAGAAAACTTAACTCGTAACAGAATCGCTAGCCTGGAGCTCTGCTGAATATTCAAAGCCCTCGTTCTGAATAAATTGCTACATGATGGAGCTATTGTGTCTGACTGAACTGGGTTCTATGGGAGGAATTTACTGGCTCCCTCCCTCCCTCCCCCTTGTTCTGATTTATCCACAAAGGGAAAAAAATTGCTGTTGGAATCACAAAAATAAAGAACAGAATAGAATGGAATGGAATGGAATGGAATGGAATGGAGTGGAGTGGAGTGGAGTAGAGTAGAGTAGAGTAGAGTAGAGTAGAGTAGAGTAGAGTAGAATAGAATAGAATAGAATAGAATAGAATAGAATAGAATAGAATAGAATAGAATAGAATAGAATAGAATAGAATAGAATTTTTTATTGGCCAAGTGTGATTGGACACCCAAGGAATTTGTCTTGGTGCATACGCTCTCGGTGTACATAAAAGAAAAGATACGTTCATCAAGAATCATAAGGTACAACACTTAATGATAGTCATGGGATACAAATAAGCAATCAGGAAACAATATCAATATAAATCATAAGGATACAAGCAATAAAGCTACAATCATACAGTCATAAGTGGGAGGAGATGGGTGGTGGGAACAATAAGAAGATTAATAGTAATGCAGACTTAGTAAATAGTTTGACAGTGTTGAGGGAATTATTTGTTTAGCAGAGTGATGGCATTCGGGGAAAAAACTGTTCTTGTGTCTAGTTGTTCTGGTGTGCAGTGCCCTATAGCATCGTTTTGAGGGTAGGAGTTGAAACAATTTGTGTCCAGGATGCGAGGGGTCTGTAAATATTTTCACAGCCCTCTTTTTGACTCGTGCAGCATACAGGTCCTCAATGGAAGGCAGGTTGGTAGCCATTGTTTTTTCTGCCGTTCTAATTATCCTCTGAAGTCTGTGTCTCTCTGTGGCTGTCTCTAAGGGAAGGAGGCAGCATTTGCAATGGGAACATAAGTAAATCATGTATGCAAGGGCAATTGGCTTTGTAACAAATGACCTGCCATGTTCTTGTTGTCAGGTTTCAAGGTCGTCTCAAATAAATTGCATTTCAAACAGAACCTTTGCTGAAAATCTTTCATTTATTGAGCACGACATTCCATCTTCTGACTCCACGTAGCCAACACTGACTTCCCGGCGCAAAGCCCTCCCTTCCTGTCTCCACTCCTCTGGTCTCATTGGCCATTTTCCAAATCACTCTTTCCCTAATCTACCCGCTCCAGCTCAAAGGAATTTCCCCCCTCCCATCTCATCTCCTAGGGGATATTATCTCCAGGGAAAATAAGTAGGTGAAAAGTCAAAACGTCTCTTTCCAGATGCCCTTCTTCTCCTTCTTATGTCAGCACTAGAGTGAATGCGGCTTGGAGTGCTGATACTTGTTCAATTGCTAAGTTGTGTCTGACTCTTCGGGACCCCCATGGACCATAGCATGTCAGCCTCTCCTGTCCTCCATTCAGAGGTAGTATTCAGCTGGTTCAGACTGGTTTGAGCGAACCTGTAGTTTCGACAATCAGATGGTCCCGACTACCCACCCCCGCCTGTCCTATATTTCTTTCGTTGAGGTTCAGCTGATTTGTGCGACACAGCTAATTTCTCCATGTCCACTGTTCTACTTATCGGGGCTGCCTTAGCAGATAAGCAACTGAGTTTCAAATTGCTGTATTTTGAATGCTTGCTGTATTTTGCAAGCGCATTAGGTCCGTGCCGGTTGTTAAATCAGTTGCATCCCACCACTGCCTCTATTGTCTTCCTGAATCTACCCAAACTCATGCTCACTGTGTTGATGATGCTATCTAACCATCTCATCCTCTGCTTCTCCTTTCGCCTTCAATCTTTCCCAACATCAGGGTCTTTTGCAAGGAGTCCGCTCTTCTCCCATGCTCTCTACATGGGGCTCCCCTTGAGGAGCACCCGGAGGCTCCAACTGGCGCAGAGTGCGGCCGCGCGGGTGGTGATGGGAGCGACATGGCGTTCCCATGTGACACCTCTCCTGTGCGAGCTGCACTGGCTCCCGGTGGTCTTCCGGGTGCGCTTCAAGGTCCTGGTTACTACCTTTAAAGCGCTCCATGGCTTAGGACCTGGGTACTTGCAGGACCACCTACTACCACCAATAGCCTCCCACTGGCCAGTACGCTCTCATAGAGAGGGGCTCCTCCGGGTGCCGTCAGCCAAACAATGTCGGCTGGCTGCCCCCAGGGGGAGAGCTTTCTCTGTGGGGGCACCTACTATCTGGAATGAGCTCCCTCCAGAGATACGGAGGATCCCGGATCTGCCCACCTTCCGCCGCGCTCTTAAGACTTTTCTATTTCGCCAGGCGGGCCTGGCCTAACCACTCCCTGTTTTTAGTGTCAAATTTTAAAAATTTTTAAATTATATTGGGATGTTTTAATTCTGTCCGGGCCAAATTCATTTAATCTGTTTTTAGTTGGTTTTTAAATTTTGTACGTATGTATTTTTATTGTTGGCTGTACACCGCCCTGAGTCCTTCGGGAGTAGGGCGGTATATAAATCCAATAAATCTAAATCTAAATCTTTGGTGGCCAAAGCATTTGAGCTTCATCTTCATTATCTGTGCAGAACAGTTGGGGTTGATTTCCTTTAGGCTTTGACTGATTGGATCGCCTTGCAGTCCAAGGGACTCTCAAGAGTCTTCTCCAACGGACTGGTCATGGGCTCACCAAAGAACTCCTCCGGGAGGTAGCAATAGCAATAAGACTTATACACTGCTTCATAGTGCTTTACAGCCCCTCTCTAAGTGGTTTACAGAGTCAGATTCTTGCCTCCAACAATCTGGGTCCTCATTTTACCCACCTCGGAAGGATGGAAGGCAGAGTCAACCTTGAGCCTGGTGAGATTCGAACTGCCAAATTGCAGGTAGCCGGCAGTCAGCAGAAGTCGCCTGCAGTACTGCACTCTAACCACTGCACCACCAGGGCTCTTGGCATGAATTCCACAACCCCAATCCCAACCTGTAAGGTGAGCAAGTTGCTTCTAAACACCCGGACCTCTCAAAACAGTTCCTCCGTTTAATATAGATGGCAGGAGCTACGTGTGTAATTAATGACCAGAAGAAACCTGGAAGCAAAACTCATTGGGAATAAAAGGACGATTCTGAAATAAGCCACAATAGCCAGCAACCAAGTCTTGAAAACTCATAGCAGAAAAGTCAGCTCGTTCCACGCTCTTGTATGTTGGAGGAACATCTGCTTGTCAGCCCTTTGCCTTTTGGCCTTGCCCAACCAGCTGCCTCTTTCTCTGTTGGACTCACAGTGATTGACCTTAGACAGCTGTGGCAGTGAACTGCAAGCCATGAAATTCATTGCTGAAATCTTTCTTCTGCCACGAAGTCATTTGGTAGCTGTTGGCAAATCTGCTGAGTTTTTTCCCAACCGCAATGGAGTCATTATAGGCTTGACCTATACTGGAAGAAGGGCTGAGCTCATATAGCTGAAATACTTTGAACCCCTAAGAACAAGGCTCTGAGCATTTGAAGTGGATATTGTCTAACAGGCTCCCCATGACTTCACCTTCAAGGTTGACTCAGCCTTCCATCCTTCTGAGGTCAGTAAAATGAGGACCCAGATTGTTGGAGGCAATAGGCTGACTCTGTAAACCATTTAGAGAGGGGGGCTGTAGAGCAGTGGTGAAATCCAATTTTTTTTACTACCGGTTCTATGGGCTTGGTGGCTTGGTGGGCGTGGTGTGGCTTGGTGAGCGTGGCAGGGGAAGGATACTGCAAAATCTCCATTCCCACCCCACTCCTGGGGAAGGATACTGCAAAATCCCCATTCCCTTCCCACTCTGGGGCCAGCCAGAGGTGGTATTTGCCGGTTCTCCGAACTGCTCAAAATTTCCCCTACCAGTTCTCCAGAACCTGTCAGAACGTGCTGGATTTCACCTCTACTGTAAAGCACTGTAAAGCGGTATATAAGTCTAAATGCTATCAATATTCTTGTTTTCTGTTTTCTTCTTAGGTTTATATTTTAATCTTGTTCTTATGCTGTGAGCTGCTTAGAGTTGGTCTGGAGCTGAAAGGCTCCTAAATCAATCAATCAATCAAATAGGTTTTTTGGACTTGTTATATACAATTATCTCTAATATCTGGTTTCTACACATAGTCTGGTGGCCAGGGGTGAAATGCTACCAGTTCGGGGCAGTTCTTCTGAACTGGTAGTGAATATGCTACTGGTTCGCCCGAACCGGTAGTAAAAAAAAAAATGCTTTAAAAAGTAAAAAAAAAAAAGTTCCGATGATTGCATGACACAGCTGATCATCTGAACTTTTTAAAAAACTTTTTAAAAGCATTTTTTTACTGTGCGTTTGGGCAATAGGTAGTAAAAAATGCTTTAAAAAAGTTTTAAAAAAAGGTTCCAACTATCAGCTGTGACAATCAGCTGTGCCGAGCAATCCTTCGAACTTTTTAAAAAACTTTTTAAAGCATTTTTTACTACCTATTGGGGGTCTGTTTTGCTCCCAGGAGGCTTCCCTGAGACCTTCCCTGCTAGGCCAAAAATGGGGGTTGGGGGGGTGCTGAAAAAGAAAGAAAGAAAGAAAGAAAGAAAGAAAGAAAGAAAGAAAGAAAGAAAGAAAAGAAAGAAAGAAAAAGAAAGAAAGAAAGAAAGAAAGAAAGAAAGAAAGAAAGAAAGAAAGAAAGAAAGAAAGAAAGAAAGAAAGAAAGAAAGAAAGAAAGAGAAAGAAAGAAAGAAAGAAAGAAAGAAAGAAAAGGGAGGGATGGGATGGGAGAAAGAAAGAAAAAAAGGAAGGAAGGAAGGAAGGAGGGATGGGAGAAAGAAAGGGAGGGAAGGGAGAAAAAAAGAAAAAAAGGGAGGGAGGGAGGGAGGGAGGGAGGGAAAAAGGAGAGGAAGGAAGGACCACAAACTTGGCACTAGACGCAGCTTCAGAGGATACCTTGAAAAAGCACAGCAATCCAGGGCTGGAAGGGATCTGGAGGTCATCTAGTCCAACCCCCTGCTGCAGCGGGACATTGTTAAACTGAGTTTCTGTCTTTTGACCCCCCAGTCACATGACTACGTAGCCACGCCCAGCCAGTCACATGACCTCCCCCCCCCCCAAGCCATGCTCACAGAACTAAAAATTTAGATTTCACCACTGCTGGTAGCTATTTGCTTTTCACCTTCCTGTGCAGAGTTATATTTCCCCGCTGTTCTGTTCTTCTTACGTCTCCCAATGTCTATGGAGATTCTGAATCATCCAGATCATGGTTGTCCCAAAGGTGCTCCCCCCACCCTCCCCAAAAGACAACTGGACTTCCTTAGTTTTTCCTTTCCAAAATGTTTTGCTTCTCATCCAAGAAGCTTCTGAAGAACTGAAGGAGTGTCTTGGATGAGAAACGACCTGTTTTTCAAAGGAGAATAAAACCAAGAAAATCCAGTTGCCTTTTGGGGAAAAAGCACCTTTGGGATCTTTCTCCCAATATATTTTTTACTGGATATGTTGCATTGTATATATTGTGTTTGTATGAAGCATAATACGAAGGGTTGCCTGAAAATACATTGGTGCTTTGATTTTTGATTTTGATTTTATTGGATTTATATACCACCCTACTCCTGAAGGACTCAGGGCGGTGTACAGCCAACAATAAAAATACATGAATACAAAATTTAAAACCAACTAAAAACAAATTAAATAAATTTGGCCCAGACAAAATTAAAACACCCCACATAATTTAAAACAAATTAAAATTTAACACTAAAAACGGAGAGAGGTTAGGCCAGGCTCGCCTGGCGAAATAAAAAAGTCTTAAGAGCGCGACGGAAGGTGCGCAGATCCGGGATCCTCCATATCTCCGGGAGGAGCTCATTCCAGAGAGTAGGTGCTCCCACAGAGAAAGCTCTCCCCCTGGGGGCCGCCAGTCAACACTGTTTTGCTGACGGCACCCAGAGGAGCCCCTCCCGGAACGTACCAGCCGGTGGGAGGCTATTGGTGGTAGTAGGCGGTCCTGCAAGTACCCAGGTCCTAAGCCATGGAGTGCTTTAAAGGTGGTAACCAAAACCTTGAAGCGCACCCGGAAGGCGCTTATGGACCAGAGTGGGTTTCAGCAGGTTTTTACCAGTTCTGGAGAACTGGTAGCAGAAATTTTGAGTAGTTTGGAGAACTGGTAAATACCACCTCTGACTGGCTGCTCCCCCATCTATTCTTTGCCTCCAGACTCCCAGCTGATTGGGAGGAAATGGAGATTTTGCAGTAACCTTCCCCTGAGATGAACCACTGAGCCACACCCACAGAACCTGTAGTAAAAAATTTTGAAACCCACCACTGATATGGACACTGTGTTCCATTGTCCAGTTCGGAAGCTGATCCTCTGCGGGAGGGTCCCTAGAATTTGGAGATATCCCCACTGCCATGTTATAGGTGAAATGGTTTAACTGCTTAAGGGTCATGCTTTAGAATAGATGATTAGATAGAATATAATTCTTTATTGGCCAAGTGTGATTGGACACACAAGGAATTTGTCTTTGGTGCCTATGCTCTCAGTGTACATAAAAAAAAAGATACATTCATCAAGAATCATAAGGTACAACACTTAATGATACTCATAGGAAACAAACAAGCAATCAGGACTATCTGTAGAATCGCTAACTGCACAAATGACATACCTTGGTCTTCCGTCCACC